>OX451398.1:10217525-10881976 GCA_949629135.1 Eremobia ochroleuca
CCTTGCCGCTGCCATGTGTGTCTGCGGCAGCGTCGACGGCGCACGCCCGCACCTTCGGTCGGAAGGCGGCCCCGGGCGGCGCGAGGGCAGGGGGAACATCTGCTGGGCCACCACCGGTTGGGGCTTTACCAGTAGCGGGCCCAATAAGCACGTTTTTTGGACACGCGTTTAATGGGCACGGGCATCCGCGATATTCTGTAACAACAGGTAAATCGTGAAGCATCTGGCATGATCGTGACGTGAGACTTTAATTAATTAATCTTTGAGGGGATTTTCTAAGCTAATAGAAGGATTACAGCGACATATACACACGACGAGGCACAGGACAGGACGTCTAATCTTACTTATTGTAGTATTGTTGTTGGTGTCAACTTTTGGCAAGATCTACATGGTAAATTGCGCACTAGCTTTGCAAGTGCTTCGACCTTTGAGGATTTTTTAAAAAGAGCGCTGCTACTCACCTACGTATGGTATCCTTTGAGGTGAATGTTGGTAACATGGCGGAGTACCATAATACTGTGGTGGTGGGTACGGTTCACTACCGACGCCAACCATCTGAAAATAAGCAAGTATAACAATAAATAAAGTCCCCCCCAGATCATATTTCGTCCACGGCGGCCAATCTCAACGGAGACTAGCCTTCGGCGCGGGAGATATTATAGTGCACAATTGTGCGCGCAGACACAGGTGCACTCCCTCTTCCATCACTCTCATTCCGATGGGACGGCAATTCGACATGACCGGAGAGAGATCAGGCACAGGACCAACGGCTTAACCTGCTTTCTGCTTTCCTTTGCCATATTTTCCCATTGCTATTGCTAGGTAAGTATAAATGAGTATTAACGTAGAGTCCGTCAGCAATAAGGCATTGTTCAGACCAAACGTATTGTCGGCCGCTGACGGTGAGCGCGCGTTACGCGGTTTATCGCTTTTCCATATAAATTTAACTTCTCGTTCACACCGCACCGACTATACGCTATTACGTAGTGCGTTGTTGCTGACTCTCGGTGGCCGGTTATTGTTCTACGCGTCTATGCACGGCGGACGCGGATTGGCTACGTTGCCGAATGTAACAGCGTAATAGATTGCAGCGCCGCCGCGCCGCGGGCACAATCCACTCAAGAAACTTCAAATACTGAGTCCTATTTATGTGTAGAATAGTCGGCCGCTCAGCAAACGCATCCAGTGTGAACGTACACAAGCCTAATCTTTTGTTCACGCAAGTAGCGCATTGTACGCTATAGCGTATTGTCGGCTTGGTGAGAACGTATACTGCAGACTGAGTAAACGTTCACACTGGGGCTGACAGTGAGCATACTCACAGTCAGCGGCGGACAATACGTTTGGTGTGAACGATGCCTAATATTATTTATTCAGCTGCATCCGGTTAGACTGGAAGCCGATCCCAACATAGTTGGGAAAAGGCAGAGGCAGATGATGATTTATTATTATTATTTCATTAAAGACACTAGTAGTTAATTAGCTGATGCGGTGTATTATAAGGGTGATCATAAAAAATATGAACCAAGAGTGAATTAACAGCACACTATCAATCTCAATCTGAATCATTTTGAAAGATATTGCTAATCCATTGCTGCATATGTTCGAAGAGTTTGTTTGCTCAGCAACGTAAATAACGCAATGAATGTTGTTGAACTATCAAAATGAAACCCATTGCTACTGATAATTTGTTACGCAATTACCCCACAAGTTTATTGTGTGTGGCTGGTTGTCCTTTTAGTGTTGAGTCATTGGTGGTGACAGGGACATCGACGTGCAAACTGTTACCATGAATTCAGTACATGATTCTGAAAACCCCTGCGTTGAAATTTTTCGTCGGTTATTAAAAGGGTGGGTTTTTTGTGGAGTCTATCTAGGGGGTTCAGAATCATGTGCTGAATTCCTGTATACTGCTTGTTTTTCAATAATGTGTACCTGTGCTTCCGGCTGTGGTGGTGGCATGTGGTAAGATCCCGGAGGTCTGTAGTAGCGGCCATAACAGAGGTCCTGGTAATATGGCGGTCCATATTGTTGCAATACCTGGGAAAGAAAGAAAAGAGTGTTAAAAACACTGACGCCTCGGATTTTGGGATTGATTGTCATTGGTCAAACTGCCGTCCAAAATCTACTGTTAGAAAATTAATTTACCTTAACCTTTCACGGAGTTGAGACTTTGTTTAATTTATCCCTGTGTTTAACGCCGAGTGCGACCACACACCAAAGATATATTATAGCCGATTGCTGTGTTACTATGCCATTACACAAAGCCGCTTGGGTTATAGGCTCGACAATCGACATTGTTATGTCAAGGACTGACTTATATGCGGATTGAGTTTCATCGGAAGAATCGTTGTGTGCTTTCTCATTATATACTAACATAGCAAGGCCCAGTGCAGATAGGTGGATGTCACCATTTCTCAGAACTTTTGGTTCTTGGACATTCGTTTCCTTAAATTTTTTTTTCTTTTACCGTTTTAAGAGGTAGAAAATAAACTGGTTGGCTGGGTTCTAACCCAGAACCTACATCTTTTAACTCGGGCATGTTACCGTTGGGCGACCACTGCTCTGCTTTCTCATATAGGTATGCTTTTAACCTTTTTTGTGGGGTCCCAGATACTAATTCTGGGACCAATGGTATGGAGGGCGATCAAGTGTTATTTTTTATCTGTGGGCTTACCGGTGGATGCGGCGCGTGGTAGTGTGGGTGGTACCTGGCGAGCGCGCGCTCTGCGTCTGCGCTCGTCTCTTTGATCAGCGGTCCTGCCGGCTGATAATATCCTGCAACAACGAAAAATACAAGTTTAATACACTGATAATTTGTATATAAATTAGTATATTACATTTTTAAACAGTTCTTTGGCCAAAGGATAGAAACAAAGCCATCGATGATAAAAAATGGGAAAATATGATAGAGGCTGCCGAAATGCATTTAAGGGTTTCATAACCCATGCCTATCAAACGGAGCATAGAAACTTCTACTCGAAGTGGTTGTCTGCGGCTATTCAAGCGAGCTTTCCATCAAAGAGAGTAAGTAGTCAATGGAAATCGTCGTTCTAAGAAACATTTTAAGCGGGTTAAGTAGGTAAGGTAAGTTATTGTTCAAACGAAGCATTGGTGGATGATGCGTTAAGTAGATAAATGGTTTTCGGTCCAACGTTATTTCGTTCACTCAGGGATTCAGGTTTTGGGATTGGTCAGCACCCTAAGGCTGCCTGTCCATTGACACGGAGCGAGGAAGCGGAGCGGAGAAACGGAGAAATATTAACCAATAGAAAATTGATATTGAGATTTTATGCAATTCTATTGGTAAATATTTCTCCGTCTCTCCCCTCCGTAGTCTCACTCCGCGTCCAATGGATAGGCAGCCTAATTGCGTAACACACTATCAATCTCAATATGAATTATTTTGAATGATATTGCTGATCAATGGCTTCATATGTTCAAATATGTGTCTGCTCAACAACGTAAATAACGCAATGAATGTTGTTGAACTGTCAAAATGAAACCCATTGCTACCGATAGTGTGTTACGCAATTACCCTGCCGCTTTATGAAGATGTAGGTACCTTTTGTAGATATTTTTTTTTTAATTTTTTGCTTTGTGCTTTAGGTACGTTTGACATAAAATGACGATAAGTTCTCAACGTTTGAGGTTTTCTTAAAGACCACGGAATATTGCCATTAGAAGAACCATCTACTGATGACTAATGGAACGGTGATCGCCGTTATATGGACGTAACCTACTAATGTATAATATAAACAAAGGAAAAACTTGAAACAGTTTTATCATGGCCGCGTATCGTCCATCTGTCGGATGTGGTCAGCACAAACGCGACGTGTTAACTTCTAGCGTCCCGTGCACACCATCCGACGGCACGACTTCACACCGCATTTGTAGATAGTGTGCGCCACCACTTCCGATTACGCAAATGTGTAATTTTAGCTTCCAAAACTGTTTTATGGGCGTTTGCGTAGAATGTTTTTGATTCAAATTATTTTTAATTTGGGTTGCGAATTAGGTATCTATTTTCAAAAAAAAAAGTGTGTAGGAATTTTGATGTTACAACATGTTGATGATGTTTCTGGTGTTAGACAATATACCCTAATTGAATTAATTATTGAATGTGTGGAAGTAGTTTATTTGCGTTAAAAAATAATTTGATTACCGCGTAAAAATAAGAGAAGAAACTGAGTAAAACCATCCAAAACATTACATCACTCAACTGTCGACATAGTTCCGGTAAATTCCGCGCGGCGCTAGTGTGCAGTCATACCGTTATTACGAACTTCGTGGTCGGCTGATACGAGGGCGGGGAGGCGGCCCTAACTGGAGTACACCACTCCAACCGTAGTAACCGTACCGCCTCTCGAGCTGTAGCGGGCCTTGCACGATATTTTTTTACAAATTAGCTTAACAAGATTATTGTTTGATAGTGGCTCCGATTCCCTTGGTCACAAACTAAAAAAGTTCAGTGCATCATTTTCTTTCTATTTCATTAAGAAAAGGACAGAAGATAAATATTAGTTTACTGCCGCACTCAGAGATTTCACTTAAAATTAATCATTCATTAATTTTTATTAACCAACATATCTTGGCACAAATGCCAACAAAAATGTTTTCAATCTGACATATGTTTGAATGACTGCGTTTCAATTTATAGTTGTACATTAATGATGAATTAATTTTAAGTAATGACTCTGAGTACCGGGGTTAGTCCTGTCAAATTAGTCAGCGCCTGACGTATTTTTAGTAGCCAATTTTTGAATCACGTCTAAACATGTCTATGGAGTTAATTAATCTAATTTGACAGGACTAAACCAATATTTATCTAATGTCCTTTTCTTAATGAAATAGAAAGAATAAGATGCACTGAACTTAAATTTAGTTTAGTTTGTGAACTAGGGAATCGGCGCTACTGTTAGATCGCTGGAAATTGAGTTATTCAACGTAATTTTTAAAAGCAACATTTACCACTCAAACTGTAGGCTAAATCTATCAACTCTTATTTTTTAAATTTATAGGTACCTTGTAGGTATGTATAAAACTAATACCTAATCAAAATCTCATAGGTTGTGCAGACCTACAGACAAATTACGAATAAACTATACGAACAACGTAGTAAAATAAAGTGCAGCAAAAAGTGTTATACACGGTAAAACACGAAACCGTTTGTTTTTAACAATTTCAAACGCACTTTCATGCGTGTTAGACAGTATCTGCAAATTACTTGCAGTTAATTTCTATTAAATTAATGTTATTATACTTTCTGTTGCAATTCAATAAGCTTTCCTATCTAACATGATAATCCTCATAAGTTCATAAATAACTTATGTTCATTAAAAAAATCTTACAATATCGTAAAACAACCTCAGAGTGTTCATTAATTCATTCAGATCACAATCACACCAGTAATAATGGCGATAAAAACAAACATGTGATATTATAGAAAGAGACAGCCCTATGCTGGAAATAATGTTGGAGATAAGGACGGAGATATCAAAGTCGTGGGCAGGTGCGTTTAAAGGAATAAAACCAGACAGAAAAATGCGAATAAGTGAACATATATTAACTTAATTCTGTCGGTGTACTGCTGATCTAGAATCCCAATAGGAAACGTGACATTTTCTTTTCAAAAATTACATGTGTTTTTTATTTGTGTGTATTGGAGCAATGAGTCAATTTGAGAGAAGTTTATGACAGTAAAATAAATTGACATGATGTTCAGCAAATCATTACAAAATAGAAACACATGTTCCCAATAAATTACTCCATAAATAATAATAGAGCTATAACACCATTTTCGTCGTCGGCCTGCGTTTATAAATTAATTAAATACCGACTTACAGTCCATAAACTAAGAAGGCATTTAAAACTTATCCGTGCCATTGTAAGCTCTAGTCTCTCTGGTAAAAAGAAAAAAAAAAAAACAATTTACGTTGCAAAACGGGCCTAAAAGAAGCGGGCGGTTTGCCTTGAGCCGGTATGAAGGCAGCTGCAATTCTATAAGGGGCTCTATTTATGAAACAACTTTTTGTAGGTACTTATTTTATTTATCTACCGGTTTCATTGTAATGTTACAGGAGTCAGGAGTACGCGCGAAATCTCGTGACGCTGCCGTTTTTTAAATGCGATTCTTATTTTGAACGTGCTTTTCTAAAGTAGGTAATGTCGCATAGTCTATGGTTCGTTTTTAGATCGTCGATCAAGTATTAATCAAGTATGGATCCTAGAATTGAGTGAAATCTGATAATTTTTAATCTAGATTCTAAAATAGACGGCCAAGTGGTTATTTTTCACCGCTGAGCAAGCAGATAGGCTGGAGAAGAGTTTTAAGGCAATTGCAATCATCATAAATTATGTAGAACAGCTAGCAGCCCTAACTTGGATTTCCTTATCAACAACGACCTGAAGAAAGCTCATGTCTCCAACACGGGTCTCCACGAACCCGAACAGATACGTCTGACCCCAAATGAAATGGGATAATAGTAAGGAGAGGCAGAGAGAGAGAAAAAGATACTTGCAGTAAAATCTTGATATCGCTGTGATCATCTATCTTCTCAAGCTCATCTACAGTGTGAGTCTTTATAAAGTGCACATATTAAAAAGGGTGAAAATATAAACAGTTTTATCGACGGAAAAAATGTCAAAAAAAATCTAAAAAAAAAATTTAATGTTTAATTTTTTTTACTCTCGTCTGGGTACCCCATGCAAACAAACTGTTACTACTTTTAAACTAAATGTCATATTAAAACAAAACAAAATTAATAATGATCTCTAATAATAGGCCAAGCTAATAAAGCCATAATTTTTTGAAAAAGAAACCTCATAAATTAATTATTCATGATTTTTTAAAGAAAATTTACCATTTTTACCATTTTTTACCATTAAAAAAATTTTTTTTTTTTACATTTTTTCCGTCGATAAAATTGTTTATATTTTCACCCTTTTTAATATGTGCACTTTATAAAGACTCACACTGTATAACCCCAACGCTATATTTCACTCAGTTCAAGCAAAGGAAAAGGAAACCAATCAAACAGCCTAACGAAAAAAAAAGAGCTCAAATCCGCAAATCACATTTAATAAGCCGGTTAATCGTTTAACAAACACTGCCGGACCGGTACCGGCTAACCGTTCAATTAGCGACAGAGCGGCCAATTAGACCCGCCGCACACTGCACCACAAAAAGCGGCGGACTACGGCGATGGCCGCCCGACACTTGCAAGCTATTAGCAACCTAGTACGCCTAGTACGTACTACGACAGACGATTTTAAAATTAAGCTTGTTGCAGCAATACGATACTTGAATATACAATTCATGGTTCTGTTATAAGGGGTTGGTGGAGAGGAGAAAGATATGGCAACAAAGTACGTTATTTAATTTTTTTAAGAATGTGATAGCTGTGAGTGTCTGAACGCACCTCTTTATGTCAAAACAATATATACACTCTATGAATATTAATATTTATTATAATACTAGCGACCCACCCCGGCTTCGCACGGGTGCAATGCTGATCACTACATAGTAGTCGCTTCCCGCTGTCTGTCTGTCTCTATGTATGTTTGGATCTTGAAAACTAAGCTACGGATTTTGTAGAGATTTTGTAGAGAAACACTGATAATTTTAGAGCCATTATTTCTCGTAAAAAGTATAGGATAAAAAATCGTTATTGTGGGTTATCCCTAAGAGATACACATATACCATTGTGAATTTTTTGTATACCTTTTTAAAGTGTACAATACTGTAGTACATTATTTTGATCTATCTCGTAGGATTCAGCCAGCGTTTGCAATGTAAACGCAAAAAATGTGTTTATTTACGACATCACATTAGAAACCTCTAAAATTATCAGTGTTTCTCTACTATATTATGCATGTATTATACATATAAACCTTCCTCTTGAATCACTCTATCTATTAAAAAAAACCGCATCAAAATCCGTAGCGTAGTTTTAAAGATCTAAGCATATATAGGGACAGACAGACGGAAGCGACTTTGTTTTATACTATGTAGTGATATATTTTTTCTAAATTCTATAGATAAATACCTATACAATAGCATTTTTTGCAATACGATACAATAAATCATGCATTTAAGGGTTAAACAAGAAACGATCAGTCTTATCTAGTACTTAGGGCTGAGTTTACCAAAGTCTAGATGTCTTTTATATGTGGAATAAAACTGAGCAGTTCTAGTATGTAAAACTGTCAAAAATTTATTCTCAGGATAAGACTTTCTAGATATAAAAGTTTATTGGAATTCGCCCTTTGTCACACAAATATGGATGTATGTCTGTAATGGAATGGATAATATGGTCTCAAATAAAGTTATTATAAATAAGCGAAATTTTCCATTTTGGTGTCGTGATTGTGACGCAAAAGCTATTTGTGAAATCATTGTCCTGAAACAAAAAAGTACTTTTGCGGGAGATCGTTAAAAAAACAGTAAAAGGCGCTTTTCTTGCACAATTTCATCAACAGGTTTCTTGTATAAACGAGGGAGCATTGTTCATTTCCACTCCCCTGTTGCTATTTATAAGATGTTTCCAAACTCGGAGAAGTCAGTTAAATTCTAAACTTTACCGACCCTGGAAACAAACATGTTTGCACAAAGCTGGCATAGAATGTACTTACAATACTATTTTAAAGTCTTAATTTAACCTCTAGCGGATTCTATCATTAATATTTAACTAGCCAATCTCAGCTGTGCTTTGAGTTGGAGGTACCTATTTTAATATGTTTTACAATATTATACTCTTTGGTTTAAAATAGGTTTGTACAGTCATGGCTTGATTGGTAGGTTTATTTGTGAGTTATTGTAACGAATTTGTAAACAGAGCTATAATTTATTATAGTCACACCGTATTTACTGTTGTATTTTCCTTTTCTAAAACTGATTTGTGTAAGAAAATCTGAAGCGCAGTAGTTAGTTCGCACATAGCTAAGCCACAGGCTATACCTTAATGTACAGACGCCAGCACATTAAGCTACCCGAAACTGTCACATTTTCCCAATCGACTTTGAACCTTATGCTTTAGGGATAAAGTTGAAAATCTATCAAATGACAGAATGTAGTAGCTTCATGTGCTGGCGTCTGTACACTAGACATATTTGGATTAATTCAAGCTACTTGTGTGCCTCTTGCGTCATCTTTCTACATAAACATAAGAATAACAGCTAAACAGATGCCTCTAAATGTACCGTTCGTTACCAAGGATTTTTCAACGTTATTCCGTTTGCAAATGCAATGTGTGATAGAATCGATTGCTTTCATTTAGTATAGCCCCAGGCCATGAAGACAGGACTTGACAGGCGTTCCCCTCTGCCTAAATTATACAACCGAAGTGACAATACATATAAATGTAGGGTTAATGTATGGCAAATTTTTCCGAGATATCGACAACAAATCCGCCATGTTACGATGTATTTAAATAGAATACCTACTCCTTTACTACATTACGAAAACGCAGCGCAAAAAGCAGCCCCAGACTTGAGTTTGATTATGGTTTCTTATGCTTGGCATCTTACACTAAATCTGCGGAAGGTACCTTTACCTTCTTACAAGCCACAAAGCCCGGCTTAGCCAAGTGAAATCATTTTACACGTTCAAATCTCGTTACGCACTGTTCTACGTTGCTAGATCTACCCCTAAGCTCTTAGCCAATGTGTCCCTTACATCTATTTATAAGTAAACTAGCGACCCGCCCCGGCTTCGCACGGGTGCAATGGTGAAACACTGATCATTTTAGAGCCATTATCTCTCGTAAAAAGTATAGGATAAAAAATGGTTATTGTGGGTTATCCCTAAGAGATAGACATATACCATCGCGGACTTTTTTTAGACCTTTTTAAGTTGTACAATAATGTAGTACATTATTTTGATCCATCTCGACGGGTTCAGCCAGCGTTTACAATGAAAGCGCAAAAAAATGTGTTTATTCACGACATCACATTAGAAACCTCTAAAATTATCAATGTTTCTCTACTATATTATGCATGTATTATAGATATAAACCTTCCTCTTGAATCACTCTATCTATTAAAAAAAAACTGCATCAAAATCCGTTGCGCAGTTTTAAAGATCTAAGCATATATAGGGACAGACAGACAGGGAAGCGACTTTGTTTTATACTATGTAGTGATTATATGAAGATAGTCCTGACAAACACCCTAATCGCGTAACACACTATCAGTCCAATCTGAATGATTTTGAAGGATATTACTAATCCATTCCTTCATATGTTCGAAAAGCATGTCTGCTCAACAACGTAAATAACGCAATGAATTTTGATGAACTGTCAAAATGAAAGCCATTGCTGCAGCAGTGCTATTCTGTAAAAATCTCACCGTGAGAACTTAGGTGAAGTGAGCGGGAAGTGAGCTGTCATTAGGGATTAACAATATTGACACTGCTCACTTCAAGCTCACTTCACTTATGATTTCACGGTGAGATTTTTACAGAATCAACCGGCTGATAGTGTGTTCCGCAACTACCCCGCTGTTTAATTTTCTGTGCAGCTGAATGAATGAAATGAATTTAACGTCTTCATACACTGAATTATTGCGTTAACTTCCCGAAGATTCCTCAAATTGTTGCTTTATCCTTGAAACACTAAACATGTTTTAACGTTCAGCACACTATCTACAGCATCTGAACTATTTCACAGTCGATGATCAAAGAACCACCAAACGCATGCAAAACAGCTGCACAGTTTAACCCTACAACGCATAGTGTCCGACATACCGAAAAATGTCTTATATTTTAAAAATCGATCCAAGTAGCGTGATCTAGGTGTTGACAAGATTAACTAATATGTATTTGAGTTTCGAATTTAGTACCATATATTTTGGATAGATCTGAATAAACATTTATTTATGTTTTCTTCAAATCCGTAGGTACTTTGAATACGATTAACGAGCGGCGTATAATAATCGTAAAAAAATTATAAAATTAAAATGATAGTATTTTCAGGTTCGAAATAATTAGTAGAGGTAAGTTCATGTTCATATTTGTCATTTTACATGTAATCTTGTAATTTCATTGATACTACGTAATACAGTACAGATTAACATTATATTGCATGATGTTCCATGCACAAAAACATGTTTCTATTGAGTTATGATTTTTCTAAATATTTTTTCGAGAAATGGCATCATATTTGCAGGCTAATGTATTTTTTTAAGCCGATAAGAAAAATCATGCACTGTAGGGTTAAATCTTCACTTATACGTTCTTTGGTATAAATGAGAGTGAACATATTTTGGTTCGTCAAAGATAATTTATTAAGAGAAGACTAGCTTCCGCCTGCAGCGTCGCCCACGTACTATATCGATAAAAAAGTATATGTCCTTCCCCAGGGTTCAAAGTATCCCCATTCCAAATTTCATCAAAATTGGTCCAGCCGTTTCAGAGATAAGTCGGAACAGACAGATGGACAACATTTTTAAAAATTGTTTGCAGTTGCATTGCGTTTAGTAAAAAGCTGTTATTTTGACAATACAAACAACAACAACAACAATTTTATTTACTTATTTGTATAAGTAGATTTAATTTTCCCCAAAGCACAGTTAGGGTTTCTTGTTTACGTATAAGTTTTTATATTAGTCCCTGTTATCGGAGATATTGGGTATCACAAAATGATTTCTGGAAGAAATAATATCCGACAGAATTCCCGCGTCGTAAATAAAGTCTTCGAAACCCCTGATTCGAACTTTCAGACAGATTAATAAGCCAGACGTACGATGTAATCTACGAGCGATTGAATGAACAAGATTAACCGAACGAACGGTAGCGGTATGATCGCGTACTCACAACCGACGTTTTAGAAAATGATCCCGACTCAGCTCGGGCTCCTCGGATCTCGGATAGAGGCATAATTCTTCAAACGCGAATTTGTAACGGTCGCGCAGTCGGCAGTAGCGTACTGTGGGGACCACCGAGGTTGATGGATGATGCCACCGTGGCAAATGCTACGATCTATTGTATAATTGAAGCTTTCGTGGAACGCACACTTTAAATAAACGTTATAGACGCAAATTATGCAAGTTGTAGTTTAGATGCGATGACTAGGCCTGGTTGGTGCTCTTTGTGTACTGTACACACGAGAAACTGAGATGTTATGTTAGCATCTAAGAAGGTTGATCTTCATTTTATTTTTGGTCCGAAAGTTCCATGTTAACTCAATCAGGTTTTACTTTGAGGTTTTTTATTAACTTATCAAAAGGCTAGGAGTGCTGTTATTCTGTTTACTTGTTAAAACAAAGATAATCATAAAAAAAATAAAAAAAAAAACTCGCTGAAGTAGTCATAAAAGGTTTCCAAAGTAACTTATCGTTGGAAATAGCTTTGCGTGCCCGACCGGACACATTCCTTTATAATAAACCTAAATAAATAATAGCACTGTGGATGCCGTAACTACTCTCAAATCGATATCAATAAAATTTTAAACTGGCCCACAGAAAATGCCGAGCGCTATTCGAATTTTGAATTGGTCATTCGATATGATTTGAATTTAGAACCGTGCCGCGGAGTTTATTCACACTAGTGAGATCGACCGTGAAATGAAAACAATCTAGGTACTGCCGACTTTCCGTTCCGGTGCAGTAGATGTATTATGTAAAAAAAACTCAGTGCTGTAAATGGCGGGCAAGCTTTTGGTTACGTAAATCCAGTTTTTTCGCATTTGAATATTTTATCACCTTTGAATGCGGCCTATGCGGACGTGATTTGCCAAATAAAGCGCCAAAATTGATAAGCACCAAAGATAATTGAATTAAATCCAATAAGCAATTAATTCATTTATTAATGTATAAAGCATTGGCCGTTCATTCAACGTTTTGTTGATAAACAGAACTGACTAAAATATTTCCATTAAGGATTTTGGATAATTGCTGCGGGCGTTAGATAGTTTCGGTTGACGGCCCGTGGGAATAACGTTTCTATAGAGCGAGGGCAGACGTTAGAAAAAACCAATTACCTCGTACAAAAGTCAACATAATAGCGTCATCGAGTGATTGCCCGCACTAGGAATCAATCTTGTAAACAATTAATGAAACCAGTTAGGAAAACGTATCAATGATATTCATATTATTTATCGCTCGAGTTTGGGCGTCGTGTTTGTCAAATGACTGTTATTTAAATAATATTATAAAAAAAATTAATATGAAATATGTTTGCCTTCCTTCTTATAAAATCGACTAGTGTGTCACGTTATATTAGTTTTACTTTTAGAATGTTTTTGCTAGTGAAAACTTTAGTTTGGCTTGGCAATTGGCATAGGCTTTTTTTTCATTTTTATAATAACAGGTTTATTTTACAGAAGCGTATCGCTTATTCAATTAACAATATCAAGTATAAATTCGAACGTAGTAGGTAGATTCCTAATAGGTAATAAGTGGCTATTTTACCCGGCGTCATTAAGGTTGGGTCAAAATTACTCGACTTGTTTAAAATTTCTAATATTTTCGAAAGAACAGGCGCGCGACGTTGCCGTTCTGTGCAGTAGCTGGAGCCAATATTTGACTTTTTTTATTGTAATTTTTGAGTTATTTTAAAAGTTGATTAAACTCTATTAAACGTTTCTCAATTATTATTTTCTGTTTTATTATCAATACCAGAATACCTTTATACTGAAATAATGACACAGTTTAAGAATTTACTTAACAATTATGGAAATACCATGTATTAAATATAATAATATGGGTAATATTGACCCAGCTCAACGTCCATGTAACTATTTCCTACCACAATGACGCCGGGTCAAAAGTAAATTGTCCATTGCTATACCTGATCTTTGGTAGAATTACGAATCTGACTAGTCTCCTCTGCTTCCTCCCTCACAACTACGATGTAAAGAGTAAAGACGGCCAATTTGAAGAAAGGAAAGAAAATAAATGCATTTAGAATTTTAGATTGAGACAAACTCTATACATAGTAACTGTTAGTGGGTACCATAATGTATTGTCAAACTAAGACGTATAAATTAGTCAGTCATTTTTTTTTTTGTATAATGGCACCTTGTAGACATTTTCTTAATATTCAAGTAATTTGTTTTTATTTAATCGTGCATTTGTAGGTATATTGTGCTGTCTTTTGTGTGCACCAAATAAATAAATGGTTTGTCTATCTATCTATCATCAAAAACTGTTTCCTTAAAGTATTGGAAGTACCCAGTACCCTATAATCACGGTTATTTCAATGGGATTTCAGTCGGTTGGGGTCAAGCCGCAGTGTGAACGACCGCAGCCAATTGTGTGGCAATCGTACAATGATTCAGAATAATGAATACTTAGTGAAAAACACCCATTACAATAACAGTGTTGTCAGTTTATGTTTGTTATTAATCCGTGTTTTCTACGACAGAAATTTTATGAACGCTATATTTTATTCAAATTATTTACGTAAGTATTACACGCCTGTGTTATTTATTCATCATAAATAACAAACCTAGTACACGAAGACGGACAAATAAAATAATTCTGTAACATATTTTTCTCACTAAAATTTTCGCGCCGAATTTTTCATTTTATGACATGACAATTAGGATTTTCACACATCCGGCTCGTTAACAAGAGCGTGTTGTTTGCTAAGTTTCAATTGAATAATCGTGGTTTGTCATAAGACGAAAATTGAATGTCTATTTATAGAATAAAGCGCATAATATAATGGAGTTCATTGTATAAAGTTACATGGTTGACGCACGAGTGTGTATCCAAACGTGGAATAGCAAAAAGTGTGTAGGTACGCGGATTCGCGAGGTCATCGCCCTCGGATTGGTTAGACACGACTACGGCGCGTTGTTTTTTTATCGCGACTTTTTGTCGTTCTCGCGTGCGTTACCCTCACATCACTGTTTGTAATAGGTCTTTCCTGTACTTTCCGATTGAAGAGTTTGTTAAATAAACTTCGTAGGCAGAACTATTAATATATTAGTTGAGTCTCCGCCAAATTACTAGACACGTCGTAGGAGCGTCTCAATGAGAAAAACCAATGGACGAAACATTAATTTCACATCAATAGCGGTTAAAAAAAAATTATACTCGTCAAGGCTCAAGTCTTATAGAGATGTTATAGAGATACTCTTTAGAATTTTTCAACAGAAAAATCCCAGTTTTCTACATACATAATATCAAAATTTATATAATGCAGTTTAGTGCACTTTTATAGGATGTCGCACAAGGAATATATTTTCCAGAAATCATGCTGCATGTGGAATGGAACAGTATCAGACACTTGCGTCTATTTCTAGATTCGATTTCAAGACGTAAGTACCTTGGTAGAGTTTTAAAACTCAACTCAACACAGCTAGTCATTATGTTCTAGTATTGCATTTTAACCATATAAAACCAGTAAATAATTTACGTAAATATCAGCTATAAATTGATACCTATCGCAAGAAAAAATCAACCGAACTGACACAATAACTTCGTAGACGTCAGCTAAGCTACAAACAAGTCAAAACAACTTGTATTTCTATCAAAGTCTATTGTTTGGGTTATAAGTACAAAAATAATAAATAACCAATAATAAAACCTACACGCGTGCTTATACACATCCAGATGTCATATTTACAAATCGGCGCTGCAGTAAAAACAATTCCGATGATCGCATTTCGCGGAAAACGTTAATAAAAGTCGTTCGGTGAAACGAAACGTTCCTATCCTACTGTGGCCCGTACCTATTTCGATTGGTTTAGTCTACATTTGACAGATTCTACTTTTGACATCATAGTCTACATATGACAGATTCTACATATGACAGATTCTACATATGACAGATTCTATATTTGGCAGATTCTACATTTGACAGATTTTGAAAAAAGTGAGACTAAAAAAAAAATTTGGCCCTCCCATAGTAAATCAATCAGCTGGTAGTCAGTTTTGTAAGGGAGGGCCAAATTTTTTTTTCATATTTCGACCTATGTTCTTTGGGGAAAGTTGTTGAGTTTCATGAGCACATTCACCTCCTTCAGGGTTGATACCCCCCCTTCCGTTACACGCTGTATAATACAAACTTTTAATACTAGTTATAAAATCAAATTATGCTTATCAATAAATATAATGAATACTATATAATAGTATTAATTTTGATGCCATAATGTTCTTTGCTTGTCTCACTTTTTTCAAAATCTGTCAAATGTAGAATCCGTCAAATATAGAATCTGTCTTATGTAGAATCTGTCATATGTAGACTATGATGTCATAAGTAGAATCTGTCAAATGTAGACTAAACGTTTCGATTTGCGTCGCATTGCGTGGTATTGCCTCGTACACTGTAACCGTCGGAGGCGGCATTAACTTGGACACTACGCAAACTTCATTGGGCGGCGGCGGCGCGCGGCCAAATGTTAATTCGCATTTATCACTACAAGATAAATAATATACGTGTTGTGTTGTAGAAAAGCTGCAGTGTATTTATTTTGATTAGATTTTTATTCATTTTGTATTGCATGGGTAATGCGTAATTGTCAACGTTACGACACGTGCAACGTTACGTTATAAAATTATTAGGTAGATACTACAGCGTGGATATAAAGTGGTTGAAAATAATTCTACTTTGATTTTGATTAAAACAAATTCAAATAGCGGTGCCTATCTTACGTTTTTTACGGCTAATACACAATTAAAAGTTTTATACGCAGTCATATAAGTTGACATACATACCTACTTACAAATGACGCATTTCAGCACCACAACATTTATGAGACCATAAAATCAATAAACCTTAACAAAAGCAAATTCAATCGAAAGCCAATTTAGTAAAAAACACACGAATAGTGTTGTAACACTGTCACTAAAACGTTTATTTATTCAGAAAGGTACAGAGCGTACAAATATAAGAGGCGCGCATCGTAAAGCGTAGTGTACATAAATAAAACAAATTGTATACGCCGTGCTCACCCCTGCGACCTTGAACGGGTAGGGTTGGCCCCCTCCGATGCATGGAGCGATTCATCGAGTGGTTATTATCGTGCAGTAAACACTGTACATAGTTAATGGTTTTATAACTGTAGCCACCTACATCACTATCAGTCGCTTTGCCAGGTTTTGTCAGGAACAAAAGACTTGTATCCGAAATATCCGACACCGAACTGATGTATGTGAAGGTTTAAGAATGGATATTATTATACAAAACTTATATTATCAAAGATAATAATCGAGGAGCGTCGGAACGAAAACCGATATATCGAATTTACCATATTTTTCACAAATTAAATAAAAGCTTGTAAGTTTTTTAATGTTACAAAAGTGGAAAATTATAGCATGTCAATTTGCAGTTAAAGTGACATCGATTGATGTGTGTTTTTGACGAAACCAAAATGGATATGTCGGTATTGAACTGAATTGAATTTGAACCGACCATTGTTGAATTGTGTAAAACTTAATAAGAATTATCGGTTTTTAATCCAACAACAAGAACATGTTGAATTTAAAAATGTATTTGTCGGGTTTGATTTGACCACAGTATTTTGATATTTTTTTTAAGATGGATGTAACTGTTTTTTAATTGATTTCTTTCCTGAAGGTTGTATAATTAAACATTTTGTAACAGAAAAAAAAAAGTAATGTCTTAATTAAGACATATCGGTTTTTGTTCCGACGCTCCTCAATTATTATACAAAACTTATATTTTCAAAGAAAATGTGAGATTACTTATATGGAATTTTAATGAAAAGATCATTTTTTTTTTGAAGATAGGCTGATGATTAACAAATCTAAGGTTCATTAGTCTGAAGATTATTAAGAAATAAAGCTCAATAGCTGCCTGCCAAATAAATGTCTGCCAAAATAACCACTACGTGTAGCCCTGACACAGCCAGAAGGCGACGCGGCAGATCCCTTAGAAGTTTGCGGGACTAGCTAGAGAAAACTAACGACCAGTCGTCCACTTTAGCCCTAGATCGAAAGAGCTGGAAGTCATGAGGAGAGGCCTTTGCCAATCAGTGGTATGACGCCGGCAAACCGTAACAGTCAAGCCAGAGCCTTGAATGGAGCAGATGGCGCTACTTTCCGATACATACTCGTAGCCATTCAATTTGCAAACGATGTAAAAGGCAGATAGTCCCGAGAAATGTTAGACACTAAAAGCCACTGTAATGTTTAATCAATAACAATATCCGGATCCCATCAGACAATTAGCGAGGACTGACGAGTACGATCACGGAACGCTTTTATCGACGGCGACAGCAGAACGGAACGGCGACAGTGACATAATTACAGCTAAGTAACGTTTGACATCTGCACTGAGCCGCCTATCTCCAGCCATCAATCGAGCTTTGACGGAAATTAACGTCCATTTGAAATGCTCATAAATACTCCTCAATGGCACTTAAATACGGGGTTTTCAGTTTTCATAGTATGGTCAGAGAAGCGATTAATGTTTTACACACCATAAATGGTGACACGTATTTTATTGTTCATACGAATCATAAATATGATTCAAACGTGCATTGAGCATACTTCATTGAGAAAGAGCATTTCACACCAACAAGTGGTTTCTCATGGGAATTTTAGTTTTGTTTCGGTAAATCAAAACTAAACTATGATTTAAACGCGAAAAATAGCTTTACGTATCGAATTTCAAATAGAGCCAATTTAGTATTCAGTTAAGTTAAAATATCATTCGAAATCCTATATTCATGAGCTAGATACTTAAATCAAAAAGCGAAAATGTTTCAACGATAAAGACTGAACAAAGAAAGGACTAGACCGTCTGAGTATAACATTACCATAAAATCTAGAATAAGGCGTGTTGTCTACGCCCCGTTCTAAATATGATCGCCTAAAAAGGGAAGTGTGTCGATGTCCTGAATGGTACCGGGTAGTGGGTAGTGTAGGCACAGTACTGACAATGGGCTTGTCAACAGCGGGCAGTCGTCTAGTCGCGTCTGTGCGCAAAATGAGCACCCTGGGGCGCCGGCGACCCGCTCTACATCCCATACTTAGGGTCACCAGGACTATGTCTACGAATTTATTATGCTTTTAGAGCATAGCACACTTTGTTAATGAGGTTGTCATGGTAGACTTGAACTAGGAAATATGTACAGTGGCCTCCAAAAAGGAGCAAGGGATCTACTTGATGCATTAAACTTTATACTTTGCAAATACTCATACAAGCGAATAAAAATTGATAATAGGTGCTTATATCTACTATGAATGTAAGCATATTGTTTATCTAAAACCGCAACTATAGTGTGTGATTACCAAAAGAATACATAAATTAAAGTTTAAACCATTCGGATATACCAAACGACATAATAAAGAACCTAAAACTGCTATTTTATTGCGGTTTCAGTAAACATTTTCCTGTTCATATCGATACCGTTTACACTAAAACTATTAGATGTTTAGACTTCTATACGGTTTATAGAGTCGGGCGAATTTGCGAACGGATATTTTCGGATATTCACCAAACGTTCACCTCGTCGTCGTGCTAAAAAACTAGGACGATGTCCGCGCGATGGAGCGGATGGCAGCCCTAATTGCGAACAGACATTTGAGTGATCAGGGCGAAAGAGGCCGCCTGTAGTCTGTACGTATTGAGAACGATACCTACTACCTAAACAAACAATGTGAACAACGCGCGACCTCTTTAGGGAAAACGTTTGTAAAAGTCCTTCGTTCAGATGCCAATTCTCATGAGTTATAGTAATGTTACCAAGCGCCTTCCGTATCGAAAGGATCGATTGCGTTCGCCACACTTTTTGCAGCGTGTGAAAACATTCGCACGCCAATAAAAAGTGTACTTAATTGTATGTTTATAGTGAACGGGGTAATAATATAAATATGCCTTTCATCCTAAATTACTACACTTTTAATATATTTCGCGATATAAATCAAGTGTTCAATTAACATGTTGGCTTTGTGTTGTTATGGTACATAAATACGGTCGTTTCAAGGTCAGTGTGTGTTATGTACACTTGAGTAAACACTGTCTGCCGGAATTTTAATGAAAACCAAATTATTACCTTCTGCGATGACGTGTTAAGTACAGACGCCAGCACATCAAGCTACTTCAATCTGTCAAATCTCTTTAATAGATTTTCAACTTTATCGCTAAAGGATAAGGTTCAAAGATTATTGAGAAAATTTTACAGTTTCGGGTAGCTTGATGTGCAGGCGTATGTTACCTCATTATTGACCTATCGCTAAATAATGTGGAGCTTCAGTTCAATGCTGTAGGTACCTATCTACATAATTTATTTGACATTGTTTGATAATTTAGGTAAGTTTGGCACTGGAAGGTTGATGAATAAATAAACAATAAGGAAATTTAGTTTATTTTGCTCAAAAAGCTACGTATTATTTTAATGTCGCTAATTTGAAAAACGTTTCAAACACTCATTTATTAGAAAAAAAATGTAATTTTTAAAATGTGCCTAAGTAAGTACATTTATTTCTGTCATGGCGCCAGTTAACGTAGTTTTATATTGGGATAAAAACTATAAAAGTCGCCGTTTAGCGATTCATAATCCGTGTTGAAATATTGCTATACTTTATGCCTGTTTATTCTCTGGCGAGTGATTTGCATGAACAAATCACTGACCTTGGTTGTGATAGTGATCAAGTGAGCATCGTTATGATAGAAAAAAAAAACCTTTGATACCGATATGATAGTTAGGAAACTTGATTTTTTATTTGTTAACTAAGGGAACATGTTTTAATGTTTTTTTTACTAGGTAATTTTTAGAAGGGATTATCGAACATAAATAGAAGATTTATGTTCCTGGTAAAGATGGTATGATGTTCAAAGTTTGTTCAACTAATTGAGTCGAACTTCAATAAATAATTATCAAAAAGTTTCAAAATAAAATTGAACATAGTATCAGGGCTTGTTTCCCGGAAGGGTTACACAGACTCTGTGTAACCGTTCCGGGAAACAAGAGACACCTCTGTGTCACAGAGGTGTCTCCATAGCAGTGTGAGTCTATCTAGCAGGACCCAACGAGATTTATCAACAGATCGCTAAGTATGTATATTATAAGTGCTCGGACTTAGAAACTATTATGTACCTTACATAATCCAAAATTTCGACTTTCTGTGAGCTATACTTCAGAAGATATTCCACTACACACAAAAGCTAATTACTAGTTGTGGGGTGAAAAACTATCAAAAATCCCTAAGATTGACTGCAGTAGGAAATACCTACCTTAATGAGAATGGCAGTGCTATTCTTTAAAAAATTCACCGTGAGAACTTAGGTGAAGTGAGCTCTGTCATTCCCTAATGGTAGGGATTGACACTATTAAGTGCTCACTTCACTTATGATTTCACGGTGAGATTTTTACAGAATCGACCGGCAGTACGTAACAGCTACTCTTTTTCTTAATCCCAGTTTTGGTGTTACAGTCCTGTTGGTTGATTATGAAAGTAGGTACAATGTTTGAAAACGGGTTTGCTAAGCTAGACGCTTATTTAATTAACGAATGTCTTATGAAGCTCATAGGAAGTCGAAATTATGGAGTTGTAAGGTACATAATAGTTTCTAACTCCGAGCACTATTGGGCGATTTGAAAGTATAATGACAATAAAAATAATCATAGGGGGTCCGCTAAACGCCATTCAATCAAAAACTGTCGAGGTTCGAAAACATACATTAAGTATTTATTTTCTGTAGGTACAAAATAATGTCTTTATGGAAAGCGTTCACCTGTTGATAAATCTCGTTGGGGATTGCCACATAGACTCACACTCCGTAGTAGGACTCACATTCTGCACGTTATGTTTAAGTCCCATGTAATAAGGTGGCGTGTCTATTGCACTATTATTATCTATTTGATGTCTATATACTCGATGTTTTTTTACAGTCTGCAATTTTTTACAGGGTGTTCTACCCATGAACATGATCAACTTTCACTATGGGACCAACTCTGAAATCACGAAAAAAGAATCAGCTGTTTACCTAATACAAAAGTTGAATACCTACTTAACTGAAATTAATTTTTTATAATTTTTTTTCGAGATCTTAAAGTGGGTCCCATAGTAAAAGTTGTTCATATTCATGGGTAGAACGCCTTGTAAAAATTTGGAGACGGTAAAAAAAATCATCCCGGTATATCTATTCTATCTGCCAACAACCAGTTTCAGAATAACCACACAATGTATTCTTTAAAAAAAAATACTGTATTTAAAACTTCACGCCCAAAGTTAAGTAGGTACTATTAATTAACTAAGTAGGTATTTTACATCCAAAAATTAAGTGGCACAATAAAAATAAAAAGCATAACATTAATTACCCTGTAATATTAAACGCGCAAAAAGTACATAAAAAGCCGTATAACTTTAATTTGGTAATACAAATACGAATAATAATATTAATAACTAAGTTTGAATAAGTATCAGAACTTGGAAATGTCACTTACTACCTTGTACAGCATTATCAGCCGCCACATCATGCTTCCACAAAAGGGACACAGGCCTCGTCTCTGTGAGAGGGAGTGGGCCGTAATCTACCACGCGGGCCAGTGCGGGTTGGTAGATGTCACATGTCTTCGAATTTTTGGTTGTAGGACATGCCGGTTTCCTCACGATATTTTCCTTCACCGTTTTGGTGGTGTTGAAATAATGTACACAAAGTAAAGCGTTCTGGTTTACACCTGCGACCTACAACTCAAAGTCCCGACCGTTATCACTGGGCTTCCACTGCTCTTCCTTCTACAGCGGTTACGGCAATTAGAAACCTCACAAGTCGGTTAAGAGATGAAAGATAAGAGAGTATGTAAAGTCATTGGCACATCGCATCGTGCTGGCTAACACGACCCGAAACTGTTCGAGATAAAATCTAATATTTTTTAAAGTCGTCCGTCTCACTGTTCCAGTTATGTCGTACCACGAGAGTTCCACTAGAACATTCTATTTGTGTACCAAGCATCCTAGGTTCCAGGTTAATTCCTAATTTGATTGGACGTTTTGGAACCGAGTTAGGAGTCAGTTTAATTGGTCGTTAAAAAAGGACGATATTTGTGCTACGCCGTAGCACGAAGTCTAGAGGTTGACTGTGATATTCAATAGGGTAGTTTTTCTTTTTTCAAGGGGTAGTTTATCAGTTAGAAAGGAGGTGGAGGGACTCGTGTCTAAGTACTAACAGCCACACGGCTCGATCGATCAGGTTAAGCTACGCTTG
This sequence comes from Eremobia ochroleuca, assembly GCA_949629135.1. Classification (NCBI taxonomy): domain Eukaryota; kingdom Metazoa; phylum Arthropoda; class Insecta; order Lepidoptera; family Noctuidae; genus Eremobia; species Eremobia ochroleuca. The sequence continues at coordinate 10,240,648 of OX451398.1, forward strand.
CCGCGATCTGTCCGTGGATGTGTGACCATCTTTGCATACCGAGAGCCCTCCGTGCCTCGGAATCATTTTAAGCAAGCCGTTGGTCCTGGCTGTCGTATTTGGATCTTTGACAGGCGCTACGGGTCGTCAGAAGCCCGAAAATCAGACAACCAGTCTTACCAAGGGGTATGATAACCAAGTAACTGGGTTGTGGAGGTCAGATAGGCAGTCGCTCCATGTAAAATACTGGTGTCCTAGCTGCACCCAGTTAGACTGGAAGCCAACCCCAACACAGTTGGGAAACGGCTAGGCAGATGATGATGAGTTTAACTGTTAGAAAACTATAATGTATTTTACCACCGTAGATTACTGTTTTATCACCGTAAATCCGCCTTCGCACGTCATCTGATAAAATTAACGAAGTAATCCTTCTATTTATTTTTCACCTTACTACTTTTCTATCCTGCCAGTCTTATCTGTTGCACAGTCTCACAATCCTAGAAGTCACTTGAGGTTGGTCTCCTTACTAATCCCGGATTTAAAAAAAGAATGTTGTAAAAACATTTTCCGCGTTCTGCTGCCGAGTTCACCTCGGAAAATGGGTTACTAAGGTAGGTGTTCTAAGGCGACATTTATTATGGCGTATAAAACTGTTACTACTTATTCTAACACCCGGTCGGTGGTACTGAATTCTTGGGGCTTTAGTTTAGCTTCCATGCAAATGGCGGTTTAACAGATTTTGAGAAGGAACTCGTCGTGAAACTGGCACTGAGATACTTACTCCTTTTTAGGGTTGAAAATGTTATTAGCTTTACGTAATATAAAGGAGCTTTTCCGACTACCTACTGCAAGCAGGAAAGGATTATGATATCTATAAGTATTTTGTCACGTGATGTAAGTAACTGACTGACTGTCATGAGCATTGGTGGCCTAGTGGTAATGGCCGTGACTTACGAGTTGTTGGTTGACCCAGGCAGGCGCTTTACTTTGTGTAAATTCTTTCATCACCACTGCTCTCAAAACGTCGTGAGGAAACCAGCATCTCCTAGAAACAAACACATGTACCAAACCGCAATGGGCCCACGTGGTGGATATATGGCTCACTCCCTCACGCAGAAATAGGAGGCCTCTGTCCCAGAAGTGGAAACATTATAGGCTGATTATACAACGTGTAACGTTAAATGCGCAAAACCTCAGACACCCCACAACTGATTTTTAATTCAATTGACCTATTTCAGAGAGAAAATAAGTCACAAAAAAAATTGTAAAGGTTTTATGTGCTGTTTTAGTTTTACTGGCCATTCTGATCGTTTCTTGCGTCTGCGACGACGCTTTATCGAGGGAGGAGTCGTCACCGGGCCGCTGCGCCGCGCTGACATTGGGTTGCTTGACCTATTAATAAATAGACACACCAACGTTTTTAATGACGATTTTTTTGAAAAATGTGACCTATATTAAAAAGTGGTTCAATTAATTCTGCTCGTTATTCTGATCAAACTATTTTCATGTTTTGCGCATTTAACGTTACACGTTGTATAACAAAACTACATATTTTCACGAATAAAAAGTATGAAAGCAGTGACGCACGTGTCAAAATATATCGTTTTGTTTTCTAACAAAATATACATTATTAACTGAGTCTATGTGTCCAGTGAATCCGCTAGGGAGCCAATGACAGCGATGCTCGGCGAATGCTGTCTAAATTAAATCCGAGCCGACAGCTAGCCGGACTCAAATGTAGGTATATGGATTACATCTAAATGAAATATGGTCGCTAGAATTAAAATACAGAACTTGATATCGGTTTAAAATTAATATTTTTATGTTAAAATGGTTTTAGGGGGTGTTTTGTATGATTTTACGTGAAAAATAATAAAACATCTCGGAAATCATTTTCAGGAAGTTGTATGTTATTTATTTGGTTGTTTTTTGAATAAGTTAAAGTATTACAATGGACAAAAATAATTTGTAGGTTAATGTGTGTGCCTGTGTGAATTAATGTATTGCGAAGGCTTTGTTCAAAAAAAGGTTATTACTATCCAAGTATACTTGTTGTAACTGGTTAGTTAGACTTATGGTATGACTCGAACTTAAAAGCATAAAAAACAACACTTGTTCTCCTTTTTCAGAACTTCCTCTAACAACACAGAACGCCCGCCTTAAACATGCCAAAGCAGATAGAATAACGATACATCAAATTCATCCAAATCAAGATGGTGGCTATAAAAAATATTATGAATTCGAAACTCGCGCCCAAGTGCCAAATCCCTGACGGGCGAAGAATTTTAAACAACACACAGTTATTGGTAGTTGGATTCGTGTCTTGTTTTATTTGCCATTCTGTTAAATGTGACCGAGGCGACTTTATTGAGGACTAGCTGTGCCCCGTGGTTTCATCCGACGTTTAGTTTAACCGCGTGGCATCGCATCGCCCGCCTGTAGTATGTTAAGGCCCACCCCCCGCAGGGTGCGGGGGGCCGGGCCGGTGTCCCTACTCCACGGCGCTGAGGATATAAAAAGGCGCGCGCGCCTCGCGACGAGCGTCGGACCTTAGAAAACCTGTAATAATTGTAATTAAATACATACGTATAAATAGCAAAAATAACCCTATTGTAAAAAGGAATATTAAATATATAGTCGTCCAGTTTGAGTTTATATTTCAGCTCCGCACACTTACCTGACACCACACAATCAAGGCCATAAGCCTAAACATTTTGGTGCCGTGACCAGGATTTTCGAAGGAAAGTACTCAATAAATTGGAAGGACAAGGAAATTATGTACTTATAAGGACGTTGAAGGACACAGTAAAGAGAGAGTATAAAGCGCTGAAGAATTGGTGAGCCCGTTCCTTTTTTTTCCTAACCTACCCACATGTTACTTCCAATGCTAACTGTTTGGATTATTAGTCAATTTCTTCGAATTTCAGTTGTAAATTAACGAACCTGGGTGTTTACTTATTTCTAATTATCACAACGTTAAATTTGTCGTATTATAACAATGTCTCAGACCACTAGGAAAGTTACTGACCCAATAAAAAAGAGAAGTTATATTAAGGGTAGATTAACAATTTTTAAAAGTTATTTAGAAGAGATCAAATCTGTAGAAAGGTTAACTGATCAGCAAGTTTCCGAGTTAAGGTTAAGGTTAACCAAACTAGAAGCATGTTTTTCCACTTTCGATGACTTACAATCCGAAATTGAAATTGAATCGGAAAACCCGGACGAACAAATGATGGTACGTTCTGAGGTCGAAGGTCAATTTTATTCCTTAATCTCTCAAGGTCAATGTATTTTAGATAAAATAGAAGAAATAAATGTTCGAAAGAAAAGTATAGCAAATCAAACTTTGAGGCATTCCGATAGTTTCGAAGGTGGAAACATATTCAAAAATTCAATAAAATTACCCACAATAAAATTACCTACTTTCGATGGGAATTATAGTCAGTGGTTAGAGTATAGGGATACATATGAAGCATTAATACATAATAATGATTCGATAGACACAATAAATAAATTCCACTACTTGCGATCGTCATTAGAGGGTAGCTCTGCATTAGTTATTAAATCTGTATCATTTTGTTCCGACAGCTATCACCTGGCGTGGGATTTGTTATGTCAGAGGTATAATAATAAACGTCTTTTAATAAGTAATCATATGAAATCATTATTTAGTATGGAAAGTATAACTAAGGAGTCCGACCAAGCTTTGCGTTTTATGATTGACAGTATAAAGAAGAATTTGAGAGGTTTAGAAACGTTAAAACAGCCTGTAGAACATTGGGATACTATGATAATACATTTAGCAGTAACAAAACTCGATAATGTAACGAGTAGAAGGTGGGAGGAACATAAAAGTATATTAGGAGAAGTTCCTACCCTCGAAGAGTTTTTTAAGTTTTTACGCGATCGAGCGGATGTATTAGAAACAGCTAAGCATAGTAAATCAAGTGTAGTCTGTAGAAAAAAGAAAGCAGCTAGTTTTGTTGCGTCCGCTCAGGCGAGTAATAACCACAGATTTAATTGTATAGTTTGTAAACAAGATCACCGTCTGTTTGAATGTACGAGATTCATTTCTATGAGTTTAGAAGAAAGAAACGAAGTCGTTTCTAAGAATAAATTATGTATTAACTGTCTAAAACCAGGTCATCGTGCATACAATTGCAAATCATTTGGCTGTAAAATTTGTAAATATAAACATAACGTGTTGCTTCATAGAAATAGACCTCCATGTATGGATAATAGTGTAAGTTCGCGCAGTGAAGACTCGGCTGGTACGTCACACCAGACTTCGGACGGAGTTGTGCGTCAAGGCGGGTTCGAACCTGCAGCTTCGCATCACGCGACCGCCGCGAGCGCCGCTGTACATGCGCGCTCTGCGCCCGCGTCGGAACCGGTTTCCTTATCTACGATCGCCACTCAATACGTACTTTTGTCAACCGCGCTCATTAACGTAGTTAGCGAAACAAATAATGAACATTATGTAGCACGCGCATTATTAGATTCTGGTAGTCAGATGTCAATAGTAACGGAAAGCTTTTGTAATAAATTAGGATTGTCCTGCAAACGTGCTAAGGACAACCTTAATGTATATGGTATAGGAAATACTAAGTTACAATTCGTAGAAAGTTGTAGTTTTGTAATCAAATCATCTCGTAATGATTTTTCTGTAGAAATCAACTGTATAGTCTTACCAAAAATCACGAATATGTTGCCAAATGTAAAGATTAATGTAAATGAATTAAAGATTCCCGGTGACGTATTTGTTGATTTAGCAGATAGTAGATTTTACGAGCCCGCTAACGTAGATATATTAATTGGAGCGGACTTGTTTTGGGAACTGGTAACAGGTCAACAGATAAGACTAGGTAAAGGTCTTCCCACATTGCAGAGTAGTAAATTAGGTTGGCTTGTTACGGGCCCCGTAAATATTTGTAAATCAAATCATGAAATAACGTGTAACTTAACTAGAAGTATTAGTGAACAATTAGAGAAATTTTGGAAGGTTGAGGAGATATTAAGTATAGAAAATCTACCGTATAGCAATGAAGAGGAATTTTGTGAAAAACACTTTGTAAAAAATACGTATAGAACTGAAAATGGTAGATTTTGTGTTAAGATGCCTTTTCACACTTCACCTTCTGTACTTGGAGATTCCTTTGTTAAGGCAAAGTCGCGTTTGATGAATTTAGAAAAAAGATTGAAAAGGCAACGTAAAGTGAAGGAATCCTATGTTGAATTTATAAATGAATATGAGCACTTGAATCATTTGTCAGAAACGTGTAAGCCTGAGTTTGGATATTATTTACCTCATCACCCAGTTATTCGAGACAAGAGTGAGACTACAAAACTTCGGGTTGTGTTTAACGCTTCGGAAAAAACCGACAGTGGTTACTCATTAAATGATATCCAAATGGTTGGACCAGTGATTCAGGACGATATATTTAGTATTTTGCTTCGATTTAGGCAACATAATTATGTTATGACCTCAGATATCGAAAAAATGTATAGACAAATATTAATATCTGAGAGTCAAAGACATTTGCAAATGATAGTGTGGAGGGACAATGAGCATGAACCCTTAAGGTATTTAAAATTGAACACGGTGACCTACGGAACCGCTTCCGCGCCGTATTTAAGTACTCGTTGTCTTCTTCAATTGGCAAATGAATGTAATGATCCGGAAGTCCGCGGGATAATGAAACATGATTTTTTCATGGATGATTTGATAACGGGTCATCAGACTGAGGAAGGGTTAAATCGTATTTGTAGATTAATTACTCGGATTTTAGATTCGGGTTGTTTTAAGTTACGAAAATTCAGATCTAATGCGAATCAGTTATTGGTTGAAAATAAATTACATGAAGTACAGTCAATTACAGAATTTAAAACAACCACGAGCACTTTAGGGTTAACATGGTCACCTCAGTCTGATAAGTTTAAATTCTCCGTCCATGTAGACAAAACCGAAAGGATCACTAAGCGAAGTATATTGTCTTCTATTGCTAAGATTTTCGATCCTTTGGGACTTTTAAGTATATTTGTTGTTAAGGCTAAGTTAATCTTGCAGAAACTATGGATAAGTAAATTAGAATGGGACGATCCAGTAATCGATGAGGTACAGACTATGTGGTTAAATTTTATAAAAAACATGAATTCTCTAACTTGTGTAGAAGTTCCAAGGCATGTCATGTGTAAAAATGCATTACATATTGAAATTCATATATTTTCAGATGCGTCTGTGTATGCTTATGGGACATGTGGGTTTGTTCGTTCAATAGATCCTATTGGAGAAATTAATGTACAGTTACTCTGTGCTAAATCTAGGGTCGCCCCATTAAAAGGTTTAACCATACCGAAACTCGAGCTATGCGGAGCACTGTTGTCCGCTGAGTTGGGGGAAAAGGTGACTCACTCTCTGCGATGTACTGTGGCTCGGTGTGTATACTGGACAGACTCGATGGTTGTGCTCGGTTGGTTACGTGCCACCGCCGCTCCAAAACAGTTAAAGGTATTTGTTTCAAATCGAGTAAATAAAATTAATAAATTAACAAAGGGTAGTGAGTGGAGGTACGTACCAACAGACCAAAATCCAGCAGATCTCGTTTCCAGAGGAGTAGATCGTATGAATGAAAGGGTCCACAGATTGTGGTGGAGTGGGCCTCCCTTTTTGTACCTAAGCGAGTCCCAATGGCCTAAGTTAGATAGTAATAAGTTAAATAGTGTATACTTACCTGAAGTTAAGACAATAGGTACATTTGTAACAAGTATAAGTAATCAAAAATTTATTGAATTTGAACGTTATTCTAGTTTAAATAAGTTACAACGTGCAATGGCCTATGTTCTTAGATTTGTTAAAAATTGTACAATAAAAAATAAAGAAGCTAGACTTACCAGTACTTATTTAAGTGTCGATGAGTTAAACGATAGTATGATGTATTTAGTAAAATTCTCTCAGCATGAGTCATTTAGCGATGAATATAGTAGTTTATTAAATAATAAGGCACTAAGCAGTAAATGTAAGATTTTATCTCTTAGCCCCTTTCTAGACAGTCAATCTAAAGTTATACGAGTGGGAGGTCGTATTCAAAATTCAACTTTTTTGTATAATAAAAAGCATCCTTTACTTTTAGACTCTAAACACCGATTATCAAGGCTTATTTTTGAGAGTGAACATAACCGGTTACTGCATGCTGGGCCTCAGCTGTTGTTATCGGCTATTAGAGAAAATTATTGGATTATTAATGGTAGAAAGGTGGCTAGGAGCGTGTCAAATAATTGTATAGTGTGTAAGCGATTTAGATTTAAGCCTATAGCCCCTCTTATGGGTAACCTACCTAAACAGCGTTTAAGTCCAGGAACGCCTTTTGAAACGTCTGGGGTTGACCTGGCTGGTCCCTTTTTAATCACTGATAGGAAAGGCCGCGGTTGCAAAATAAGTAAGTGTTACATGTGTTTATTTGTATGTTTTGCAACCAAGGCTATTCATTTAGAAGTCGTAAGTGACTTAAGTACAGACGCATTTCTATTGTCATTAAGGAGGTTTATTGCTCGACGTTCTAAACCCAGTTTATTATATTGTGATAATGCGACAATTTTTTTAGGGGCTAGTAATGAACTTAATAAATATTTGATAGTAAACAAAGATAAAATAAATAAATTCTGTTCTGATGAAGGAATGAAGTTTGCCTTCATACCCCCGTACGCCCCGAACTTTGGGGGCTTATGGGAGGCAGGGGTGAAATCTGCCAAATATCATGTAAAAAGAATATTAGGAGACAGGCACTTGACATATGAGGAACTTTCAACTTTATTTGTCCAAGTAGAAGCTATATTGAATTCCCGGCCTTTGTTTCCCATGTCATCCGATCCCAACGATCTCCATCCCCTGACTCCCGGGCATTTTCTCGTCGGAAGGCCGCTGATAGCTCTTCCCTCTCCAGTCCTGACAAATATTAACTGTAATCGACTTCACAGATATGAGCAATTGGAACAAATGAGACAGCATTTCTGGTTGAGATGGCAACGTGAGTACATAACGGAACTTCAACATCGTACTAAATGGCGCAAACCTGCGATGGAGCTTCGCATTGGAGATATGGTCATTATAAAGGAAAATAATTTGCCTCCATTGAAATGGAGGATCGGCCGCATAGAAGCCCTAAAAAAGGGAAACGACGATGTATCAAGAGTCGCAGATGTGAGGACTGCCAGCGGCACTATCCGTCGAGCTGTAAATCGCTTGTGTCCTCTGTTCGAGCCTGAAGCAGAAGAGTTGAAGGATTTCCCTTCAACGGGGGGAGTATGTTAAGGCCCACCCCCCGCAGGGTGCGGGGGGCCGGGCCGGTGTCCCTACTCCACGGCGCTGAGGATATAAAAAGGCGCGCGCGCCTCGCGACGAGCGTCGGACCTTAGAAAACCTGTAATAATTGTAATTAAATACATACGTATAAATAGCAAAAATAACCCTATTGTAAAAAGGAATATTAAATATATAGTCGCCCAGTTTGAGTTTATATTTCAGCTCCGCACACTTACCTGACACCACACAATCAAGGCCATAAGCCTAAACAAGTATTACATAGAAAATGTGGTGTTCACTAGAATCACTTATTTGGGGTTCGGGGTTTAGAGTAAAACCACCGAATTATCAGTAAGTACACAACAACTCATAGGGAATGTCTAGTCGCCACAGGGGACTCAAAGAGCGGGACTCTCTTGAGGCGCTACCATTGAGTTGTGTGCTATATTTAATAGTATATCACATCTCTTAGCGTTCTTTCTGACATTTTTTTCTTTTTGCTCGACTGCTAACGAGTCGTAGCGTGATTTTAAACTTTTAATAGCTTATAACCTGCACCCTAATTGCGTAACACACTATTACTCTCAATTTGAAGCATATTGCTAATCCATTGCTCCATATGTTCGACAAAAGTGTCTGCTCAACAACGTAAATAACGCAATGAATGTTGTTGAACTGTCAAAATGAAACCCATTGCTACTGATAGTGTGTTACGTAATTACCCTGCCCCTTTAATAATTAGGATTACAAATGCAAAAGGAATTAAAGATTTTTTTCAAATCCGACTGGTAGCTCCAGAGATAAGCGCGTTCAAACAAACAAACCCTTCAGCTTTATTATTAGTATTGATTATCGTTTTGAATTTATGGTAGATCGCGACGAAAAACTTTATTATTGTCGTAAAAGTTACATTCTAGATTAATACTCGGAATCTACTCATAAACGTTGCTGTGCTAGCTAGAATAAGTGCTTTTAAATGCGAATTGAAAATCTTCTTTTTGCGATCCACTTAACATTTTATATTCATGAAACGCATCCTTAGTTAAGTGGAATAACAAAATTATGGGGATTTTAGGTCAGGCGAAGATTAGAGCAATTTTAGCTGTAACAAATCGTATTCGAGCGTATGACGTGTTACTGCATTATCTGAATCTAATTGCGGAAACAATGTAACGTATGCGACATAATAATTTTATTGTTGGTGTAAAATAATTTGCGTGTTCAAGTTCAGATTTGGCGAGTTAATTCACTTTGCGAGTAGCCTTGTGTCGGTGGCATTTACAAAACAAGCAAACGGCTATAAAATATCGCGTTGAATACTCATGAGAACTCCTCAATATGGTTGGCAAAAAAGATTGGCAGTTATTTGACATAGAACCTCTTATTAATTCGCCTTCCCTAAAAAAGTTGGCAGTGGCTAACAAAATTGTGGCAATGTATTTTAGAGTAATTTAGGTACAGAGGTAAATTGTAGAGATAGAGCAGGTAATATTATATTTTTTACTACATAAACTCCGCCAATCCCGATAAAATAGGACCTAATAAGCATAAATCGAAAATGTGTAAACACCAGACAATAGAAAATAAACGACTGCTTACGTACTTTGCGTAAAAATTTTACTTACTTTAACCCAAATAACCCTTCGGAAATTCCGTTTCTGTCGAGTGCGGTGTTCACACCGTGGGTGAACAACATGTTGGAAAGGACAACCCTATTTACAAGGCACGGCGGTTAACACGTCGTCTGCCGTCCTTTGATTCATAAGAATTATTAATAATATTTAATAGTCTGAACATACATGGTACTTAATATGATAATTTTATAGTGTTCGGTTGAAAATAATTATCACGTAACGATAGATTGGCCATGCGGTAATTCATTAAGTTTTTGATATAACATACATTTATCAACTTTATTATTTACTCTTTCAACGGTTTCAAACGTTTGGCGATAGCTATGAATTTTATTATTATTGGTTTTTTTTGAAGAATTCATTGGTTATCCAAAGATATTTTGGGTCTAAAAATTGTCTACAGTACACTTGCAACTGAACAGCTTACGGTGCACTTGTAACTTGAAGCATTTAGAAGTAAAATCTAGAGTAACTGAAGTCTGAATCTATGTAGGAACTTCTTGAAAATTCAATTACTTGAACGAGTTTTAAGAACTTAGAAGTTGCTTCCATGAAACTTCTAAGATTTTACCTCGATAGGAGCTAAACGAAGAACGATCGCTAGAATTGATATTAATTGAGGTTATATTTAAAATAAGATATAAATAAATTAAGTGACTAAGAGCAACTTCATTAGTTTTTAATGTTATTGCATACGATATTGTATTTTATCGCGTGTAATTTAGATATGACTGCAATTTAATAAAATGGCCATTGGACCACTCTCGCTGATTGTTTTTATTGAACTTTTCAATTGTGCCACATCGTGGGTGGAGTCTTACTCTATTAAGTAATGATAAATTAACTGAACTCATTATCTGAACTCTGAATTATAAGAAAATCATTACATAGGTACATAAACATAGTTTTGTTGTTAAAAAAAAAACATGTTATTGTGGGAATAACGATAGAAGTGTTATCACCAAACATGGACCATGAATAAATAAATGCAATATACATATTGTATGTAGGTATTTGTAGATTATCCTTATCAGAAATTATAATTATATACATAGAAAAGTATTTCATTAAAAGTACTTTGTAAAAATTGTATTTTTTTTATAATTTTTCCTCTATTAAGTAGTAAAGCTTTTATTATAAGCAACATACATTGTTAAACTTTGCTCGAAATATAAATAATAAGTATTATGATACAGAAGTCATATTCAATAACGGTATTACGGTTTCTAAAATTATGTTTTTACGAGTACTTTAGAGTACGTATTTAATTATACGGACTAATATGGCAACGAATGGCAATGAAACGAGCAGATGGAGTCTGAGTCATAATAAATAATAATTAATAAACCAGTGGTTAATAACAGGAAAGATTGTAATTACTACGAACAAATTAGTTTATCACCTCGATGTTTCTAATTGAAAACCAGGAAAAACACAAGCAAAATAGAAAGTTAAACAAAAACAAAAGTGCAAAACCAAAATAAATTCAACAATACATTTGACACTTCCCGATTTGCGATTAGACATTTAGACAACTCGCGTGACAAAATTGATCAGTCATTCAAGGTCGAGCAATACAATGAGTGAGTGAGTGAACGAACGGACACCAGACGAATGAACTAACACAATAAAGAGTCCCCTTTGAAAAAAAAATCAACAATAATGGACTTACTAGCTTGGAGCTTTTTCCACATATTCATATACTTCAATAAATAAGTAACAGTACTTGAAGCTAATATAAGTTAATATCGCGTACGCGTCTAACCAGGGCAGTAGGAAGCCACAGAAGTAAAGGCTATCAAAAGGCAGTTAGTGCGCATATCAAGATATCACGACAATGATAAACGCGAGGTCGAATCTGCTTTTTGCGAGGTCTCGACGCGGCCTTCGCAAAAATTAGCGCGATTTACATAACGCATAGGTACATTATTTACATTATCTCGACGAGTACGGATATTGATAAAATAAATGAAGATAACGGCGATGAGATCACATCTAACGAAATATGAGGAACTATGAAATGACTATTTAAAACCTTTCTAATGATATAAGCTGTTTATTTTTTTTTTTTGACGACTTGCTGCGCTCCGCGGTTTCCTATGTACTAATCCAGGTCATGGTCTACCCATGTGCCAATTTCATTCAGCCGTTTAGCGTGAAAGCGTTACAAACCAACATACAAAAAAACAAAGAATAAAATATAGTTTACGTCCTCACAGGATGCTTCATTAATTAAATTGCAAACAAAACAATCCTTCAACATAAATAATATAGCTATTTATAAAACAGAAAAGTTACTCTCCTATTCTAATGAAGAGAGAGACATTAGAATAGAAAGCATATTTCATTTTGGTCACAAGTCAAACCTAAAAGCATCGTTTAATTAAATCATCCACATTGTATTGTGAGATTAGAATGTAATCCTCAATGTCACCCGACTCCCAGGTCTGTCATTAACCAGTAACGTAATCACAGTAGTATGAATAATACAAACGAAACATGTAATTACAAAGTGACTCGTTAACTTTTTAAAAATAGACGAGTAACCCCAATCACTATTTTAAAAATATTTTAACACGCGCCGTCTTTTCGTGCGGCAAATACGGACAGACACCTAATATATTAGAACTTACGAAAAGCGTCTAATTAACCTAATTAAATTGTTTCCAATAATAAAATGACCACCATTTACTGGTTGATGTATTAGGAGGTACTACATTCTTGTTTAGATTAATTGACGATAACAGACGCGACGCCTTCTATTATTACCATCAATATTTAAACACGACCTAAAATAGATATTTTATATCGCCAGATGAACGATAAACGTTCCGAAAGAAGAGTAAGCACGATTTTATTTAAATCGTAAAAAGGTACCGTGGGTGGCGACGCCGTGATTGCCTCGTCAAAGTATACAGATGAGATTCCCTACGGCTAATTATATCGACAATCAATCGAGAAAGTGCCGCTTGCGACACGAATAGATCGCTATAATTATAATAGTTGAAATGAAATAATAGATTGGGTGTAGGAGTACTCGGCTGGCAAGCGACGACGCCTGCCGCCCCGATCACTCCTTTTAGAGTTATTAATGTACACGATGCGGGCCCACAACTAATATTATTTATTAATCATAGGATGGAACCAAACGATGTACAGCACGAAGACGTGGAGTTAAGTTTACCGAGGGAAGCAGGCGGTGCGTACTTCCTCCCAACGAGCCGAGGGTTGCGCCAACGGGAGCCGCACCGAATGATGAAATTGCCGTCAACATTTAACCGAGCAATTAGCGAGCGGGTTTATGGGGCCGGTATTGAATGACATTAAATACAGAGCACTGTATGATTAAGATTATATATGGGGAAACATGATACGCGTCGATTCTGAAGGCCGACGAAACGCAATCGACTATGGTTTACATTGAAATGTGAAAGGATACAATCGATGTAATTGTATTTATGACTGCGATTGTCAAATTCAAAAGCTCAGAAATAATAGAGGTTACTGCATAATCAAGTGAGAACCTCCACAAATAACACTAGCTTATAAAAGATCTCGCGGTTTATTCGACGTCGATCTATGATAATCTCACGCGCAAACAAATAAGGAAACGGAAAATAAATGAATTGCAAACGTTGAACGAATTCGAATTTACATTTTAGTATTGTGGGCTGGCAGTGAGACGTCGTATAGTGGTATCGTTCGGGATAAACAAAAGAGTTTAGTGTTTACGTGGTGCGTAACATAGGGGTGAGATATTTATTGGTCGTTTTTATCGTCAGTTATATTTGTGAATAATGTAACATGGGAGCGCGGCGGCGGTGGCGGTGGGAGTTGGGACGATGCGGGCGCGCGCCGGCTCGGAACGACCCGCTGACCCACTCTCGTACCCACTTGATTACTGCACCGAGGATTCAATTGGACAAAGGCTGGAAACACGGTTAATGCGATTATATTCATAATGTTCCCTTACTGAGCCGGTAACGTTAAATATGCAAATTGGCCCGTAATTTGCAACCTCTGTCCAAAGTGGTTGAGAGTAAGGTCAAGGTTGTAGGTTGTTTTATTGTGAAACTCACCGTAACTCGAGGTACGAGGCATTCTGTCACATAAGCTGCATGTGCAGGGCGGCTTACCTGAAACAAAACGCGGACTTGTTAAACAACTGCATAAACCCGACTAACTTAAAGTTAAATTACATCTACATCTATGTCATATAGTAATTAATATGCAGGTAATAAAATTTGGAGCACGTATTCAATTTCACATGACGACAGAAATTATAACGTCGCTGCAGCAGGATTTAAGTCCGTCTGAGCCTATAGTCCAAAAACTTCCTGCATTGAAATTGAATTTCTATTGTATGGTCATATATACCAGCGTAATATATTAACCCTTTATGGGGCTCTGTCCATATATTGTACACCATACATTGTGAATCTTCGCGGCTAAACTAAACGTTAGACAAATGCAGCAGTAAAGTTCTTGGAAAAAAGAGGAAAATAGTGTGTCAAATGCAAATGTACCATAAACATTTCAATAAATATTAGTTTTAATATCCCAGTGTTATATTTTTAACATACAAGCCAGGATCTTCTGCCCTATACCTAAAGAGTTAAATTCATCTATGGACTTTCTAAACGCTGCAAGAATATCATTTTCATATCATACAAAATTTTGGAACGGTATAGTTCTAAGATTTTTCCTAAAGAAGGGCCGATAAATGTAAAGAGAGTGAAGGTACTGCATGTAAAGAGGTCCATTACTGCGAAGGATTTTTCAAAAGACACGTTTAAGGCTAAACTTGTTCGCCTCCAAGAGAGTTTCCCGTGATACTCTGGAATAGTAAATAGAATCTGAATTGGGAGCTGAGGATTGTTATCCAGCTGTATTATAGATATCAAAGTGCAATACATTATGAACAGAGAGTCTAAAAGATGGGTGTTAAATAACATTTTTGTGCTCATCGAGGATTGATGACAGGTAACAGAGACACAGAAAAAAAGAGCGAGAAAGAAGTCTATTGAAAATAGATAAAATAAAACGACAGAGAATAAAACTGGGATATTGCTATATTGATTTTAAATCCCTTGTCTCAGATCATCGACAAGGAGTCTTTAGATTAGGTCATAGTATTTGTTCAGAATGACAATCAAGAATGAAAGCTGTGTCTTTAGCTACTACGTTCATATAAAATGTCACACAAATAAAACTTTTTACAAGCAACATAAAGTGTTAGACACGTCTATTTGCACGAGGTTATTAAGATTCTAATGGATTCTCAATGGAATACCGTCTGCATGCATACGTAATATCTAATGATCGGCTATATGGCCGCGCCTGCTTGTAGCAACGCCTTAATGAACGATAGCCTTTCATTTAGCCAATTATGTACTTCTTTAAATATTACTAACGTTTGATTGGTTTTTTCTGTTTGAATTGCATTGTATGGGAATTACACAACTGTTTACAGCTATACCATTACCAGGTGTTCCATTTCCCTTTTTAATATAAATTACTTTGTTACTTGTTAGTAGAAGTAGTTCCGCGTTTGTTCACTCCATTCATGGTTTCTCGTTCTGCTGAACTATTACTTCGTCAACGACATAATTTGTTATTGGCTCACTTTTCACATTTAAAAACATCTTACCTAACACTTTAAAATCACTAATTATAGATATATGTCGGCTTAAAATTAAGGCACTGCCCAATCGTAGGACACCGTATAACGCTCAGTTTTTGTCGCACAGTTAGGCATATATGTAATTTGGTACATAATTATTACAAGCAAAAAAACAATTGAGTGCACTGTCAAAGAATTATTCAAAAATTATTTCAAAAAAATAAAATAGTATCATGATGAAAAAATCGTAAACAAAGCTCAAAAATTATTCTTTCGATGCATAATAATTAAAACTGTAAAATTACTTTTATTTCGGTGGTCATTCTATTCAACTTACATCAAACGCATCGCTGTTTTGGACATTATTTGTTGCTATAATTATTGTCGTTCGTTCGTCTTTTTGCTTCTTACCGCGCCTTAAGCTAATTTGTCATAAACATGTTTCGTTGTTGCTCAATTTTGTCAGACACACCTACAAGACCTCAATGCGTAACACGACAAACAGACAAATGATTAAATATCGTTCAACATCAAACTACTATTAACTACAAGTGGCCGTTATGTTTTATGATATCTATAATTCAATGCGTGGCATTGCAAAAGCCGCCGCAGTCAATACAGTAAATAAATAATTCATTATCGTGCCCTTATAAATGCCGCGGACAACTGCCAACAAAAATACGTTTCACTAATTAATTAATATGTTTTCACCAAAAACAAGTCGAAGGAGGTTAATTATTGTGTTTTGTGATGATTTGTCCAAACCAGGCAATACAATTTTATGACAGCAATAGATGAAGTCTTATTAAAGGTCTAATTACGATTAAAATTTTATTGAGTAATAATGACATAAGCTAGGGTTAAAAACTGAACAGCGCGCACGGTATTTTAGAACATATTTACTAGTGCAAGAATGTTTTAAATATTCATGTGTTTTTTTATTGAAATTACAAAAAGCTTTTGCCTCATGCATAGTGAGTGTTTAATGTTTACGGTTGGAAAGAGGGGGCGAAGGGCTAAAGGGCCCCGCTCGACTGATTATTGTTTTACTTAACTTTTTATAGCCCATCACGCAGCCACCATTCCCTGTTCCGTAGGGTTGTATTCTCGTGGTGTTGGGACAGAATGTTTGCGTGTTACCAAGTTATTTTAGTAAGAACAGTTTTAAAACTTTTAATTGAGTTTTAGTTGCTTGCGGATGTGTTATTTGTAGTTTACGGCACTAATATGGGTTTATTAGCATTAAATAAACGTTAATTTAATTAAAGGTTATTTGTTTTAATTATATGAACTACCACCTATCTTAATGTTTTAAAACTAGATGTAAAAATAATTAAAAGGTCACCTGTGTTTTTATTATGCACAATCCCTGTTATTTTCTATGAGTTCACTTTGACAGTAGGTATCTAAAGCCTATTTCCAAAAAGGAAACAAAAATAAAACATTTTTATTACACTGAATACATGTAACATACAAAAATCCAACGCGAATATTCCCGAAGTGTAGCGAAGAGTCCAGTTATTTCTATTCCCACAAACTCGAACATTCGTGAACCAACAGTACCTATTAGATCTCGCGCCGAGAGGCGGCACTAAGCTGGAGTGGCGGAATAAAGCTCGCCATGCACTGAATACAGTTCGTATTTTTTCCTGTAAAATTGATCTACTTACTGAATCTGCCGAGTACTTTTATATCTGATATGAGAGATTTGTATTCCTGAATACAGTTTGTTGAAATCTGTAGAAGATAATCGGCAAACAAACAGATTATGTGGTATTGAATATTTTGTTTTACATAATCGGACTACATTTTATTTAGTGTTTCCGTTTTTTGCAAAATATTTATGCAGATACTGCTGGTGTAATAAAGATAAAAGTTTCTCAATAAATTAGATCCTAAGTATTTCACAAGTTTCAAACAAAAATACAACATGCCAACCTTTATAACAGTAAAAATTTAGAAGAATAAATCGAAATAAAATTCAATACAGAACATCTCGAACGCGAAAATTAAAAATACAACATGCAAACCTTTATAACACTAAAAATTTAGAAGAATAAATCGAAATAAAACTTACCAATAAAGAACATCTCGAACACGAAAATTAAATTACAATACGAAAGGACTTCGTTTAAAAAAGCGTATGAATGAATAAAATGCAAAGAAAGACAATCCACTTTCTGGATGATTCTAGATTCGTGTGAATTAATTCAATGAGTTGATTATACCCCGACCGTTTCCTGGAGCAATAAGAACGATAATGTCGCGCGCTCTATCTCGTCAAAGGTTAAATGAGGAGTGGGAGAGAAAAAACGGGAAGAGATTATGTGGTGCCAGTGAGATTTTTGTGAGTCACCGCGGGGGACTACCCGTGACGTCATCAACTTATGGCTCAGTGTAAACATTGAAGACCAATTTAACTGCTTTATCGATTACATCAGTAAAGTGCCTTTACGATTCTAACAATGGATGCTTTGTTTCTGTCACGAACTTAATATGGCTTGATGACAGTTTAAATACGAGGGAAAGATCGATGATTTGTTTGATTATGTTTGGCTTCGAAGTTAGGGGAACACGTGCTGAGAATGCAGAGTTAGAAACTTCTGGAAGAAAAGATTCACGTGGCTATTGTCATGATTCTATTAAGATTCATCGCAATTACTACGAAGGCCAAGGACTTTACTCTAATGGGCTATTACTCTACCGTAGGTATATTAGATACGATAGATGCTGACTGAATTCATAGGTAAATATTTTTTTTAGGTACTATTTTGTAACAATAATCTTATCAAGCAGCTGATAATATAAAGGCTAACAAAAAATAAATAAAAAGTAATAATCATCTAAAATAAGTGTAGGTAATAATCTATTTAAATCACATAGAAGTGTGTTTGATATCGTGACAAAATAATAAAACAAAATTTAGCCTTGATATCAGTGCGACGCGACTAGTAGATCAATTTCTAGAAAATTGTTCTACCAGTCGTGTCGCACCTGTCTGCGGGAGCCTTTAATACAAACTTTTTGTTGCTGAAACCACATGAAACGAGTTACCTAACGCTAGAAAAAGTTTCAGGTATAAAGTCTCGGCAATTCCAGAGCGATGTTACCGCACTTAATCCTATTTTCGTATTTAGAATAAAGTCAAAACTTCCAGGCATTTCCTTGATGTAACTTTGTTTTCAGTTAACTCTGATTGAAGTTCCTAGTAAGTATCTGAAATATTTCCTATACTTCTCTCCTTCCCTTCCTTTTTTTTTCTTTTTATTTTCTCTTTTTTTTTGTTAAAGAATGTCTGCTTTATTTTCCTTAAAATTAGTTTGATTTTTCTTAATTTGGATGTTATTTGAATTTAATTTCTTTGTTGTAGTTCCAAAAAACCTCGTTCGCGCATGAAACTGCAACGATTGTTATCGTAATGAGGCACTAATCGGCTATATTCATAATGATATTATATATTTACTAGTTATTTATGTAGGCTTAAAGTATTCATGTTATATCTACGTTTTAGACTGTACATGTCCAGTTTAGCTCCAACATCATCCATCGTTTTCCTCAAGACATAATGTAACTAGTTTACTACCCAACATACTTTGAAAGCATATGTGGGCTAATCTCCTATTACTTATCATCATATAAAAGTGACGTGCACTGACAACAATATTGTTTGTCATTGAATGACTGCATCATCATGGCTCGAATAAATCTAGAAGTGACAAGAGACATTCGCACAGATCCGGATTCGCTCACGGATCTGTGCGAGGTCGGTTCACATCGTGCCGACGAGCGACGTATAATTTGCGATAACATTGGAATAAACTAGATAAATGAATCTAGTGCTTTAAGCTTTATCGTCTACATTTTTACAAATTCTAATCGTTATACATTTCACAGTTTGCAATTAAAACAAATGAACGTTCTTTACCGACTCCAACTTGCCGGTTTCATAAAAACATGACTGCGGAAAGCAGAGAAAATCGGATCAACGGTGACGTCATCTGAGTTTCTTTGTTTTTGTCAAAGCTCTCTTGATGCAATAAACCTTTGAGTCAATGTTGGGTTAGCGAACATGATAAATGCCTTGTTGAAGAGATTACTAGTTATAAAATACATAGATTAATGCTTCAAATTAGGTTTCTCTATTAGGTATACTTTATAAGTGTGAATTTATAGCCTTGTAACATGCGCAAATCCCTGTTACGAGTTATTCAAATAGTCGCATAAAAATCATATTATAGACATTTATCGATAAGTAATAAAAATGATCAAACGGTTAAATGTCTAGATTTGCTATAAGCGCTATCCTAAAAATTGTTCGATATGAATGTTGGCGAAGCCGGATATTAAACGCCAGCTTGTCGATAGTTATATTTAAACTTGTCGAGTGCCGTGTAAGTTTTTAATAAAACTTAGTTTCCGGAAATTTTAAGATTTATACTTTATCTGCTGTGTTCCTATTAGGGCGGCATTTTGCGGAATATCCATGTTCTGCTGTCGAATGATAGAACACTTATTACGTATTGTCATGTGCACTTGTAAAAAGTAAATTAATACTTAAGGATAATTATTTCCATTTAAGTGTTTATTGCTTCGTGATAATAATAAATATATATTAACCACCAAACATGGAATCATCAGGATGTAATATCAATTAAATCAATTCATGGCAGTTTGATCCGTAACGTATTTTTTTCCACAATTTATAATAAAATCCGTTTTTATATCGCTTCCTGTGTCTAGCCACGGATAAAAAATGTTTGATAAAACTTGCGTTCACAATTTGTTCAATGACTCACTGGCTTGCATTTTAACGCGTGTTGTATTGAATATCATGTTTTTTTAAGTCTCGGTTCCGTACATTGAAAAATGTAATTTTTTCATGTTTTTTTTCCGCGATATGATCATTGCGCAGTTTCTTTAACAAAGCGAACAGACTGACAATCGTTACTGGCGTATGAACAAAGCGTCATTGACGCAAATTGTGCTGCCTACTTATGCGCATACACAATTACACATACAGACACATGACGCTACAATATATCAATTTACAGTGATAGAGTGGATGATACCCAACTTTGAGTAATCACATAATTAATTCAATGAAGTATGGTGGCATTAATAGCTTATATGTAAGTAATTTCGGCCATAGAAATGATAAATGCCGATACTTTTTGGATAAGTTTTTTAATTACGTTTAATAGAAATGATAACATGAATTAGCAAAATGATCAACGGAGATGTGTCGTTAACTCTCATTTTGTTCAGATTATATAAAAAAGTTGGTCACTGTTTGTTGTAATAAAAACAGGGACGTTTGTGGAACAATTGAAGACGTAACTGGCCTTTTAAGTTACATAGATTTGTCAGTGCGTCTGCATTCGGGGAATACAATGAGTTCCAAGGATGTCTTCTTTGGGAATCTCAATTCCACCTCGTTAATCTTTTCAACGTCGTTTAACTGCGATGAATTTGTTGTAAACTGTATTTCTCGGTTTAAGTTCGTGGCTTCAAACAGGTATTTAATTATTTTGGAAGAAGATTGATTGTGTTAAGAAGTGTCTAATTTGGGGGTAGGATAAAAACTTAAGATATAATCGTTTATTGGCTACAAAAAAAGAAAACTTTCACAATTAACATAATTACCTTTATATTAACGTTAGTTATCTAATGCACGGTGAGGTGTTAGTGGGAGGTGATATATCAACTTACTTGTTAGTATCGGAGGTGTCAATAGGTACTACGTGCGCACTAGTATGTGGTGCACGATACTCACCGCTGTTGGCGTAGTGATCGTGAAGCGTATACAATGGATAGTCACCTAGTTTGAACAGGTAGGCTGACAGCAGCACTGCATCGTGCCGCGGATCCTGCCCCCCCTGGCTTGCTGCCGGCCGCATCAGCGATGATATAGAAAAATCCGTCATCCCTTGCGCAGCACCACCCCATCCATTCACACTACACAACTTACACTCCTCCTTCATTGTTCCAATAACACTAATAAATATAACTCTATATTCCGTTTTTTTTGTACTCGGTTTGTACTGGGCACTAATAAATCACATATAAAAATATCCGTGGGCTGGCTCGCACATCACAGAAGATTATCACAGCAGCAAGTTCGGCGTCTGTAATCCGGTCCTATTAAAACAGAAATTCTTGTTGAATTCCGCTGTTCAATAGATATACGTCTAATATAGACTCATAACTATCCGAGCGTGATTCGAGTTTGGACTAACTTCGTTTTCCTAGAAACGAAATCAGTCCAAACACGCAGTTTACCAACACATACAAATCGCCTGTCGTACATCCGCCAACATCCTAATCGTTGTATATTTAACACTTTTGACGTGTACAACAAATTATGTTGGCGACTGTTCGTATTCAATCGCACCCTGTAATTCATACTTCAAAGTAAAACAGCTTCGTTCAATTTATCGGTTGCGTTTCATCTATCTCTCAATACATACTATATAACTGTGAACTTTGATATTGAAATGTCATCTCCCACACTGAAACCAATAACCAATATTATGTTCCTCAATTTGGAAATCGATAGCTTTATTTGCGTCATATATAGAACTTACATAATTGTTAGAGATGACACTTTTAAAAGCGTATTATGTTATGATGTAATTTAATATTATCTTCGGCTTGATAATGTCGAATTTATTAGCCGTTAATGCAATTAAAAGGAGTTATTACGCGGTACTGGCGACGTTTTGCGAAGTTTATTGAAAGATGGCGACGATTATGCATGTGATGGTAAACAAACATAAAACGTAGTTTGGTGTGGTGTAGGCGAGCGCTGCATTGCGGCTTTGCCGGGTCAGAGGTGCAATGCCGTTGGACGATTTCAGTTGCTAGCGATGCGCTATTGTTCCTCATCCCTGATCCTACAGTCAACGCCTAATCAACATACCTACGTAACGATCCGTTATTGCCTAACTAATTTAAACTGCGTAGTTCACGTGTTCGATGCTTTGATCGTTGTTCTCAGACAACCTTGACGTCATCTTGACCCAACTGTTCTCAATGCAAATTCAAAACAGAATGATATACTTGGTGATAAATGGTTTTAAAATGTCAATAGTTTTATGAGCAAGTCAACGAATTTGACGCAAGATTTAAGATTATCTGCTCGACAAGATGGCCCGCAATCTGCATCATCCATCAAATTATCCCACCAACGAGACCGTTTTGAGCAGTTAGCTCGATTCGCATCTCGAAACACAATTCCTGGTAATTCTCCAGTCCGAGTCCATCGATGATTCATTATTGTTTGTTTACACTACAACTTGTGGTGATTGTATGATGTAAATCATGTTATAGCAAAATATTTTCATCTGATCTGAATCTATTTCTGCGAATCTGAATTAAAGCGTTTTGAATATTAATAAATGTGAGAAGAGTTGGGCTGTGGCTTGCTTTTCAGTGTTGTCAGACTATTTTTTATTTCGCGTTATCCATCGCTATTCGCTTACGTGCACGGAATAGCGTCGCAATAATGCACGTGGCCTTGAGTCCGCCGGTAAACAAAAGTCACGTGTGCGCCAATGGAAACACATATTAAAAATCGGTGCTCGCGATCTTTTCCTACTGTTTTGTTAGTCTTCTGCGCATGTAAGTCACGTGCTAGTTATACATAAGTGCAGAGGATTACTTATCATTTGCTGTAAAAATATACAGGTAGGTAGACAGAGTGCCGTGATAAGTTTTTGTGTACGTGATTACCTAAATTTATAGGTACCTAATCATAATCATCTTTTATCTGGCAACGATTCACGTATTGAAATAACGATAGCTTCCTTTAATAACTGCCATTGTAACACAAAAGGGAAACAAGCTACAGTGTTGGAATCTTCCGTAACACTTCCAAAGTTTTTGAGAAAAAAACAAACTTAATAATAGGTGTAGTCGCACGTGCGATCGTGGGGTACGCAGCTGCCATGACAGATGTTGTCGACGGAAGGTCGCCCCCCGCGCCCCTTCCTGCCCTACCTGCCCCACCTGACTTACTACCTCACTCAATTCAACTTTATTCAGAACCACACATCAGTACACAAGGACCATAACATAAACACGATCCACCCTAATTAATCAAGTCCTTAAGTGCAATATGTATAATTATGGACCGTAACGATAAATCAAATTATAATAAAATTAGCAGAAGAAAAAAACCTCAGGAATTCTGTGCTGTTTTATTACAAGTAGCCACAGAAGTGCAGACTATAGCATATGCGATTCTCAGAATCAATAGTTATTTCTCACGATTTTGATCGCACTGAAGGAATTCTTCGTATTCAGTTCAATATAAACTGAAGCTTCAATCCAAAGTTCTAGCATTAGCAAATGGCGACAACGCTGTAAATATTTTGGCAATGTTTTCTGGCGGTCGCCCAATAGGACAAGCATTCAATAAGGTCTAATAACAAATGCCCAACACTTGATAGCTCAGCTTACAGGACGAGCTTTGCTTGACGCGCGCTTGTCTGTATATGTCACGCGTGTTTGCACTTCTATAATATATGAGCTTGCTTGTTTCATGGACTCAGTTCACAATAACTCTTGTAGTTAAATTCTTTTGGCAGAGTTCCTTGGCTTCTTCCCAGGGGCATCATCACCAATTCCCGATGCAGTTTTATTGTTTCGTTCCGGTGCTGAGATGTGTTCGATGTTATTCATTTTGTCTTTCAATAAATATCAGCTTTCAGGTCAAAACGTTCCATTGATAAAATCAATCGCTCGAAAGGGCAGCCCCTTCGATGCAGTTGGCAACCAATGTTGGCCAGAACCCAATTTGTGCCAACTACGGCTGTATACTTGCATCCACTCGAACTAGATAGTGTTATGATATGTTATTTACCAACTTCTACAGACTGTATTGTTAATAATTTATTTTTACCAGTGCCTATGTAGATGATTCATTGTGCTATCCGAATATATTATTTGAGTTCGTGACCATGTGCCCATAACATACTTAAATAAATTCGACATTATATCACTGATACTTACTATGTTTAAGAAACGCTTCAGTGAGAGTTCCCTTATCGCGAGTGAAGTTATCAGTATCGATTATCGCTATCGTGACAGTGCGACAACTCAATACAATGAATAATAAATAATCTAACACTTTCCTTCATGTATTTATGGCCTTTGATTTGTACTTTTTACTGCCGGCATGTTCATTTTAGAGTGTAAAAATAGAAAAGGAAAACCATGTTATGATTTATTGGACAGTCTGTCAGTAGTTGTTTAGATTTTATTGATTGGTAATTTCAAAAGAACATCACGATCACATTAATTATTACTAGCAATTTGTCGATGGCCCGTTCTCAGTAACCCGAGTAACGAAAGCACACTGGTTGGTTTCACAAGCATCACAAACTGCTTACATAAGGCGTCTTGCGTAAACTCCACTTAGGTGCACAGCTCTATCGTAAGTTATCTTTAAGTTCACGTACGTCGGGCCGTGCGAAATAACAGATCGATTATATCGGCCCTCCTTATTGCCCAATCGGCTCCATAAATATTAGAGCTCGTTGAAGGCTGTTGAAAAGAATTACAATGGAGCTCGGATATCTGATAGTAAGAGTTTAGAAGTAAATTTATGGTTTATGATAGTTTGAATCATTTGAATTTATTAATATCTTTCCGAAATATGAAGCAGTAAAGATGACAAAGCTATTAAGTTTCCTTAATATAATTTATAGACAATTGGGGTCACATTTGGACACTAATAATCTGCCTCATAAAACTGGTCACGGTAATTGTCGGGAAATTATCGAAACAAAATGGGAGAGTAACAAAGCGATTCGTGACGACCCACATACGTGAGGTAGAAAGGAGCAATGAAAACTCTCTCGATGTCGGACGAGCTTCGGACCGTGTCACTCAGGCTAATTTGTGCCAATCATGAGAACATACCTTTTTTTATCAGCATTTGAATATATCTAAACCTGAAATGATGTTTCTAAAATACAATGACCTCATCTGTGTTGGGTTTTAATGTAAACTAATCTCGTCAATCCTTTCAATTGATAAACAAAGAAGGTACACTGTAATTTACCAGATGGTAGATCCAGGACTGCCTAATGCGCAGCGGTAATTAAAGCATAACAACTCCTTACTGAAAGGTAAAGGAAAGCGCAAGAGATAAGGTTTCTAAAGCTATTTATCAATGTAATTGATAGCTATCGGTGTTAGGAGAGTGTGAAATTTTGCAATAGAGCCACCTCGTACAAGAGGGCCGGAGGGCTGGAGAAAGTAAGCCTTTCACTCGGGCCTACCACGCTCCGCGGCACTAATTTAAACAATCATACGCAACTATGCCTATTGTTGTAGATATCTATTCATTTCAAGATCGCAGCGATGGATAAATTTCCAAAAAATCACGGAACTGTTACAGTTAACAGCGCAGTATCAGTTTTATTGCATTCGTCTCTATTTATCATCGTATCGTAAAAGCGAATACAAAAGTCGCTTATCGCATCATCTAATCGATGAAATCCCTTACGTAAATTCGAGCGGTTTTATTAAAACAATCGATGTTTTCCGGCAATATCACTGACAACTTCAGTTATTTCACGTAGATATTACGATCGGCAATTCAGTTATGCAAATTCTAATGGATTATTTTGTATTTATTTTAGAATTGCGTGATTTCAGTTAAACGGAGAATATTAAACTCAACAGGCTACGGTTTACACTATTAAAGCAAGCTACGTAGAAGATTAACTTGAGAGTCGAGAATAGCTATGTGAGATAAAGTTTAAGGACCACAAAGGTTGAAGTTTGAGTGCAACCTGCAGCAACAGACCGCAAACTCGCTAGTGAACACACAAAGCCCTAATGAATTACATTATGGATGTACCACACAGTTATGAACTGAACTGATGTTAAAAGAAAATATGGGGGCAAAGCGTTCGCAAACTTTTCAGAAAGCAATTTGCTTAAAATTAAGAGTACAAGCGGTAGAAATTCTTGATAATACAATTACGCTTGATGAAATGAAATCTTTCTTAGTTATTTGACGTCTACTACGAGTATTATGCTTTAAACGTGTTTGGAAGAGTTTAAAGACATATTTAAAGAGCTTTTGTTACCATTTTGATGGGTTCACATTCTCCATAAGTAATTTGAGAAGTACGGGCAGGATAATAGATTTTAGTTTTATGAAGTGATTTATAAGCAAAGTACAAATTAGAATTGCTTAGCGTGGAACAATCAATTTTACCTAATAGGATCCTTAAAGCGTCTGGCCCTCTAATAGAGTCTAGAATCCCACGAGAAATTCCTTTCCAGACATCATTTACTCCTTACGGAAAAGATATTATCGACTGATCAACTGATGCATTTGAGCGTAATGTCATATTTTGTCAGAAATTTTGAATTAGGTAAAGGGAATGCTGCTGGCCTTCCCGAATACCTGATTCGTTTGAATTCAGAAATGTTGCATTAGGTGACGAGAATCTTGCTGGCTTATAAATTTTTGAATCAAAGCAAATAGTGAAGTGTTAAGAACACATCCTATATCTAAGTACCTATCCATGATCCATGATCTTTTACATTAAACTTGTAGTATTCTCCAAAACTTTTGTTTCGATAAACAAACACGAATATTATCTAAACAGAGCTTTTAGTTATTGCTGCAAATAGACGTGTCTTAATCTCCATAATCCTAAACAAATTGATTATACTGGTGTATTCCGTATTGGTATTTAGTGGAGAGCCAATAACAGTGTTCCGAATCGCCCCTCTATGCCAGCGTAATAGCTTGTTTGCCGCCTTTTGTCTAACTGGGGCACTATCTCGATGGCATTAATTGATAGCATTGACAAGCTCGGCTTACAGCACAGATTCCACGGAGGTTTACTATGGATAGAGCTCGGAATTTCAGGTGAATTCAAGGATCCTGTTCCAATTAATTTAGAGATGCCTATTCTGCTCACTGGATCTTCCAAGCACGCCGCCCGTTATTCTTGACATCCCAAATGAATTTAGACTTCTTATGTTATTAAAAAAATTACTGGTATTCAGCTGCATCCAGTTAGACTGGAAGCCGACCCCAACATAGTTGGGAAAAGGCTAGGCAGATGATGTTATTAAACAATTTTATTTTGATATTGTTTTGGTAAATAAGATTAGGGAGGCCTTGAACATGCTGATTATTCTTCAACAAGTCTACCAAGCTTTTCGTTACCAAGATAAAACGTTCGCAGCATGATTACACGTTCAAAGATAACAATTACAAGGTATTGAAATGTGTTACAATAGCGATAGATAAGTTAACATGAAAGCTGTGTTCTGCTGACCAAGTAAATATTTTATCGCTTGTTGACATTCCGTGAACAGTGTAATGTGACACCGTGTGAGGCGTCCATTTACGTCAAACAGCTTATTTGATGATGCCGCACGATAGCGATCATAGGCGCGATGAAAGCCGGCCTGCGACACCCCGTAGCCGTATGTAGATTCGGTAGCTTTTGCGACCTCGTCCAGCAGACAGAACCCGTTTCGCACAATACCACAATGCCCACAATTTCTTTGCACGATCCTGATCAACGGCACTCGCTGGCCGACACCACACCGCTACATACGAGACACTTGTGACATTTACATGTATTGGAAGTTCAGTTACGTTTCACGATCCATAAGAGTATCAAAACATCCACTGGTTTGGCACAACACGACACTAGATTTGAAATGTTTCGCTGAATTCAGGTTAAGTCGCGAACGGAAGCACTGCTCAGATAGTGCGTCGTGTTTACAGTTGGCGCGGCGTTTTGCGATTGGAGCGTATACGATGCGACCGCTCGCTTCCGTGGTTGACAGTCGACTGGCGGCAGGCGGCGTTCACGGACGGACGAAAGAAAGCTGTGTCGTGCGCGGCGGGGTGAGAGGAGGCGAGAGGCGGGCGCGGGGTCGGATGCGGGGGGCGCGGGCACACCTGCGGGCGGCGGGAGCGCCTCTTGCCTCGGGCGACGCGGCGAAGCTTCCCGCTGCTACGCAATAAACGCTCGATAAACTTTCTCATTAGGCGCGCCTAACCGTGTGACCGTAAGCTCGTTTCTGCTTGCACATTAAATGCAATGCAATACGACAACATTCATGTAGGCAATTCACACTCAAGCATGCACTAAGCTTTCGCCTCGTGCGCGAGCTTCCCGCCGGAACCCATGCGTGTGCGCACTCTATTGAATTTCAGACTAATGTTAAATAAATGGCACATAACTCGATGAATAATGCAGGTTCCCAATAGGTTATTGAATACTCGTTTAGCATAGATACATCTAGGTACTAGTATTAACCACTTGTTCCCATTACATGCTGTTGTTCGTACTCGTAGGTAAATCCTATTTGAATAAACAACAATATGCTAAGATAAACGTTTATTGTTGTTATTAGTGATAAGGTAAACTTACCTTTACATATTGTCATAAATATTGTTAAGATCACGTAAAAAACTAATCCGTGTGAGGAATAATAAGAACCTAATTTCCAAATTCCCAATATCCTATTTTTATTTTTTTTATTTTCCCTGTTTTATGTTCATTTATGTAAGAAGGTATATTAGCGCGTAGGTAAAGGAAACTAATTTCACAACGAATATCTGTCTTTATTATAACCCGAAGGCACGTGTTAACAACAGAAATAATTATTGTTTTTGTAAAATAATACGCTTCAGACCCACGTAAGTCATAATAATGTAGGTATTTTTCTATTATCTTTACAAATAAATTAGTCTCAAATTTCGTAAGCACAGGACTAAAAATACCTTTTTTTTTTTTTTTTTTTTTGTAGCCTAAACATTTTTATAAGATGAGATTTCAAACCTTTATTTATTTCTTATTAATGTTTGAAATGAGGGCAATCATTTATATTTGTTATTCCTTCCCACGGTAATAGTAATGGTATTTCTGAAATCGGGGGTGATGTCAAGAATTCAAGAGGATACAGCAGCATCTGCGTCCTTATCTTCAAGTAAAATTTATAAAGCACTAAAGCCACCAATTCGTCTGCAAAACGTGATGTTTATGGTTACTTTCACTTTGACAATCCATTAAAGCTGTTATGGGGGGGTCCATATTCAGAAGATAACGTTAACAGTTGAAAATTAATATTATTTTGTTAAAATAGGAAATAGCTACTATACTACTTTAGCTTCCTCTAGGTTTTTTCGGGTATCTTCTTTATTTATTTGTTTGCCCAAGGTGAGGTAATTACAGTACAGGAACCATTCGCTGCTAGTGTTAAACATCAAGTTGTTCGTTGGTATATTTATATTGATAAGAATGGGCACCCAGAACACTTCCCTGTGGCAGCCCATTCTTCTGAGGTCTCCCTCCTTGCTTTTTCGCGACTCACCCAGCAACTCATCCAGTGCCGGAATGAATCCCTGGTTGTCAATCATGTCTGACAGTTTTACCGATAGTCTCTTAACATACACAGTATTATATGCCGCTGACAAGTCGACAAGGACGACGCTAGTGATTTTCAAGCAGCATAACCAGTTTTGCACGACCCATAATGCGAAGCATTAGAGACTTAGAGAGTGCTTTACGATGGATTTTTTTTTGCCTCCTTTCTGCAACTGTTATATTTTTATACTCCTACAAAATTTTTTTTTTTTTTGTTTTCGGGGGGAAACCTTCAAGAGGCACCGGACCGGGAGGGAGGTCGGAGAGTGTGGGATTTTTACCTCACTAAAACCGCCCCGGTGATCACCATCACCACGTAGGGGTGGTCCCTGTTCCTCTTAAGAGGGTTTATCCCTTAGAGCCATGTTGGAGATTCAAAATTGATGATTTCCGACGGACAATAAAACCATAATGCGTTTAATTTATAGATGAGATATTGACGTCATATTATTGCGAATTTTATAATCTAGTGCATGGCTGAAAAACATTTTCAATTTTTCGTATAGTTTTCTCATCAGAACCGTTTTTATGCAAGCCTTTTTTTAAACTAGCGATCGACGGTCTAAGCAGATGCGAGATATTAGTAAAACCATATACGACAAACTTATAACAACATTACTTTATAAAAAATAATAACATTTATTAGTGCATGGCTGAAAAAAAAAAACACGATTACTGTAAGTTTTCATTCAAGAAAAGTATATTCAAAAGTGTCAATTGTAGCCACTTTTCGAGATATTAAACGTGTTAGTTTAGGATGAAATCTCAAATATTTATATTTTCTTTTAGACCTAGTCAATTCAGACATTTATGTTCTAAAACATGGTTTAAATATTTTTTTGATAACTTATATGTTTATTTTACTATGAATTATTTAGTATTGCTAGAGCGGCGCGCTGAGCGGTGGCGTGAATCCGCGCCGATTATATAGCAATACTAAATAATTCATAGTAAAATAAACATATAAGTTATTAAAAAAATATTTGAACCATGTTTTAGAACATAAATGTCTTAATTTACTAGGTCTAAAAGAAAATATAAATATTTGAGATTTCATCATAAACTAACACGTTTAATATCTCGAAAAGTGGCTACAATTGACACTTTTGAATATACTTTTCTTGAATGAAAACTTACAGTAATCGTGTTTTTTTTTCAGCCATGCACTAATAAATGTTATTATTTTTTATAAAGTAATGTTGTTATAAGTTTGTCGTATACGGTTTTACTAATATCTCGCATCTGCTTAGACCCTCGATCGCTAGTTTGAAAAAAGGCTTGCATAAAAACGGTTCTGATGAGAAAACTATACAAAAAATTGAAAATGTTTTTCAGCCATGCACTAGATTATAAAATTCCCAATAATATGACGTCAATATCTCATCTATAAATTAAACACATTATGGTTTTATTGTCCGTCGGAAATCATCAATTTTGAATCTCCAACATGGCTCTAAGGGATGAACCCTCTTAAAATACCAATTCCGGAACCCCCCCTGTGCAACGCCTGTAAGGCACATCCCTGGGGAGACTGTAAAGGGGCCTCCCCTGAGCCTCGCTATGAACGGCAGCACGTGCCCAATATGTTACCGTCTTCCTTGGGGTCCCTTGGTGGGCAGTCAGAGTCCCCACTCTGTGCGCCCGCGACCCCAAAGGTCCAACTACCTTGGTTGGTAAGCGGGTTTCGGCGTATTAGGCGCCAAGGCGGTTGCCTCCCCGACGCCTCCTTCTCTGAGCAGTATCAGCCCTCTCCCAATCCCGCTCAGTGACCTCCTTCTTGACCAGCACAGTCTCACAGAAGGAGGACTCCTACAGAACCTACTTAATTTATATACCATTGTATAGATAATTTAATGGAGATTCATTCTGTAAGTTCAAAAATGGCTTGCGAAAAAATCAATTAATTGAGTTATTTTACTTTTAATAGATACTTTTCCCTCATATGAGGAACCCTATTGAAAAGGGCTCTTTTACTCAAAGTAGTTTAATTATAATTAATAAAAAACTAACTAATATAATATTTACATATCGCACCTACGCTACGGTGCAAAAACAAACGTCACTTATGCAAATGATGTAATATTTCAGGAGAAGCGTTTGAAAATTCGACATCCTATTATAATGTATAGTCCTTCTTGACTAAAGAAATGAACTGGTAATATTTAAACTACAGCTTTGAACTTCATATTAAAGCGAACATCTCATAACTTTGTAATAAAATAATATAAACGTTTCAAATTTACAACCCTCCCAAATTGCATAAGTGAGGTTTTTGCACCGTAGATGCGATAAACATATCTACTTTTTTCATACGATAAAATGACCATTACGAGTCGTGCACTTTTGGATTTTCCATATTTTCTTATGTTGCGAAAGTCGGAGGGTTAGCCCAGAATCTGGGTTGAGACTTACCTGGTTTGAAGCCTCCGGAAAATCCTCCTCCAGTAGATCCTCGGGAATCAATTCAGTGTTGATCACGGTCTCAAGGCGATTAAGTAAAACTAGTTCGAACAAGTTGAACGCGAGGCAGAAAAGATAAATGAGGTGCTAGTTCTTCGGGTTGACAGGATTTTTTTCCTGGTTTAAGCAGTGCTGTGATTCGAGTTTCCCCACATTCTTTGGGGGTTTTCGATGTTTCAATAGAGGCATTATAAAAGTTAAAATCCATGATACTCCAATGTGACCTGCAGTAGTTTTATTGTGTAATGTGTAAATTCTCTGTTACGCAGAGTTTTTAAAATAATACGTTTACATATTGATAGAGCTACAATAGTGTTAGAATTATAAGGCGATAAAGGTTTGCAAGTCATTACATTAGGGACGCGAGTCATTAGCGTACGATACTGAATATACTGTCTGCGTAGCTAACAAATTTTTATCGAATCAATAGGTTGAAGTTTTTCCGAAGATACACAAGTGTTATAAAAAGGATGACTACCTAGATAAGTAATTACCTACAAGACTTTGATTTATGTAGAGTGACCAACCAACCGCAACGTTATGTATGAAAATTGATTCTATTCTAAATAGGTACCTGCTAGTTTTATAATACAACTAGCTGCACTTCGCGGTTTCACCCGCGAAAGTTTCGATTCCCTGGGAATGTCGGGATAAAATGTAAGAACTTTAAGTAACAGTTATGTACTACCTAACGAGTTTTATCGCAATCGGTTCATTAGTTTTTGCGTGCAGAAGTAATAAACATGTATATTCCCGCTGCGCTGCGCGGGGCCACACCGGCCACTTTTGTTTAGATTGACATTTTTAAATTCATAATATTTTTTTAATGGATTGACCGATTTGAAGATTTATTTGGATAAGGATTAATACAAAGGTATGGATAACATGGTCTCATTTTGGTAGGCATTTCTATTAACTTTTGAAATGTAAACAAGTAGTTACAGTGACATAACTACAATAGTTAGACATATCGTAACGGGAAGTTTTTTGTAGATATTGATATGTTCTTTAATATTCTACAACATTTTTTTGTTCTCATCATCAATAGTTTCCGCAGCGCATGCGATGAAAGACATGTTGTGGCAATTTTTTTACACAATGGGTTAATAGTTATTGAAGTTTTAGAAGGGACCCCTAATTTTTTCTAGCAATAAATATAACCCATGTTACTCAGGGATAGTGTAGCATTACAATGGTGAAAACATTTTGGAAATCGGTCCAGTAGTTTTTGAGTTTATTCGTTACAAACATACATACAACAAAATACAAATCTTTCCTCTTTATTATATTATTAGTATTAGTATAGGTAAGTATACTCGTAGAAGTATAGATATATAGATTAGTGTATAGGTTAGAGTCACTGTGACTAGACAGATAGGTATGAATATTATGGGTCATGGATGATTAGGACAGAAACCTTGGGGGCACCCAGATCATACACAGATTTTTTTTAATAGACTAGGAGATGCAATCGATTACTGGAGGGAGCTGGGCTGGTTGTAATAACCGCCGACGGCTGCCATGGCCCACGCACAATGGTCCACCTGAAGGACGAAGTGCGAAAACATACATTCTTACATGGAATATGACTGTTATGAATACAGACTCATCGGTTGGTCCAATCGTAAGTCGCAACAAATCCGTCTGTATCATCACGCGGGTGACCACGTGGACACGGCACGTGACCCACTGACGCAGGTACCTAGCGAACACCGACTACGACACTGAAACAAACACTTTATTGTGCTATCTCATTACACTCGGTCTAGTCTAGACTAATAGACATAAAGATCGACTGGCACAATTCACTGGTATGCCTTTTAACTGATTAATGTAAAGCAGCCTTAATAAATCAAACATCTTTCCTGGAATTGTTAGATTTTCCGCAGGGCGAAAATAGAACTGACGTCACTCGGTACTGCGTTAGATTTTACTACTTACGTTAACTAAGCCCACTGAGATCGATAAAGCACCTAGGGCTCGACAGGAATTGTCCTAAATGAATTACTTTTCCGTCTCGAAAAGACGATTATCTAGAGGGGTTGACATTCTAAACCCCATTTCCTTAAATGGATCTGTAATTAAACCTGAGAATGTGGCTGAAAATAATAGAAAGTTTCAAATAAAAGCGATAGGTATCACATCTCAGAAATGGGGCTCGTGAAACTTCAGACATTGAGGAGGCTTTTAGCTCCTTAAACATAAGAAAGACAGTACATTAAAAGTTAAGTGAGTTTTACTTGATGCGAAAAATTTCATGACGTCAAAAGAGAACTATGCGAAATAATAATCTGGAGATAAGAGCAGTGTTCAAGCTGCTATGCAAACTACGATTGTGATAAATGATACCTATATTAGTGAAAATGGTTTTGAGATTGGTTCGATAAGATATTATTATCGTCATCTGATGTCGTCGAACTGCGCAACGTAACGTAAATATGAAATAGTCTATGCTAAAAGAAGTATAAAGTTACATTCGATGCAAATAAACAAAATACCCCGACATAGGGAGACAGAATAGGGGAGCGCCAAGATTCCAACAATCTACTGACGTTTGATCTTCACCTACCCACTTCAAAGTTGGACATAAAGAGATCTTGTTCGCCAATATAAGGTATCTATTAAAGATTTGAACCAAAGTATTTTGGGAATAAATCTCAAGGTTGAAATAGGGTATTTTCGATGTAAGCACATGAAATGTTAGTAAAAAATACTAATAATAAAAACAGACATAAAGGAAACAATAAGCCTATTTATGTACACCTTGGAAAAGGTACAGGAAAGGTATTTCTAAAAATACATTATTTTTCATAGAAAAGCATGAACTTCAACTGCTATTTACCTTAGTGATCTTTGTTCACGTTAGACGCAGTTTGAGCGGCTGCGGTTATAGACAGGAAAATTCAGAGGAAACGGTATTAGTATGTTAGGTCTGCCTATTTACCTACTGCGAATAAAACTTGCTGGTATTGCTATAATCTGTGGTCACCACCAGTCATGGTGATTATTGACTTTGATATTCTATGACTTAACACAGAAGCACCTATCATCTTTAAAAGAATTTATTACACATTAGGTACAGACGCTAGCACATCAAGCTACTACAATCTGTAATTTTTTTTAATTTAATAAATTTGCAACTTTATCGCTAGACCATAAGGTTCAAAGTGTATTGGGAAAATTTGACATTTTCAGGTAGCTCGATTTGCTGGCGTCTCTACATAACCAACACGCCTGTATACCCGATCGGGTAGGCAGAAGTGTATTTTGCCAGTTATGTTTATGTAAAAGGGGGGGGGGGGGGGGCAAATTATTGGCGCCGATCCCCTTTTTCACAAACTAAACTAAATTTAAGTTCAGTGCATCCTTTTCTTAAAGGGCAGAAGATGAATATAGTTCTGTCAAATAAATCAATGCCTGACGTAAATTGACATTTTTAGTAGCCATTTTTTTAACCACGTTTAAACTTGTCTATGGAGTATCTTAATTTGCAGGACTAAACTAATATTTATCTTCTGTCCTTTTCTTAATGAAATAGAAAGAAAAAGATGCAGTGATCTTAAATCTAGTTTAGTTTTTGAACAAGGGAATCGGCGCCATTATTTCCTTCTTATTAACATCATAAATATTAGTTTATTATTCACTAGCTGTTGCCCGCGACATCGTCTGCGATCCAGGATGAAAAGTAGCCCATGTTCTTACCTAAGTCATAGTCTATCTGTGTGCCAAATTTCACCCAAATCCATTCAGCCGTTTTAGCGTGAAAGCGTAACAAACAAACAAATTTACTTTCGCATTTATTATATTATATATAAAGTTAGGAAAAGGATAGTCCGATTGAATTAACATAACACACAAACATGATAAAAAGAAAATTGGTAGGTAACTAATTTCATTTTGTAAGTACCTAAACAGCTAGTCTGTTTAGGTACTTACAAAATGAAATTAGTAAATGAAAAATTACAAAATGAAGTAGTCAACTGGTCAGAATGGAACACAGACTGCGCAGAATATTACACAACTATAAATTGATTAAGTATACCTATCATGCGCATAACAATGCAAGACCAAGGTCGAACCAAGCCTGCGAATCATAGTTTAGTGCATCAGTCCAAAGCAAATTGTAGGGAAATAAGACTAATAGAGAAGTATAAAAAAAAATACAGGTGTTTAAATATTTCTATGGGACCAATCTGAAAGTTTGTATAACCTATCAAACAAAAAAAGAATTTTGCGAATTGGCATATAAATAACGGAGTTCTGAGATAACGTAAAAAAATCAACCGAATTGATTACCTCCTCCTTTTTTTTGAAGTCGGTTAAAAAACTGCAACACGAAGTTTACAAAAAATATGGAAATAAGGAAAATATGCAAGTAGGAAAATATAGTAAATAGTATAATATGTGCCTTATTATTTACACAAAGTACAGGATGGCAGGGCCATCGACGCGCAAACTGTGACCATAAATTTAGCACACGATTTTAGAAATTTTTAATCGGTTATAAAAAAAATCTGATGTTTCATAGAAGAATGCAGTACCCACGCGGTCAAAATGTATGGCACAGCAATTTTTTTTTATAGTAACCGACGTTATATATCAGAATCGTACTGAATTGAAAAATTTCAGAGTCATGTACCTACTGAATCCATGGTAACAGGTTGCAAGTCGATGCCCCTGCTAAGTATCATATTCATATTCATTTATTTGCATTCCCTAACGTGTATAAAGATGTTACATAAAGCTTCAAGCTAAAGTACAGTTATGGACCCTGTTAGGGCACAGCAACATGGTATTAACCCAAAATTAAAATTTAAAAAACACAATTAAACAAATAAAAAAAAAATAAAAAAAAATTAATAATAAATAATAACAATTCTTATAAAATTATGTGAACTTATAAATTACCTACGCATCAAAAGTTGTAGATAAAAATTATTTATAATGTTATACTTTTATTGTCATACATATATTAATATCTACCTATACAGTTTTATATTTTTTTCTTGTTTCATGGCTCAATTTTCTCAAAATGAATGATTTTTTTCAAATTTTCCTTATTCATCTTTTAATTTGGAAATCGGATAACCCAGCCATCTAAACCTAAATATTTATTTATTTATTTATTTATTTACAATTACAAAAATCGAAAACACTAAAATTCTTAAAATAAATAAACGTCGAACAGAGCGTGCATTCCGTAAAAGCATTTTCATTTCACAGGGAAAATAATTAGTTAGCCTTGCATTTCACATAAACTAAATCGCGCATGAGCTACTTATTTGTTACTCGTAGAAATTTGTTCAGCTTTTGGCTAATTTTCGGAGAATTGCAGAATAATACTGTTTTCATTTCAGTCTAGCTAACTAGCTTTTATAGGGAAAGTTAAATGTTAAGCTTCAAACATGCGATATGTTAGGAGTTGCGATATTTCGAAATAGGGTGGGTAGAGCTTTCTGCTGATGGGGTAGGTATGTACGTACTAGCAAAACGGCAAGGGGCAAACGTGTTGTATATGTACTTGTTACGACAATTTTGCAGATAGGACACTGACATCTGGGCCATACGAGCTTCCATCTTTTCTGAACTTTGTTTTTTATAAGTAAACTAACTGTACCCGCGATTTAGTTCGCGTGCATGTCGGAAAACAAATTGGATTTCATGGATTTTAATTTAATTATTTTTCTAAAGTAGCCGTTTTGGAGATTAGCCGGAACAAACACACAGACACAAACATTTAAAGAATTGTTTTTTGTTATAAGTACCGTATAGTAACACTTCCATATGCATTTAGTAAAAAGGTGTTATTTTGACATTACAAACAGACACTTTTTTATATTATTATACAATAGACTGTATAGATTTGACTGAGTTGAGTAATGTGACTGTATGAAGGTACTTATAAACAAAGAAGATAAAAATCCAATTAAGGTATCAGATTTCTTTTGTCAAAATAATTGATAATGAATAAATACCAGCGTGATAAAGTCACGTGCACTTTAACTTAAAAAAAAATTGCATTAACTCGCTTAGAATTTTGATCTTAAAGATTATTTTTATCACAACTTTAACATGTTATCTATGTTGCACTTGATATCCTTCAGGGAATTTACCTACTGTTAAATTAAATCGGATTTTTGTCAAAATTCTCACATGACCTTTTTCTCAAAGAATAAGGAAAATTGGCCAGTTTTCCCGGTAGCACCTTAGCGATCGATTGAGCCTCACTTCAAAAACATAAACGATTGAATCTAATCAATTATCAAGTAAGATCGAAGATCAAAGATTCAGAGCTTTTAAATCTGAGCACAGTCACATTTACATGAATAAAAACAACCAGTTCAATGTTCCAGCATATCAAAGACAAAGAAATACTTAAGCAATTAGATCCGATATCTCCGCAGAAGTCAGACTACAGTCTCTGTATGCAAAGGAATACATATTTTAAGTTCAAGTAAGTTGAATAGCGGCACAAGACGAACTGTAGAGATCTGGGTCAACATGTTCGGCATAAAGATACAATCACTAGAGACGTTTTAACTTTTACACCAACACCAGAATGGAAAAAGTCATTTTACGATACCCCCATAGTACTTTACATAAAGTATAGTACTGGTTTATGAGGATGCTGTTTTGGTATTTGAATGTTAGAAACTCTTGAATTTCATTGGGATTCAAAGTACATTTATACTTACATAGTTTGAAAAGCTTAGGCATAAAGAAGTTCGAATTTGTATAATACATACTTATTTATATAATTATCAAACGGATTTCATTGGCATGGAAACTTGAAAAAGTACATTTTGATGGAAGTCTAGAAGTTTCACTCGATTACTTATCAAACGACGATTTTCAAGACAAGGAAAAATAAATAAAATGTCTAAAAAATATTCACAAATATACTAAAGATCGATCTAATTAATACCTGTGTGTGTCATGTGTATATAAAATAATTGAACCCGTTTTGCTACTGCTGTCTCGGTTTTTCCACAGCTATTTTTTTGTTCGATCAATGATCAGATAGATCTCGTCTAATTTAATTATAAATGTAAATGTGCTTAAGTACCTAATACGCGGACGTTTTATATCGTCTCCGGTTCATTTTTTTCTCACCCGGCATGCCAGGAACTCGTTGCCTTCGGCATCAAACGCATGAAATTCCATCGTTAATGTTTTCATTAACTAACATCTGTTAATGACACGAGGAAATAAGAGGGAGGGCTCGCCCGATTGATTTTAATTGCTTTCATGAATTACATAACCTTGTAACACAATTTATACAAGGGGGTGTCATCCCATCGCTTCAGGGCAAACCTGCCAGTACCTAATTGCGAGGATATATTCCAATAATTTGTGAATTACAAATTAATTATTCCGTAAAGTTGTTGATGCGAGCTTAAATCTGAAATCGATATTTAGCCTAATGAATTGTCTGTATTCGAAACGATTAT
Source organism: Eremobia ochroleuca (assembly GCA_949629135.1). NCBI lineage: Eukaryota > Metazoa > Arthropoda > Insecta > Lepidoptera > Noctuidae > Eremobia > Eremobia ochroleuca. Next base: position 10,280,511 of record OX451398.1, read on the forward strand.
TTCCACAAATTATAGGTCCCGACGGCAGGAGCATAATTTAACACGCATTCTACTGAGGCGTATGCTTCATTAACATTTTCCGTTCCCATTACGGAAACAGGCGCGGGCTGTTCGAAGCTAAACCGCGCGAAACGAACCTCTTTTTGTCTGTGAAAAAAGAAAAAGAACAAAAACACAAAAGTTCCAGCCAGCTGCGCCCGAGCATCCTGTCGACGTCACTACACCTTTTTGCATCCATTGATCACGGCGACATGCAGCTATCCTTTGCTGTCGAACCGCGCTGTCCCGCGGGGAAGCGAGATGACAGTAATGAGTGGTTTCTCCATCGAGATAATAACGGCAGTCTTCCGCAAAGCGCCTGTTCTTTGATAATGCGTTTTGTTGCAGAGCTTGTTGATTTTTATTTGGGTGTAAACGGGTCCGGGGCGCCGGGACAAAGGGTTGTCGCTTGTCAATAAATTGGCATTGTTATCAATCGCTTAACACTTGGGGTTCTATCAAGCTCATTATATAATTTGCAACGGCTGCTAATTGCGGAACATTGTCTGTCAGACGTCACTCGAACGATCGAGAACGAATTGAGATAATGTCGTTGAAACGTACCATGAAGGAGGCATATCTAGCATTTTGGCATCTGTTTTATTAGTTGAATGGACAACTTCGAATACGTCAATTCTTGTTACAAATAGCATGTTTTTTTTAACGTATTAAATCTAATAGGTAAGTAATAATCACACATTACTGCGTAACATCATTGTTATCAGTAACGTGTCACTCATACTGATACTGGACATGAAAGGTGCCCGGTTCTACTTAGCACGGTTTATCTAGGGATGTACAACAAGCTAAAAGAGATACATAAAATTAAAAGCCACATGATCCAACGAGTTTTAAAAGGGTAAGGTTAATAAAATTATAAATGGTTAAAGCGATTTATGGTAACGTGTACGATTATGAAGTACGCGGAAAAGAGTTTTAAATGTGGTATTTTATTATTTTTATTTCAACAGTTTCCAACAACATTTATGTATACTTGTTTTCAGAGCTTATTCAATTTCTAGATAAAAATGCAATTAAAATTATATTTACAACTGCAAAACTGATTTTGTTCCTAAGGCTTTTGGGAAAAAGTTAAAAAAAAAAAAAAAAAAAAACTGGAGCGAAGAAGGAACAAAATGTGGGGAGAACAAGGAATTTCAAATGTGGGGCGAATTCTATGAAGCGAATGCGGAACAAATCAATCTAAACAAACGTTCAACTTCGTTTTTCTTGTACCTATAATAATTTCCGAGATAGCGCCAGCCGGGCACCCCTGTCCACAATCACTAAATATTTGTCGTTGACTGATAACACGCCTGTAGAGCGGTTAAGGTCAAGTTTTATCTGAGTGTGTCACCGTCGTAGTGCGGATGAAATCGAGCTGGAATGTTACGGTTACGTACCTACCTACTGAAGGAAGAGGAAGTACCGAGATACATTCAAGGCTCATTCGACGAAGACCATGTATTAAATTATGCTCTAGTCTTCCGGTGTAGAGTTATCAAAAGGAGTAACGGTCAGCTTCCTCTTAAGAGATTGGAATTAGACTGCTGTTTGTTTTTGAACAGTTATAATCGTCTGTCGTCTTTTCGATGTTATTCGTACATTAGCACCAATTTGTTGGACTACTGAATAATAAATGTCGGTGTATGAATCCATGCTATCGTTTGTTGTGGAACCCCCACGTTGAACGCTGTATTTATTTACTCGAAGTTCTTCTAATCTACTAAGGGACTTTTCATTTATTACGTAAGAAACAACATGAAGGGAGACGGGTCCGAAGAAGTCTTATTTATTTCTTGCGTGGGGGTGGGAGGGGCCTAGATTGATCTTACAGATCAATGTAGACCCCTCCCACCAGATCTAGGTCAGAAACTGGTCAATATTGTGTTACGTAATAAATGACCAGCCCCTAAGAAAGGCGGTGTTAATTTCCAGATTTATCTTAAACCTGCGGGTAGTTGCGTGACACACTAACAGTAGTAATGGCTTTAATTTTTGACAGTTTAACAACATTCATTGCGTTATTTACGTGGTTGAGCTGACAATTTTTTCGAACATATGATGCAATGGATTAGCAATTTCCATCAAAATGATTCAGATTGTGGTTGAGTGTGTTACGCAATTAGGGTGCTATTCCTCTAACGAGAATTAGCGCAACATTAATGTGACGAGTTGTCAAGCGCCCGGAAACTGCTGTGATTCGTTGAATGATTTATCAACAGCCAATCGCAGGAGTTCACGCGTGCTCGATAATATGTCACATTAATTTTGCGATAATTTTGTTTCGAGACACTGACCCATAATGTTTTTATTAATAAAATTAGTAGTGCCCTAAGATAATACTGTTTACACCAGATTGTTATTAAATTACAGCAACCATAATATGATAGGTTATAATTAAAAAGATCGGAAAAAAATTACGAAAAATCCCAGAGGCAAAGAAATGGAAACAGGAATAAAACACCGACAGTTATTTAAACTTAGGTATTTATTTTATGATTCATTTATTTTATGTGTTGCCTAGAATGGCAACTTACACACAGACTGTTCCACAAATATTGGTCCCAATAAACAGAGCCAACGATAAGCCATCATTAGTTTCGGAGATCGAACTTGAACTCAGGACCAAGCATGGCGCAAGCGATTCGTCTATATTGGTCCCCAGCTGGGCCCAATTTATTTATTCCTTTATTACAGGCAACTAAGTCCCATAGAAAAAACAATATCTACATACTACTACAAACAGAAGAATATTATAAAGTGATACATAAAAAACTATCAGAAATACAATACTATACTAACAATATAACTTAAAAATACTATAAATACATACAACATAAAAAAGTACTGCACACGAAGTGTGCACTGTGACTGGTGTCATGTAGCCGGCCACGAAACCAGCGATACACAATACCCTTCGGCCAGAACTCTTCCTTGAGGAACTTCTCGAGATGATGTGTCGGAACACGCAGTTCGTGTTGTGACGCGGCTCCAACTTCTCGACCCTCAAAGTCCAGTTGGTCTTCACAAGCAGGTACTCCACGATCTCCTCAACCACAGAAATCTTAATAATAAGGCAATATTATTAAGATTTCTGTGTCCTCAACCATCGTGGAGTGCCAATGTATGGTTAAGTAACTCGTTCTTCTGAATTGACTAACGACTTTGTCAGCAAGACAAGCAGCCGATAAATCTTGTTTTTCTTTCATTGCTAAGGCAGCATGGGCACGTTTATTTCACTTATGTTTATGTAAATGTTTATATTGCTGTGTTAGCAAACGATTTTGTAAAGGGACAGGTAACGGTGGGGCATAGACAAGATAAAATATGTGAAATGTTGGTTTGATACATTTTATACAACAAGTATTGGTCCCAATAAATAGAGCCAACGATAAGCCATCACGTGTTTCGGAGATCGAACTTGAACTCAGGCGCAAGCGATTCGTCTATCTTATCAACAAGATACACGAATGAATTTTAAAGGAAACGGAAATAAATAAGCAATTGCTCATCCTTACATAGTAAAACAAAGTCGCCGAAATGTCTGTACGCGCATAAGTTCCGAATCATCATCTGCCTAACCTTTTCCCAACTATGTTGGGGCCGGCTTCCAGTCTAACCGGATGCAGCTGAATACCAGTATTTTATACATGGAGCGACTGCCTATCACGCCCCAGTTACTGGGTAATACGATACCCCTAGGTAAGACTGGTTGTCAGACTTTCGGGCTTCTGACTACCCGTAACGCCTGTCAAAGATCTACAAATGACAGCCGGGACCAACGGCTTAACGTGCTTTCCGAGGCACGCATAACTTCGGGATGACTGCAGAAAATTGCATAATAATTTTTTTGTTGTGTTCGGTACTGCCAGGACAAGGTTTATATGATAGAACATTTCGGAAATTAAAAAAAAAAAAACATTGCACCCGAAGCTGGGGCGGACTGCTAGTTCTTTTATAAATACATAACATCACGCCTGTAATACCTGAAGGGTTAGGGCAGAGGTGTACCTACGGTGCACCCGCATTTCGGCAGTTGTGTCCTTGTCCTTACATTGGTATTTTTATGAGGGTTACCTGTATTTTAGCTTAACGTCGTCATGCTTGTAGGCGACTGGCGAAGTAAGTGACGGTTTATTCTCCTTAGGAATTTCTGAATTTTTTTAATGTTTCACGCTCAAACTTTTCACGTACGTATCATATCTTTATCCACGTATTAATACCCAACTTACAAACTTGTCCTCAATAACTCCTTGATACCGTATACTTGCACCGCACGAGTCAAATCAAGTCAATAGAACTCCATTATAACTAGCTTTATCCACTAAATTGACTTATTAATGGGAGCGTTTATAAGTGACTTAGCTCCTATCAACTCCTATCTTAATTAATGCGAATAATTGTGACGTAGATTTACGAGTAATTGCTATAGTTTACTTAAGTAAGTTGTTTGCTATGGACACTTCTGTAAAGTGATTGATCGTGGCAGGACCCCCACGATCAATCACTTTACAGAAGTGTCCGGTTCGATTCCTAGGTCAGGCAAAGTGTTATTGGGTTTTTCCATTAGGAATTTCTTAGTAACAGCCCGGTGTTTGGAAATTAGCGGTGTGACACACCCGTGCCTCGGAAAGCACGTTAAGCCGTTGGTCCTGCGCCTGATCTCTCTCCGCGAGTGTCGGTTTGCCGTCCCATCTGATTATGAGAGTGAGGGAAGCGTGAGTGAGTGCACCTGTGTCTGCGCACACACTGTAATAATATCTCCCGTAGAAGGCTAGTCTCAGTTGAGATTGGCTATCATGGCCGAACTACGGTCTGGAGGACCATATGGACAACTTGCAGGCGGAAGGCGTTTATCGGCATCTTATAAAACAGTACCTACCCACTAACCCATGTCATCATGTGGTTTAATCAGCCTTTCAGTTAACTGCCTAGCCTTTCAACTAAACGGCGCCGTTCAACTAGCGGCCTGAATGATATTCAGCCATTCAATCAAACAGCTAGGCAAATGACTTGGATCGCTAACGTTTAACTACTTGTCTGCCTAGCACAGGCATTTAAATTGGCGATTGAATGATTGGCGATTGATTTAAAGCGGCAGTTGTTTATTGTAGTACCGGAAAATAAAAAAAACATACAAAATGCACGTTTAATAACAGTTAGTAGTAGTTAGTTAGTTGTTTAGTAACAGTTCGGCAGTAAAAACTGAGCAGTAAACTAAATAAATATGAGTCATAATAAATACTTGAATGCGTAAGTAAATAAATATTTACACAACCTCATAAGGGGTCATTGTACTCATCATTATGAACAATTTTTACTATGGAACCAAACATGAGATCGCGAAAAAAAAAATCAGCTATTCAGTTGCTACATTTTGACGAGTTATGCGAACATAAATGTAGGGAACAGCTGATTTTTTAATTTAAGTTACACCTTGTATAAATGGCTTAAGCATAAGCCAGCCAGTTCATTAAATGTTGTATTAGACGCTTTGGCTGAACATCATTCAGGCCGCTATTTGAACAGCGCCTTTTAGGTAAAAGTCTAGGCAGTTAACTGAATGGCTAAAAGCTAGTTGGCCGGCGACATCTACACGGTTTTGACAAGTGAAAGAGCACAAAAAATAACAAATATTATAACCAACTAATTTCGATTTGTGCCTCGGTCGTCCCACAGAGTCTCGTCCCACATAAAAAATTCCCCACTTGTCCCAATTTGTATGCCTCGCTCGTCCCAAAACTTAATTTTCAATATTTTATTCCCCGCTCGTCCCAATTCGTATGCCTGGCTCGTCCCACATTTTTTTCATATGAGTTAAATTTGATTTAATTGTACAGTCAGCCTAAAAACCTGACTGACCAGAAAGATAAATAACCTCATGTTGCGGAAAATTTGATGAACTAATTCAATCCGAGACTCCACTATAATATAAATTATAAAATTACAAGTTACGCCACCATGACAGTTTTTTTCTGATCAAACTTTAGGTTTAGATTGAAGGCATTAATAAAGTACACATAGCCGACCCTAAGTACAAACCCTGTGCACCCCACTGCTTAGACCACTACTATTATTATTAACCTAGAACAAGTTTTTGAATGTTTATAGCTTCGGTATTTTTGTGCGACCGGATTAGAGCTTGCTCTCTCGCTCTGCTTTCTTTGTATTAATCAATTGACCAATGACGTGGCTTTGCGTTATCAGCGCAATCGGAGCAAATGCGGTTACAAAGTGCATCTGCTAATTTTAAATATGAGGTGTTTACATTAAGCGTGGTGTATTCATAGAGTGAGGTTCAATATTTGTTTGTGAAGTTTTAAAGGGTAAGTAATAATTATAATTTTGTCGATTTTTTCATATTTTGTGAAGTCATGATAAATGATTTGACTTATATCACTATTGTGGTAATTATTTACTTTTATATATTAGTTGCTGTCTAAGGATTATGGTCTTTTATTATATGCATACTTAACTCTGTGCCTCCTGTGAAAAAGAGTACATCGCTACTTTTTAGGAGACGCAAATAAAATTTTGAAAAATATTTTTTTTCCTGTTTCCTAGGTCCTGTCATGGAGTTCTTTATCTATGGCCCTGTTTCACGAAATCGTCTAGTATTTTTTTTTAAATGAGTAACCCTTTTTCACATTAACTAGAAATTTGAACAAATAATAATTTGATTTGAGCCCTAATTCACATTAATTTTGTTTACCCATTTTAACAAACTTCAAAAAAAGAGGATGTTCTCGGTTATACTGTATTTTTTAGGTTAACCAATTTTGATAAATCTTCTTTTATGTAAAAGCTGGTGCTTCCCATATGGTCGCATTTTAATTTAGTTAACCTCCTTCATAAAATGAGGATGTTCTCAACTACAAAGTGTTTTCTGGGTGAATCAGTTTTGATGACTCTTTTGATTCGAAAGCTGGTGCTTCCCGTGTAGTCTCATTTCAATTTGGCTCAGTTCTGACAATAGCATGTATGATAAAACCATATTCAACACGTTGAAGTCGGTTTTCAGCTATGATTTTTAATCATTATAGCTATTCACGATTCGTATCTACGAAACGAAACTATTGTACATAGTTTCGTTCGGAATACCTTTCTTAGACAGATGAAAGCTAATTTTTTGCTCTCTTATATTCATTTAAAAACGAAAAGGGTATATTGGACTTGGTACCCCTTTTTACAGGAGGCACAGAACTAATTCACGTTGTATTTGCAGGTGATCAGATATAGAGCCGTGGCTTCTTCATCCTGAAACATGGAGCCAGTGGCTTCATCATCCCGAGCTGATCTTCAGACTGGCTGCAGTCTGGCTTCTACATCCCAAGAGATAACCTTTATTGAATCACAAAGAGGTGTGCCTATTATTTTGCATGCCGGTTACGAATATACGAAAAAGCGAGAGAACAAAAATAGCTCAATCGTCTGGAGATGTGTGAACAGAAGGTGTCATGGAGGAATGGTGACTTCAAATAATAATGTGACGAAAATTCTTCGTCATGACATTTGTACGCCCAGCATAGCAAGAAATGACATCAAAGAAGAAATACATCGCTGCAAGCAAGAAGCAAAATCTTCTGAAGGAAAATCGATTCCTTCTGTCTTCAATTCAAGCATAAAAAAATTATTGGACAAAGGTACTGACAAGATAGAAAAATTACCTGAATTATCGAATGTTAAGAACAGCTTGTATAGTGCTCGAAACAAAGCCCAGCAAATAAAGAAAGCTACATTTAAAACGCCGTTTGAAGTAAAAATTCCAGTAAGTTACATGAGTTTTGTTTTATTTGATTATGAGTACAGAAAAACAAGGATATTAGCTTTCGCTGATGTAAATAGTAAAGGACTTCATCAACACGTGAAACATTACCTTGCAGATGGTACATTTAAGTGTGTAGTGAAACCATTCAGACAATTATATGTGATTTACGGTGACCTTGGCAGCACAAGTGAGAAAATTCACGTCGTGCCCTTAATATACATCTTATTAATGGACAAAAAAGAGTTCACATATGAGACTGCGTTTGCTCTTATCAAATCGCAAATTCCAGAATGGCATCCGATTACATTCAGAACTGATTATGAGAAAGCAGCCATGAACGCAATCCGTAACATCTTTCCGGATGTAATATGCAAAGGCTGTTACTTCCATTTTAGTCAAGCACTTTGGAAGAGAGCAAAGGCGTTAAAGTTAAATAAAAAGAGAATGTTCAAAAAGCATATAGCTCTATGCACAGCGTTAGCTTTGCTACCACCTGAACTTAAATGCGATGGATGGCTATATACAGTGTGTCCGGACATGGACTAGCGATATTCTAAATACTTAAATATAAGCTATTTTAAAGTACTATTACACTATAGGCTTGGGTCCAATACACTTCCCCGCTATGTGGCAGCCATTTTGTTTTTTTTGTTGAAATATGCTCTATGCGAGTACAAAAAAAATCATATATCTCAAAGTTTTAGTCATACTGAGATAAAAATAGGCTTATTCGGAAGGCAATAATATTGTCTACCGTCTGCATTACAAAGCAATGTGTTCACAATTCCATAACTTTTGAAAAAAAATGTGAAAGTCGAAAAAAAAATCAAAAAATTATGCAATTCAACCAATAATGGTTAATTACTACAAAAACAACCCCGAGAACTTTTTTATTTTTTATACTAGATCGACAGTTTTTGAGCTACGCTACAATGCAACATAAAATTCACAACTGTATGTTTAATACTTTAAGAGTTATTGTTGTTTGAACATAGCGTATGCGCAAGCACAAAACGTCTTTGTTAACCGCCAGAGTGTCATTTATGGCATTCACTGTATTCCATCTGAGAGCAGGCGAGAAATACTGTTCGTTACTACCGTGAGTAAGCGAGATAGAACGTATTAGTCCACTACCTGAAACAAAATCAGTTTTAAGGACAAATTATTAGTTGGGTTAGTTTAGTTGTCCCTCGCCCTGCGTTGTGATCGCTATCGCTACTTTCACTTACCGTCCGTGCTGTTTACGTGCTGCGTTAGTGTTTTGTATTTAAAAGTGTGATAAAGTATGGCACAGCGTCAATATTCATCGCAACATATTGCTGACATACACTTTGTGTATGGCTTTTGCAATGGAAGTGCAAATTTGGCTGTACAAGAATATCGACGAAGGTACCCTAACAGGCCTACACCGAGTCGCCAAACTTTTATCGACGTGCATTCAAGATTAGCGGAAAGAGGTATTCAAAGAGCTGTTAATGAACGCAATCGCTTGGTATCGCCCGAAGATGAAGAAGAAGTGCTTAGACTAATAACCAATGATCCTAGACTAAGCGTTAGACGGATTTCAGTGCAACTTCGAATGTCTAAGTGGCATGTATGGAGAATTTTGAAAAGAGAAGGGTTACACCCTTATCATTTTCGACGGGTTCAAGACGTGATCGAACCAGATTTTGCTGCGAGATCTGTTTTGTTCGTGGATAAATAGAAATTTGAGACAGAACCGTAATTTTTTACAAAGAATACTGTGGACTGATGAAGCCAAATTTACAAGAGCTGGGATTACAAACCACAGAAACGACCATCTCTGGTGCTCCGCAAATCCAAGGGCGGTGCGCCCAAGCTCATTTCAACATGAATTCTCAGTAAATGTGTGGGCCGGCATAATCAACGATAGGCTGATAGGGCCATTGGAATTGCCACCTACATTAAACGGCGCTAGATTTTTAGAATTCTTACAGACACAGTTTGCGGACAGCCTCATGGACCTACCTCTATCATACCGTCGGCGTATGTGGTTCCAGCTCGATGGTGCACCCGCGCATTTTTCTCGAGCAGTGAGAGAATATTTAAATAATAATCTACAGCCGTGGATCGGTCGTGGTGGTGTAGTAGCGTGGCCGCCTCGCTCACCCGATTTGACACCCTTGGATTATTTTTTGTGGGGTCATATGAAACAAAAAGTATACGCTACAGTTCCAAATACCAGGGAAGAACTCGTCGCAAAAATTATGGCAGCCGCCGAAGAAATTAGATCCGATTTGGATTTAATTAGGCGCTCATCAACCCAGGTGGCACAGAGAGCCGTAGTGTGTCTACAAGCTGGAGGTGGCCACTTTGAGCAACTGCTTTAGATATTTTAATCTTCATTTAATATTGGAAAAAACATTAAATAAAATTCAATATGAATGTTATGTTTTTTTAATGATTTCCTGTTTAGGGTTCCGACAAAGGCCTTTTGTGCTTGCGCATACGCTATGTTCATACAACAATAACTCTTAAAGTATTAGACATACAGTTGTGAATTTTATGTTGTATTGTAGCTTAGCTCAAAAACTGTCGATCTAGTATAAAAAATAAAAAAGCTCTCGGGGCTGTTTTTGTAGTAATTAACAATTATTGGTTGAATTGCATAATTTTTTGTTTTTTTTTTCGACTTTCACATTTTTTTTCAAAAGTTATGGAATTGTGAACATATTGCTTTGTAGTGCAGACGGTAGACAATATTATTGCCTTTCGAATAAGCCTATTTTTATCTCAGTATGACTAAGACTTTGAGATATATGATTTTTTTTGTACTCGCATAGAGCATACTTCAACAAAAAAAACAAAATGGCTGCCACATAGCGGGGAAGTATATTGGACCTAAGCCTATAGTGTAATTGTACTTTAAAATAGCTTATATTTAAGTATTTAGAATATCGCTAGTCCATGTCCGGACACACTGTATAATGGAGGATTGTCCGAAAACTCTCAATATTGAGAAATACAATGACTATTTTGTATCGGCATGGCTTGACAACGAATATTATCGAGGCAAATGGGATTTTTGGGGGGATATCTACAGAACAAATAACCCAGTGGAAGGCAGTAACGCTAAATTAAACAGAACATATTCGGGAAAGCTGAACATCATTAGCTTTTTGAATGTGATCAAAAACGACGCTGTTCTTTCTTTAGCTCGCCAAGGTAAACCTCGGCGTGCTGATGATATAGCTCATGACAAATATATATTTGATTCTGTAACGGCAATGTTGAATGGCACTATATCACTGGGCCATTGCCTGGAAAAAATCAGCCCTTTTGTTTATTAATGATATTAATGTGTCTATATTAATGATAAGTTTAAAAATGTTGATTTTTTGGAGATTTAATTGTTAAAATACTACTTTCTCATAAATAGTAGGTTGATTAAAATACTGTGATTGTAATTTGATTGTGATATTAGTTACGTAATAAAAAATTTTAAATATAAATATTTCAATTTATGTTGAAATACCACATTAACATAAATAACATAACGTGGTACTTCTATAAGGTACATATAGGTAAATACAAATGTGTATACGGTCTATAATTATTTGACTGTTACTTATATACAAATGTTGATTTTTTGGAAATTTAATTGTTAAAATACCACTTTTTCATAAATAGGAGGTTAATTAAAATACTGTGATTGTGATTTGATTGTGATATTAGTCACGTAATAAAGGTTTTTCTAAATAAGTAGTTCTAATTATGTTGAAGTATCTCAGATAAATATTACATGTGTAATACATATATATATCTTAACGTGGTACTTCTATAAGATAAATACAAATGTGTATATTGATAGGTGTAACTAATAGTACTGTGATTTGGATTTGATTGTGATACTAAATAATAAAGATTTTCCTAAATTGCAATAGATCTTTTAATTATTAAAATTAAAAACATGCATCGCGGATGCATACCTAGAACTGGAAGTATTTAATATCTTTATGTTATTAGAAAAAACTATTATTTCAATTTATTGGAAGATATAGTACAATATTTTTTGTCAACTGTACTTTGAATTTGCCAGGAATGTGGGACGAGTGGTGACTTTAAAACTCAAGTGGGACGAACGAGGAATTCTTTGGAATGTGGGACAAGATAGTGGGACGACAGAGGCACAAATCCTAATTTCAGAGAATCGAGAATAACGGTACAACCTAACAATAGACAAGAACGGTTACAATAATAAAATAAATAAGGGCACATCACTACGACGCCGACGTTCGATCATTAAGGTTAGTATACCGCAGCAACCTTGAAAAAACCGTTAAGAAGTAAGAAATAAGCAGACGAAAACGTCCTAAAAAAACCTCAATAATAATAGGCTGTGGCCTACTGTACACGGAAGCTCAGTCTCTCCTAAGGGGTTCGAATATCTCGGCAGGTACAAATAAATGGTAGTAGTACGGAACCAGTTTAACGGTCAGAGTCCGGACCGTTAACTGCGAAATTGCTCGTCGACTGTATCACGAGTATTAGTTGGTAGTCTATGAATGGTTAGCGCCACAGATTATCTGTTGTTGGTTTTGTTTTGTTGTACTGTTTTTGTTACTCTGTGTCCGGGGGTTATGGAACAAGTTTGTTTCAAAGGAGATTGATAAGTTGATGATTGATTGTTTTGCTGAATGATAAGATGGTTTACAATAAAGAGTTTAAATGAATCTACCAGAAAAAACGTATTAAGGATATAAGGATCACCGTTGTACGTATTTTTCTGTCCTATTCTCTAGTTTATATGTGTGCACATAAATGGTTAAATAAAGAAGGTAGATGATTAGGTACTTGAAAATAATAGCATAATAAATGTATTTATTTTTAAAATAATCCTACAATTTTTTTTTGAGTCAAGTTCTTGTCTCGGTTCTCTACCACTGCACCTTTTGTGAGCAAGAATGTAAAGGCTAGCGACCAACCAAAAGAACGCTGTAACAATAAAGCAAGCCTCAGTGAAGAGATTTAGATTAGATGTTCTTCTACAAAGGCCATCTGATAGTTGGACGTTTTGCTACATGGACATTTTGTTAATTAGGCTTACTGCTCATTAGACGTTTCGCGCTGTTAGGACATTTTGCTATTTAGACCTTCTGATCAGGAGGGCTGTTTTGGGAGCTGCAAGATACACAGAGGCCCAAAGTGATGATCACAATTGGAAGTATCAGTGATCGTAGCCACGGTCACTCCATCAGCTTACAGACCGAAGCAAATAGAGCTCAACTATCCACAAAATAATGAGCTGAAATCCCAAAACATTGTGGGACTGATGAAAGGTGAGGATGAAACGACAGTGAAATTCCAATTAATTAGGAAAGGGAACATCCACAAACACATTCCACATTCTTAAGAAGAAAATAGCATAACAAAATAACAAGTTGAACTAGCACTAATAACTAAAGCTCGTTACGACACGTCCCATCTGTGTGAGCCTGTTGATCCTTGTTCGCGATCCATTTACCTTGTTAGTTCACACTTCGCGCTTTCCGATTTACGGGGGCGTCATTTGAGCGCACCTTTATAATTAGACTAGCGAACCGCCCCGGCTTCGCACGGGTGCAATGCTGATCTATACATAGTATAAAACTAAGTCGCTTCCCGCTGTCTGTCTGTCCCTATGTATGCTTAGATCTTTAAAACAACGAAACAGATTTTGATGCGGTTTTTTTAATAGATAGAGTGATTCAAGAGGAAGGTTTATATGTATAATAATTGCATAATATAGTAGAGAAACACTGATCATTTTAGAGCCATTATTTCTCGTAAAAAGTATAGGGTAGAAATGTTTTTTGTGGGTTATCTCTTTGAGATAGACATATACCATCGCGGACTTTTTTGTAGACCTTTTTAAGATGTACAATACTATAGTACATTATTTTGATCTATCTCGTAGGGTTCAGCCAGCGTTTGCAATGTAAGCGCAAAAAAATGTGTTTATTTACGACATCACATTAGAAACCTCTAAAATTATCAGTGTTTCTCTACTATATTATGCATTTATTATACATATAAACCTTCCTCTTGAATCACTCTATCTATTAAAAAAAACCGCATCAAAATCCGTTGCGAAGTTTTAATGATCTAAGCATGGACAGACAGACAGGGAAGCGACTTTGTTTTATACTATGTATAGTGATTAGAAGCAGTAGTGGTATCTAAGGCACGGACTTTTAGGTCTTGGGTTCGTTATTTGGTGGTCAAAAACCACTGTTCTTAAGATAGTGAAGGAAAACTGACATGTCTTGGGAGCAAAAATAATCTGAAATTAAAAAAAAAGGTTGAATGGGCCTGCTCTTGACTTCGATCACGCCTGATGGAAAGCGATGGATGAGGTCTATCATAGAGCGTGCCCAGAAGATGCCTGTTCACTCTTGCTTTGAAGGCAGACGGGTTAAATGTGGAAGGGAACATAGACGCTGGCAGAGAGTTCCACACTTTGGCTGCGCGCATAATAAACGTCGAGGAGAAGCGCTGAGTACGACTGGTCGGGATTTCATTTACTTATGACATTTACCAACCCGCAACGGTTTGTGGAATACGGCTTACTAGATAGCAGAGTGGGGCAAAAACTAATTGTGAAAGCAATTAACAACTAACAATTAAATTGCCAAATTTAGTTGCAACTAACAACTAAAATAATTAATTGTAATTGTAACGTATCGCAATTAACAATTAATTAATTGTGCTTGTAAAACTTTGCAATTACAATTAAATTATTTGTGCTTGTAAAAATTTGCAATTACAATTGATTAATTGTTAATTGTTTGATACACGTTTACAATTACAGTTAACAATTAATAAATGTCATTAACTGAAAAACATAATGCAAACAATACAAGAGCATCTTGTTACCATAACACAAGCATTAGGTTGCTTAGCTTGGGACAAATGGTGCTGTGTGAAATGTCCAGGGATTTATTTATTTATTTATTTTATTCTCCTTAATATTTTCAAAGGTATGTAAAGTCTGGATTTAAGCCAGAACATTACGTAAAAGTGTAGCACAGGTACCTAACTAGAATAATTCAGGATTGATGATTGATGACGATGACGATGACGATGACGATGATGATGATGACGATGACGATGGGGATGACGATGACGATGACGATGACGATGAAGATGACGATGACGATGACGATGACGATGACGATGACGATCACGATGAAGATGAAGATGAAGATGACGATGATGACGATGACGACGATGACGATGATGATGATGACGATGACGATGAGGATGACGATGACGATGACGATGAAGATAACGATGACGATGACGATCACGATGACGATGACGATGAAGATGAAGATGAAGATGACGATGATGACGATGACGATGACGACGATGACGATGACGATCACGATGACGATCACGATGACGATGAAGATGAAGATGACGATGATGACGATGACGATGACGACGATGACGATGATGATGATGACGATGAGGATGACGATGACGATGAAGATAATGATGACGATGACGATCACGATGACGATTACGATGAAGATGAAGATGACGATGATGACGATGACGACGATGACGATGACGATGACGATGACGATCACGATGACGATCACGATGACGATGACAATCACGATGACGATGACGATAACGATGATGATGAAGATGACGATGATGACGATGACGATGACGATGATGACGATGACGATGACGATGACGATCACGATGACGATGGCGATCACGATCATGATCACGATGATGATGATGATGATGAAAATAGACGGAAATATAATACTGTAATAATATGTGTGAAGTTTAATTACTAAGTAAATAAATAATAACAAAATATCTATGTATCTTTTACCCACGTTTGCAAATAAATAAATAAATGAAAGTAATCATTAAATTAAAGTTAGTCATTCTGAAATATAGAATACAATCCACAGTTAAAATATATTTTATTTATTAAACTACAACTCTTCGTAATAACGCAGGATCTTAAAAAGTGAATCAAAATATAAAATACATAAAATACCAATAATACCGTAAGTTATGGTAAAATACCTGTTTAATACATAGCCTTTTGGTATTATACGGTATTTTTACAACACTACTCCTGCCATATTTACATTAATCAAATACGTAGTTAAATTAAATATTAATTGTTTAAAACAACTAATTTAATTGTAAATAATATTTTAATTGCAATTGAATTAATTGTAAACCACAATTAACAGATTTAATTGCAATTGATTTTAATTGTATTTCACAATTAAAAAATAATTGAATTAATTTAATTGCAATTAATTTAGTTGAAATAAAAATTGTAATTGTTGGCCTCTACAATTAAAAAATTAATTTAATTGTGCCCAACACTGCTAGATAGGAATAAGGGAAGTGGAAACATTGTAGGCTGTATGAACAAAAAAATATCGCAAAATTATTGTGACAAATTGACAAGCGCGTGTAAACTGCTGTGATTGGTTGTATGATTTATAAACAACCAATCGCAGTCGACAATTTGTCACATTAATTTTGCGATAATTTCCTTTCGAGAAACCGGCCCTAAGTGTGTTACAATAAAATTAGAACGAGGAACAATATAATCAATTGTGTGAATAAATTGTATGACTCGCGTGTTTATAGGTTAGTAATGATTTATTTCCTGATTTAAGTGTTGGTTGGCAAACGTGGTTGTAGGTCAGTGCAGAGTTCCAAGCATTTATTCTTGTAAGTGATTATGTTTTATTGTAATCTGATATATAAATAGTGTTGATAGTGGTAGTGATGAAATAGATCATGTAATTTACGATGAAATAGATATTTTTTTAATAGACAAATACTACTATACCATTGACCAATTTTTTGCTGACATTTTTTTTTTTTTTTTGTGACTAGTCCCGTATTTATTATTTATATATTTTTTTTAATACTATCTAAATACTTTTAATTTATTAGAATTGTATCGTTATGTACTTATTTAATTTCACCTATTGTTAAATTAATAGTGTATGGCCCTAAAGGGTAGATTTTTGAGATATCATAATGTCTATTACAGCCATTTCATACAACTGTAAAGTCAAAGGATGTTGTTTAACGGACAATCAATTTGATATACAATTAATTTCCTTGACTTTAACAAATGGTTTCCCTATTCTATGACACGTGACAAGTGTACCTTTTTTCATAATCAAATATGTATACAACTGTATATTGTATGTGCGTAGAAGAGTGAGTGGATTGGTGCGTCCGTCGCGTCGCCGTCGCCCGGCATTAGTCCCGTCCGGAGTCCGGACACAAAGAGGGATGTGTTTTTATTCCTGATTGTGCCACAAAGAGGTCCAACTGTCGAGCATTCACTCACTTTCCTAGGGTTGCCATAACTATAAACAAAATTGTTTATCCTCTGAAAAGAGGTTTGTTTGTGAGCTGTTCATTTTGTGGGTCTCTTAAGGGTCGATAAAGATGAGGAGTCGCTATATAAACGAGCAATGTGACGAATATTCAGAAACATTTTATGCGGCTTCTGTTTTAAACCAGAAATAAACGTTGCGGATTTTCGGCTTAAACATTGTAAGCGTTTATCAAAATAGCTGTGTTTATCGTGTACACATAAATAAAAGGGTTCACAAAAATATGAATAAATTGTAAACATGGAATATTTTGCTTCAAATTCGTTTAAAATTGGTTGTTAAACTGATCATAGAACGTACAGCCCTATGTATGTCATGTATATGTCAACGGGCGGGTTCCGCTAAACGTCACGCTGACATTAAAACACCATCATCATTGTTTTTTTATATACTACAATTTGATTTTATGTAAATACTTCAGCTATTCAATTAAGTTATAATAATACTGTGGCATGTATTATATTTTATTATTTGGTTACTAACATATTTTTTACGCATACTAACATAAATATGGATCACTGGGTCTGACTTATTATTTTTTTATAAATATTATTATTATAAAGCCAGACTGTATTTCCGAATGCTCCTCAAAGCTTCGGAGAAGATAACATTTTTTCGTTCAAACGTATGTAGCACTCGCGTTACGGATGCTGATACATTTTTTAATCGACCCATGATTCCTTTTATTACATTTTTCTTAACATAATACCAACACGCCTGTAATCCCCCAAAGCTTAGGCAGAGGTGTACCTACCTATAATACCTACCCCCACATTTCGCCAGTTGTGGTGAAGATCCATGTAATAGGGGGTGATCCTCTTGCCATCAAACGGGCTCAAATACAGACTCCGGGTTACTACTGACAAATTCCTGCCGTAAAACCCCAATAACGCTTTGCCCAACCTGGGAATCAAATAGAGCTTGCACCCATTAGACCACTGAGGCCAAATGACTGAGGCAGTATAAAAAAATTTCTTACAATTGAAAAACTGTGTGTGACATATCTAACGATGTTTCATTGATATTAAAGGATTAATGGAATACTGGAAGGAGAAAATAGATTTGGAGTTGAAAGACACATTAACAACATGTCGGTTCGCTTGCCTACCTAATATTCTGCAGATATACTATAAAATTATGTTCTATATGATCTGGCAAACCTTATTATCGCGAAGCTAATTGATAGCGATTATGGAAATTGATATAGTACCTACGTAGCGTAAACGGTAATTTAGATCGAGAGGTAGGTCTATATTTATTGAGTGCAGAATTGTTGATGCTGTAAGTGCAATAATGTGAATTGAAAACCACAATAATAGTATTAATTATTTAACTCAATAGCTCGTTATTTTGCTCACTAATCTTGGATGAACGTGGAATTTCCATATTGCTACACTGTACATAGTTCAACGATTTATTATTTTCACTTAACCTAAACTTTCCCACTACTAAGCAAAGGCCTCCGAAATAAAAATATATTTAAGTAAGTTAATCTATAGAAGCGAGGTAAGTAAGCTAAGCAAAAATACTGGTATTCAGCTGCATCCGGTTAGACTAGAAGCCGACCCCAACATTGTTGGGAAAAGGCTAGGCAGATGATGTATCTACAGAAGCGAGGTTACCTATCGCTTTCAAGGGGACCACTTATACCTATACAACGTGTAACGTTAAATGCGCAAAACCTGAAAATAGTTTGATCAGAATAACGAGCACAATTAATTGGACCACTTTTTAATATAGGACACATTTTTCAAAAAAACCTTCATTAAAAATGTTGCCGTGTCTATTTATTAATAGGTCCAGCAAGTCAATGTCAGCGCGGCGCAGCGGCCCGGTGACGACTCCTCCCTCGGTAAAGCGTCGTCGCAGACACAAGAAACGATCAGAATGGCCAGTAAAACTAAAACAGCACATAACACCTTTACAATTTTTTTTAATGACTTATTTTCTCTCTAAAATAGGTCAATTGAATTAAAAATCATTTGGGGTGTCTGAGGTTTTGCGCATTTAACGTTACACGTTGTATAGCCTTTAATCCACCCCAAGCAGGTAAACCCAGGTTTTATCAATATTTAGGTAAGACATTTTCTTATTCATTTGGTTGCCTATTTTACTAAAAATATAATGTATGAAGCCCTGGCGGAAATCCCTTGTAAGAAAAGCCGTTATATTAAGAAAAAAATAAGTAAAAAAACGTACAAAAGTATCCGATAATAAATATAGATAACTTCCCATCTGTTAGCATTAGATAAAAAACGAACACGTGGAGCGGAAACAGCAAATTTATCAGATAATAACGTGCTTATGATAACGCTGATTTGTCTATAAATTACAGTCATGAGATAAGGAAAAAAAAGTCATAAAATATATTGTTTTCGGTAGCGCTCCGAACATTTCCCTTTATTGACATAAATGAACGGGATATTCGGATATTCGTCTACCGTATAATATAATATACTTACTGGCGTCAAAAGAGACTGCTCAAACGATTCTCAACATTTCTTACCTGAAACAAAAAGGTTGAGTTTAATTTGCTGGGACTTGTAATAGAAATAGGATTGCGTGGGTTGATTCCGAGTCGCCCACTCGACTCGACGGGAGGGTTCACTTTCATATTGGTATTTTTCTATCGACATAAATGTATCAGTTCTGATAGTTCAAAAGTAATTTAATAAGTACTTGTTTGGCTCTTGCTTGTAAAAATAACAAAAAATAATCATAAAAAATAATTCAGAGAAAAATTCATATAGGTTACGCACACACCAAGATATACATAACAAGTATAAGCTGACTTCATATTGTACGAAAAACGTATACAATGCGAGGTCAGCTAAAACTGGAAATGTATATCTCGGTGTATCACCATAATCATAATATAACAATAACATAAAGTCACAAAATCACAAATGCAATAAGGGTAGACTTTAATAAAAGCTACTTTGCCAAAATTGTACCTAACATCTTCGACTTACAATTTCCATTGTCAAAATACCGAATGCCACACGGGGTAAACTGAAATATACAAGCTGTTACTTAAATAACGCACAACCTCATAAGGGGTCATTGTACTCATCATTATGAACACTTTGGGATCAAACCTGAAATCTCGAAAAAAATCACCTGTTCCCTACATTTTGACTAGTTATGCGAACATAAATGTAGGGAACAGCTGATTTTTTTTCGCGATTTCAGGTTTGATCCCATAGTAAAAGTTGTTCATAATGACCCCTTGTGAGGTTGTGCGTTATTTATTATTTAAGTTACACCTTAATTTCAATTTAGCCCCCTTTTATTGGTAGTAAATGACTGGTACGAATGAATGCTTACGAAAAGGATGTGTAACATTCAGGACAGGATAAAACGAATTGACTGAAATTTGTTTCCAATAACCTTTTATATCATTGGAGCAAACGTGTACGAACAAATAGATTTTCTTATTTCATGTCTAGACATGTACTAGAAAATTCAATGATTCGATGGAAATGAAACTGTTATGTAAGTAAGTGCAGGCAAAACAAGAAAACATCAAAAATACATATTATTGAATACACATGGTGGAAAACTATTATAACTCTTATAAATAAATAGTGACGCGCGCAAACCGCAGAAAAAAAGAAAAAAAGTTGCTTCCAGTACTGGTATTGACGTGTGTATTCTTAATAAACATTTCTCACACCCACCTGTCACTGTTGATCCGCACGTCAAATCAGCTACGTTAAATAAACTGTCTGGTTTGCCAATGCCACAGTGTTCTTCTTTTGAATTAAGACTAGTGAGTGAAAGTGAGGTCAAAAAATCTATTTGTGCTATCTCCTCTACTGCAGTTGGTATTGATAATATTTGTTCAAGAATGATTTCTCCTATCCTCTCGACACTACTTCCAGTCTTGACCCACATTTTTAATTTCTCCTTGCTTTCTTGTACTGTTCCTGAGGTCTGGAAACAAGCTCATATTATCCCTTTACCCAAAATTCCTAAGCCGGTCTTACCCACTGATTTCCGTCCCATTTCCATCCTCCCATTTCTCTCCAAAGTTCTTGAACATATTGTTCATCAACAACTTTCTGCCTTTCTATCTGTGAATGACCTTCTTAGTCCTCTTCAATCTGGTTTTCGACCTGGCCATAGCACGGTTACGGCTCTTTTGAAGGTTACCGATGACATCCGCTGGGCAATGGACCACAAATCTCTTACTTTACTTGTACTTCTAGACTTTAGCAGTGCCTTTAACTCTGTTGATTTCGACATCCTTCTAGGGATCCTCAAATCTATAAATTTCTCCTCTTCCACTATTGGTTGGTTTAACTCCTATATTAAAGGCCGCTCGCAGCGGGTCTGTCTCGATGAGTCGTTTTCTGATTGGAGCTCTCTTACCGCAGGTGTACCTCAGGGTGGCGTTCTCTCTCCTCTTCTCTTTTCTATTTTTATTAACTCTGTCACCAGAGTCATCTCTTCTTACTTCCATCTCTATGCCGACGACCTGCAGCTTTACAATCATTTCTTAAGGGAAGATGCGGAAGCCGCTGTTTCTGCCATGAACAGTGATCTGGATTTGATTAGTGAGTGGTCGCAGTCTTTTGGACTGCAAATCAACCCTAGGAAATCCCAGGCCATTATTATCGGCGGCAGGTATATGCGGAATAGGCTCGATGTTGCGTCGCTATCTCCACTCAGTCTGAATGGAGTTCAGATTGAATACGCACACATTGTTAAAAACCTGGGGGTGACCATGGACTCCTACTTGTCGTGGACTGCTCATGTTGCTCAGGTCAGTCGCAAAGTGCACTACACGTTCCATTCGTTAAAATGTCTCCAGGGCTTCTTGCCCTTGAAAACCAAAATCTCTCTTGCTCAAACCCTCATTCAGCCCATTATCGACTACGCCGATGCCTGTTATTTGGATGCCACCGAGGAGGTGCTAAATAAACTTGAGCGTTTGCAAAATATCTGTATCCGTTTTGTTTTTAACCTTAAAAAGTATGATCACGTTTCCAACTTTCGCAAGATACTCAAGTGGCTCCCCATTCGCCTTCGCAGGAACTCTCGGATATTGTGTCTGCTGTTCAATCTCCTTCACAATCCTAAAACACCACCTTACCTGCGGGAGCGTTTTTCCTACGCCCGTCCTTCAGATGCGCCTTGCAGGTCGCATCTTAAAAACCTCCTTAAGTCCCCTCCCCACTCCACCGACTTCTATTCCTACTCCTTCACAGTACACGCGGTGCGGCTGTGGAATTCACTACCGCCTGACATTAGGGACTGCCAAACAATTGCAGTTTTTAAAAGAAGAGTAAAAGAACACTATCTTTCCACTTCATCATAGTTGTGTATGTATTTATTATTTTGATTACGTGATATTTATTAACTTCATAGTGATATTTATTTTAGAAGTAAGTATGTATGTATGTTTGTATGTATGTATGTATGTTTGTATGTATGTATGTATGCTTATTTGTATGTATGTATGTAAGTATATTCTCATTGTATTTGTTTAGTTTTTTAAGTGAATAATTGATTACGATTTTATGTATTCTTTTTGTCTCCTTTACTCTTTCACACGCTGTCTACATCTCTCTATCTAATGTCCTATCGCAGGTATGCTGGAAGAGATTTCTTAAGAAATAAGCATCACCTTTGTACCTATTTTTCTGTTCTGTTTTTTCTTGTCTGTTTATATATGTGTGTACATAAATGGTAAAATAAAAAATAAAATAAAATAAAATAAAAAAAAAACGTTTTTATATCGCAGAGATTATGTAAAAGTACGAGATTTCATCCATATTACGTAGGTTTTTTATATAAACGAGAACATAAAATGGCAAATAGGCAATCGGTGTCCGCTTGGATGTTTTATGTGCTCAGTATGTATCGGTAATGCGTAGGAGCAAATGAGTCACCGCACTATTTTTGTAGTTTTTCGTAGACCGACATTGGAGTTTGGTCTGCAATGAAATTCATCATCTACCGAGCCTTTTCCCAAACATGTATGTTGCGGTCGGCTTCCAGTCTAACCGGATGCAGCTGAATACCAGTATTTTACGTGGAGCGACTCACGACTGCCTATCTGACCTCCACAACCCAATTACTGAGTAATATGATACCCCTTGGTAAGACTGGTTGTCAGAATTTCGGGCTACTGACGAACCGTAACGACTGTCAAAGTTCCACGAATGGCAGCCGGGACCAACGGCTTACCGTGCTTTCCGAGGCACGGAGGTGTCGTGGTATGTGAAGACGGTCACCCATCCACGGACCAACCACGGCAAGCGCAGCTTAATCTGATCGATCGACTCGTGCGGCTGCTATTACTTAGTCATAAGCCCCTCTGGTTAGCAATGAATTGTGATTATTTAATAGAAATTAATTTTGTTTGTTTTTTTTTTTTTTTGATATATTATTTATTGCTGTACTTCGGCTGTTATGGTTATAAAAATATATATCGTATGAATAGTGTTGTAAAAGTTTGATCTCGGGGTAGAAAATCATCATCACCCCGATGTTCCATCTCACACCTACGTTAGGTTAGTTTAGGTATTAATAGTGTTGCCGGGGGGATTGTGGACGCAAAGGGTGAGCCGGATTCCCATGACCCCCCCATCCAGGCGATGAGGCAACACCGCTGAGTTTTAGTGGGTATACTGCCACTCTGGCAGGGAGTCCCACATACTCCCTTCCGTCCCCCGACGAGCGGAGATGCGTAATGTCATTTCTCAGCGAAAAAAAAAAAAGGTACCTATGAATAGTGTTGTAAAAGTTAATTCTATATAAATAATAAAAAAAAATGTAGCTTAAATTTAATTTTGTATATTTGACTATTGCTTGCTTGACCTTGCTTCACTTAATTTAAATTGATATTATAAAATTATGCAAACGATGCCTTTCAAATAAATCGGCTCATAATTTCCCAGCTTAATTTATTTTGAAATGCGATAAAACAACGTCTGTTTATTTGTCTGTTTGTTTGTTATCACGTAGCAATTATTAAGAACTTCTACGAACTGATTAATGGCTACCCAGCTCAATGGTAACACTAAAGAAAATCTCCGCATTCGTTTTGGAACATGCACTAATCTGACTCAGCGGATGAATCAGCGAGGGGAGTGTTAGGAGTATTTGTGAAACATTACGACGTAATCACGATTGGAAAGGGTCTCTTGTAAAAGCATAAATCACCTTTAATTATGTGAGAGCAAACCTTTAAATTTGTCGAACAAGCGAAAGGGCTAAACAACAATGAATGACGACGAGAGAACTAAAAGGCATTCATTATTGAATAGAGACGAGTCGGGTCGGGCGCCCACTAAACCATTCATCTTCAAAAATATTTACTGTAGGAAGTTCTCGGATTGCGGGTGACGTCTCGGGAATCCCGGCGGCATGTTCCCGGCTACCTGTCCCGGGTGGCCGGCCGGGTGGGACAACACTAGATCCTTCGATACCGACGAACACAAACACGCCGCCCACCGCCTCCCGCCAACACCGTGTAATATGTATGAACATACAATGTAGTACATTGTATGTTCACAGTCTACAGTCACTGTTCTCACTGAACAACTACTTATTGTATGTATGTTTAAGCTAAGCGTAATCCATTTGCTTTGCTCCGGGATAAAAGTATTCATGGAATTCCGCGAGACGATATCGTCGGGGAACATTTATGTAAAACCCGAAGTATTTCATATTGTTATCGCAAACGCAATAGGTATGGTTTTATTGAGTGGAACTTTACTACGACGTGAGAACTTTTTCATAATACTTCACATTTTTCATTTTATTTTCCCGTTACATAACAGACAAATTACCTTTATACACGCAAAGGGTGCAGTTCAATTTAAATCACGATGGGACCCCACAACGAGCTCAGGGGAACACAAAAAAGGGAAAATATAGGTGCTAATTTTTCAGCTACCCCTTTTTGAAAAGACTCACGTATCACGAACAAAGACGTGCAGTGCTAATAAAAACACCGGAGCATTTGAAACACAACAAAGCCACGGAACAACGAATGGAAATTGGAAATCAATCACTCACCATACAGAACCAGTTTACGAGAGCACGTCGTAACAGTGCCTATGAGAACTTCACGCTTGTAAACGTTAACTTTAATTGGTCCAATGTTTTGTTTGTATTTTGGTTTAATGTGTTTGACTAGGTTCTCAACACGCTCCGACACACGTCTATTCAAATATACTGAACCTAAATGAAACGCGTCCGGACTTGTAAGCGGGAACTGCGATAGTGTGGACTATTAAAGTTTTCGGGAAGCCCGAAAAAATACGGAGCGCACTCATATAAAAGCGCAATATTTTATCGGTAGCGAAGTAGCGAGTTTATTTTAAAACTGTGAATATAAATGTAGATTAATTTATCCACTTTATAGAGTCAACGTGAGTTTACGGTCAGTAGTCCGTCAGTGACAAATACCATGTCCAACTGACGCATGTCGGACTGAATCACACGAAATTGCAACCACATTATTGTATTGTGTTATAAATAGGCACACAAAGGGGTGCAACAAGTGAAAAAAAGTGTTTATATAAAGGAGAAACTGCAGTTGTTTGTGGTGAGAACTCGGAGTATTATTTCTGTTATCATGCGCTTTTGATATGTTATCTTATCGACGCGGTGCAAGGTCACAGTCATGTTCAAGCTTAGTGAACACTTGTGAAGTTTTCAGGTTACGTTAGTAGGGTTATTGGAAACTTGGTCCTTGCTGTGCTATGTGCACTGCTGGGCATTGTAGAACTATGTCAATTTGCCCCCGATAGCCACCTTCGGAAATCAGTCTGTCCCAGCCAATGATATTACATACACAAGTCCCAGCCGCATTTGCTAAATGTGTACAAAAACACTGGGCTGTAGTAGGGTAGTAAATACATACATATGTAGCACCCAAAAAAGTTTTAAGTGTCCCGCAGACAGACACGACGCGACTCTAGTAGAACTATTTCTATGAAAACTTCATGGAAATTGTTCCAACGGGGTCGCAACTCCGATCAGTACAGGTGTGATATTTTACTAATAAGAAATTCTTTGCAGCATTTCATATAAGGCCCGTTCATTATCACACTAATATTATAAAGGCGAAAGTTTGTGTGTGTGTTTGTATGTTTGTTACTTCTTCACGCTCAAACGGCTGGACCAATTTTGATGAAATTTGGCACACAGATAGTTTATAACTAGGGTTAACAGATATAATACTTTTTTATCCCGATATTCCTACGGGATCAAGACTTATGCGGGTGAAACCACGGGGCGCAACTAGTTATAGGTACATATACAAGCCTCAGTAAGGATTAAAGCTTTCCTACCTATAATAAGCCAACGCGTTCAGTAACACTACGATTTTCCTCGAACAAATATTTATAACTATTGAATGAAGCCGTTATTGCCACTTGTCAAGTAACTAGTAATTAAAGATTCAGCTCTCGTACTCATCATGATAAAGGATATTAAAAGTTGTGTAGACATGAATAAGCAATGTAGATACGTACCTACCGATATGATCTATGTACTAGGTAGCTCTGATATGAATCAATGGACGTACCTACAATTTATAATTCCGCTTACACAAACAGCGTAATCGTGATGAAATGTTACAAATATTGTTCATAATGTGGTGTAAACTGAAATTAATAATGATTCTAGTAGTAATTCGTGTTCCAAGCTCGTGTAGGTATGAATGAAGGAAAGTGGGCGTTAGCATGAGTTGTGTTTAACGGGAAGAAGTCGGTTAAAAAACAATCATACAGTTATTATTGGTAGGTAGTTGTTGTTGGAAAAGTTGATACCTAAACAAATAAATTGAGTTTATTATTCTTTCTAGTAAAAACAAAGTTACAAAAAAAGTTTCGCTAACCATAAGGACCTTTTTACACACACGTTTTTTTGCCGTGAAAAACTACAGTTTATACGCCTTGTGTAGGCAAGGTCGGTTATCAGTGTTGTATGGATCATTATTAAAGCTTGTTGACGGACACGTTTTTCTACGGTGCGGTAAACGCCGCGCCGCTCGTAACAAAACCGTGCCGTGCACAAATGGCCTTACGGTTTTTACTTTTTCAGTTACGTTTAATGAGCAGAGTAATAATAATTAATACGAGTCATAGGTAAATATCACAAGCGGGTGCAAACATATTAAAGTAGTAATTAATTAAGTGTCAAAAACACAAAAAAGTACACTTAAAAATGCTGAAAATTTTCCTAAACTAGACGCCGGGAAAATCCAACGTAAACAAAATCTAGCGAGCAATATTAGTGAGTTTCCCATCGGGCGACAAAGCCCAGTATTATGTTTATTTATGTACCGTACATTTTAACCCTTTATAGCTCAGTGTAGACTGTAGGTAACATACCGTACAAACGCTTCGAAATTTAAAATAATTGATTTCATAACGTAATCGCGCACTGTAACTCGTAGTCTACACTCCGAACTAATGAACTAGTACCAAAAAATACGACTAGACGGCGATTCTTGTTACAAATTGAGATTTGTGTTACGACAGTCGGTATTTAGGCACGAAACGTGGCGGTTCACTGTGATTTAAAAAATATATAAAAAATTGTTCTGCTCGTGTCTTGTGTATTATATTGATAAATTGGAGAGGTGAGTGTTTGAACTTTATTTTGTAACGTTATTTTTCAACACTTTCATATTTTATTTTGTTTTTGTTGGTAAAAGTGATTGTTGCAATTTTTGTAATTTTCTTCCCAAATAATTAAAAATAATGAAAATCCAGAAACACGTGTATTTTATTTTTTTGTAATCTTCTCTAATCCAAAAAAATCAAATAAATCCCAGCTTATGAGTCATAGAGGGTTAACTGGAACCAATTACAAACTATAGCATAGGTATGGTATCAATTAGCACCATAACGCGAGCTTTGTCCATGGATAAACGCGGTCAATGAGTCACTTCACACCGCTAAATGCCCATTGTTGCATTATGGCGGTATTTCAATATCGAAGGCTTATTTATTTCTATTTTAGTCGATTAACTTTGCGTTGGCTTGTGTCCTAGAACGATCCTTTGTGAATCTTGATTCTAAGCTGACTGATTTTATTATAAAGACCACTCATATTGTTGGCTCACTTCACTTGGGCGTAAAGATATAGTTTGCCCACAAATTTCAACAAAACATGCTTTTATATCCAAATTTTACCTGTACCTCGGACCTCTCCTATATAATAGACTAAATTTGAAAGCAAACATTTATTCTGTGAACAATACAAATTGTAAGAGAATCCTCAAGGATGCTCTCCAAAGTATGTCTTATGAAGAAACAGAAAATTTACTAACTGTGTTAAAGTAAATATAGGTATACAATTTTCACCTATGTTAAATATTTACCAAATATAGATAGTAAGATTTAAGCTACTCAACATATAATTATCTGTCCATTTTCAACTTTTGTTTATTTATTAATTTGAAAATACTAGTTTAGCTCTTCTCGCCTGAAACACAGGATTACCTAGTTCAGGCACGTAAGTCTTAGCAATACAATTTTTATTTAAGCAAAACTGTAATAATTTTCATGCCTTATAATTTTTGAATAAATATATTATTATTATTATTATATTATTATATGGCATCATCAGCCTAGAATGTTCCCACTGCTGGGACACAGGCCTCCTTTCTTCGAGAGGGAGTGCCCGGTGCGGGTGGGTAGATGTCACGTCCTCGAATTTTTGGTTCTAGGACATGCGGGTTTTCTTACGATGTTGTCCGTCACCGTTTTGAGAGCAGTGCTGATGAAATTAT
This sequence comes from Eremobia ochroleuca, assembly GCA_949629135.1. NCBI lineage: Eukaryota > Metazoa > Arthropoda > Insecta > Lepidoptera > Noctuidae > Eremobia > Eremobia ochroleuca. Next base: position 10,309,486 of record OX451398.1, read on the forward strand.
TTACATAAAGTAAAGCACGTGCCTGGGTTCGAACCCACGACCTACAACACATAAGTCGGGTCGGGACCGTTACTACTGCTCTTTCCACTCTGACAACCCATATATTATGCCCGGTAAAAATGACGATCTGGATACAAATTTTCATTCTCTATTAAAATTGAATCCCTTTAATGACGCAATTACACTTGGTCGCCCTCCCGAATTCGATTGCCTATGGAATTCGGGCAAACGACAAGTGTAAATGAACGGGGTCGAGTATGCCCGTTTTCGGTCAATCTAGTCCAGCATCATGTTCCAGTGCAATGACCAGTGTAGTTCATGTATTCGGTTGTCCGAATTCGAGTAGTGTTTCGAGCACCCGAATACGGGCTAACGACTAAGTATAATTGCGCCTTCAGGGTTGAATTTTCAAAACTCTTACTTAATGCTCACTTTCGCTGTAAGTATAAGGAACTCTTTCGTAAAATTTCATGTTTCTAGAGGCTGGGCTTTGCCTGTCAGGGAATGAATGAACGAATTTAAGTTTTTTATTAAGAAGATCTCTACTTAAATCAAGTTCAAAACCGATCTTTATAGAATATACGGGCCGTAATGTTTTTTCTGGGTTGGTACATACATGGAAGGGATAACGATCACATGCCTATATATCCTTTAACACACCCATAAATTTTAGAAAAAAATTACATTTATATATCCCTTCCATGTATGTACTAATTTGTGGGTGACGCTCTGCAGCTATCATTCTTATATTACATCACATGAAATTAGTACATACATGGAAGGGATATATAGACGATCACATGCCTATATATCCTTTAACACACCCTGTAAATTTTATAACTCGTGTTCGTCGTTTATATCCACTTCATCAGCTCTAATTATCCTGCACTGTGTCTGCGCCTCGTGTCTTTTCGCCACCCTTGCCTGTTGGATGCCAATTTCATCTTATACTTGCCTGTTATAAGGCTATTCTCACGATGTCATCTGTCTGGTGGTCTACCTTCTGTCTGGTGGGCTGAACTCATTTGGGCCATAATTTTCATGCAGGTTATGAAAACTTTCAGTTTTTTTTTTCGTCTATAGCTTCGTAATACCGTCTGCAGCAAGAGGATGAGGTTTAGCAGTACCGGATGAAAAGTATCGACTGATAATTTGTAGGTAGGGTCAGCGAGAAAAGCCAATGAACACTGTTACTTTTAGGTACTTACAGTTCTTATAAATTGACACAAAAACTACTCAATACATTGGTATTTCAGTATTTCGTACAAATTCTTCTTTTAATTCTACTTCTATTCCAATTGGAATAAATGTTCAGCTCAATAATTAAAATTAAAGAAACTGAATTGTGCATTTCTGGATTACTATAATAAGTCTTTTGACTCATATCCAAATCTAAATAAACTTAGTCATGCAAGTGGAGATTATGAGTAGATAATGTTGAGTTATTTGTCGCCTTATTATTATTTTCGTCACCCTGCATTGTGTCTCACAGCTGGGCAAAGGTCTCCCATTGTTTCTTGCAAACCTCCCTGTCTTGTGCGATTTCTGTCCATTAAGAATGAATATAGATAATAACTTTAATTCTTGATGATACACCATTAACATGCTTCATTTCAATATTACGCATTTATAAGTTTCAAAACTGCTGCCTTCAAAAACCAATCATTTACAAACACAACAGCTATGGAAACCACTTCCAAAAGATTAAAAGAAGATTGTTTAAACATTAACCAACAAACCGATGCAGGTACAAAAAGCACCTTGACCCAGTTCAACACAGACCCCGCGGGAGGCAACGTTATGACGTTTAAAGCAAAACTTGACTATAACTTTGTACTCTGAAACCGACCATGATACCAGGGCCGGTAGTATCTATAGTAGTTTCATTCATACATAAACAGATAAGGTGCTTTTGTAAATAACTTAAAACATCACGCAAGGTCGTCAAGTGAAATCGATTACTCTTGTTTAATAAACATTAATTACATTTTTTTTTTTGTAGAAGTGCTATTGGAACAAGTGGATACAGCATCATCAGCCTATAATGTGGACACAGGCTTCCTGTCGATGAGAGGGAGTGGGCCGTAATCTATCACGCGGGCCCAGTGCGGGTGGGTAGATGTCACATGTCTTCGAATTTTTGGTTCTAGGACAAGCCGGTTTCCTTACGATGTTTTCCTTCACCGTTTTGAGAGCAGTGGTGATGAAATCATTTACACAAAGTAAAGCGCCTGTCTGGGTTCGAACCTACGACCTACAACTTGTAAGTCGCGGCTGTTATCACTGGGCTACCACTGCTCTGTCGAACAAGTGGATACTAATTTCAAATAGCTTTTACAATGAAAAAAAAGTTCCTTACCATATAAATTTATTTATTATTATTTATTTATTTATTTTATTTTACCATTTATGTACACACATATTATATAAACAAACAAGAAAAGAAACAGAAAGAGTAGAGGAGACAAAAAAAAAAACAAAAAATCGTAATCAATTATTTACTTAAAAAACTAAACAAATACTATGAGAATATACTTACATACATACATACAAATAAACATACATACAAACATACATACATACATACTTCTAAAATAAATATCACTATGAAGTTAATAAATATCGCGTAATCAAAATAATAAATACAGACACAACTATGAAATTATTATTTGTATTTTTATTTATTTATTAAATGATAAATGATTTTATTTCTATAAGTAGTTTTGCACAAATACTTGTACAAGTCAATCATATTTTAAAAGCTGGATGTGGTTTTAAAAAAAAACAATTACGAGTCAGCTAGACCTTGTACGTGAATGGCAATGCAGTTTTCTTGTTGTGGTTTGTAGAATCAGTTCAGCTTATATGACGTTATGAAGCCGTTATCTGGAGTCATCGAGTGCATTCTAGACTGACGCGAGATTGAATCTAAGTGCCATTATAATTATACGGCATGCGTTTAATGTGTTCCCAGAGGCATATGTAGAATATTAAATAAGTAATGTAATATACTGAATTCTTGTTAAAAGTTCTCTAGTTTAGTTTTGTAAGAAACATCATCGTAGCACAAGTATAGAATGTGGTTATAGTATGATTGGAAGAACTAAAAAGATTAATACAACAAAATAAAAACACAAGAAAAAAGTTAAAGAAGCTTCAGATACAAGAATGATCCAATTAGTAAAAAAATATCTGCATACGATTTACTTCACAAACAAATTCAGTAATTTTAAAGTAGTCCTTGAAACTAGTCCACAGACGCGATAATTGTGCGCCAGGGCCGGATATGACGTCACACAATCTTTATGGCCACCACTTTTGAGAATTTACCAATAAACTTCTTTGAATAGATTTCAAAGAGCTTCCATTTATAATGTACCTAATCTTCTTTTTGAATTTTTCGTGTTTATCGTCTTGTGACTTGAGAATGTTTGATTTGAATATTTTGCAATGGTGTCATATGTAGCTCTTTAGGTTCAGCACATAGAATGTTTCATTAAAGACTGCACTTGTTACATAACATGTATTTCAGATAAATGTTGTGTAACGAGTGATATTTTGATATTTTGACAATCCTATAGAGAAATTGTTGAGTGTAATCATAATCCCAATGCTTAAATCCAACGGTCTTATCGGATCGATTGTTTACTGGCCCCTTGCACGTAGTACTATTATGTATTCTGGGTCCTTGCTGGAGCTAAAATCTGAAAATAAAGCATCTCGGACACTACAAACAAGACAGATAAAACGTCATAATCCCAAAAACTGCATAACAAACGAACTATCACATCCTTTATGAGCCTTAAACCAACCAAACAGTTCGGCGAACTCCACAAAAACAAAGAGACGAAGAGTATCTCGCTGTGCATGCATTATTTTAAAAATTTGTACCTCTAAAATTGCAGAAACCGTGAAAAAGGCGAGTGGCGACGGCGCCTGGCTAGTGGGAGGTAGCTGGGAGCGTGCCCTATCGCGCAGACGACTCGCCTCACTGCCGTTAGTACCAATATTACTCATTGCTTATGTGTGTGTGCACTTGGCTTTAGCTAACATCAGATTTTGGGATTTATCTTAAGGTATATTTGGACTGTGCTCTATTGTAGCTTTGTTTTGTCGAGTATGCTTATCATTAATAATAGCTTTGTTGCATCCAATACTGAGTGTGAACCTCCGTTTTGTGTCAAGTTTTCCTACATGCTCACGTTCATAATCATATTCTTACCAAAATCATAATTTATGAACGGTTAATTACTTTGTCAATTTTATTTTTGTCGACTATTTGTTGACTCATTGTCATTTTTTGTTGTTATTAACTAAATTTCGGGAAACACTAGCTCAGGTATTGGCCTTAGTCACAATTTAAAAAGAAAACACTGTACCAACGTATCTAAAAATACTGTAGACATCAGTGAGACGACTGTACAGAGACACGTAGACTACTGAATCAGTTCTGTTTGTGTTCTATCTTTGCAGGTACACCTCGCATTGTCTAACATTTCACTTATTTAAATGTCAACTTATTTGTTTAATGAAATTACTGTTAGCCTGGATCATACCACTACTGGGCAAATGCCTCTCCCTATATCTTCCAGCTCTTTCGATCCATCATGATACATAAAAAATAGTAGATTGTTATGCAAGGGTCGAAAGGAATTGATGACTTTCACCCGTGTACACTCTAATTTTTATTTCGAATATAAGGAAAGTAACAAATAGCAGATTTTCTAAAATATTTATTGATAATAATAACATGAATAGTCAGTGATTTAATAGTATTTTTTAAATTTTAAATATGGAACACACCGCGTCACCGTCGCGGGCCGGCATTTTTCTTAATTATGTAAAAAAATTCGTAGCTGACTACTTTCAACCAAAATTAGTTCTGTTTTTAAAATTCATTGGCGCCCTAGAAAGGGAAGCAATTACTATGAGTCTTTCCCGCCAAAGCTTCGAAGCAGCGTCTTCCACCCGCTATTTGGATCAAACAAACACTACTTTCCGAGTATGAGAAACGAAAAATAGTTTAAATTTTCAGAACAGTATTATAACGTACGTAGGAGTGCTTTTATGTTCACCTTTTGTGATTTCCCTGAACTAGGTAAGTCTCGTTCATCATAATCTGGTTTTTTCAAAGAAACCTAGTTTCAAATATTATGATACTTGATATGTGATTCATAGGAATCGTTTATAAAAACATATCGAGCCATGATGACTAGCCAGCATTGCCAGTCAAGTCTATTATATTATACTAGCTTCTGCTCGCGGCTTCGCCCGGGTGGATTTCCAGAATTTATGGGTTTTTATTTTTTTTTTCCGCGGATCTCTAATTCTGTTTCTAAAATAAAAGTAACTCCTAACAACAGCTATCTGCCAGTGATAGTCCCGTCAAAATTGCTCCAGCCGTTTCGGAGATTAGGCGAAACAAACAGATGGATTGGACAGACAAGAAAACAATGATTTTTTAGTACCGTCTATGTAGGTATATATCGTTCATCCAATAGAACAACACCGTAATTACGAAAATGTTTTCTTGAGTTTTCTTGAGTTTTCTCATGAAATTATTAGAAATTATTATTGATATTAAAGTAAAATACATAAAAATATTAAATATTTTAGCATAATCATTGGAAATAATATGTATATCATATTTTCAATTTCAAACTTTTACACGTTCTCCTGAAAAATAGCTAAAACGTAATTACGTATTGTTCTATTGGATGAGCGATACGTATAAAGTAAAAAGCTGTTAATTTGACATTACAAACAGACACTTCAGATGTATTTATTTGTATAGATTGGTGTATCATAAACGGTTGCACATATTAAAATATTATATACTTAGTAGCGAAAGAACAGTAGGACGTCGTAAAAATACACCAAAACATTGCTCTAAAACATTTCTAAGTAGTGGTGAAAGCTCTAACAAAATCCAGCGAGCAATTTGCAAGATTTGTCCGAACACACATATAAGACTGTCGCATGTCGTGGGGAACATTGTAGAGATGTACCTCAAGTGTACATTATGTTATGTGGGTAGTTGGCGCTACCACAGCTAGCCATGACAATAGAAAAATGCATAACTAAACTTACAAAGCTAATAGTGCCTTCGTCGTAAATGTCGACGGATTAGCAATTTAAATACATTCTGATTACCTACTCGTATCTATAAATACTTTCAAAATAAATATTACGAAGTGAAAAGCTCTAGAAATTTCTCCGAAGTTGGAGCTTCAAACTTGACACCAAATCAGAAGTTTGCTTACGTCTATCAAAACATCACTTTACATGTTATTAACGTACGTTCAACGCAGGATGAAAAAGAAATAACACTTGATATGGGCGTTCCGAACGCCTCCAACTTGTAGCTAATAGCGCTTTTTTGAAAGAGTTTAAAACGTTAAACTAGTCAAGATTGAACTCGGCACAATTCTAACTATTTTGTTGTTCAAAAATGTTACACTGAAACTGGATTTGAACGAGCGCAAAGCATTTGCATTGATGCGAAGTATTATTTCTATCTATGCTCCTGGTTATACCAATAGGTACGAACGATGACAATGAAATCCTAATAGAGAGATGGAAGAACGTTGCGTATTCAATAACTGGCACTTGGAGCTCGGCTATTGAAAACACCAAGATTGCTCCAACAAAAGATTTTCTATTCTAAAATGAGGACTTATCTCTAAAATTCCAGAATAAAAGTTGGGTATGAAACTTGCACAGAGAACGTTGATTAAAAATTTCAAAGGGTTTGAATCGAAAGCTTATTTTAGTGGATAGTACTCTATGACCTATTTATTTATTCTTTAGGAAATTTACAGTCTAATATCTACAACGTGTAACGTTAAATGCGCAAAACCTGAAAATGGTTTGATCAGAATAACGAGCAGAATTAATTGAACCACTTTTTAATATAGGTCACATTTTTCAAAAAATCTTCATTAAAAACGTAGCCGTGTCTATTTATTAATAGGTCAAGCAAGCCAATGTCAGCGCGGCGCAGCGGACCGGTGACGACTCCTCCCTCGATAAAGCGTCGTCGCAGACGCAAGAAAAGATCAGAATGGCCAGTAAAACAGCACATAAAACCTTAAAAAAATTTTTAATGACTTATTTTCTCTCTGAAATAGGTCAATTGAATTATAAATCAGTTGGGGTGTATGAGGTTTTGCGCATTTAACGTTACACGTTGTATATTTGTGGAGTTTTTCTTTTTATACCTGCTACAAAATTTTCTCTCGGTTTCACTCGCTTCCTAGAAAAACTGCTAGATACAAGATGTAAATTAAATAATGCACTACCTTTTAAGGGGTCATTGTACTCATCATTATGAACAACTTTTACTATGGGACCAAACCTGAAATCGCGAAAAAAAATCAGCTGTTCCCTACATTTATGTTCGCATAACTCGTCAAAATGTAGTGTACAGAACTTATGAGGTTGTCCGTTATTTAAGTTACAGCTTGTACACCCAGACAAAAAGTATTTCATGTTTTAGTCCAAGACATAATCTACTTCTGTGCCGAAATTGATCAAAATCCATTCTTCCACGAAAGCGTGATTAAGTAACAAACAATCATCTTACAAAAACACAGTAATTAGGAATTGGTCCTTCTGTGTATAGGTAAATGATACTTGCTATGTCGATATCTATTGTCGAAATGATAATTGCTGTTGCGTGGAAACATTGATTGACTTCTAATTTATTTGAGTAATGGGATAGCGTTGTATTGAACGAGACGTGTAAAGATTTCTCGGTAGTCGGTAGCTTTGTGTAAGGCACATCAATTCTGTGAGTATTCTCCGAAAAGGTAATGAATGTGTGTACTGAATATCCAGTTTTCCCAAGTATTCGTTCCCGTGTAGTGCCACTTATGAAGCATATTCCCAAACTTTGGGATATTCCTGAGAATTTCCTGATGGGAAAACGAAATAGCAGTTTTCTTGGGAATCGGACCGCAGGCAACCGCGCGGTTTGCAACCACTGGGACCTAGTAACTAAGTAGTTCTTCACATTTATATTGTTGAAGTGAAATTACATTTCTATGAAATGCCGTTCCTACCTAACCGTAGTTCTTCAGTAAGCTCGCATGAAAATATTTGGTAGTCTTTTACTGAAGTCTTGTCTATAATTTCCAAGCCGTATTTATTTTTTGCACTTTCCCATTTCTCACTTTCAACGATAAAAGCAATCAAATTAATTTGTGGTCTTCTACAGAAATCTACATTAGCGATATCAGTATCGGAGTTCAATTATAAGGAAAGCTAAATTAAATTACTAAATAGATTGCTCTTTAAAACAGCTCTTCCATCTAGTCCATAAACTATCAGTGCAGAATAAACAGGTAACAATGTAATCTGTGCTATCAAGCGCCGTATCTATGTCCAGGCTGGCACATTTACGAGGACTATGACCCACTTAACGTACAGACGCTAGCACATCAAGTTACTACAATCTGTCAGATTTCTTTAATAGATTTTCAACTTTATCGCTAAAGTATAAGGTTCAAAGTTGATTAGGAAAATCTGACAGTTTCGGGTAGCTTGATGTGCTGGCGTCTGTACATTACCGGACGTCTGTACATAAACGGACCACGGCACTTTAACTTTGTAAATAAGAACTTCAAGGCTTCAAGTTATGACTGACCCAGATAGTTTAGAAAAATATACACAAGTAACAAAGAATAAGTCTTTAAAATTCGGTACTTATTCACTTTTGTAAAGCATACGTACTGTTCGAGCTTTTGTTGAAACAATAAACAGCTACAACAATGTAGTTTATCACGTCATATTACAATAGCGTACAGAATCGAAATAGGAAATAAATTAATCAGCCTAGCCCTTTCCAAACTGAGTTGAGGTCGGCTTCCAGTGTAACCGGCCAGGCTATCTGAGGTCTACATCCCAGTTACTGGGTAACACGATACCCCTTGGTGAGACTGGTTGTCTGACTTTTGGGCTTCTGACTACCCGTAACGACTGTCAAAGATCTACGAATGACAGCCGGGATCAACGGCGTAACGTGCTTTCCGAGGCACGGAGCCGCGGGGGGGTCTCGATATGTAATGGATGGTCATCCCCATCCATCGATGAAACGACCGCAGCAAGCGTTGCTTAACCTTAAATAAATTATATATGTACAAGCAATAATAAATTAATCTCGAAATATATTTAACACATTGAACGCCATGGTGGTCACCGGTGAGCGACAGCAATTATTTTAGTTAATTCTTGAATAGTAATAAGAAATAATTATTTAGAGGGGGTTTTTGACTATTTTGAACCGTATGAGCCAATAAAATATAACGTGTAAAATTTGCCGAAATCGCGAATCAGCGTCAGCCCATATGGCAAGTTCAGTGATCGTCGGTGGTGGTCACCGATGACCACCACGGCGTTTAATGTGTTAATAAAAATAAGGTTGGCGTTAATCCGCGCGCGGGCCGCGGTTGATAACTGCTTAGCAAGGCTTTCCGCTTAATGAAAAGCCAGTGGCTGCTAGATGCGGCCCGCTTTTCTCTACACCCTGTATTCCGCAGGCGTAGTTGCTCGGTTGCATTTTCAATTCGAGTACACTCCCTCATCACTAATGCTTACTGGCCAGTATATTATTTAAATTAGCTTTGCATTTGTGCTTTTAAAGTAGCTTTACGGCTGTAAATAGTCGCCTACGTAGCTTTTTAGGGGTCCGTAGTCCGTCCGCAGCTTAACTCAGAGACTCTTAGTGCTAGAAAGCTATAATTTGGCATGGTTATACATATTAATCACGCCGACAAAGTGGTAATTTTTCTAAGTGCTAATTTTTGTTACAGTCAAGTGCCCCCCCCCCCGCGCCAGCTAAATGATTTTATGTGAAAAAAATCACGGCAGTAGTAAACGAAATTAAAAGGAAAACTTAATCACAAATGTGATGACAACAAGAATTGGCACTGCTCAATGTTTTTGTTGTAAACTTATATTATCCTGACTTGTTTTTGTTGGAAACTTATATTCCATTATAAATATCATCCTCTAATAATATTATCCTCTTTTATAAAATCGACATAATTTAGATCGATTTTGAACTGAATGTTACTTGAAGAATCGATTCTTTTCTCACATCACTATGAAAATGTCGTTAAAAAGTGGTAACACTTATGTTGTCATTTTACTGCAGCTTATTAAAAGTCAGACCAACCAGGCAGTTTGTAAAAATACAACACTAACCTAGTTTCTTTTGTTTTTAATAGCCGTGAAGTTTGGAAAACAACAAATATTGATTACTTATTGGCTGGTCCAGGAAATTATTGCATAGTCTGCCTATAATTTTCCCACTGCTGGGACACAGGTCTCCTCTCTGTAAGAGTGAGTGGGCCGTAATCTACACCGCAGGCCCAGGGCGAGTTGGTAGATATCACTTGTTATGGTTTTTTTTTTTTTTTAAGACATGCCGGTTTCCTCACGATGTTTTCCTTCACCGTTTAGAGAGCAGTGGTGATTAAATTATTTACACAAAGTAAAGCCGCCTGCCTGGGTTCGAACCCACGACCTATAACTCGTAAGTCGGGGCCGTTACCACTGGGCCACCAATGAATTATTATGTAACTTGTAATAGCTCTTAGCATTACCGCTATTTAACATGTAAATAAATGTTACACAGGTGTAAATTTTCCTCAATTGGTTCTCGTTGTTGTGAATAGTTTCCAACACGCTATTTTACCATAAATTCTAAAAACAACATGAAAAACCTGAATAATGTTTTTCTTTCAGTTTTTAAGTCCAAATTAATAACAAATTGGTTTCTGAATCTGAATTAAATTCATGGTGTAAATAAAACAACTAATTATTTTCGTATGAGTAATTTATTGTTGTCTTCAACTCTAGACAGACTGACAGAGGTAAAGTCGTATAGTTATACTTTTGATTTAAACACTTACATTTTTTTAACTGCCGCCCGTTTTTGTGTTAACTTAATCAATTGGTTTTTTATCGACTATAAATTGAGACAGCAATTAATCTAGGTATCCGAACGAACGATCACGTGTTGAAATTAAATAAGACTGAATTATTTTAATTTTGCGGGTGTTTTCGATTTTTGTCATGTCGGCATCACAAATCGTTTGAATTTCTTTTGGGACGTTTCACAATGTATTATAATTACATATCGACGGTGAAGTGTCAATACCTCCTAACTGACAAAGTCAAAAATTTACACAAACTGAACCAAAACGTTCAAAATAGACACGTTTGTTTAGTTGGGAGGTACATATTTCCACATTTTAATTTAATGCTGTTACAACTAAAAATACACTTAGGCGATTTCACTAAAACATGCGATTAACGCCTTTAAATTCAAAACGAAAAAAAAGAGAATTTCTCAAGAAAAATGTCAGTTAGGAGGTATTGCCACTTCCCCGTCGATATTGCATTTCTTAAGAGCGCCATTCCAACTAGGTGTGTGAAGTCAGGAAAATTAATTGTTAAGGAAACTGACTAGGTACCAACATTTATTGTCCGTACCCATATTTAAATCACAAATGTCATCCTTTGACAGTTGCTTGAAATGACTATAACATGGCAAATTGACGTGTGTGAATGTGATAAATAATTAATTTCCTTGAACGCACTTATCATTTTGTTGAAATTCCAATGACATATCTAAATCAATGGTATTCAGTGACATCTGACATAAGCATTTGATGCGCACGATTGTCGATATTCTATTTATGCCTTGGTATCTAAAATTAATGATCTGACGATTGAAACTCTGTGTTTAGACTCAACCACATTATTATTTCAGTTTTACATTTCAAGGAGGTAATGTAATATTCGGAACGCGATATGATTGTAGATTGAAAGTCAAATAATTTATTTCAAATAGGCACATAAAAGGCACGTTTGAACGTCAAGTTTTACAAAAAACTTTGTATTGATTCTGTTAGTGTTATTAGTCATTATTATTACATAGTTAGTATTAGTATTATTATTATTAGTCACCCCTAAAATTTGCCCTATTTTTAAGTTCTAGCATTGGACCTTTAATAAAATAAAAATAAATATTAGGATTTTGTTGCGAAGGTGTTAAGCGAGTTATTTTTATACAACATTATTATACATTTCTATAAATTCTGCATGAACACCGATTAGATGTTTATATGAATTTTAATTGACCAATAAATATCGTGGCCCTTCCCACAGTGACAATTATTGCTGAATAAAAGATAACAGAAATCAAGAAAAATATAAATTAGAAAGTGGCCCAGCTGGTTCTTCAGAAAAGTCGTAAAAATGGACGTATTTCATTGGTACAGTCAATACACGACGTTTATTAATTGACGATTATAATTACCTTTTCAATATGCTTTGACTTATAAGGTTATCTATACTAATATTATAAAGCTGAAGAGTGTGTTTGTTTGTTTGGTTGAACGCGCTTATCTCAGAAACTACTGCTTCGAATTGATTTTTTTTGTGTTGGATAGTCTATTTATCGAGGAAGGCTATTTGCTATATAACATCACGATACGACCAATAGAAGTGCATCAAGTAACGCACACAAGGCGGACTTTTTGTGCGTGGTATTTTTAGTCCCTCGTGTGCGTTACTTGATGCAGTTGTAAGCGCTCTATTTTGGCGGACGAAAAAGTCCGCGGACAAATGTCCGTCGTCTGCGCTGGCTCTTAAAGTAATGTAAAAAGTAATAAAAATAAGTAATGCTGTTAAAGTAATGGAATATATTTTAGTAGGGTTTTTCCTCTAATCAACGCGGGTGAAACCACGGGGCGCAGTATTAATATGGCTGTCAATCATTGCTTGAGATGTATTTGCTTCATATTATAGCTATATTAAAGGGACTGGTCTCTCATATCTCCTTAAAAAATTCTAGTTCTTTTACTAAAAGGAGCGTGAGAAATAAGAATTGTAATTGGGAGTGAACGATTAAGTCAAGCGGAGATAAGGTGAAGCTAAACGTTCAATCTATGTGTTAGATACGGCTTTAAATGAGGTCTCATTTGTTTCTAGGCAGTGAATGTGTTCTGATTTAAAGGTTAGCTTTACAATCTTAAAGATTTGGTTTCCTAGGAAAGCCCACTGCTGGGACACATGCCTCCTTTCTTCTTCTTTCTTTCTTTTTTTTCTTCGGGAGGGAGTGGTCTGTGATCTACGACGCGGGCTCAGTGCGGGTTGGTATATGTCACATGTCTGCGAATTTTTTGTTCTAGGACATGCCGGTTTCCTCACGATGTTTTCCTTCACCGTTTTGAGAGCACCTGGGTTACAACCCACGACCTACAATTCGTTTGTCGGGGCCGTTATCACCGGGCCACCATAGTTCCTAGGAAAGCGGTTCCGTCATATTGGAATGGCCGTCATGAATGTCTGTAATTTTCACCAGTATTTGATATTAAGGTATCAAAAACCGCTCTGTATTCGGACAGCTGTTATTGTGTGACCGTTTACTGCTCTCTTGGGCAATCAAAGCTTTACAGATTTAGAATAGATAGACTATAAGGGCTGAGATTACCAACCAAAATAAATATTATTCACAAAATTAATTCGCAATTACTAAACGCTGATATACTAAAACCAATCGTATAAACGTTTCTAAGCAGACATACAATGTTAGTAGTATTTATTAGCGCTACTTTACGGCACCGCTACGCTTAGTAAATGGTTTGCTGTATTTATTGTCTCGAGCGATAGGGAAGCGGTAATTGGCGCAGGTAAACAAAATTAACACTGTTTAAAACCTGTTTTAAATTGAGCCATTTAATCGTTGGTGAGTTTCGTTTTATTTGGAGACTGTACCACCTGATTCTTTGCACAATTAAGTAATTAAAGGATTTTTAATGTCGCATTTCTTTTTCTGTTATCTAAAGAAAGATGGTGGCAATAAGGTGAAATATTGCAAGATATACCTAACGTGTTGAACACTTGTAAATTCATTTTAAGTGGACTCTTTTCGTTCTCAACGCTGTCTAACCCTTTATATTTCAGGCGTGATGTAATGAGTTATGTGTGAATCTATTTGAATCTCTTTATGAGTAAATAAAAAATATCTATAAATCTATAAAGCTACAGAAGCCACCTTTGTAAGTAGACCATTTAAAAAAAAAAATTATATAAAAAAAAACAACCGACTTCCAAAAAAACACTACAAAGTGAAAAATAATTTTAATTTTGGAAGTCGGTGTCGTTGGTTCCGCATTTTGGTTTTTTGACACCGACTTCCGAAATTAAAATTATTTTTCACTTTGTAGTGTTTTTTTGGAAGTCGGTTGTTTTTTTTTTATATAAAATTTTTTATTTTTCACTTTTTATTTATATCTACCCCAATCAAATTCATATAAACACTACTTGCTATGTAAATATCAGTGACTGGAAGCTGCATCTGCGTTTATAGGGTACAGACGTGATGTTATGTTGTGCGATTGCGTAAACAGTGCATACATATGCGATAGCAGCAATCGCGGTTGTTTTACTGGTATTATTATTATAATAAAAAAAATTATAACCTTTGTAGTGAGTACAGGCGTGATATTATGTTGTGTGATGGTGTAAACAATGCTTAGATATGCTATAGCAACAATCGCGGTTAATCTGCTGTTATTTATTGAAGAGTTCCCCCGATTTCTACAAGATCCCATCATCAGATATTGAAATGATGACAATGGGACCACACGGGAAGCACCAGCTTTCAAATAAAAAAAGAATCATGAAAATCGGTTCACCCAGTCGGTTATTATGAGGTAACAAACATAAAAAAAAAAAAATAAAAAAAAATACAGTCGAATTGATAACCTCCTCCTTTTTTTGAAGTCGGTTAATAAACCTTTCACGAGGACGTGATGGGACAGCGTTTTTCCAAGCAAAAGAAATAAGGTTTTTCCAAAACAAAGTTTTCCCTCTATTACCATTAATATTTCATGTCACAGCAAACTAAATCCACACCATCGGACCCCGTCATCACAAAAACAAATCATGGTGCGGTAAAGTTTATTTCGATTCGTTTTTTTTACGCCAATTTAGATGTTAGGCAGCGATAGAGTAACGGGAACGCGTCGCCCCTAAGCTCGTAATGAATGGGGGACGGTTGTCAACGAATTAGTGATAACATAGCTTTATTAATTTTCTGTGAAGAATGTTATTCTCTCTTTCGAGGTGGACCTAAGTCATCAAAATTATTAGAAATGGGTTATTGTTTTATTTGTAGCTGGTAGGAGCTTGATTTCTAACAGTGGACTACCCACTTACTATATAACCGTCATCATCATCATCATCTGCCTAGCCTTTTTCCGAGACACGGAGGGTCTTGGTATGTAAAGATGGTCACCCATCCACGGACCAAAAGCGGCTAGTGTAGCTTAACCTGATCGATCGACCTGTGCGGCTGTTATTACTTAGCCACAAGCCCCTCTTACCTAGCCACCTACCTACCACCGTAGATACCTAGCTACTTACCTTATAATATGATGATGATTTCTAGAGCACCAAACGGAATGAAACTACCAAAAATTTAGCTCAATAACCGAGCTACAAATTCAAAAAGCATTCAGAACCACAAACTCAAAGTGGAACTAGATAATTAATAGTGGGCTTATGGCAAGGGAAAGTCAAGCGGACAAACATGGCGTTTCGTTATTCCACCATTGTGACGAACAATGGCCAAACCGCAAGCTGTCAACCCGTCGCTGGCGCCGGCGGCCGGAATAAGGACACGCCTAAAGGTGAAAGTGTTGATCATGTTGTCATTGAGAACAGAGAGAACATCGTGCTAATGATATGTAATTGTTTTAAATTCAAACGAGCTTGTAGAGCTTTTTGTTTGAGCTTCACGGTTGGTTTGTTCATTGAGTGGGTACCTAGTGTTTATTTTTGTTGTAGATGAGAAAGTTTGTGCCTATTTGGGTTTTCAAAAATATTTTACAGGCAGAATCAATAAATATTGATTACACACGAAATATTTTTATGCGTATTTGGTATTTGCCAATATTGAGGAGGGTGAACATTAATTAAGTTCAGATGGCGTAAATAGCCACGTTCGTTTAGTGATGGCCCAGTGACAACGGCCTCGACTGTAAGTGGTAGGTTCGAAATCAGACAGACGCTTTACTTGTTGAAATAATTTCATCACCACTGCTCTTAAAACGGTGAAGGAAAACATCGCGAGGAAACTGGCATGTCCAAGAACTAAATAATTTGAAGCCATGTGAATCTACCGACCCACACTGGGCCCGCGCCGCGTGGTGGATTAAGGACTACTGTCTACAACCAACCACTCATCGAGAGGAGGCCTGTGTCTCAGCGGGGGGAAGTTTACAGGCTGAATATGCTTTTGTTTATTTTTATTGTACAGACGCCAGCACATCAAGCTACTACAATCTGTCAGATTTCTTTAATAGATTTTCAACTTTATCGCTAAAGCATAAGGTTCAAAGTTGATTGGGAAAATCTGACAGTTTCGGGTAGCTTGATGTGCTGGCGTCTGTACCTAGATAAGAAAGTTTGTAGGTACCAATGCTTATTTGGTTTTCCAACAATATTTTACCGACAGAATCGACATTAATTACCTACACACAAAATAGTTGTATGCGTATTTGGTTATTTAATAATATTAAACATAGATGAAGTCCACATGACACAATGGACAGCCAAGCACACGTTCGGAAAACGGAGGAATTTTCTTGCAAAGTCACGGGTACACAGCAAGTTGCTAAGTTACTTTTCGTAATATTGAAAGTGTTGACGATATGATAGTGGGTACCTACGTTATAAGGCTATCGCTATCTCATAAAATAACTTATGAATTCCAGCCATGCCCGTTTATCCCAATATCAGTTACCTAAATTCTTTCAGAGATAGAATATGTTATAACTTATCTTTTTTTTCGCGCTTGACTACGATCACGCCTGACGGAAAGCGATGGATGAGGTCTATAGTGGAACGAGCGTGCCCAGAAGATGCCTCAGGGGGTGCGTTTCCACTGAAGCGGAGTTGGGCGGAGCGGAGCGGAGACGTGTAGGAATCGTCCAATCACAGACGAAACGAGTGACGCGATGAGGATTTCAACCATTGTAATTAGTCGATTCCTGCACGTCTCCGCTCCGCTCCGTACAGCTTCGCTTCAGTGGAAACGCACCCTAAGGCACTGGGACCCTCACGCATCGGCGAAACACAGCAGGCTGCTTGACTCCGGACTCCGGTGAGAGGGTAGCCCTACCACCGCAAGGGAACTGTCCAGGATGAGCCGAGCGCTCGGTTCAGTTGAGTAATTGTCGGAACAAACTGCGCTAAACGAGGAGGCTTCTTCATGCATCCCAAAAACTTAAAACTATAAGGTTTGCAGTTCCAGAAAAAATATTATTCCGCGTAAAGGGGTCTCCATTTTAAAGAGCTTTGTGTTGCAGACATGACCAACGACTTGTTTCAAATGTAACTAGCGTTTATTTATTTAATAAGCACAGCACATAAATGTACAGAGGCGGACTTAATGCCATAGAGAAGCATCAATCTTACAATAACACAATCATGTTAAAAATATCTAAGAACAATGGCCCAGAAAAGTGAAGCCGTTTCGAAATTAGGCGAATTTATGAAGAAATCTTTTACTAAAAAAGAAACAAATAATTTTCCTCCGTAATTGGCGGTTGTGGTTCATAAGAAGTGTATTATTATAAATTTTCTGAAGAAAGTTGATTGTCTACAGCTATTGTTAAAGAAAAATCTTGGAGTAGGCACAGGTCACGTGAACAGAACTGGAGTTGATACCGATCACGCGGCTCCAGCAGCAGGGTAATTGCGTAACACACTATCAGTACCAATGGGTTTCATTTTGACGGTTCAACAACATTCATTGCGTTATTTACTTTTTTGAGCAGACACATTTTTCGAAAATATGAAGCAACGGATTAGCAATATCCTTCAAAATTATTCAGATTGAGAGTGATAGTGTTCCGCAATTAATTGTCGAACGAGTATTCGTGGATAAGTTTTTGAATACTTTGTTGCGCTTCTTCAAAAAAAGTACTTTGGAAGGGTTGAAAGGTGAGCGAATCATTGTCGACTGGCAGCATCGATCATCATCGACCCGTAGCATCGATTTTCTCTTGTTTGTTGACGTTCAAAAAGTACCGTTCTTTCACAGTACCTCTGGTTTTGCATCACTGTCAAAATCACAGTGATCTTTATTCTCGTTATAATAAGGTTGCTATTGTGTTGCTGCTACTGTTACGTCTGTCAAAAGTCACAGTGATGTTTATTCTCCCTACAATAAGGCTGCTGCCAGAGGTAAAACAACTGTGGAAGGACTACATATTTTATTTTCCTTCAAAACAAATGTTTATTTATCTGTCTATCAGTTGTAGCTATAATCTAGATTTAAAAAAATCTCCATTGTCTTAATTTCCACATAACATTAATAAACTAAAATGTTCCCTATGCTCAGTACTAGAATTATAAGTGCGCTTCAGATCTCTATCAAGCAAGCATAATTGCAATTAGCGGCATGGCACTCGTGGCTCTGCTTTAAACAATGTTGGACGTAAATAGCACGGTTGTGTCGATGCTGTTCTGTGTGAGGAGAGGTTGTCAGCCTATTCTTTGTCTCTGTCTGTCTTCATGACTTTAGGTGGTATGAGAAACTGAGTGACCTCATAGATGCGCAACGGAAACTACACATGATCAATGTGAACTTTTCATTGATATGAATTTATGATGTATGGTTATCTGTCATTATTTTTTGACGACAGTCCTTTTTTCTTTTGCAACCACGCCGTTTTATTTCTTTCCTTAAACGCCACTATATTACTATCGATAATTATTTTTAAACAAATATTTAATAGATTTTTTTTTATTTGCTACACATTATACATTTTTCTATTTAAATATTTACACACTTCATAAAACTGAATTAAATTAAATTGAAAAAAAAAAATTGTTATACGTATTAAATTACATTCTATCGTACTAAGTGATGGGATCGAATGTATTCGCTTCAAATGAATATATCGAAAATAATCATTTTATATCGATGCCTTAGTTCACAATTGCACTAACTACAAAATGTTCAATTTCCACTTTTTTAATGCCAAACACACTAAACTTCATGCTACTTAGTTTCCGCGTATCGAAATACCGTTATTCCGTCTCGTCTTATGAATAGATGCATATTTTTTTTGTATTTTACTTGGTTTTTGTACTGTTCTTGTCTAAACTTAAAAAAAACTTTAAAGCTCTTCAAAAATGTCAATTTCGTAGTTAGCGCAATTGTGAACTAAGGCATCGATATTATAGGTAAATCAGTATAGAAAAACCTTGCATCCAATCAAATGTCAATAAAATATATAAATTATTTGCCAGGATACGGATTTGCCACCATAAACAAGATGTTAATTTTTATTTCGATTTTAATACTTTCATAAAATGATATGCATGGAAAACGTTGTATTTTAATATGTAGTAAAACCCATATTTATGTGTATACGGTAGGGGTACATATTTGAACGTCGAAAATTAAAATACCTAAGGTTAAAATGTCAATGTTCAAAACATCGAAAACTTAAATATCGAACGACCATAAAATCGAAAATTAAAATAACGTAAGTTTATACTGTCGAATGGTTAGACAACCTATGTCCAATATATCTAAAATCTAATTATCTAGAAAAGTGACTTCGAAAGACCTAAATATCGAAGTATAGAGTATCTAATGTCCTAAATTTCGAAGTACAGAGTATCGAATGGCCTAAATATCGATATTTATTTATTATGTGCAAGTCATGGGTAGTCTTGGTTCATGGATGGTAGACTGCGCAAAAAGTCAATGAGGACTTAGGATGCAAGAGCGAGCGAAGCGAGCTCGGGATTTAAATTTTCGACCGTTCAATACCCGTGTATACTCGTACACTACAAAACAATTGATACGGCCAACCAGGGCATACTTTATTTTTACGCTGATTTCCGCTATAAAACCTGCAAAATTAATATTAAAGTAAACAAAGCGGCTAATTTATATTCTTTTGTATTTCATAATAATAAACACAGGCATAGAAACTGCACAATTTTTTATTCGACAGCAAAACATTGATACTACTGATCTTTTCTGCAGAATAAAAATAGACTCAATATCTGCAGCCCGTCCCCATAGTAAAATACCATAAGACATGATACTATGACAGTAACTGAAATAGACTAGCCTCGAGGTATCTAACCTTTATATTAAAACGTTTACTCCGAAAATCCAAACACAAAAAAAAACAAATAATCTCAACAGAAAATGATATTAAAAACACAATTTCATTACCGTTACATTGATTCGTAGTTGAAGCACTCCAGCTACATTACTTGTCTTATTTTTTGTGAGAAAAAAATCTATTGTTGCTTCTCGAAAACGGGCAGAAAAGCTACCGCACGTTTTAATTATACAGGGGAAGGTAAATTAAAAAGCAGCCGTCCGTACCGATCGCCGTAGTAAAGGAGGCTGTAAACCCGGACTCATCTCACTTAGTGTTTGCTTTTTGCGAACGAAGCTTTTGAACAAACAATTGAACGCGTAGGTAGACAAAAGATTTCATGCGTTGTCGCTGTTTGGACAGAGGATAGTAATGTCTGGATGTGTTAGAATAGAATAGAATCATTTATTTGTCCAAAACATAAGTATACACATACATTGCATGCAAGATGTTAAATAAAATTATAGCACAGTTATGTTTGTTTTGTGTGTTAAGATAGAAATTTGGGGTGACCAAAAAACAAAACGATTTTGTAAGTATTTATTTGTATGTTTAGCTAGTTAGTAATTAATCCTTAATCGATCGTCTAATATTCCCACTTTGCGCTCCTAAAAATATGATTGGACGCTAATATGTATAATGATTGCGCCTATTTTTGTGAACCTCAAATTATTCGTCAAAATACTAAATAGCCAAGCAACTGCAGCCAACTTATCTGTAAAAGGAAAAAGATGCTCAATTATTTAAAAAAGTGTGCATCATTAGAAGACAAATGTTTTTTTAAAGGATCAGTTAAATACAGGTCAGTTCTTTATCTTACCAATGCAATGGTGATTTTTTTGTTATGAATATCGAAGTAGGCTGGTATGTTTAGAAGACGATACACGATGGAAATTGCACATTTCTAGCTGTAGGTAAGAGATTCGTATTACATACTACCTACTACAATATTTAAATCTCACGAAGCGACGCGCTCTTTACTTGTTGTAACCACGTATACATACACGCTCTGAATGGGCGAAGACGACTAGCATCAGCACATAACACACGCACACACACACACACACCCACACACTTCCGAGTCTTCCGACTTCGCTATTATTTGTCTCGGACGAGAGCTCCTGCGCATACGACTGCACATTTCGACGGATTTATTTAAATAAGCATTTAGGTATTATTTTTATAAAAAATAAAGGTTTTTTTCCCTACATAATTACCAACATTTTATTTCTGTATAACCATCATAAACATGCCTATTTTATTGTTATATGTTTCCTTGTATATTTTATTATAAGGTTTAAAACTATTAAATACATTTTCCTGTATTTGGATGGATGTTATCTTTCAGAATACTCGTAAAACCGCATTGTACTGGAAGCCGCATGATACACCGCAACAACCAGTTTGCGTCAATCGTTCGTTTAGTAGGTATGGATTGTTTCCATACAGATACAATAATGGAATTCATTGAAAAAAGTCTAATATATACAGCGTGTAACGGAAGGGGGGTATCAACCCTGAAGGAGGTGAATGTGCTCATGAAACTCAACAACTTTCCCCAAAGAACATAGGTCGAATTATGAAAAAAAAATTTGGCCCTCCCTTACAAAACTGACTACCAGCTGATTGATTTACTATGGGAGGGCCAAATTTTTTTTTCATATTTCGACATATGTTCTTTGGGGAAAGTTGTTCAGTTTCATGAGCACATGCACCTCCTTCAGGGTTGATACCCCCTTTCCGTTACACGCTGTATAATAATACAACGTGTAACGTTAAATGCGCAAAACCTGAAGATAGTTTGATCAGTATAACGAGCAGAATCAATTGAACCACTTTTTAATATACGTCACATTTTTCAAAAAATCTTCATTAAAAACGTCACTCCTTTACGGAGGGGTCTTGGTATGTAAATATGTTCATCCATCCACTGACCAACCGCGGCAAGCGTAGCTTAACCTGATTCATCGACTCGTGCGGCTGTTATTACTTAGCCACAAGCCCTTCCTCAAGAAGAAAATCCGAACTCCTGCGCTATAAAGTAGAAAAAATAATTAGAGCGATTATATCAATCAAAAATGAATATCAATTGTTAGAAATTCTTTCACTTTTCTTGTTAGTTTTAGCACATTATTAAAAATGACAGTTCATACAATCTCAATATCTCTATGCCCACGTGAATGGAGATAACGGAGCGGCAGCTGTGTTCCAAGTGCCAATCTCCGGACCCACCCTAGTGGCATATGCGGAGGAATTGGGGAATAATTTATTGCCAATTAGTTGCCCCTCCGTACCCAGAAAAAATACGAAAATCAAACCTTAACTAAGCCGATAATTGTTTATTTACCCGGACCCCACCCACGACTTTACTGGACATGACGGACCCAGGAATTTTCATTGGCATTTTACGAGTACTTACATCGTTTGCACACCACTTTACGCGACTCTGACATAAGCTTATTAATTATGTAATTGAATACCAATAACTTCGGAAATGTTAAATCAATTTTGATTTAGTAAAATGGGAATTTAATTTGTTAATTAATTTCTGTTGACAAATTAATTTTGAATGTAATTGAAACGGCTTTATGTTGAAATCATTGTGGAGTGTCGGGTGTACTGAAATGTGTTTGTTTTGTTTTAGTGGTCGTTTTAGGCTGCAATAATGATGCGATATTAACACATGAGGGGCAATTCTCGTAATTTTAAGAACGTTCACAGTCCGATCTCTGTCTCAATCTGTCAAAAATACCTCTAATTTCCCTGCATTTTTGACTAGTTTTTGACATTGATTCTCGCTGAGAAGAGATTGCGACTGGATTTTTAAAGTTTTTAATTACGAGAATTCTTTATTGGTATTCATTTTAAAATTAATTGAAAGTAATTAACAAATTGTAATTACGCAAAAAGAATCCAGACTCCTTGATTCGTTTTACTTAATTGGTTGGTAATATTGGCTATGGATCAGGAAGGTTGGATTGTCCAAGGTGATTTTGCTCGGATCTTTTTTTACTGGCAGATAGTACTGATATTTAGCATCAGTTTGGTGCACTTAACTCATTTTCGACCATGTTGTGGATTGGATCCTTTTCGTTTGACTACGTCCAATTGGCCTTCTGATCTAACACGTTAGATACTGTTATTAAATTATACCTATACAGAGTGGCGATCAGGTGATAACATTTTAATATTAAAACTATTTATAGTACAGCGATTACTACACGTTGTTATCAATTTGTTAAAATAATAAAATAAACAATCTGACTAAAAATAGAAAACTGAACTTTTCAAACAAATAAATAGCGTAAAAATTGGCACGAAATAATAAACCTCATTGATAAGGCACTAGACATGCGGCGTAACAATTCAACAAACTTTATGGTATTGTTACCAAATAATCACAAAATAAGTTTAATGTTGTTAAATCACATTAATATTATAAAAGCGAAAGTTTGTGAGTGTGTGTGTGTGTGTGTGTGTATGTTTGTTACTTCTTGACGCTCAAACGGCTGGACCAATGTTGATGAAATTTGGCGCACAGATAGATTATAACCAGGATTAACACATAGAATACTTTTTATCCCGATATTCCTACGGGATCGAGACTTATGCAAGTGAAACCGCAGGGCGCAGCTAGTACTAAAATAAAATAAGGTCCCACGGCTAGAATGTTAATTATTATTAATTATTTCAATCGCGTATGTTTAAAATAAGTAATTAGTATACGTGGCTTCAATAAATGTGATAGCCTAATCGCCAGGCTGTATACATAGTTCCAATATTGACAAATTACTTATCCAAAATATCACTATGGTTTCACAGTAAAAAAACAATCTGCTTAGCCATTTCTTCCAGTGTAACCGGATGCAGCTGAATACGAGTATTTTACATGGAGCGACTGCCTGTCTGACCTCCATAGCCCAGTTACTTACTGGGTAATACGAATACGACACCCTTTGTAAGTCTGGTTGTCAGACTTTCAGGCTTCTGACGACCCCTACGAATGACAGCCGGGACCAACGGCTTAACGTGCTTTCTCAGGCACGGAGGGTCTTGGTATGTAAAGATGGTCACCCATCCACGGAACAACCGCGGCAAGCGTAGCTTTACCTGATCGATCGACTCGTGCGGCTGTTATTACTTAGCCACAAGCCAACAAGTTTCACAGTCATCACTTAAAATTGGTATCGAAAAAACCCAGTACCTTATATCTAATCTTGTTCTGATAACGAGAAGCTAAAAATGTTTACATAGTATAACGTGTCAACAATAACACAGTATTCGTTTATTATGTGCCGAAGAAAAAGCTTTCTGATGTCGAAAATTCTCCGAAAATGGTACTTATCTCTACACCCGATATTTATCTCCAGAAAAAAAAAAACAACATTTCTATGAATTTGAAACGTTTTGTTTCTCTATCGATACAGAAGTTGCGAGATAAGAGAGAGAGAATTTATGTTCAACGGAGCTTAGATTAAGAGCGGAAAGATATTTTATTAGAGAAAGTGTTCTTAAAATACTTTCTTATTTATCCAATTGACGAGGTTCTAACAAAGATTTAAATGAATAGATTCGCCGTACCGAGTCAAAAGATGTGACGTTTCTGTTTCTTTTTGACACCACTGACACGCAATGACGTAGTGACTTGACTTGATTGTCAAGGAAACGCTATTTGATCATGTGTGAGCTCGATCTTCTCAGTATTTTTCTGGTGAATAAGTACTTTCTTATTTATTTATTTAAACTTTTCGCACACAAAAAGGTACAAAGGCGGCCTTAATGCCTTAGGAATTCTCTACCAGTCAACCAAGGGTGGTGAAGAGATTAGATGGCAGGTGCTTTGGTTGAACCGAACAATGGTAAAAAAAAACTATTAAAATTGTTGAATTATAAATGAAAAACGTACACAAATACAAAATATATATAATATACATACATACTACTGCTACTTCTTCTTTTCATGTCGTTGGTAATATTCTTCGATATTTTATATTGTTTGAGCCCAGTCCCAGGCCACGTTGATTGCGGCATTGGTGGCATTCATTAAGTCATCCAAGGTGCAGGTGAACGGGCACTTAGGGCAAATCTAGCGATTTATATCTTTGGGTACGGATCAGTCAGTTAACTACAGACAGTTGGTTTAATTACCAATAAATTATTGTTAGAGAATGTGTCGGTAACGGCTAGGAGTTAATTATGTGCTCGACATCGATAACTTCATGAAAGCGATTAAAATTGTCGCGATATACGTTGGTCTTTACGATTATTTTCTTTTTTAGAGTTCTAAGGATCGAATAACTATAAATAGTCTACAGTTTCAAGAAACCTGCTTATGAATAAACAGTTTTCGTTTTTGTTGATAACTAGCTGACCGGACAGACGTTGTCCTGTTTCCTAGATCTCGATCGCAGCGCCACCTACCGGGTCGAATTGTGAATCTAAACCATACAGGGACCATATGGTCAAGCCGTTTAGGAGGAGTTCAGTGACATAGACACGTACAGAAAAATTATATTTATTTATAAAGATTTATGGAATGAGCTTTCAGCATTAGTACCTACTTAAAAGGTAGTTTGGTTTTTGAACATTTACGGTACCCTTTGTAAAATATGTTCGTTTCTTATTATTGTACCTTCTTTTTCACTCAATCCTTCAAACAATTTACTTCATATTCCTATTTCCATTCATGCTCAAGAAATGAATGAAAATAGTCATATAAAACCACACAAGATACTAAACCATTCACAAAAAGGCCGTCAGCCAACCCTCCAAGCGATCCGGAATGGTGAAACTTTATCATTATTCCCTTTACGTGATGTTCACCCCACCACACTTATCAGATTAACTATCCGACTATCAAAGCTTACGGAATCATTCATTTTCTTCCTAAGTTGAAAATGTACTGGGGAGTAGCGTAAACGAGGAGAAAGGAATACTGCCTACCCTCATGGGAAGAAGGCGTGAATTTATGTACAGACGCCAGCACATCAAGCTACCCGAAACTGTCAGATTTTCCCAATCAACTTTGAACCTTATGCTTTAGCGATAAAGTTGAAAATCTATTATCTGACAGATTGTAGTAACTTGATGTGCTGGCGTCTGTACATATGTACATACATAGCGAAACTACTGCTTAGTTCCTAGACATTTTTTTCTCATAAATACATATTGAGGAGAAAAAAAGTCTAGGAACTAAGCAGTAGTTTCGCTTTGATTTTTATGCGTTTTTAATGTGTCATTTAACGAAATACTCAAAAGATTTTATTGTTAAAATATAAAAAGAACATCAGTAGGTATGTAAATACATAATTTTAGAAGCCATTAACGTCAGATACTCTGCCATATTTTACGGCCCTCTTTATCAGATAACAGGAAAGCTTTTAAAGATGTCACATTATTGGACAAAACTTGTTGATAATATCGTCTCGTCAATTTATCAACAGTACGACTAGTGTTGTCCTAATCAGTCTTATCGATAACTTCTATAAGGCGTCTTATACGATAGTAAAATAGTGATGGAATTGTCCTTTGACAGCTCGACACGATATTGAAATTGTCGATTCACACGTAAACATTCCGTACGATCAGATGGCCGGCCTCCCGCTGTTATGCTCCTGTTACAACTGGGTCAAGGCATATCGTACTGGTGACAATAAAACTTTTTATTGCCGGAATGTAAGGCTCGCATTCCGTCGACAGATTTCAATCATTCCTTTTTTAAATTCCTTTGCTTGTGCATCTACGGTAAATTGTAATTATCGATGTAATTAGTATTGAATAATCGATTTATTGTGGAAACTGAGACTTAACTTTAAAAATTGCTGGCATTCATCAATTTCGGACTTTAAAAAACAATTAAGGGGTAAAAGCCATGTTCATAAGCCATCCAATACATCAAAAAAATATGATTAATTTGATGACTGTGTAGCCAGACGACATATTTTTCATAATGTCATCCGTTACAAAAATAGTAACTGATGTGACCAATCCATTATCGGAAATGTCGACCAATTTGTCCATGATGAAGCCGCGACTACGATATAGATTGGCAAAAGCATCGATATCAAAAGGAATGCAATTTATGCCGCATCCGTCAATACTTTTTTCTTTATTTTTATCTGTCTGATACCGGGTAGTATCTAAAATAAGACTGATTATTTTTATAAATGCGAGCGCGTGACTGGAAAAGGTCGAAGTAGGTACATACTTCGTCCTTTTCCTGGTAAACAACTGCTAGAAATATATCAATTTTATATTCTTTTGTACGTGGGCTTGTGGCTATGGGCTTGTGGGTCGTCAGAAGCCCGAAAGTCTGACAACCAGTCTTACCAGTAACTGGGTTGTGGAGGTCAGATAGGTTAGGTTAGGTTAGGTTAGGTAGTCACCCTATGTAAAGTACTAAGTATAATATAAGTAGTCAGCTGAATCTGGTTAGACTGGAAGCCGACCCCTACATAGTAGGGAAAAGGCTAGGCAGATGATGAATCTTTTATGTAATGATTAATTTAATCCGCCTATCCATATGTTTGCAAAAGAAAATTAAAATTTTACCAAATCTGAACAGTCGAAAAATCCCATTTATGAAATATTTTGTCTCTACAAAACTGTTTCTTGTCAAACAACAATCATTTGATTACCTCGTTTAAATAACACTTCTTTCTTTATTTAAATTAAACACGGCTCCAAGTTAAATAAGTTGGTTATTAAGCTCGATGAGGAAACGAATAAAGTTATGTTAGCATCTGAAATTCGGCAGAAATCCAAGAAAGTTGGATGTGATTCGCCAACTCGGGCCCCTAAACTTATCAAACTGATTTGGCAAGCTTTGCGTGAATTCTTTGAAGATGCTTCCAATCGAATATGTATTGGAATGTGTATGAAATTGAGAGATTTTTTCAATAACATTGATGAATATATTTCGAATTTTGAGGTTATTCCGAAAAATAAAATCACAAAGTTAGATTTGAAGTAAGTTGCCAAAGTACGATAACATTCCGACCGCCAGACTGGATTCAGTATCGTTTGTTTCAAACCAAGCTACAACAATAAAACAATGGTTCCGCTAAGCCACTATTTTGTTGTTGCGATTCAAAAGTAGTATCGGGGTTAAGCTTTAAACTGGTATCAACACGAGGTGTATTACTCTGAAAGCTCGCAGCTTCAGAGATCACAATACTGACTTGTTGCTGGTTCTTTGCCTACACGTTCTACAATAAGTTTTCCTTGAGTTGACTCCAACTTGCCGTTGACAAACAGAAGCTTTCCTTCTTAGTAAGTAAACGATGATAATAACCTGTACCCAAACCACCCAAAACTAAATTGCGTAACACTATGAATCACAATATGAATCATTTTGAAGGATGTTACTAATCCATTGCTTCAGATGTTCGACAAAATTGTCTGCTCAACAATGTAATTATAACGCAATGAATGTTGATGAACTGTCAAAATGAAGATCATCGCTACTGTTAAAGTATTACACAATTACCCCGCGCTGGTGTAAACAGTATTATCTTGATAGGTACTACTAATTTAATTAAAAAAACATTATGGGCCGCAGTTTCTCGAACATAAAATAATTGCGAGTTGAGTGTTCTTAAGAAACTCAGAATCGATATGTTAAGTCGTGCAAATATTAAATGTTCCACCAATCAATATTTCACAAAATGTTAACTTTGTATTTTTTCAATTTATTTCGTGGCAGCAGTTTACGGTTGGATGGTTTTGGCGTATATTCGATTATTTGTGTACAGTCGCCCACGCTGTGGACAATCAGATCTAAAATATTTGTTTCGAATACAGTGCGCTGAAGCTAATCTCTTCTGAATACTCTGATCCAAACACCGATTCAAACATTGTGATGTAGATCACAATGTTTGAATCGGTACCATTTATTATATACGTGTGTTGTCATTTTTTATGAATAAGTAATAGACACCAACGTTTGATTGATGTTGAACAAATGGGTTTGAATGTTAAGAAGAAAAATGCGTTTCACCGTAAAAGGGACGTGAATATTCAAGGCAATTGTAAGTAGCCTGTCTGACAATCTTTT
Organism: Eremobia ochroleuca; assembly: GCA_949629135.1. Classification (NCBI taxonomy): domain Eukaryota; kingdom Metazoa; phylum Arthropoda; class Insecta; order Lepidoptera; family Noctuidae; genus Eremobia; species Eremobia ochroleuca. The sequence goes on from OX451398.1 coordinate 10,338,751, forward strand.
GAAACGGGACTGTTTGAACTTTGTATAGACAGACATATGAACGTTTGTATTATAGAATTGAATGGAAGAAGAAAGTCTTTATAGAAAGTGGTACTGTATAATACCTAACTTGTTGTTATGTTTATTTTGTAAAAAATAAATTTATTTTAGTCAAGAAGTCTGGGGCCCTGTTCCACTGAACCGCACGTTACAAAATTTTGTTTCAGTGCGGTTAGTGGAAGTGCTCAGGTGCGGTTCGGGCAGGTGCGGTTGAAATCAGTGCTCTGAGTGGAATACCATAATTATTTTCAGAACATCCTCAGGCTTCTCTTGTAGAGATATGCTTTAAGATGTGTTTTTTTTTCTCTTCTAATTAGGTACTTGTAGGTGCATAATACTGAATAAACCTGTTAAATTTCTAAAATCTATCAATTTAGCGATAAAGTCGAAAATCTATTAAGGAAATTTGATAGATTATAGTAGCTTGATGTGCTGGCGACTGTACTTCAAGTAACAACTCTAAAAGCGATCGTTAACCTCCCAAAAAACACCAATGTAATCTTCTTATTTTTTATTTTATCATGTTTAAATATTGATACCCATCGCGTCTTCGGAGTTTAGCTAGCCAATTTTAAAGAAACCTGTATTATAACAGGATGTTTTTAATAGGGCCCTATATGATGGCCAACCTTCACTTCTACATCGTTTTAAGCACTTAATAAAAACAAAACCATCCCAAATCGATATTTGTACTCAATAACAATTTGTGAAACTGTTACGCTCGTTGGATCAGCAAATTTAGCGGCACCGACGATAGATGACAGGACTCGTAAATATTTTGACAGCACAGCTGCCGTTTGAATGCAAATGGCCGATAATGCGATTAACATCGGTTACAAATCACACGATGGCTCCGTGCTCATCAAAACGTAAGGAAGCGAGAGTTAACTCGAATTATGCAGTGGACGAGATTTACTGATGTAATGTTTACTGGTTTGGCTGTTTTATTACTTTCTTATGGATGTCGAAGCTCCATTTACACGTTCTTAGTTGAATTTGTGTAAAGTATCTAAAGTTGCTACCACTCAAGTTTGTTCTTACAACAGTCCATCGTAAAATTTAAGAAATCATAGATGAGATTGGAATATTCTTTATTATGTACACCATACATTTTACAGATATGAGTGAAGAAATTTTACAAGGGGTGACACAATGTGCGGTGTTATCGCTAAAAGCGCAACCTTTGCATGGATTTTGAGAGAAAGGAGAGACAATAGCCATAGGTTTGTTTAAACGAGGATGTTGCATTGAATTCTAAAATAAATGCATTATTTCAAAGCTGAGTTTAGTTTGTAAGCTTTTAAAAGCGTAAGTATCAAATTAAACATTAAATAGATATCGTTTAAGACTTTATAGTAGTGCGTTTTTTAGAGAGTCAATTTTAGTCTTTGCTTAATATTTCAATTTATTCATTAATATTTACTTTTACAGTAATATTGATGTCAAAACTAAAGACATGTCTGTAACTCAATAGCTCGTCTCTTTAGTCTTTACCCAACTTGGTATCTGTAGCACTGAACTGAAACTTTGACGGCTGGTGCGTTACTTTTGGCTTTCCTCGTAACACTTTAGGTATGAATTGAAATAGTACCTATAAAATATTTATTTGATCAAGTTGTAAGTGGTTAACTGTGTGATGAAGACTTGTATCATTACGAAACTAACATAATATGATATAGTTGCCTTAAAATGGAAACAGGGGCTAGTGGCTAAGTAATAACAGCCGCCGCGTCGATCGGTCAGATTAAGCTACGCTTGCCGCGGTTGATCCGTGGATGGGTGACCATCATTACATACCAAGAGCCCTCCGTGCCCCGGAAAGCACGCTAAGCGGTTGGTCCCGGCTGTCATTCGTGGATCTTTGGCAGTCGTTACGGGTCGTCAGAAGCCCGAAATTCTGACAACCAGTCTTACCTAGGGGTATCATATTACCCAGCAACGTGGTTGGGGAGGTCAGATATTCAGTCGCTCCATGTTAAATACTGGTATTCAGCTGCTCCGGTTTGACTAGAAGCCGAACCCAATAAGGAAAAGGCTAGGCCAGATGACTTACCCCGCATTTATTTGCCTTTAAGTAACATAATCATCTATTTTGCTCAAGATTTTTGCTCTTATTTTTCGTAATCGCACTTGTGCGTCAGTCTAGCTTATCACAATCTTCTCTGGCTCACTTCTTATTGCAATTTGTGGCCAAGAATCACAAAAATAACAAAAATGAATGACTATTTATCCCGAGTCTAGTTTGTACCGACCCAGACGTGTATACGATGTAGGTTAGGTATTAGTGGTGTATTATGGTTGATAACACGTTGCCTCGTGTCTGTTATATCTAATATATCTCTATTACTTGTTGTTGTATAGAATGAAGTTCTTCTAACTGAACAGATAGCTGTGTTGATGGGGTATTTGTTACGCCACTTATTCTTTCCAGCTAAAGTGGCGGAGGGCGGGCGTTTTGATTTTGATTTAAAAGATTATGTCAACTGTCTGGTCTCACTCATGTAGAACACTTTCTAGGTTAAATTAGCTAGAATGTATTCCGGCAGTATCTCTATTTAAATAGTTAGGAAAATTATGTTGAAAATTATTTCAAACAAAAAGTTAAGTTATCATTAATATCAATCATACAAAAAGTTTGCATAATTATTGTCGTGAAATTAGTAGGTAGGTAGAGCGGTACGTAGAGGTAGGAAAATAAAGCGTAAGGTAAGTAAATATAATACTATATCCGTACAAACTCAGCATATATTTTCGAGTTTCTACTTAGACTACAAATAACTATGGCAATTTCTTCTAAAATATTAAATTCATTCGATAGCCATTCACAGCCAGCTTTTTCTAATAAACTCTCGTTAAAGTTTCGCTGTAAAGTTACAGCAGAGATTTTTCCACTCCGTGGTTATTCCGCGTAAGTAAGCTTGTAACAAATATCCTCTGGAAAGGAAAGTGTACCAGTGAATGTGGGGAATAGCCCGTTACGTCATCACCGAGCTACTGACGTCTTCTATACTTCTTTTTCCCCTCCATGTTTAAATTCAAGACAACATGACGTCAGTCAACTTCTTATAGAGTTACGACGCTTTATAATTACGATGTATACAGAGCTTTCTCATCGTTCTGAGTCGTGACAGATTTCCATAAGCAGTGGAGCGGATGGTAGCATACACGTAGACGAACGAAAGCCTCGATTAAAACACATACATAAGTAGGCTAATGATGTAGAAAATGTAAATGTGTTCATTATGTTTTAAACGTTTAGGGCAGTCATTTAAATTCAATGAGTTACTTCAATAAACATAGTTGATGTTTAGTTTGATATATTTAGTCGACAAATAAAATATTTAACATGTAAATATGGACGTGGTAAAGTTACATAATAACATCATCGAACGTTTTCGTAGAATATTCGAACAGAATTTTCCGGAAACGCGCAACAGTTTATTTATTTAAGCTGAAATTGTATTACTTTAAACTGGTCCATTCATTTACCTCACAGCATTATTTACAAACAAAAGGAGCACATCAACACCCGTGCACGGATGTAACCAATTTTCCTTGTAACGATATACTCATGAACTGTGTACCAGGAGCACAAAGATAATAGGAAGCACTGCAATAAGCGTAAACCATATTCATTAGCTATTAATTGAGACGTGACGATACAACCGTCAGCGAACATACGTCACTACCCCCACGTATAACCTTACGATCAGCACGATAAGGTTCATTTCTCTGTCAACAATTGTTTCTAGGGTTGTGCGATGCTATCGGCCACCAGAACAACAACTGTTAGCTTGTTCTCACGCCCTATTTGCGGCTTTCAAAGCCCTGCTGTTGGCAAATATAGATTCAATAAATGTTTTGACTGCCTCTGATTGATCGGAATTTTGCGCTGTTCGGGAATGCCTTTGTTTTAAACAACTTTATTTCGCTTTAAAATATATTTATATTCGAAATAATTACTGGGAGTCACTTTGTGTTTTCTGTGTGTTGTCATTTTATGTTGAGTTTTATTTTATTTATGAACTAGTTTAACACTTATTTGCGGTATTATGTGAAGACTTGGGTCGAAAATTGTGTGCGTTGAACAATACATTAATTTTGTACATGCAATTCCATGTACCTAACTGAGGAATCGAATGGTTTCCTACTCATAGATAGCTGTAGCCTTTCTCTTCATTTAAACACTAGGAACAAACATGGTAGGAAAATACCTCCGTAGAAAGAATTATGTTCTAATCTAAATTCCCCTACAAACAGACAGGTGAGAAGATTTTCCGTGCGCAGTTGACACAATATACACCAGTAATGTCTCCCTGTAAGAGCAGTTTACACAACTAGTGGCTCGTCAGCCGCTAGTTATGTTACTATACGTTTCTGAGCTGCGAGTCTGTGAGCAACATTCTCCCCAGTTGATTCTAAACGACGCGACGTTTCCGGTGAAAAGGCGGATAACTTACTCCTGTGCTTTTCTTTTCAGTTTCGGACTGAAGTTTTAGAGTGGGTTGTCTTTGCTGTGTGCTGTGTTTAAGTGTTTGTGAGCTTGTAGTACTAATAAGAGTTGTAAGTAGTAGACTTGGAAAGTTTTAAAGATAAGTTCTTCACCTCAGATAAAACACCAAAATTACTTAACCATTATGAATAAATTACGCAAGGCAACGCACCTCTACGGGCGTTTAAATTGTATTTAATGATAAAGATATTCATACATTTTATTTACTTGTATTTGATAGACTAATATACATAATAATCACTACCTTTTTCAATGTAGACGAAGCAAAACAAACGAGGGTTGCATATTATAGAAGCATGGAAAAAGCATTACTAACCTCAAAAGAAAGAAAGAAAATACCTTTATTTGCGGTAAACATGATGCAGATCAAGAACACAAACACAAAAAAGAACAAGTTGGGGGAAAATATGCGTCAAGTCCACGCAAAACTGCCATCGCTCAGCATAACGCTAAGACCGTATGCGAGACAGAGACCCAGCGCTGGTTTACATCGACCTTCGGCGTTGACGTTATGACGTCAACCGGTGCGGTAAAACTAATTGATTTTCTTTCCCAGAAAAATAACACAAGTACCTAAAAAAATAATGAGAACGTGCGTATAAAAGAACAAATAATTTTCCCAGCAGCATCTGGCAAGTGTCAACCCTGGAACCCTGGAACGCCAGACTAGTACAATTGAGGCACAAAGATGACTGTTATCTGTAGTCTAAGGCACCGCCAGGCAACCCGTTCAGCGTCCTAAAGTACTAAGTTGACGTACTATGTTGTACTTACTAGAATAAACTTATTTAGTTTGAAGTAACGCGGGACTTACTTAGTAAGTTAGTAGTTAGCGTTCTATTAGTTAGGCGGTTTCGTTTCAGGAAATGTAGTTGAATTTCAAGTTAGTTTCTTTTGATATGCTGGATTTGTTTGGAAATTAAGAAATTGTTGATAATTTAATATAACTAGCTTCTACTTGCGACTTCGTCCGCGTGATATTTCTTGTTCCGACCAACTCCGTCGCATCGCATCGCCTGCCCGCGCTATTATTTCGTTTTCGCTTAGCGTTAATTTTTTTTTGCTCTGTTCCAATTGCAAATCAATGTCACACATGTATCCTTCGTATGTAATTTAGTTTCCAAAAATGTAAACAGACAGGTAGTTTGGAAAATAGCTTTAATTCCCACACATAAAATTCAAAATCCTTTCCGACTTTTTCAATAGTAGGTAGGTACCTAACGCCCGTCCGCGTCATTCTGAAATCAACTTAATTTAAACGATTTGAAAGTTGATATTTGTTTAAGTAGAAACAACATCAATTTTGACATGGAATATATAGATACTAGAATCCGTAATGCCGTGATCTCGCAACCAAGTGACGGAATTAAGACAGGCTTATTAATTGTGGTCCCAACAACAGACCCTTGTCTTATATGGGGACTAGAGAGGGTAATGTTTGGCAGTGTGGACATTTAGGGGTTAATATGGCATGATGATAATGATCCGATGTATTATCTAAGTAATTATTTACTATTAAGCCCACGTTCGTACGGACGTCAAAATATCGCGGCGGGATTTTATCGCGCACTGGATTTTGTACTCTCGGTGTTAAGCTGAGCATTAGGAATCCAACAGAGCCAGCGCGTAAAAAAAAACACACACGGTTGGATTTTTAATTCTGGGCGCTAAGTAAGTAACGTATTGCACATTGAGAATCCAGTGGGAAACAAAAAAAAAAAAAAAATCGCCACGAGAAAAACGCGCGCGTGCCTACATGGGCTTACTGTTACTGTGAGCCTGTATCATTCCACTGCTGGGAAAAGGTCTCTCCCTATGATTTCCAGCTTTTCCGATCCAGGATTAAAGTGGGCCACTGATCGTTTGGTTTCTCCAGCTCGTCCCGCCAACTTCTACGTGGTCTGCCGCGACGCCGCCGCCGTCTGGCTGTGTCAGGGCTCTACGTACCTAATGATTATTTTGGCCGACAGCACATTGGGCATATGGCAGATTGTCCAGCCCAGTCCCATTAAACGATAATATTCAAATAGCAACTATTACGAAATGTCGTTACATTTACATTTTTCTTTAAAACTTCTCCGTAAGTAAGTATTTCTTTGTAGACTGAAATGTGGTTTCAGCTGTGTTTTATTTTCAGATTATTTATAAAAACTTTACAGTCGCGACGGAAGACCGACAGCGAGGCTTTGTTTTACTTTACAGCAAAAACTGAAAGGACTGAGGTAGAATATAACCATTTCAGGCAAAAGTGCGTATTTTACGAGAGAATGCAGGGTTTCTGTGCCCTTTCAACCGAGATTTTATGATTTACGTAAGTAAATTATTTAAAAAAACATGGCGCACAAAAGGGAATTTGTAAATAAATAAGACGTTTTGCCCTACAAATCGTTTATATTTACATACGCAATTGTACACGTACTAAATGTAATTCAGAAGCAACGACAAATTCCCTAAAACCCAAAACCACCCTCATCTAAACAATATAAAACGGCAAAAACAGGAAACAGAACGTTTACAGGATTGTCGGTGTATAAAAAGCGATTTTCTACATAGCCGAGTTGGCATGGCGCGGCGTAATGGGCCGCGCAAAGAGTGTCGTCCGTATTTCGCAGTATCGAGTTCACGCTTGCTCTCTCCAAATAAATTACCACCCAGATTGACCTAGAAAGCTTCTGGCTGAGCGGAACAATGATCTACACTACGTTCGATAAAATCTGTTGATTTATTTACGATTCCCTATAAAAAATACTGCGACGGACTCGTTGTGGGCGATAATAGTTTGTTTCGCATGCCCCTCATGTTTGGTTGACACTAATCTTCAGTCTGCTTTATAGTTCGTAGAATGACTTCTAGATGGGGACAGAGATAATTCCGACGCGAATTATAATGTCGCTCGCAAATTAAATAAGTATAAATTGGAGCGAGGAATTAAGCCAATTTTCGCAAATATAAGACAGCAAAAGTTTATGATTAATTGCGATCTGCGACCTATAAACTAATATTGTTGTCATATAAAAGTTACCAAACGCTGGCACACGTTCAACTGCGTTTTAAAAACTTTTTCACGGTTTAAACTACGAGGCCAATAAATTCGTGTTAAAAATCGGATGTAAGTATTTAGTTATTTTTATACCAATATTTAAGTAATTCAGTTATAATTTTAATTATTTGCAGCGTTGAATTTAATCCCGAATGCGTTGCGTGACGCAATTTCCTCGTGTATTTATGGCGAATGCCGGCGTGAAATATTTAGAAGTTTTGTTGTCTATATGGAAATAAACGATGAGATATTTCTAAGCTTTGAGAGTCCTTGGAAGCCTTCACAAAAAAAACTTGGTGCGCTAATTTCATAAAACATGTCAAGTATGTTTTCATTATGATCTAGGAATAAGAGAAAATATGTTGGTTGTTTGTCTTGCTGGCGAGTTGTTGTGACTCTACGGCCGGCTCGGCAAAATGAACCAATCAGCGAAGAGAAATGGATTGCTAGCTACGTTATTCGTCCGACGGTTTGTTGATCATCCTTCATGTTTATGCACTACACCAACTTTTAATTGTTGATCACAGTTTTGAATTCAATTGTTTTGAGAAAACATTAAGAGCGTTCTTGCAACCATTATTAAGTTCATAGTCAGCTTATAACGTTCCCACTGTTGGGAGCGGACCATAATCCACCACGCGGGCCCAGTGCGGATTGGGGAGGTCACATGTCTTAAAATTTTTGGTTCTAGCGCATGGGTAACCTAACGATATTTTCCTTCACCGTTTTGAGAGCAGTAGTTATGAAAATAAATTATACAAAGTAATGTGCCTGCCTGGATTCTTTACCACTGGGCAATTACTGCTCTAAACTTATTTTCATTACTCATTTATGTTCGCTTAGGTATTTGTTAATTTTTTAAAATTTATATCGTAGCGCTACTTGAGAATTAACTAAGTGTAATATCCAAACAAACTGAAGTGGCAGTGGGCTGGCCATGTCTGTCGAAGGGCCGATGGCCGGTGGAGCAGACGAGTCCTGGAGTGGAGACCGCGTATCGGCAAGCGTAGTGTGGGACGCCCCCCAGCTAGATGGACGGACGACCTAAAGAAGGTGGCTGGGGTAGACTGGATGCGGAAGGCGGAGGACAGGGTGTTGTGGCGCAGTCTGGGAGAGGCCTATGTCCAGCAGTGGACTGCGATAGGCTGAGTTGAATATCCAATAGACACCTGACATAAAGTCTGATTAGATTTGACATGGTGATAAAAGCCGGACTAGGTCAACGAGTTAATCAATCGTTTGAATATCTAATTTGAATCAATATTCTATATCGATTACATCCTTAATTATCTAAATCGATATCATTATCGATCTACTAACTGCTTGTAACGATAACCGTAAATAGACACATGCGGTCGTCTTGAATAAAAAGTCAAATAGGACGAGGCAACATCAAGAGCTCCAACAGAGCGGTTGTTGATCAATAAACGATAAGAAAACCAGCATTTCTATTCAGAAAATCTACGGTAATATCTCAATATTGTATTTACAATAAAGAAGTATGATCGCAAGAACAAATATTATTCGATAAAGGTGTATAATTCCGCACATAACTCCGGAGTTTCAGCGCATGAAATGTATGAATTATGTATGTACGGTTCGGGAGTGCGGCGCGCGGCGGTACGCGCTACGGACAGCGATACCGCTAATAACGTTACTACGATGCTATCCGTACCGCTTACGTCATAAACTATAGTGATACCTTGATATAGAGTATTTTGATACCTCTTTTTATGGTTTATTTTTATTTGTAGTAAAGTCGGGCTTAGGAGTTTGGATGTAAGAGCTTTTTAGTTAGCTTGCCCGCAAGGTATCCTCGTTACCAGCGCATGTTCGGGCTCTGGTTGTGTCCGAAAATTAGGGGTTAAGTTAAACCGTAAAGCCTCCTTACTGTGAATACCACATAATATTCAGACTCGAAGTTCGTGCGCTCGTTTCGGCAACCGACCCACCGCGAGGCTGCGCGTCGCCCGCCGCATTTTTGCTTCATTTTCGCAAAGCGTTCTTTCTGAGTTTTTTTTTGCTCGACTCTAACTTATAACGTTCCTCAAGAATTGGTCTATCGCAAAAATATTTTTAACTATCCGACTGGTAGTTTCAAAGATTATCGCGTTCAGACAGTCAGACGCGGCGGGGGGGACTTTGTTTTATAATATAGAAGGTATAGTCAACATTATCGTGTGGCCTTCGACAAAGTTAAGTTAAAAAGAGCTCATTGTAAACAAGCTGTTTTTCTTACATAAAATTTAGAAAAATCGTTTATCAATTCATTTTTGTGATAGGCTTATCATAAAAATGTACGACTAATGTTTCATCGATGGCCGCGGTATAAAATCAAATGCACCACTTCCCAGTGATTTCGTCATTGTCCTTTCAAAGCAGAGGTTTCAGAATCAATGTACTGAATCCACTGTAACGGGTTGCGCGGTGATGTCCCTGCCGCCCTGTGTCAATGGCTACGTTCACACGGCGACCATTCGATTCGATTTTTTTACGTATACGGTAAAAATAAGGAAATAAAATCCTCGATCAATATTGGAATTCTGTCCTCCATATTGACAACCGACTGATGCAACGCCCAAGGGCAACTGCGTTAACGTGCGCGAGTGCTACGTTTCTCGAATGGGTGAGTCTTATGTGCGACACAACATGAACATAAACGCCGTATTCGATAAAATCGTTTCGAGGCGCGGTATTCTCTGTAGCAATTTCGTACGGGTATACGGTAAAAAATGTATCTCGAATACGACGTTTTCCTGTATGGACTTTCTTTTTTCTTCTCTTTTTACCTTTTTTATCTATTTTCGTTTTCCATGTGAACAGTTTGACATACTGTCTACTGCTAACTACAATGTTCGATAAACTCTAGTGTACGGTTTACGGCGAAAGTATGGCCGTGTGAAAGGGTAACTTTATATTTGTACGGTAGTTACCAAGCTCCTTCAGATAGCCCTTTGAAGCATATTGAAAGGGAAGACCTTTTCTTAGAAACTACACGTATAGTTAATAAGGAAATATTTTGTATTATTCATACTACAATACAATACTAGAGGAGTATGTTCACGTAGCAACGTTTCCTTACAATAATTCAAATGGAATGGGTGTGTATTATACATGGCTGTTTCCGTTATTTTTTGGCGGCATTCCACAATTCTCAGTTTATTAGCCGTTTTTGAAGAATCTGTTTTCTGAGTACAGTAAATATTTAGTTAAAAATCTTCACTGTTAAAAATATTAAAATTACGTGCAAAAACGCGAAATGAATGATTGAGTTGAATTGATGAATTCCCTAGAGATTAATTCATCAATTCAAAATCTAGATTTTGAAGAGTTTTTAACACATTTAATATCATATCCCAGAGTTAACCGTTTCAATCAATTTGACCATATTGTTAATTCTATATCTTGACATATTGAGTAAGGTACTAAAGAGTCAGTTGAGCCAAAACCTCGCCTAAATACCTAGATAACTTTGTGGATTATTTAAATGTTATAGAGTATATCCATGAAGTCCTCAAAAACCGGGAATAAAAGTTAATGTAATATTAAAAAAAAAAATAGATGTGTTCCGTTAGAGGATTAAAATATAATTCGGGAGGTACGGTGGCGAAAATTTCATGAAATTTCCATGAAACTGAAAAGTATGCAACCAATTTAACGCGTCCATCGGCAAAATGAGCGTGCCGTGAGTAAACTGAGTCCCAAGTTATTAATGTCGGTTTCGTATAGTGGTTTCCAATTATCCACTTACATGATAAATTAATAGGTATTCGATTGGTCACTGACTAAACTAAAGTGAGAGTATTGCTGTCTTTTATTTATAAAGAGACTGAGAAAGGAATGGTGGTGAAAAACAGTAATTTGACAGCTTGAAACTATTATCAAGCTGTCAAATTACTGTTTCTAGGTGGCAGTATCTGACGTGCCTTCTTAACCTGTTTTATTTTTGTTCAGACAATAAGGATTGACACGCACTACAGTCGATTTTCGCACAATTTTATGATAATTCGCTCGTCTTGGCACATGTGCCCATGCGCACAATGAATGACGTCATAATAATGCATGGCATTGCGTTCTGTCTTAACACTGCCGACTTCCGATGTATACGTAGTCTGGAATAAGTGCACGCACTTCCATAGGAATTCAGACGGACTAATCCCATGTCTACTATGCGGTCTGAGCTATAAATAGACGCTAAACAACTTCCCGTAATTGTTTTAAGTCTTAACAAATGGACAAGTAGACGGTAATTGTAAGATATCGGGTTTGATTGCTTTGGTATTTTGACTGTCTCTATCAGATTTATTGATGTCGGAACGTAGTTTAAACTTATAGCGTTTTAGTGGAGTTTTTAGCTTGCTGTTGAAAATTCGCTACTATCTGCAGTTACTGCTGATTTCTGACGGGATGATTAAATCTCTGATCAAATAATCTGCTCTCGATTCTAATGTGACAGCTTGCTCTAGTTATTGTTGAAACTGAATAAGTATAGTTGACAAAAGTTTTCACAACTCTAGAAATTGAGAAAGTTTTCAGAATCCGATGCTCCATTTGTGCATATGACTACAGTTTAAAAACAAACAAATTTTTTAAATTACTTCTTTGTACGACCTATTAATTTGAATTTGAATTTGAATTTCAATTACAAAAAAAAAAAAAAATGTAAATATGTCTATGGAACTGCGGTTGCTAGTTTCTTTACCATTTTTCACTTCCACCTGACATTAGTGACTGCCAAAGTAACGTTACAAACGTTGTCTACATCTCTTTTTATATACTCCCCTATCGCAGGTATGCTAGAAGAGAATTCTTTAGAAATAAGCATCACCTTTGTACGTATTTGTCTGTTCCTTTCTTATTTTCTGTTTATATATGTGTACATAAATGGTTAAATAAATAAAATCATTCTTATTTGTAAATTCAATTCATTTGTTACGCTAAAGTTCACAAGAACCTTTACGTTGTCAGCGGTATTACCATGTATTACGGAGTGGGCGGGCGGCATCAGTGACGTCACGCCGCGCCGCCCACCGCAACCTGCGGCTAGATTACTTTTTATACTTTTCAACTTATTTGTTAATTTAGTCGAGACTGCGGGGATTTGTCTTTTGATTCAAATGTTTATGTGGGCTAAGTCAAGTTGGTAGCTGCTTTTGAAAAGGCGAAATTGTTGTTTGCAAAGTAAACTTTATTTTATGGTGGAGTGATTGTCCTGCTCAACGTGGGGTCCTGGGTTCGAATCCCAGCGCGTGCAAGATGTTATTGGGGTAGGAATTTCTCAGTATCAGCCTGTAGTCTGGATTTGTGCTCAGTTAATGTTAATAGGCTCGCCTTCTATTACATGGGATATTCATATAACAGGTGGAATGTGGGTGTAATATACACCTAGTCTGCTTATACCATTTTGGGAGACAGGCATGATGTTATGTAACATCACAGAAAACCAGCTAAGCCGCTATTTCCATCATTTCTAAAACAATATCCAATGTCAACAAAAGGCGTGTGGGTATTGCATTTCTATAATTATAATAACCAAGCCTTTCATCCCCTTACTAAAATAACTTCACAAACAACTTCTACGTAACTATATCGATATAATAACAATATTGCAGTTGATACTGTGTGGGCGATAAGCCTGACATTTTCAGCGCGTGGGCAGATCAGATGCATTAATCGGATTCTGACGTAGGGGCGAATATTCCGTACTAGTATTACAGGGAAGCAGTGTTACAATGTAGGTACCTATATTTACTTGCAATGAATATGTAAAGTTTGAAAATGTTGATGACACGTGTCTAAATGTTGTATCTTTTGATACATTAGATAAACATGGGGGTCCCGGGTTCAATCCCTAATTCGAGCAGTGTCATTGGATTTTTCTATTAGGAATTCCTCAGTATTCGCCTGGAGTCTGGATTTGTGCCCGGTTAGTGGCTATAGGCTCGTCTCCTTTTAACATGGAAGTAAAACAAAACAGACAAAATATGGGATATACACCTACTCTGTCTTTACCATTTCGGGAAATACAGCCATGATGATAGTGTTACATCAATAGCATAAACGTAATCAATAATGTCCCCACCACTCGGACACAGGCCTCCTCTCGGTGAGAGGGAGTGAGCCTTAATCCACCACGGAAGCCCAGTACGGGTTGGTAGATGTCACATGTCTTCGAATTTTTGGTTCCGGGACATGCCGGTTTCCTATATTTTCCTTCACCGTTTTGTGAGCAGTGGTGATGAAATAATTTACAAGTAGTATAAGTAAAGCGCCTGTCTGTTACATCATTATTGAACAAAATAAGCCACCGTATTCGTCATTGAATTCATCTGATGATGAATACAGACGCTTTTTTTATTTATACGCAATGTCAGCCTTATCATGTCTGTTATTACCCGGGCCTTTCATCCCCTAACTAAAATGACTTCACAAATAACTTGTACGTGACTATATCGATTCAATGCTTGAAACACCAACATTGCAGTTGATAGCGTGTGGGTGTTAAGCCTGGCATTTTCAGCGCGTGGACAGATTCATTAATCGGATTTTGACGTGACGAATATTTCTCAAATATTATTACAGGGAAGTAGAGTATAAAAAAAAGGAGAGTAAAAAAGGTGAGTATAAATGTAGGTACGGTTATTTGCAGTGAATGGACATAGGTATTATGAAGGTATGCTGTAACTTTTGGGAAGCACAAATTAAAGACAAGGACGTACGTAACTTATAGAATGCTAGTAAATCCTTTTTTTTCCTAATTTTGACAACAACGATTTGTAGAAATAGAAATACAGCATGGTTTTTTTTTATTGTTACCAAATTTTTACAGGGCGTTCTAACCATGAATATGAACAATTTTCACTACGGAACCAAGTCTGAGAACACGAAAGAAAAAAAATCAGCTGTCACATACATTTTGGTCAAGTAGTTATTAAACAGCTGATTTTGTTTTCGTGTATTCAGACTTGGTCCGATGGTGAAAGTTGTTCATATTCATGAGTAGAACAGCCTGTTAAAATTTGGAGCCTTTAAAAAAAAAACATCCAGTATAGTGCTTAATGGAATAATAATAACGGGAGGGGACGCTAGAAAGACATATAGTGACCTTATTGGCGATATTCTTCAGAAAGGTCAGGTACGTACAGTCGCCAGCACATCAAGCTACTACAATCTGTCAAATTTCTGTAATAGATTTTCAACTTTATCGCTAAAGCATAAGGTTCAAAGTTGATTGGGAAAATTTGACAGTTTCGGGTAGCTTGATGTGCTGGCGTCTGTACCTAGTACTCGCAACTGGCGTGCGTGTATGAGCACATTGTAATTGATTTTTGTTTATAAGCAAAGGAGTGTATAAGGACTGTAGCAGGTGGCGTTCTGTAGTTTCTGCCTACCCCAATGGGAAAAAGGCGTGTATAGATATGTATCTAGAACAATAAATCAGCTATTATGCTTTAAATAATAAGTTTTAAATCGCCAACCCGTCTTGAGCAAGTGTGGTGATCAATTAATAATAATTGTTATTTACAATTTCACAAGCTCTAATTGCCTACATTTCAAGTATGCAGTTTAAAATACTTATTTACATTCAATTAACATACATTTTCCTGCTGATCCAAATTGAACTAACGGAATTTCATAGCGATACCTTTTACGTTATAATTTGATTAGCAGTGTTTCAATTGAAGCACCCTGTAGGCGGACCGTATTCTCGAACATCCTACACGTGGGTAGACTTAATTCTCGTTTACACGAAAAGCAGTGTAGGTTGTGTGTGTGTGTGTGTGTGTGTGCAGTGGTATCAGCCCCGACAAACGAGCTGTAGGTCGTCAGTTCGACCCCAGACAGGCACTTTCCTTGGTGTAAATTACTTCATCACCACTGCTCTCAAAACGGCGAAGAAAAACATCGTGAGGAAACCGGCATGTCCTACAACCACATATTCAAAGACATGTGACATCTGTCAACCCGCACTGGGCCCGCGTGGTGGATTATGGCCCACTCCCTCTCACAGAGAGGAGGCCTGTGTCCTAGCAGTGGAAACATTATAGGATGATTATGTTTGCTTACTTCGACATCCTCGCCTCTCGACTGCCTCGTCGAGAGAAGAGAATGTTCGTGCGAGTTTCGCAGCCGGGTCGGTAAAATGTACAGACGCCAGCACATCAAGCTACCCGAAACTGTCAGATTTTCCCAATCAACTTTGAACCTTATGCTTTAGCGATAAAGTTAAAATCTATTAAAGAAATCTGACAGATTGTAGTAGCTTGATGTGCTGGCATCTGTACATGTTTACATTAACACTGAAACTAGAAACAATAACAAAATATGTAGTTTAGTCATATAAAACTAATCATGTGATTTATTCGATCTGTCATTTGAAAACACGAAATAGGTTTTGTACACGCGGACGCAACCAGTATTCTGGCGATCCGATTCGAGGCGATTAATGCTCCTCGTGTAAATGACGAAACGAGAAAATCGTCAATTTTAAATAATAATATTTTTTCTATAGGTGACTCGCACGAAGCTAATTTATTTGTGGGCGAGTCAACAACTCCAAAAATATGTACCTAAGGAGACAATTTGGTACATTTGGAATTTTATGCAATAAAGTATAGAAAAAAGGACACCAGAGCACAGTGTGATGATGAAGAGACGTTCGCTTGTTTCAGGCGACTAAATTCGTGCGAATCGACTAATACGCCGATCCTGACTTACGTAACAGCATCCGACGCGTTACGTATTTACATGGGTAATACGGAGAACATCCAATAACAATTTCCCGAAACAGACACTGTTGTTTATTGTTGATTCTCTGTTTCCAGTTATTTGCTTATTGATAAATTGGCACCAGCTAACATCGATATTACTTAAATAATTCCTATTTTGGGGTCCTAAAAATACTAAATAGCCATGTTTACATTTACATTTTTCATCAAAAGTCGAAAACTATGCGGCCTAAAAAAAAAAAAGAAAAAATGTTAAAGAATGTGTAAACATCGCTCTTTCATATGTTACCCCACGTGCTCTAGTAGCCCCACTTAGGATTTTTTAGGGGTCTTAAAAATTCTTCCAGTCCCTGTGGCAAACCATAAATATATTTTTATTTCTTTCTTATTTACAAAATAGTCAGGCAAACCTCATCTAAAACTATTCCAAATTTCAAGTTGATAGCATTAGTAGTTTTTGAGATATCCGGCAGTGACAGACGGACAGACAGGCAGACGGACAGACAGACAGACAGACAGACAGAATGAGTCGCACCATAATGGTTTTTACCTTTTTACCATTTTGGTACGGAACCCTAAAGTGTACATCAATAGAAGGTTAATAAGTTTTCAGAGAATCAGTTAAATAGAGCATATCTTATAGCCATGTGGGCCGGTAAAATTCACTACGTAGGTTGTATTTTACGGCATAAAATACTTACTAAAAAAAACTATTCTATGGTTTTATTAAATGTTTGCGACCTTTCGCGTTCGGTATCGCGATTGGCTAGCTGAGAGACAACTTAATTCAAAGGTGGATAGCAGAGCGGTGGGCTGTAGCGCCCCACACTAGGCGACACGTAAATAAAGCTGGCTGTTAGATTTCAACTCTATGCTCAGCAATGAAAATTGAAAATCCAACAGCGGACGCTTATTTAGGTGACCCCTAATGTTATTGAAACCAGGCATTAGTCTTTTCTCGGCAGTATTCAGGCAAGGCCACGTTAGTGGGTGGGTATTTTCCATGAAGGGTATACAAACATAATTAATTATTACCAAAAACAGAAACTTTCGTATCAGTGAAGTATATTGTGTGTTTTAGGATTTAGCATAACCCGTTTATGTTTTCCAATTCAGGTTTCGAAGCTTAAGTAGGACAAGAAGTTGTTTGAAGTTGAGAAATATACTAATACCCACTACAATAAGATCAGTAACATTCAGCCCGGCACCCTAATTGCATAACACACTATTCCTGTCAATTTGGATCATTTTGAAGCATATTGCTAATCCATTGCTCCATAATATGTTCGAAAAATGAGTCTGCTCAGCAACGTAAATAACGCAATGAATGTTGTTGAACTGTCAAAACGAAAACCATTGCTACTGATAGTGTGTTACGCAATTACGCTGCTGATCTACACTAGGTATCTATAATAATAATTAAGCTGAAGAGTTTGTCTGTTTGAACGCGCTAATCTCCGGAACTTCCAGTCGGATTTGAGATATTATTTTTGTATCTGTAGCCTTGAGGAAGGCTGTAGTGCTATTTAACATCGCGCTAGGGCTTTTAGGAGCCGAGCAAAATGAAAATAAAAAGTAAGAAAAAATACTAAGTGAAAACGACGTAATAGCGCAGGATGACGATGTGATACAACGGGGCGAGTTGGGGGAATAAGAAATTTCACGCGGACTAAGTAGCGGGCAGAAGCTAGTTTATTAATAAACATCAAAGTGATATATATCGCTCATCCAATAGAACAACGACGTAATTTCGAAAATGTTTTCTTGAGTTTTCTCATGAAATTATTATAAATTATTATTGATATTAAAGTAACATACATAAAAATATTAAATATTTTAGCATAATCATTGGAAATATATCATATTTTCAATTTCAAACTTTTAAAACGTTCTCCTGAAAAATAGCTAAAACGTAATTACGTCATTGTTCTATTGGATGAGCGATATAATTAAATAACAAGCAATCTAAAGCGATGTTTAAACTTCTTTTACGATTGGAATTTCATACATTTTTATAAAGCAGTAAAGCCGATATTATTCGTTGATCCGAATATTCGATATAAGGAAGCAGTAAAATACCAATCAAGATACGAGAACGATAAGGTAGCATTTTCATTAAACAGGTTTTGTTTATAAAATATGGAATAAATTATAATAAATGTCGTGAATCTCGAGTTACATGAGAAATCGTGTGAAAACTCTGCTCTAATCATAAAAGTGTTAATAAAAAGAGATGTAAAATCACGAAATGTCATTAATACTAAACTTAAGTGTGATTCTTTAAGAGTTGCTTGGTATAAAGTTAGTATTGAGCGAAAATAGTGATTTTGATCACAGTTCGTGCTAGTATAAGCTTTTTTCAATAAATTTAGTGCAGAACGTCGACTTGAAGAGCTTTGATTGAAAACGTATGTTTGCTCAGAATCTTGAATATTGAAAAAAACGTCTCTTCTTAAAAACTTCTTTTATCACACATATATTTTTACGTAAATAATACAGCTAACTGTGAAAATAAAAGGTATTTGCGCTAAAGTTATTCAATTAAACTAACATTACATTCTTATTCAGTTAGCAGTCTGAAGAAATAAATACATTACAACAATACTAATAACGAACGAGTAGCAATCAGTCACAGCTTTACGACAGTAAAACAATAAATAAATCTCAGTGACGACTTCATCTTGTTTTTTGTCGACATCTTGTCAACTTTATGTTTCTTTAATCAAACAAAAAGTTGTCTTAAATGTTTTAATAATACACTTGTTCACAGATACATCCCAATCAAGGCTTTACGATTGACAATCTGATTAGATTAAAATATTCATCAGTCTTTTGTTTTGTTTTGTTTTGATAAGAAACTAATGAAGAATGTATATTTTTAGTCAATTACATTCAACTAGCGAGTAAGTAGGTAGGTGCTGTAGAGACGTATGATGTTTCTGGCATGTAACCTTTTCTAGTAATTACAAGACAATGGCATACAAATATGAGATAAACGTTATTACGAATTTAGAAGGCAGAAGAAAAGAATTAGAGCTGACAAGCCGACCACCTGACACGATAAAATGTAATATGATATCAGTATTTAAATAATTACGAGTTTATTTCTATACTCACAAGTTTTTTGTTCATCCGATCCGGTAGTTTAGGGACGAGGAGTAGTTATATTACCTACTCATTTGTTTCTAAAGGATACTCATATTGATTAAATTTACTTTAAAACAGTGGATGAAAACCCATTAAATGATATTTTTATCAATATAATAAAGTCACGAACTTGATTATTATTTGGGTCTAAACTATTTTGTTCGTTTACCGTGTTCATGTTTAAAGTTTCGCAAAAATTACTACGCTACCAACCAAATGGTAATTTATACTCCATTCCGCAGCATGTCACAGGTCAATATACCCTTATCACCAAACGAGATATAAATAAAACCATAGTTTCACATGACCTTTATGTGGGTGTTGCTCCACTCTTGGTGACCTTTGACCTTTCGCTGCGAATATGTGGGAGTTGGCGGGAAATGCGAAATTCTGACAGTGGGAGGCCATACGGTTATATTGTTGTTACAGAGAAACTTCCCCAGACGGGTAATTTTGGTTTGTTATTGACAATAAGGTGGATTTGGTTAATTTACTTTTATGTAGGTTTGTATGTACCTACGGTAATACGGCTAGAATAATAACGTATAGGTACTAAATAATAAAATTGTGACGGATTTTTAACTAACTACTGCCCGCAACTCGTCTGCGTAAAAATGTCATGTCCCCGAACCATCAGCTTTATAATAAGTTCTTAATAAATTGTAAAAAATTTAGGCATAAAATATGTAAGTACTATGTCTACCTTTATATTTAGAGAGTTACTCACCTTCTGCAATTTTGAATTTATTTAGATGGTTATTTTATTAATTTAACCATTTATATGTTTCGTACAACAATACGCTATTTCCGACACACTCGACATTTAAAACATGTCGAATTGTTGGAGATCCAATTAAATTAAAAACAATAATAATTCCAAGTTGATAACACAATAAAAACATATGAAACATTTAAGCCGACACAAGATAGATAAACACGTGATAAGGATAACGCGACGACATCTACAAGTAATAATATAATCGTTATCGATAAAACGTAGATATCTATAAATACGTAAGAACAAAAGGTGCGCGGGCGACGGTTACGACACTTCCGTTCTTTACATGTGTGATGCCATATTGGGATGACATGCGTCATGTCATTTAATTTAAATACGCTTAAAGCCTCCTGCAGACAAACGCGACGCGACTCTAGTAGAACAATTTCTATGAAAACTTCGTGGAATTTGTTCTACCAGAATCGTATCGCACTGTCGCGTCGCGCTTTTCTGCGGGAGCCCTAATTTGGTATTGCATGTTGCGTTTTTTGTCCGCTGTTAGGTCATATTTTTCCGTAATTTATTTGATGAGTTATAGGTTTCTTACATAATGATCAGATATGCCCCTAAGACGACCCACTGACCATGGTACCTACTTAATATGTGGATAGAATTTTAGTTTATTTATTCCTTTATTTCAGGCAACTAAGGACCATAGATACATAGTTTAGGTGATACAGGAAAATCTATTGTTACTTATCTACTAATAAATATTTTAATAACTAAATTAGATTACATTGGACTTAGACAGGTAAAATCTGGTACTATAGATGCATAACTAGCCTATAACGTTCTGACTCCTGGGACACAGGCCTCCTCTCGGTGAAAGAAAATGGGCCTTAATCCACCACGAGGGCCCAGTGCGGGTTGGTAGATGTCACATGTCTTCGATTTTTTGGTTCTAGGATATGCCGGTTTCCTCACGGTCGTTTTCCTACACCGCTTTGGGAGTAGTAGTGATAAAATAATTTACACAAAGTAAAGCGCCTGTCTGGGTTCGAACCTACGACCTACAACCCGTAAGTCACGACCGTTAACCACTGGGTCACCACTGTTCACTAAAGGCACACTTGTGTCCAACCCATCGGAGATGATTGGCGTGTTATCTTATGTGTTAAATCAGAGTAAATAGTCAGCAAGGGTTTTATTTGTGCAATGTTACACACAAGCGGTTAGCTGCACTGCAAAAAGACGATAACAACAAATAACAAAAAAGCTAGACCGTGCAAAAAGATCCAATAAAACTGAAATTAGTTCAGCGAAAAACCAGAGTAAAAACTAACAATTTTAACAGCCGAACCACAATAAAGAGCTAGCCTTACCCACTTTATTCTTTAAAAATGTATTAGGTAAAGATGTAGGTACAAGCTATAAAATTCCCATTCGCGGGCTCGAGAAATTTGGCCGAAGCAAGCATAGTGTGGCCGCGTAGTAAGGTATTTTACGACGTTCAGCAAATTGGGTCACTAGACGGGCGCGTTTAATTTACCATATAAAAAGTTTAAACGTGTTTTTGATTATAAAGTTCTAACGTGATTCGTGTTTATTAACTCACTGATACTTCATGTTTGTTATTTTATTGCGCTTGCGATGTGCAGGTCATTTTAAGGAAGCCATTCGATTTATTTTATAGGTGTTGAAATGACCGTGAAATTTGTTTGCGGAGACATTCTTTTAACATGTAACCCAATCATTAAAAAACTGATCAAGTGCGAGTTGGACTCGCGCGTCGAGGGTTCCGTACAAAGTAGGTATGTAAATTGTTTATCACGGGATTTTTTTTGTTGTAATGTAACTAAAATTTTACGGTATTTGGAATTTTTCCTTTACTTGTGCTACATGACATTGCTTCTTGCTAAATTTCATGATTCTAGGTCAACGGAAAGTACCCTATTGGTTTTGATTTCCTTGCGAGTGTCAAAATATACGGCATAAACGGAACATAAACGCCCGCATCTTTTGATTGCGTTGACTTAGAAGTTTGATTTTTTCACTGTTTCGAGGGATTGCAGCCCTGAGTATTTGATATTACTTTCAACTTGATAACTCTACGCTTTCTTGAGAAAAAGGGGCTTGACAGACGGATCTTATAAGGGTTCCGTTTTTCCTATTGAGGTATGGAACCCTAAAAATAATAAAATAATGTGTTTTTTAATTATTTAGTATTCACAAAATCCACAGCTCTTTGAAATTTTATATTAAGATATAATATTAAATTATTTAATAGCGGAAGGAGTTGTTTTTGCACCTAACACAGTAAACAAATAAATAATCTTCTTTCAAGGGTAATTTAATAAGTGCCTGCAGTTCCATACGTTTCGAACAACATTAATTCATCCCACAAGTTCCATCAGTGCTACTAAATCCAACGAGCCTTTTATCGGAAATTCAATGTAGGAAGAGCAGGACAAATTAATAGAAGCCGAATTATTAGAACTTGTGATTACATTTCAGATTGGGAGATCGAAACTATAAGGATTCCAAGATGGTTCTGATTGATTTAATTTTAGAAAACTCTTTGAAGTTGTTTTTAAAGTTTTGAAAGGGAAAATGAAAATGCCCACTAAATGATCTTTTCTACGAAGTAATAAGTGGTTTTTGCGGTTTTTATGCGACACAAATTTCATTTTAAATATATTGAGTCCAGCTGGCCAGTTTTTATAAGATTATACTACGAATAGGTACTCGCTGACTATACAGACGTTGTCCTGTTTCCAAGAACTCGATCGCCACTTACTGGGTTCAATTATGAATCTAAACCACCCACGGACCCACATAAACACACACAAAATATTTCATCAAAATCGATCCAGCCTTTTAGGAGTTAAGTGACATTAGCTAGCGAAACTTTGTAGACGTGATGGATAGCCATCAAATTTACAGTTTTTTTGTCGATGATTTCTTTTTGGGGTCGTTGACCCTAAAAAAAAAAACCGCTGGTAGTGTTGTAACTTGAAGTATGAGCTGAGAAAAATATGTTTTATGGTTTTTAGATATCGATACTAATCACGTCTGTGAATTTCGAAAAAATAAAACGATTTTTTAAACTGGTATTTCAAGAATGGGGTCATTATTATTGTCTATGACCCCACAAAAAATCATCAAATTAATTTCTTTTCTGTTTTATTATGTTTAAATATCGATTCCCATCACGTCTGCAGAGTTTCGCTAGCTAATTTAATTTGAACCTGTATAAATATTAAAAAGACATTCTGTCTAATAAGTACTTACGTAGCAGGTAGTAGGAAAAAAAAAGAAAAAAAATTATAAGAGTCAACGGAGATAAATAATTAGGTTAGGTACCACGATAATTAGGAATGCCGAGATTTCAAGATCTTTCGCAAAAAAAGTGGAGCTCAGCATTATGTAAAAATTGAAGCTTAATTCAGGGAACAAAAAATTATACAAGTAGAGCTCTCGCAAGGTTATTTAGAAGTTATTTGCGGTCTAGATTCCCAGACGTCGGGAAAAAACTTCTGAAGAATTATTAGGAAAAATAATATTTTGTCATCGATAGATAGGTATGATACTATTGAAATTATGTAGGGTGACTGGTAATTAGTGACCGATACTTAAACACATGATTCTACTCATCATTACAAACAACTTTTACTATCGGACCAAATCCGAAATCGCGAAAAAGAAAACCAGCTGTTCCCTACATTTATGTTCGTACGAGTCGTCAAAATGTAGGGAACAGCTGATTTTTTTTTCGTCATTTCACTTTTTGTCCCATTATAAAACTTATTTTTTGTCATGAGTAGAATCATGTGTTTAAGTATCGGTTACTAATTACCAGTCACCCTATACTCTTACTTTATTTATGAAATATAATAATAATCAAAAACTCACGCCTTTTTCCCAAACAGAAACCACAGAACGAATGCTACGAACGATGATTGATGATTGATTAATGATTCTCACACACCTAATCCTTTTGCTTCGTTGATGTTCAGATTTTATTTTCTGTTCTTCATTTCGGAAACTCTAAGACTTCAATATTACCTAACTACAAAGTTTTTTGTGCAAAAGAGTTGAAGTACATAATCAGACTATCCCTTTCCAACCGAGTTGAAGTGATCGTGAGTTTCGACTTTACAAAATTCTGAGCACGATCGAGCGACTATCAAATTATTCCTGAACCTCACGTATGTGAGGATCTGACTGCTGAAGACCAGGTTGCATGAGATTTTTTCCAGTATTTTTCCCAGGACCTCTGAACACTTTCCAAAGGATTAATAAGTTTTTACTGATCTATGCGAAATTTTTATTCCCGGTTGCAAAGGGCTATGATATTTTCGCTGCTGGAACACATACCTCTTCTTTTCGAGAGGGATTGGCCTGTAAGGTCCCACGCGGACGGACCCAGTGTAGGTTGGTGCCTTTCACTGTCTTCGAATTTTGACGTGCCGGTTTCTTAACGATATTATCCTTCACCGTTTGGAGAGCACTGGTGATGAAATTATTTACGCAAAGTAAAGCACCTGCCTGGGTTCGAACCCACGACCTAGAACTCGGTAAGTCGGGGCTACCGCTGGGCCACCACTACTCTGGAAAATAGCAATATTAACTACAAAGGTTTTATGTAAAAGAGTTAAAATCATCCCATGCAGTTAAAATGAAAGTCAATATAAACTTTCAGATAACGAAGACACATACATATACCACGTTTTCAGCAGTTTCAGGTAGGTACTGTATAGTTTTGTAGGAAAGCTTCGGTCTAGAGGTCGCGAGCGTGTCCTGTCTGACCTCTCTGCCCTGAAGCGACTTAATATCGCTGTATCAAACATATTATAAAACCATTTTGACTTATTTCTAGTTATTAGATTTTTCAGACTTGTTCTAGAACTCTTGTAATTGAATGTGGATTAATTTTCAGAGTGTAAAGAAAAATGTATGGATCTGTGTATTTAAAAGAAGTTAAGATAACAGAAAGAGTTTTTAGATTACGTATGTGTGTTAGTTTAGGTTATGTATCCCTTACCTAAAGGGACATAAAGCTTTAAGAGTAGAATCAGATCTATAAAAATAATAAAATGGGATCGGAGTGCGAAAAATGACATAGCTTGAATAGCAGTAGTACAAAAAGTCGCCGTGGGCGAGGGGCCTAAGAAGGTTGTCATTGCAACGGAAGACATAAAAAAAATGTTTATTTCATAACCATTATATTACCGACATTAGATAAGAAGTTAGTGATTGGAGCCTCCTTTTAAGCAAAAATGCCTGTATTAGGAGACTCCAGACATGGCTAGAAAGAATATTAATAGAAGAATGACTTACATATATACATGGTTGAAACAAAAAGACTTGCAGCATCGACCCAAATAATTTGAATTCAAGAAAGGAAAAATGATGACACTAAAATGTGGAATTCAAATCACATTGCGGTCTTCAAAACGCTAGACTGGACTGCAGAGAACCAAGGTGGACGCTTTGTAACGCTGATAATAATCGATGGCGATTAAGGTCATGTCCTTCAGCGCTACACGTATGAAGTTGCGTATTTTAGTCTCAACAATGTAGGACATATTGAAGTAATATTAGGACATTGATATATTGTGGGACATTAAATCACTGAACAAAAAGGTAGCCTCTTTATCGATATCAAACACCTTTCCCGTTAAACTCATCCTGTACTTCAGATGTATTTAAGAGGCTTTTCGTTCTTTGCTCTTTGAGAAAGGTTCTTAATACTTCTCCTTAACTTTCTCTTCTTTTTAAATCCCGTATCTTGTCTCCTTTCCTTTAACCCCCAAAATTTAAGCGTTTTGACCTTCATATTAAACAGATTCGTCGGTCAAGGTTGTGAGGGTCGGCTTGGCTCATATTTGTTGTTATTGTTTAGGTTTTTAATTTAATTAGTTTTATAAATTGAGAAGTTGTGGTTTCTATTTAAAAGTCGCTTGAAGTTGTGTTAAATTGACTTTGAACTTGACTTTTGCTGGAGTTAGTTAAGCCTAGTATAACTGACCCTTGATTAAACTGAGCGGAACGGCTTGATTTATCAAAATTACAAGTTATTTTTTGAAGCTAGGCTGAGAATCAGCACTCTTCGAAAGTCAAAATTACAAAAGACAGTCCTCCAAAACGTCCGCCCCTCACCACTTCCTAGTGCTTTCGCTGGGGAGAAGAAGTGCACAACGATCTCCCCAGCAGCACAGCTGTATGTTCAGTTAGAAAATACTTGATTGTATAGTTACTAGGTATGCAAAGTAATTAAAATTTCAAGGCACGGAACATTAAATTAAATTATTTTCCATATGTCACCTTGCTACGCCAATATACCTACCAACAAATACAATAAAAACTATACGTATTGACGTGGAGTTACGTACACCAGCCCGTATTACCTAACTATACGTATTCAAGCAAAAAAATAATAAATCAAAATTAAAAATGTAAACCAAATCTTACTACCTAAATAAAAGTCTCCAGTTATAAAGGGCGTGACAGCTTACATATTATTTTATATTATTTTATTATTATTATTATTTTTTTTTTTTATTATTTTTTTTTTTTTATATTTATGCAATGCTGGATTCTGTTCACATAGCTGTCACTTGAAGTCACAAATGATAAACTAGGACCATCATAGTAAAATAAATAAACAAGTTATAACTAATGACAACAATAAAACCATGGTCAGCAAGACGACCAGTCACCACAAGCAGCACCCGTTCACGAGCATAACGCAAAGATCAGCCATTACCCCTCTTGCCATATTTGAGGGAAGGAGGCAACCCGACCCCGGCGCTACCGCAAGCAGTGACATCTAAGGGAGCATGACAACCTTGCTGCCGGTTGCTCAGGTAAGAATAATATGATCAATCGTCGAGGTAGCTAGCTAACCACATATTGCAATCAACTCATTAGAGAAGTAGTAAAGTAGATTATGTCAATAATAAATAAAAATAAAAATGAACTGAACTGACTTATACAGTCAAATAAAAAATAAAAATATGAACTCATATAACCTGTTAGTACGCTAATTCTGGAGAAATAACATAGACATTGTCTTGAGTTAATCAGGGCCACCAACTATTCTTATCGTTTAAGTAGTCGTTGATGGAATAGTATGCCTTTGAACCAAGGTTGGATTTCACTTGAGCTTTAAACGCATTAAAAGATAAATCTAGCAAAGAAGAGGGTAGCTTGTTATAAAAGGTTTTACAACAAAAGAGTTATGAACCTTATGAAGGTAAAAGGGAGCACGTACTTTTTGTTTATAAAAATATATACTTAGGTATTATTTGATCATTATATCCTTCATTTTATATAAGTATCAACCAATACTACTTTACTTAAATTACATTCACTTCATACATTATAGCAATTGTCCTTTGCTTTCTTCCACGCATCTTAGTCTACTTGAACATCAGTTATAGACGAATGAACTGACATCCGAATAATGATCGATGTCTCATCGTTTTCAACACTTTACATTCCATATTTGAAATGTACGTACTATACATTCTACTTATTAATTAATATTACTGTACAAGAAGCGGTAAAGCCAATTATATTATGATAGTAACTGTACCCCTCTATCACATGTCATTTGTCCCCGTAATGGGGCTATAGTGTTCATGACTCCACGACCGAACGTCTGTAATTATCGCACGAAGTGTGGAGAAAATGGCAGGTGTACGGCAGCACAAGCTTCATTCATTCGTTCACTCGTTCGATTGCTGTCAGAGAACTATCATTAGTGGGCTCTTTTGCCTCTCATAGAGCAATTGGCTCCGCCTCGAAGAAAATGCATCACGTTCAGTTATCGCTTATCATGACTTTTTTATCTAGAAACCTCAATCAAATTATAGATGTTGTTGTGTGTAGTTTTATAATCCACTTAATTCAATTGCAAATAGCTTTTGTGGTTTGAAATGTATTTTTGTACTGGAGATTTATTTATATTGATTGCCTCTTTTACTCGTGTTGCATAAATAAACTCTACATTCAACATTGAACAATCTGTTATTAATATAACAAGTTTCGTGACTAACCATTCATAATAAAACACGACGAAGAAAACAGCAAACAAATATACTTAAGCCTTAAGTTTCTTAAGCAACATAAAACTTCGCAATAACTTCCTCAAAAGCGTCTGCTTATCTGCTTAACGTGTGGTGCAATGAAAACAAAATGAATGAAGACAACTCTGCTTTATATCAATTAGCGCGGAGCAAACAATTACTTTCCGTCACTTGCGAGTCACTCCACAAACTTTGTTTTGTGGTTACGTAACAGACACATAATCATGTTATTTGCGTAATCTGTTGCGACTCATTCATACGTGTCTACTTGTTATTTCTCTCGTCGTAAATCGACACCAAAATAGGGAAACCACATTGTAAACAACTACCAGGGAAAGCAACAAGTCGCGGGGGCGGTGCGATCGCTCCCGCGCGACCTCTTCCGGCCTTTTACGACATTTACGATACCATCTGTCCTTATCCACCACCCACAAGTTATACGGATCAGACCCACTGATGCGTAATAACCTCCATTTTCATATCAAACATACGTAGGCAACTTTCAGGAAATTGGCGGTCGCTTGATATTGTCAAAGCACGTAATTGCTTATCCACCTTCTCCCATGAATGCAATTAGAGTAACCACACGTAGTATACTTATTCTGAGTAAGTATACGCCGTACGCTTACTGCGCCATAGTTGAAAGCTTTGCATACGAGTAAAAGAAATAGTGCTGTACCATTCGCATGTTGCACGGTCCGACACTGCCTGAGAGAGTCGTCGTTGAGTTTGCAGTGAGGTTCCATCGCTTGCATCGGCGGCAAGTCAGCGATCATCGTGCCGAAGGATTTGTTATGGTGTCGAGCTCAAGCCACGCGGCGACGCGGCGCAACGCGAAGTACAGACTGGCGCGCAATTCGCCAGAAAGGGATAGGATGCGACGCACGCATGCGCGAACACAAACGCGGGAAGCGATTTCTAGAAACGACTTCCGCAAACATGAGCGTTACAGGCAGGCGCGTGGCCATTTGATTTTTGCCGCTTTAGGAGGCTTAAAGGATCTTTTTCAAATTAAATAGTTGCATACCATTAAACCACAAGATACTGAAGTATACTGGAAAAAACGCTTTCGTTGAAGTTAACGTCTTCAGCGCCTAAAAGCTAATTTGTCTGAGAGAGAAAATATTATTGTAAGTGAGCGCACTTATTCATGAGGAGATCGAAATTGGAGAACTGTTACGTAAGAATGAGTTCACGTTTGCGAAACACAAACATTGGTCGCTTTTCTTTTATTTTTGTCTGTGTCTTTAGGGTCGGAAAACATTAACTATTTTACTATATTTCTTGTTGTTGGGGTTGGATTTCTTGTATACGGACGAGCTTTTGATAGACTCATAAGCGGTAATTCTGAGTCTTCCACTTACCAGACCAAAAAGGATAACCTGCCCAAAGTTCAAAAATTGGAGACTCACTATGAGTTCTGCAGCTATTTAAACTTAACTTTATGAATTCTTCAAGAGTTCAAAATATCAAATGTTTAGGACATAATAGTCTGCATTCCTTTCTGTTTGCGCAGTACCTGTATCGGAATCCAGTTTCAAAATAGTATAATATTTGTTGGAGTCGTCAGTTTGAGTGCAAACTTCTTCGAACACCTAGCCGTTTCCAGTAATAGCTATAACAAAATAGGTCTTTGTATTACTTACGTTCGGTGCCCTTGAAGCCTTAGTAAGGTCAAGATTATTTAAATTGAATAATTTTGTGCGTCAGATTTTAGAAGATAGAGGAACTCGTGGCTAAGTAATAACAGCCGCACGGGTCGATCGAACAGGTTAAGCTTTGCTTGCCGCGGTTGGTCCGTGGATGGGTGACCATCTTTACATACCGAGACTCCTCCGTGCCTCGGAAGGCACGCTAAGCCGTTGGTCCCGGCTATCATTCGTGGATCTTTGACAGTCGTTACCGGTCGTCAGTAGCCCGAAAGTATGACAAACAGACTTACAAAGGGGTATCGTGTTACCCAGTAACTGGGTTGTGGAGGTCATATAGGCAGTCGCTCCATGGAAACTACTGGTATTCAGCTGCATCCGGTTAGACTGGGAGTTGACCTTCGGAAAAGGCTAGGCAGATGAGGTTTTAGGAGATAAAAATAGAGGAAGGACGGGTTAAGTGAAATATGATGTAAGAAGATAGAGGTGCTACACACAAGTTCGGCTCGGCATGATACGGAACAGCCGGGCGGGCAAACCGAAAATGATATATGAGTCATACTATAGGTGCGAAGTCAGCAACATCCTATTTTTTTTTAGGATATCAACTTTGAATGCAGTCTTTCAATGTCAAATCAGCTTCACAGTTTGACTTCATAAGTTTCCAACAAAAACAGCAACATCTCATACAAAATAACCGTTGAAATTTTTGTAGCAAAAACAGCAATATCCAATGGTATGTAACTGCACTACTTAGAAACCAAAAATATTGTTTACGGTCATTTTGGTGTAACTAGTCGTTGCTACCTTTGCATCTATATGATTCTTATGTTTGGTATAAGCCGCCTGGCTTAGTTCGACTTGGGCCGAACCGACCCGAACATGATTCAGAAAAGGTAGACACCGAACAGGTTTGCCGAACGGCACGAACCGGATGAAGCCGAATATTTATTTATTATTTATTTAATACTTCAAGCACATACATTTTCAGAGGCTGATTTAATGCCATAGGAATTTTCTACCAGTCAACCTTTGGGTGATGCAGAGACAAACAGCAGTAGGTGTAATCAAATCATGAAAATTGAGGAACAAATATTTTATATATAAATATACGCATAAAAAAAAATACGAACGAAAACGTGCACTAATTGCTGCGCCCACCACAGATAAATTGGGATAAGGTTCTTTAAGCCACTAGGTGGCGCTAATACCTAATCAGTTGATGCAAGAAACTCTTCATTCAGACAAAATATAGGGACGTTTATTACAATCATAAGTTTATAAGTGCATATTACTTTGCACATGGGTTTAACTATTTTCTACAAGTACAGTTTTAGGTGCGTTTTCTTTGTTTTTATGGAAAATGAATGGAATTATTGTTTTACGTCGTGTTATTGCCTCATATTATGAATACGAGTACACGGCCAAGGAACGATTTTATTATCTACTAGCATCCGCCCGCAACTCCGTTTGCGTAGAATTCGGAATTCCCGCCGTTTAAATCCTAAATCCTATTACCCGTTTTCCCGTAGGAATGAAGCATTTTCCCGCGGTCAAAAGTAGCCTATGTTCATGAGGGATAATGTCGGCTTCTAATGGTAAAACAATTTTTCAAATCAGTCCAGTAGTTTCGGAGCCTATTCAATACAAACAAACAATCAAATCTGTCCCCTTTATAATATTATATAATTATTAAGTATAGAAGACAACCATAAGGTTTATAGACGTTTTAGGACAAAACTGTTTACTTTGTTTTGGTAAAATAAATTGTATACTATGTTTAGTGTCTGTAAGATGGATACAATGTTATGGAATAATGGCTGTAGACAATGAAATGGTTCCTTGTCCGTGTATACATCTTTTTTACGGGGCTAAATGTACTGCATAAATATGTTCAAGTAAAAAGCTGTTTGTTTATAAGAAAAAGGAAAGTCAGGATGGAAATTAAATTGAGTTTGTTGCTCCAGTTTTCCCCACACGCGGTTTCCATTATAAATTCCTAGAGGAAACCTATAAGTTGTTAAATTACTTCGGCGAGGAAATTTCCATTTTCGAATGGAAGCCTGCTTAAGTAGCGCATTAGGTCAAGGATGGTTCTGTTCCCCGGAGTCGATTCCTTGACTAACTGAACTTAATTATAAACTAGTTCAAGTTAAAATGTTCTTTGTTATAGCCACAATTTATTGCTTAACTTAGTAATTGGCATTAATAAAACAAACATAGGTTAACGCAAAGTTGAGTCGTTGTCAGCCGCACGGGGATTTCGGACGGATAATAGCGATCATAAATTCACCACTTGGAAAACCAGATTTTTTCGTTTTTAACCGACTTCAGAAGAAGAGGAGGTTCTCAATTTGGATGTTTATATTTTTTGGGGTCCGTACAAAAATGGTAAAAAGGAACCCGTACGACTCAGTCTGTCTGTCTGTCCGTCTGTCACAGGTGGATATCTCAAGAACTACTAATATTGTCATTTTGAAATTTGGAATAGTTTTAGATGACATTTGCTCAGTTATTTTGTAAATAAGAAAAAAATAAAAACATATTTATTTTTTTGCAACAGGGACTGAAAGGGGAGGTCTTAAAAATTCGAAGTGGGACTACTAGGGCATGTGGGGTATAACATGAAAGAGTGTTTGCACATTCTCAAACATATTTTTTAGGCCGCATAGTTTTCGACTTTCGATGAAAAATGTAAAAAAAAAATACCGTTCCCCCCTTATCTCCGAAGTTTGCATAGAGAAAAATTTGAAATTATTCTATGTGATAGAAGTTTATGTAAAGATTACAGCAGGGAAAATAAAACGATGTCTTTATACAGCACACTTTGAAAAAAAATTAGAAAATTGAACAATTAATATATACTAGTACGGAACCCTCGGTGCGTGAGTCCGACTCGCTCATGACCGGTTTTTTTTTATGCATGTCCGGGCATAACTCCGTCAAATACAGACGGATTTGCAATATTCTTTATTTGTTCGAAAGAGATTTATTCCGAAATGGTCAAATGAAATCGAAATGTCGTTTGTCGTGTGGTCGAAATAGGTAAATTTCGTAAAGATCTGATGATGAGTTTCGGAGACAGACAACGGAACTCTTTAATAAA
This sequence comes from Eremobia ochroleuca, assembly GCA_949629135.1. Lineage (NCBI taxonomy): Eukaryota > Metazoa > Arthropoda > Insecta > Lepidoptera > Noctuidae > Eremobia > Eremobia ochroleuca. The sequence continues at coordinate 10,371,785 of OX451398.1, forward strand.
TGCCAGCAAATCATTGCTGCTATCGCATATGTATGCATTGTTTACGCAATCACACAACATAACATCACGCCTGTACCCTCTAGAGGGGTACGCAGATGAGTTCGGTATACCACAGTACACCCTCATTTCTGTCAAAGTTGTTATTGGGGTACCTCTAATTTTGCAAGTAAATTCGGGCATAACTTTTTTGTGTATGAATTGATTTAATTATCCGACTTTGAAAAAAGGAGGAGGTTCTCAATTTGGTTTATATCTTTTTTATGTAAATTCGGGCATAACTCCGTCATATACAGACGGATTTGCAAAATTCTCTAATTTTTTAAGGGATAGGGTATGCCTCAGGGGTGGTCCCATATAAGTTTTATTAACTTTGTTTGGGTAGTTTTAGAGTTAGCTTCAATAATATGAATTTTTTCCACTTACTTTATATTGATGATGTTTTAATAGCTTCCTGTAACTGATATTTACATAGCAAGTTGTGTATATAAATGAATTTCTATGAATTTGTGTGGGGTAGTTATAACTAAAAAATGAAAAATAAAAATTTATTAAAAAAAAAAAAAAACTTCCGACTGCCAAAAAAACACTACAAAGTGAAAAATAAGAAATTTCGGAAGTCGGTGTCAAAAACGAAAAAGCGGAACCATCGACACCGACTTCCAAAATTGAAGTTATTTTCCACTTTGCAGTGTTTTTTTTTGGAAGTCTGTTATTATTATCATAATTTTTTTTGTAAAAAAGTTTTTATTATTGCTGTTTAAGACACTATTTTACATGTCTTATAATTAAGTCGTTAAATTATTGGTACCGAATTTTTAAATTGCAAGAACTAAACGCCTACTTACACTGTCTCAATATTGCAACCAGTGGGGTAATTGCGTAATACACATACAATGGCAATGTCTTTTATTTTAACAATTCAACGACATTCATTGCGTTACGAGTATTTACCGGATTGGATCGGATGCTGAAGGGTATTTAATAGCACAAGTTACTATGAAACACCTCTCAATAGGTGCACGAACGATGTGTAAGTTAGAAGGCGGGCATCCCAGCCGTGATAAAGAGCAACCCAAGTGAAAATATAACATAAAGGTCTGTCAGACGCTGCCGCACACACGCCGAGCGGATGCGATTTCAGCGATAACATCTATATTAAGAAGGAGAAGCGGGGCAGTTTTTCACAATCCCCTTCAGATGATGTCTTGCATCTTGAAGGTCGTTTAGCATGACCGAGATCACTGATATTACCCTAATACAAGTGTAGTGGATGTTTTACGAGCCATTCAGCTCGGCGGCCACGGAGATAATTTGCGTGGACGTGTGATAAAATCGCCGGGTCCTTATTTAAGGCCGGGCTCGGACGAGCTGGCCCATTGTGCTGTTTAAGTGACGGTTAAGTGGTGATTAGGAGGAGTACACATCTGTGATACGGGCCGAGATAAATATCAATAAGTAAACACGGGTTGCGGTACCTATATTTATGAATGTTTCGGATGTACCTTCAGCATATTGTACTTAATTTAAATAAAAATAAGTACTGTTTTATTTATTTATTACAACTTTATGCACAAGTAAAAAAAAAAAAAAAGTACTGTACAAAGGCGGACTTAATGCTTGAAGTATTTTATCTGATTATCACGCACGTAGTCGTAGTAGGTTGTGCAATTGCGTATTATTTGGCTTGTCTACGGGCGTGTTTCTGCGCTGAATAAATAGTTAAAAAATACTTACCTTACTTTTATAACTCGATCAATTTCAATTTCAAAACCCAGCTTACCTGAAACAAAAAATTAAATATTCTATTTAAATAACTCTTTAACAAATCCGGGCTAACAAACTGTTAGTGAGAATTTCCATAAAATGGTGGTATAATAAACAGCATCGCTTTAACTATCGGATTGAGCCATGGACACCGCCGGTTACGGGAATATTTGGTTTTATTTTCGATTCCGGACGGCAGATCGAACCGTGCCGTTTCGAGGCAAAACGCTTAATTGAAAAATGCCTGTACTTTTCAATCTATTTTTGTTTCCGATGCTATCTATGAACATTGTGTAAATCTTTTTTATTGGAGACCGATAAACGGTGTACGGAAACAAATATGTTTGCTGCGTATGAAATAGCGATGTTAGATTGTTTGCACTACGCGTCGTTTTTTGACTTTTATTTAACTAACTTAACCATACCACCAGCATTGCCATACAACGTGGCAATGCCGCCAGTGTCTTGGGTAAATACATCACCAGTCGACAGCGATGCGGATGAATTTTTACCCCACAAAATAGTATTTTTTTGACAACTAAAATAAAATTATCAAAAGAAAATAAAATGATATTATATAAAATGATCAAAAGAATTAGCATAAAAAATATTGTTAGAATCTCGATTATGATTGTAAATGTTTGCTTGGTCATTCCCTAGCATCAGTGAGATGACACTGACAGCTCACTCCACGCAAGTTTTCACGGTGAGATTTTTACAGAATCGACATGCTGCACCTTAATTACGTAACACACTATCAATAACAATAGGAATCATTTTGAAGGACATTGCTAATCCATTGCTTCATATTTCGAAGAATTTGTCCGCTCAACAACGTAAATAACACAATCAATGTTGTGGAACTGTTAAAATCATAGCCGTTCCTACTGGTAGTGTGTTAAGCGATCACCCCGCTGGTTAATAAAATACACAATCTTTAATAGAGAAAGGTGTCTGAGGTTGGAGGGTCGGATGTTACGGATCACCCGGTTTTCTTAGATACTTTACAAAACGGTTAGAGTGTATTTGGTCACAAGAATTTTATAGTTAACTAGGTGTGAATACCCGCTTCGCTGGGTCATTTTTAATTGTATAGTTATTTGTTAATGTTAATAATCTATCACTACTTACATTATAATTTTTTCATATAATATTAAACATTTTTATTAATGATAATCACACGTTTATAGAAATCACATGTTTCAACCCCCGTATCTTCTACACCCTTATAGGCATCAACTTGCAACCACCATAGTGCACGATGGGAGCCTTGTGCCTATTGCGAAATACAAACACTATGCGTCTGTGACGTGCAGTTTTAGCAGCAAAGTGAAATATAGAGACACACACCTCTATTTTTATATATACATATATAGATTATCAGATTGTGGTGAACAAAATACACCTAAACAACAACAAACAACAAAAACAAAATAAACTTGTTTCTATGAATAAAACCACATAAATACTGGTAAAAGTTTCTAGATTTCTGAAGCATCTTAATGTATTGACTAAAATATCAAGCTCGCAAACACTAGAGGCGATTCACGTAAACAAAATACTCAATACTAAGTAAACACTTATGCGCTATCGAGACGAATAAAAATCTGTACATATAGAAAAACTTTCTGAGAACTAACTAAATTGTATTCGTAGGACAAAGGTCTTGTCCCTGAAAGTCCATAAAGCAGAAAGTATGACCCAAATATCGGCACTGTTTGTTTAGGCCGCTGTCACGGGGAACTTAAACCATTATTCAGGATTCTGTCGGTAAATGATATATGTCGAGTGTGAACAGCTTTCGATACCGATATAAATGATTAAACATATTTGTTAAAACCGTAGATACATTAATACATTTATTGGCGTTATTTAAAGATATTAATCAGATTGTTGTTGATAAATGTGTTCGTAATATCGTCGTACTTTAGCCTTAAGTCTATATGTGGATAATAATTTTCCTTCCTTTTGGCACATTGCCCGGAACATTATCGCAATCCACTCTACGTTACTGTATTAATAAAATGTTTTAGTTCATTCTTTTTCATTATTCATAAGGATATAGATACAGAGAAAATTATGTTGGTATGGACAAGGCGCGGGCCAGTTATGTAATTAGCCTACCTACCATTAGCCGCCCTTTCTATTATGCGTCAATTAAAGGCGAGATCTTTGTCTGCTCCTATTTGCTACTAATTAATTATATGAACTTTGTGGCAATGCGAGGCATTTAAAACAATCTGAAATTCCTATCGCATTGTAGAGTACGTTATTTAACTCGGTGATTACGGACTGAGAACGGCGAGTGGGCAGCGCAAACAGTATTAAATTAAAACACTAGGTCACATTCATTACACACAATTCGACTGAATTTCACTAAAAGGTACGCAGAACCAACGCCCAGTGGTTTTTTGACACGAATCACAATATGAAAACAATACGTCGCAGCGTAATCCATATTAAACAATCAAAGTAGTGAAAGCAGACGTTCGCCACAATATGAAAATTTCCCATTGTGCGGCAATGTCGGTGTGTCGGTACACATTTTTGGGGATCCCATATAATGAGCCACGTAAATACGACTGCGAGCGACAGCCCACTAATTACGAAATCATTAATAAACACCCCGAAACATGAAGTGGTGAAATAATAAAGTCGGAACGACTCGCCGCGCAAATTGTCGGCTACCAGCCGTTGCTTGCGATTTATTCATGTAAGTAAATTGTACCCAATGTTGGTTTATTGGATAGCCACGGTACAGAGTATTATTATTAAAATATTGATCCTTTTTTAGAGGCTGGTGTTCAAAGAAGCATTTCGGAGATGTAGCAGAGTATCGTGATATCATTTACTACGCTATGGTAATTCTGAATTTCAGACATTGGTTCTTGGAAATTACTTGATATAAAGCTAAGATGTTCAATGGATGATTGACAAATAACTGGCTGTCTAGCCAAATTAGTGATGTGTGTGGTGACGGTGACTCATTTTGTTTTATAATCTGTATGCTCACTCTGTGGATGTATGTGAAGATATCCATTTTACAGTACCCAATGGACAAAGAGTTCTTTTTACGTACGCACCGTTCGTAGCTTCTGTCTATGCCTGTCATATCTTGGTAAAGACTAAAATCTATTTTGCCATCAAAAGATTGCATTAATATTTAAAGCGTTTCTTAAGCTATTAACATTACGCTTTTATATTTTTGTAGATACGAGAGAAAATACTCCGAAGAGATGAAGAAGTCTTCCTGCTGGGTAATTGCGCAACACACTATCATTAGCAATGGGTTTCATTTTGACAGTTCAACAACATTCATTGCGTTATTTACGTTGTTGAGCTGACGAATTTTTCGAGCATATGAAGCAATAGATTAGCTTATATCCTTCAAAACGATGCTCTACTATAGCTAGAAAATTAATCGTTTATCTACTTAGCTGCGAAACACATGCCAATTAATTGAATAAGTTAAACATTAACAATATCAAACAGAATACGTTTAGTAAACTTGCTTACTGTAATATTGATTAATTTAACCAGCTGTTAGGCATCTCACGGCTACATTAGTTGAACGATTTATGGATACTGTAATACAATACATTAAAGTTTAATGTTATTAAACTAAAATTATGCTAAATCTTAGCACAAATACTTTACAAGTAACAAAAAAAAAAAAAGGTTTTTATGCAAACAGATGTTCAGCGCTCGTGACCGTTTATTTTAAAAGAAAAAGAACAGAAAATCATAACAGATATACCTAAATCCTATACATATAAACGGGACATTTTTTTCAAGATGGAGAACTTTTATTTCTTAAGATAACCGTTCCTGTCTTATGGAGACAAAATAAAAGTGGTCTTGGGTCTTGGTGAAGTGTGGGAAAACTTTTTTAGAAATTAGAGGTTTGGTTTCCGCACTTAGTCCTGCAAGTGGACCATTGTGGCCATGGCGGCCGTCGGTGGTTATTCCAACCAGCAAGACTTAAAGGTGGTGGAAGGTGGGAAGACTTATAAAATTGATCTTGGATCTTGGTGAAGTGTGGGAAGACTTACCCAGCGACACTAACACTGAGTAGTGCAGCATTAGTAAATGCTGTATTAAAATTTTATGACAATCATCCTTCTTTGAAAATATATTCAACCTCATTTTTGGATCTTTGCGTGACTAGTAAATTTATCATCGATTTTTTTTTTTATTTGGAATTTTCTTATATCATAGAAGATTTTTTCTATGAAGCCATGTCACTTGAAGATAAGCTATGAGATACGTCGGGTCACCTTTTTAGGAACTTTACAAAAAAATTTAAAACTTTCAAATACCATAATTATATTGTGAAATGTGGTGCAAAATTTTATTCTAGAACCAGGGTATGTATTTCATCTATTGATTATTCGAAAGTTATTTTCGTCTTCAACATGTTATTCTATTTTTTCTTTGCCTTAGGCAGCGCTCAACAATATCGGCGAGTCAGTGACTCCCCGTGATTCGAAATCCCAACTTAACTGGTATATCTCTACACCTTTTTTGTTATTAAAAATCCTGCTTGCATCTCGGGTCATCATGTTACGTTATTTGCTTTAAGTTTCTTCCGAGAATTTCAAGCCAAATTTCGGTCCACTCACCTACATGCTGCCGTAGTCAGTTGAGCTGTTTGATCGGCCAATCTATCACCGTTAACGTCTTGGAAGATCCTGACTCCAGATACCGGGACATCAGACAGTCTCGTCGTCACTACCAAGGCCTTAGACTGGATATTGCAGATATTTAGTAGTTTTTCTTTAGTAGTCATAGTTTTTTTCATCCCTTTTTTTTTTAAAGAAATATTCTTGTAGTTCTTTTAAAAAAAAAACCTCAAAATCTACGGATCTTTAAAATAATGATGTTTAAAACTATGAACTCGCTTAGAGCCGTTACCTACTAGACGCGGCCTTTTTTAAGTTACGCGTTCGTCAGGGTTCAATTGAAACCGTATCGTATTTTGACGCATAATGAAATCATGTTTAAAGATATAATATAATGTTCATACGCCTAAGTTACTTCTGTGTTTTCTAACTTAAAACAACCCGTCGTTCTTTTAATCAATGTTTGGTTGTGAGTGTGGTGTATTCTGTATTTTTTTTTTTAATATTTTTATGCTATTACCAAAATTATACGTGTTTCTGTGGCGAAGACGTGTTTCCTTTTTTTTTTCCGTTACAGTAGGGACAGTGTGGGGCCATAAATACAGCCCAGGTTGGTTGGTCGAAGTCACTTGTTTTCGAAGTTTTGGTTCTAGGACATGCCAGTTTCTTCACGATGTTTTCCTTCATCGTTTTGAGAGCAGTGGTGATGAAATTATTTACACAATAAAGCGCCTAAAACGTATTATAGCGCCTGCCTGGATTCGAACCTACGACCTACCACTCGTAAATCGCAGCCGTTACCACTGGGTCACCACTGCTCTCTACCTATCTAACATCTCACAAATTCACCCAGTTCATTAAACTTCTTAAGTCAATAAATAGTAAATTACTACTTCAGAAAGTGTTGTACAGAAAATATAGCACCGGTAAGTGAAAGGGCATTAGTTGCTTATCGTCCATTCTATGAATCACTTGAATAAACCGATTTCCTCTTAATGGAACTCCTACGCACTCCGTATAAGAGATTTACACCTAACTCGTTATCGTCTTAACTGTTTTCTTTCTAGCTATCGTAAAGATCTTTGCCTACCTCATACAGGATAACGAAATAAATATTTGCACGGTGAGTATTTACATTGGTATTATGTGTTGAGATGTAAATAACGTCTCGTGTATTAACAAGATTATGTAAGTCAAAGTCAAATCATTTATTTCAAATAGACACATAAAAGGCGCTTTTGAACGTCAAAATTTAACTTAATTTTTTTTTAAGTCAGTGGTTTTTATTTTTTATTTTTCACTTTTCAGTTGTACGTACCCCACACAAATTCACTTAACACTCAGTTGAAACATCACTAATATAAACTAAGTGGAAAAAAATCGTATTATTGAGGCTAAATGAAAAACTACCCAAGCAAAGTTAATCAAATGTATATGGGACCACCCCTTATCTATTAAAAACAATACATAGATATACAATTGCAGCCAAGCGGTGCCAAGCTAAGGTGCATTGAAGAATTGAAGACACCGACTAGAATAATCATCAAAATTGGTTCATTCGTTTTTGAGAAAATCGCGGACATACAAACGTACACACAGGTCGAATACAAAACCTCCTTTTTTGAAGTCGGTTAACAAAATCGTATCGAGATCAGTTCTCGGAATCAACTATATTCCATAAAAGCTTGGCGTCAAGAATAGTGCAAATGCTGAGACTGGATAGTGTACAGTAAAGCATAAATTATTCGGTATTTTCGAAGCGCAGCAGTGTTGTCATTATATATTTTTAGAACTACAGCCACGGAATCAATTCCCTTGCAGACATTTCTGCCAATTTATGGTAACAAGTTTCAGTTTTACGATACACAAAAATAACGGTACTACATAGTAATGCCATTTTCCCTGGAGTCCATTTGTTCGGCCACGTGTCCAATAAATTCACATGCAAATATAATACTTACTCCATGGAAATAAGGTTTTATGGGCAGCTGGAAATATCGCTGTTTTGACGTGAATTGGCTCAAATCCCAGCTTGGTTGTAAATATGAATAAACCTCTTATAATATACCATCATCATCATCTGCCTAGCCTTTTCCTAGCTATGTTGGGGTTGGCAACCGTATGCTTCAGCGATAAAGTTGAAAATCTATTAAAGAAACTTGACAGATTGTAGTAGCTTGATGTGCTGGCGACTGTACATTTAATTGTTTTTAAAAATAACATTAAACGTAGAAATATAATGCACATACGCCAGCACATCAAGCTACTACAATCTGTCAAATTTCTTTAATAGATTTTCAACTTTATCGCTAAGGTTCAAAGTTGATTGCGAAAATTTGACAGTTTCGGGTAGCTCGATGTGCTGGCGTCTGTGCATCAAAAATTTAATGCCCGTCAGAGCAAAATATTACTTTCATTCTTCCAAAAATATTGTTACACTGACGTTTGCTGATGTTAACAAAGTGTCCAAAATGAAAGCCTATCGAAACTGTTGAGGTTTTCCATTGAATTTCAACTTGAATAACGCGTTTAATAAATATTTGTATTTATTTTAATTTTTCCGTTTTATTATTTTTATCTGATCATAAGTTTTTATTCAAACAATATTTTGCATAGTTTGTAGTTAAAATATTTAAGCTACCTACATTGCAAATATTTAAGCTATGAAATTGCGAAGAATAATGTTGACAAAGGTTATATTAAACCAATTTTCAGTAGGTACGGTAGGTAGCTACTGTAGTTAAATGTTTGGAAATACTTTCCATATTGAATATGTGTAGGTAGGAAAAATGCCAAAAGGGCGTTAGCAAAAAATTCAATTGCAAACTAAAACCCAATTAGATCGTTCTGTTTTTAGGCATACTTAAAAAGAAAAAAAGTAAAATCCTGTTTAAAAACAAGCTTTTAATGAACTAAAAAGTACTAAATAAAACGTACGATAACATAAAAATTTTATATTTTGTTAAAAGTTTCAGGCTTATCTTAAAGTGTAAGAAGAACGTTCAGGCCTCAAGCTTTTATAAAAATATTAAAGTTCTATGTTATCATAAGTTTTATCTAGTACTTTTTAGTTCATTAAAAGGTTGTTTTAAAAACGGTTTTTACTTAAATTTTATTTTGTAATTTTTAGCATCACAATTTGTTTAAATATCCGTTCTATCACTTTCACTTAAAAGGTAGATGTAACGCCAAATAAAAGAACCCTAATACATACAATACACAAGTCATGGTGTGAAGACAACCGAGTTGTAGGTACTATCCAAGTCATGCCATACTTTAGAACAGGCTATCATAATTGAATGAGCATACAACATTTTGTGCCTTAATGAAAATCCTTCGTCTGAAGCCAATCCTGGGTGAAGAAGCAAGGTCATGCAGCATAAAAATGCATTGTCTTCGAAACAGAATCAATATGTAAAATTTCAACTCCGTAGGATAAGAGGAAGTGGTTTTAATTCAGCTTACAAGATATAACCGAAATATACATACATACAATTATTGCAAGTTAAATAAAAGCTTGTAAAATTGATTAGTTTACTAATTTATTATTTTCAAAAGGCGGACTAACCTATCATGTGCAGCAGACATCTATGAGTAAATAATATAGTATTGAGTCTATGTGAATATAATTAGACTGATTGATATCCGATTGCGTTGGCTTCATTTCAATCAGATAAGGAGTTTTTATTCCATATCCTGCTTTAATAAGTAGTCATCGATGATAACGAGGCACAGCAATCATGATTACTTACCAATGAATACATTTGCAAAGTTCAGCACGAGAGTACTTTTAAATTACACAAAAACTTAGCCACTTGTTCCCTCAACTTACAAAAGAAATCTTTTGAAACATAATTTCAAAGATAGTTTTCATTTGGTTCATAAATGCGCTCTCAGGGATTTTATCCGAGCATAACGTATTCATGGCTACTCACATTTCCGTCGCAAATTTTCCACGTTTGCTGAAAATAATTAATAAAGTCTACGCTGCCTTTCCTAGTTTCAGTATATTTGTTGGTCGGCTAACCGGTTAATTACAGTTTTATGTTGAAAATTTTTATACCCAATAAAATGTTCTTAGTTTTATTTTTCTTAGAAATTCTCTGTGCGCATTCCGAGTTATTTCGACTTTATATTTTTATACTTTTGTAAGTAGAACGGTTAAAGTTTGAGCTTTTGTTGAGTATACCTAAGTATGTCTTATAAGAAGAAAGGAACTTATGAAATTTAGTCTAGTCTAGTTCAACAAAGCGTGTAGTTTCTGAGTAATTTTAACCGTATAGTAAAACTATCTGACGGGCTCGTGGTTAAGCAATACAACCGCACGGGTCGTTCGACCAGGTTACGCAACGCTTGCCACGGTCGGTCCATGGATGGGTAGTCATCTTTTCACGCCGAGAACTCTCCGTGTCTTGGAAAGCATGTTAAGCTGTTGGTCTCGGCTGTCATTCTTGGATCTTTCAAAGTCTGACAACCAGTCTTACCAAGAGATATTGGGTTATCCTATAACTGGGTTGTGGAGGTCAGATAGACATTTGCTCCATGTAAAATACTGGTATTCAGCTGCATCTGGTTAGACTAGAAGCCGACCCCAACATAGTTGGGAAAAGGCTTGGCACATTGAGGAAAAATGTCTACTAAAAACATTTCCTTGATATCCAGACTAATTTTAAATACAATGACGAAGACAAAGTGCCTTGTTTTTTTACTGAAACACATAATACGAGGTGCAGAGTGATAATACCCACTGACAATGAAATAAGAGATCCAAAAAAGCATTTCATTTTGTCGTTCACAGTGAAGAGACGACAAAACAAGACAGGAAAAATAAATAATGAAGCCCAATTAACTAAGAAAAGAGCGACTACAATGGATTAGGGATTCTAGATGAGCTCTGCTGAATAATACTGTATTTTTTACTTCTCATTGGCTGTTCAAATATTATGTTGCACTGCCATGCTCTTAGAGGGTTAATTTGCTCCAATTTTATCAAGTTAATAATTAATGAGCTATAATTAATTAATGATATAATTAATGAGCATGAAAGCAAATATTAAACATACAGAGTAGCTGGTATATCGACGCGCAACCAGAAGGCCAATTTTCGTAATTTAAAACGTTGAAAATGTATTCGCTATCTCATCTCGGCGACAAACAAATGTCAAAAAGTTGTCGAAATATAGGGAAACAAGAGCTATTTTTGACAGATTGACACAGATCTGACTGTGAACGTTCTTAAAATTACGAGAATTGCCCCTCTATTACCATGGATTCAGTAAATGACTCTGAAAAAAAAAAAGGTTTCCATACATTCTGACCGCGTAGCTATTGGACTTTTCTATGAAACAGCACATTTTTTACATAAGTGACGAAAATTTTCTACGCTAGGGGGGGTCTAAAATCATGTGCTGAATTCATGATAAAGGATATCTATTATGACCAACAGCTTTTAAATTTACTTTTCACTTCTCGTGCTCTAAAAGTTCGTCTTTATGTTGTGCGTAGGCTACATAAAGTCGCTTTTTATGCTCTAGTCTAAGTGCTTAAAGTATTTTTTTTTTCTAAGACTATGATAATCACGGCCAACAGCCACACGCACAATAAAACGTCGCAGATTAAAGTCGTTATTTTATTTCATTTGCTTTAATTTATATCACTTCCGTATTTTTTATCGTAAATTTAATAAAACCAGATAAAATAGTTGTCATATAATATTCAAAGACGCAAAGAAACATTTTTATGACTTGGCAGTATGAAGTACCCAAGTCGAATGACACGTGTTGAAAAAAAAAAAAAACAAAAAGAACTTTTATAAAGTTTCGTGGAGCTATTCTCTTCTTCAATTTTGTAACATTATATACTTTTTGCCCGTTTCATCTTCTTGCAATCGAAGTGAAAAGCAGAGTCTAGGTACTTATATAATTCGGACATAAACGAGCCATATAACCCCTCGACTTAACTATCCATCTTCGCCTGCGGCTCGGGTGGATAAACGTCTCGGGCTAAAATGGCTTCTTTTATGCACTAGCTGTACAATCTACTGTATTATTAAAACAGACAATAATAAATTGTTGTTCAAATTGTTGATTTAACAGCATATGCATTAATAAGAGAATCGATTTCAATTAAATGTTTCATCAGTGTCATTGTACGGTTAAAACGACATTACAATAATGAGATTTACAAGTTTTGATCAACTGCGACGACGCTGTTCGATTTATATATTTCACATTTAGGTAATAGGGCGGTGCCAAACGGGCGTTGTGTCATTTAAGTCTCTATTTTTTAGAATATCGAAGGTGGCAGTTATGCGCATTTAAAATATTTTTCGACCGAAACTGCGACGTGGCATCGCCCTTAGGTATGTCAACTATTTCAGTGTCAACCTTGTCCATCACAGAGAATTATAAAAAAAGCTTCACCGTTTTTACTTGGTGTTCTAAAGCGAATTAAATGCTCAACAGATTACCGATTTAAGTTCTGTGCTCGTGAGTATAAATCTCTTTTGTATAAATCTTTTTTTTTTTCTGGTTTGTTCTCGTCTTTTTGTACGCTCGTGTTTCTGTGACAAATCTGTTCTTCTTTCTTTCTTTTCTTTCACTTCTAGTAAGAATTAGCGAGTATCCGTGTCGGTCTCCATTGCCTGTGTCCGAGATATTTTGTTGACGTAACTCGGATGCCTGTCTTTGTGCCTAATTTGTACTTGCACAGGATTGCGCTTTAAATAATAAAACTCAATTTTTTTTTTCTGCACCATTTTTTTAAGACTCTTTTCCGTGGAGCTTTTTCTTTGTTTCTGGCGTTATGTATTATAATTTCTGTGTTGTGTTTTCTTTAAGGCGTGGTACGAAGCAAAGTTTTAGGTGCCTAATTGACAATAGCGCATCGCGGTAACAAATAAGGTTCTAAACAGCGATGCGTTTAATGTTAGTTGAATCGAATGACCACCAAAATAGAAGTAATTTTACAGTTTTAATAAAATAAATGCAAGGCTCAGTCGAAAAATTTTTAGGTATTCTTTAGTTGATTGAATTCCCTTTATTATCATTACATAAAATATGCTAGTATACGGTCAAAGTTTTGAGAATTATCGACGAAAAATATTTTTTGAGCTCATATATCTCATATATCTAATGTACATGTAATAAAAAACTTGTTTTTGAATAAGTCTTTTCTTTGAACATTAGAAAATTCACCCAATTTTTTTCTGGTTTGTAATATGTACCGATTCGCCTAAATGTGCGACAAAAAACTGAGCGTTTTACGGTGTCTTACGTTCGGGCAGCGCCTTAAGGTTACGTACCAGCGTGTTTTCGATATAGGTACAACTTTACGATATGGATAGGAGGGATAGTGCCAAAAAGGTAGGAATAAAAAGAAATGGAGGGTAAAGTGAATAATTATTAAATTCAGAAAATTCGCAGCACTGAGAGTTCTGAACCTTTTCTAATCTTTAAGCCCAGATTCTATTTCAATCAGGATTCTATGGCCCAGTAATATTGATCTAGGATTAATGTGCCTTTGTCACCGCCTCACCGGTAACCCAATATCCAACAAGATGATATAACACACTATTGATATATTTCTGCTATGCTCTAATAGATATATATCTCCGCTTTGAGAGAGACATCAATTCCTGCGAATGGCCTTTCCATAGATAGTTACCGGGAATCAGCCTCTAATATTATTACACTACCTACCAGGTACCAGGCACACAGTGATTCACAGGAGCTAGTAATTGGTATCTCTAATATCTCCTGTATAATAATATAACGTACAGTTAACCAGGTACTAATTATGGGATAGTGCTCTGTCCATAGATTTAGGTACTGGTCAATCGACTAATGACGTTTGTAATTGGATATGTATTGCATTCCGCATATTGATATCGGCTTGAGGGATTACTGCGTCTGAATAGCAAATGATGTGTGACTAACGGTAGTAATTATAATGTAAATTTAAGTGGGGCGATGGAGGGGAATGAGTTGTGGGTTGAATATAACTTAAATCAACATAAAATAAGGTAAGTATGAAGTGTTAAATGTTAATATTTTAAATTCGAATGCCACTCTTTTAAATTAATATGGATTAGTTAATGCAAAGGTTGCATAAGTAACTGTAACGTATGGATCTACCTTATAAACCGTATAGAGCTACGGTTTCTATGCTTCGTTTTGGGTTAACTAACATTCACGAGTTGTTTGACCTAATAGCAGCACTTGTTTGAGCTAAGAGCAAATAATAGCAGTCTACCCTGAGACAATTTATAATTGAGTTGGCACTTTATGTAGCTAAACCAGAGGTGGAAATCTGAAAACCTTACCTTCAGTCTCCACACTCACAAGTACCAAACTCCTCTTTAGAACATTAGGTACCTCAAAAAAAAAAAAAATAAACAACAACGAAAAAAGCTTTTTGTAATAAACCAAAAGAAAGCCATACCTACGCATACCATCTCGTTAGAGCCGTCCAATCCCTTTCGACTACATCTGTACTAACAGACCCGACAGCACTCGAAATAACGGTATTATCGTGTTAGGAACAAAACAAAGCTTTTCTATTATCTCCGAGGTAATCACGAGACGGCCCGAGGATCCCCGAGCCATAATTCCGTCCAATAATCCTTCACGATGAAGAGTTGAATAGGGCTGATGTGTTATGGCATATTACAGAGCGCAGTTTCCTTAATAATTTGTCTCAAAGTTAAGGCTGACGGGTTCTACCATTGGTTTACGAACTTGTGTCACTTTGTGCCCTCGGGCTTTTATTTAGGTATTAAGTTCTGTTTACGTTTTTTATCATTTATTTCTGCTTGAGTATAGTTTTCAATGTTTTTGTTGGTATATTGGCGTGTGCTAGCTGACATATTATGGCAAACAATTTAATTTAATGTTTTGTATTTCGTAATATTAATTACTTATCAATTTCTTCTAACTGAACAGACAGCTTAGCTGCTGGGGAGTTTGTTGCGCTACTTCTTCTTCCCAACTAAAGCACTAGGAAGTGGTGAATGGCGGGCTTTATGGGGGACTGTCTTACGTAATTTGACGTTCAAAAAGTGCTGATTGCCTGGGATTGAATAAAATAATGATGTTGAATTTGAATTTAAAACTCACTTCATTGGTCAGTTACAAAGCTTCGCGACTTTGAGGTTCTATAAAGAGTATTCTATTCTATGTTCAGAAATCAGGTATAGAATAATAATGAATTGATTTCGTTGAATCGCAGCGATCGAAAGCTGATATTGGATTTCAAAGAGCAAATGCGATTGGTTTTTCCCCACGCCATGGGACTTAATCCCATCAATGACAATCTGTGCCGTGACTGTACAACATCAAACTTTTGCTTTTATATCACAAGTGTAACGCTTATGTCAACATTGTTTTCTTTAGCGTGTAATCTGATTTTTGTTAGTATCTTATGTGTATAAAGCGCCCAATATATCCTGGTCTTTTGTGACGGTGCTGCATGTCAAGGCACAAAGCAATCGTATGAAAATCTAAGAATTTTATTTAGTTTCGTTGCTCAAAAAGCCGCTAAGCTGAAGTGGGAGTAGGCTGGCCACGTCCCGATCCACGCTGGGGTGGTACGCTCAATGAGCTGTGGGCCAAAATAAGTACCACGTGGAGCCCTGAAGCAGTTAGAAGGCGTCGCGGCAGACCCCGTAGAAGATGGTGGGACGACCTGCTGGAGTAAACAAACGACCAGTGGTCCACTTTAGCCTTGAATAGAAAGTGCTGGAAGTCTCGGGGAGAGGCCCAGCAGTGGGACGATGCATGCTAACAGTAACCAGTAACTAGTATTTAGTTTCATAATTTGCCGCCTGTCTAAATATACTGGACATGAGTTGCGTTATAAATTGTGTGATGTAATTTCTGCTTAGAATTTTTTTTCGCCACAATAATGCGGTTAGTTTTTGCTCTAGTCAGTTAAGGTTTTTTACAACCATTTTTGTATGGGATTTTTTGGAGGAATTAATGATTATGGTCTTTATTTGACAGTGGAAGTCATGAGTGTAGTTTTCTGTGGAATAACTTAGGACATGAATTAGGTATTAGTGATCCACTACAATATTTTCAAATCATCAAATAATAACTTTTCAGGGTTCCGTACGTTCGAATAAAAACGGAACCCTTAATGGATCACTCGTGTTACTATCCGTCTATTTTGCTCCGAAACGAATGGACCGGTTAAGTTGAAATTAGGTACACAAATGAATTTCTGTGATCCAAACGCGGACGTGTTACGTAATTTTTTTATCCTTTTAAAAAGAACTAAGTTCTTAAAAATTACAATGTAGTCTTTTTTGTAAGACTAAGTAATTTAAATCTAATTTAATTTTTTACGTGATAAATATAGTGTAACATAAATACATGTCATGAATTTTGAATTTGGGGGTCCCTTTTGTGAAGCAAATAAGAAATTTAAAACAAAGGAGTGCAAATTATACCATGTGACATATCAAATGAAAGGACTTAGTATAAGGGTCTCAAATATATGTTTATTATTTTTAAGCTATTTATGAAAATTTACCATTTTGTGTCTCAAATTATGAAAAACGGGAACCCTTCATTGTGCGTGGTCCGACTCGCACTTGGCCAGTTTTTTAATGAGATTTCTAATAATTTAATACCAATCCGAGCAATATGTTTCAGACTATTTGGATGTGTAGACTGATAGACTAACATACATTAGGATTTATCTACAAACATACTGCTCATACCACAGCTGCCTGCTCAGGACTAAGAGATTTGAAAATTCAACCACTTAGCCACAAGCCACAGCCTAAATTCACTCGGGTTTCTGAGTAACGTCATCATCATCATCATCTGCCTAGTCTTTTCCCAACTATGTTGGGGTCGGCTTCCAGTCTAACCGGATGCAGCTGAATACCAGTATTTTACATGGAGCGACTGCCTATCTGACCTCCACAACCCAGTTAGTGGGTAATAGGTATTTTTTTATTTATTTATTTAATAGGTCAGCCTACAATTGTTTGCACATTTCATTTCTTAAAATTACGCGATATACATTTGTAAGTGCAACAATCACTTACAGGCTAACACCACATGCACTATATATTTAGAGTACCTATACGTTTTACTAAGCATGCATCTAGCAATTTGAAACACACAAAGACTAGAATTAAATTAATTAACACGTTGAACGCCATGGCAGACACCATTTATCTGCCAGTGTGTATTCTCAGTGGGCTTCATGAAATATTAAAAAACAGTCAAAATTTGTTAACATATTTTTCCGGTTTAATTGTATGAAAAATGGGTATAATCTAATATGAAATAAATACAATAGCGAAAAATAGTAAATATAGAGAAAAAATAGCTGGCAGTCACCATTATCTGCCATGGCCCAGCCAAAGCACTATTCGTTATTTCAGTGGAGGGGGCCACGCGGGTCACCTTGTCAACCACCCCCCGCACCCGCGCGTAAGCGCTGCGCTTGCTCTCGCTACTACTCAGTGGCAAAAGTCGTACGCTAAAGTGCGGACCGTTTCGCGCGCTCTGTAATTTGTAATTATACCTACATACGTATTCAGTATTCGTTACTAATACTCCTACTATTACTAATAAACATGGAAGACTTGGATTTTGATATAACCGCTGAACATCTGATGCAACTGGACAATATTGAAATATCATTACTAAATAATAGTTTTATAATGCCGAGTTCAGATGACGAGTGTAGTGATATAATTCAACCCCTAAGACGAAAGTGCCGCCGAATTATATTATCAACTAGCGAAGACAGCGATGCCGAAAACGTTCCGCCCTGCCCCAGTAATAATACAAGCCCTTCGAACATCTGGACAGAGGTTCAAGGTAATCAACGCCGTATTATTCCGTTTACAGACATTTCTGGTCCCGCACCCCATATAAAGTGTATGCATGGAATGACTCCTGCGCAATGTTTTTCGCTTTTTTTGACTGATAACATATTGCAACTAATAGTCGATGCCACTAATGAATATGCAATTAAAGAAATAACACAATTACCTGAAGCTTCTAAATTTGCACGGGTTCGTAGATGGACACCCACTAACCCTGCTGAGTTGAAATGTTTTTTTGGCTTGATTTTATTTATGGGCTTGGTGAGGCTACCTAAATTAGCTGATTATTGGTGTAAGGACGACATGATTAGCCATCCATTTCCAAAGACCATTATGTCTCGTAATCGTTTCGAGCTGTTGCTGCAAATGTTACACTTTTCAGAAAATGACAATGAACATAAATCAGACCGACTGCATCGTGTCCGCAAGCTGTATGATGAAGTAAATAAAGTATTTCAGGAAAACTTTTCGCCAACAGAAAACCTGTGTATAGACGAAAGCATGGTCCCTTTCCGTGGGAGAATTATTTTCAGACAATACAATAAACAAAAGAGGCATAAATACGGGATTAAAGAATTTAAACTATGTACCATACCGGGCTATACTTATAAAGTAAAAGTATACGCGGGGAAAAATGATGATGTTCATAACACACCCACAAATGTTGTGATGTCTTTATGTGAAGATCGTTTTGAAAGAGGGCATACATTATTTACGGACAACTGGTACACAAGCATTACATTAGCCAGACAATTATTACAAAGAGAAATGCATCTCGTCGGCACCGTAAGAAAAAATCGTAAAGGTTTACCAAAAGAGGTCATTGATGCCAAACTTAAGCGTGGAGAGTATAAAGCTGCAGAGAGTAACGACGGAATAACGTGTTTAAAATGGAAGGACAAGAGGGATGTGTATGTTCTATCCACTAAACATACTGATCGATTTGTTAATATTCAACAGCGTGGGAAAACTATACGGAAGCCAAAAATAATTGTTGATTACAATATGGCAAAGGGTGCGGTAGACCTCTCTGATCAATTAGCGTCTTATTCGACTCCACTACGAAAATCTGTCAAATGGTATAAGAAGCTTGCCATTAATTTACTACTAAACACTACAGTGATAAATGCTCTAATTTTGTATCAGTCAGTCACAAAGAAAACTATTCAAATAGTAGATTTTAGAAAGGAAATTGTACAACAATTCTGCCAAACAGAGAGCGAGGAGTATCGACTTCGTGAGGTGCCTAAACGGTTGAAGCATCAATTGTCTAAAAAAGATGGCAAATCTAAAAGTACCCGACGTTTGTGCTCTGGATGCTATAAGCAAAATGTCATTTTGATGGGCCGACAATATGCTAGAAATAAAACCAAGAAAGTCAACACATTTTGTGAAACCTGCCCTTGTAAGCCGTTCATGTGTTTTGATTGTTTTAATAGATTACATAAAGTTTAGAACTTATGTCTATTTCATGGGCCGACAATATGCTAGAAATAAAACCAAGAAAGTCAGTATATTTTGTGAAACCTGCCCTTATAAGCCGTCCATGTGTTTTGATTGTTTTTTTTTTCATTTTTATTATGTATAATTAAGAAAGAAGTCATTTAATTTGTTTGATCTCCAATTTTAAGTCATAGCGTAGAGTACTGTATTTTTTATTTTATAATAAAGGTATTTTTCTAATATTTGGCATGCTTAATTTTATACCCCAATGATGTAAATAATTAAAATCATAACTGTATGACACAATTTATTTAACTAAAAGTCATCCGTATAAATGTTAAACCAGAAATGTCAGAGAAAAAATGTGTCGGGTCCGTCAGGTCCCAAATATCTCAAAGACTTGTAAGATTTTTGCCGCGCTAAGGCGCGAGGTTTGTTCTACAGCGCCCCGCGGGTCACTGCGAATAGCGTTCACAAACTTATTTATGTCTGCCAGCCCAGTAAAGACATTTTAACGCAGATCGTACTGGCAGTCAAACCGTGTCTGCCGCGGCCCGATGGACCCGGCTCATTGTCAGCCATACGGTGTCTGCCATGGCCCATAGGGCGAAGGCGTATTTTTTTTTGGGCGTTCAACGTGTTAAAAAAAAAATTAAGAATATTACATTGATTGGGAATTGAATGACAAATAAATTAAATTAAACTAAGATTAAATTTTTGGTTTACAGTTGATAACAATTTAGAGTTAATAAATTAAATAAATTATCAATTAAAAATTAAATAATGTTAAAAACTATATAAATTAACAAACAAATTTGCAATACAGATTATACCTTAGCTGTGCGAATAGTATTTAATAATTAATTTAGGTAAGACTGGTTGTCAGATTTTCAGGCTTCTGACTACCCGTAACGACTGTCAAAGATCTACGAATGACAACCAGGACCAACGGCTTAACGTACTTTCCGAGGCACGGGGAGGGGTCTCGGTATGTAAAGATGGTCACCCATCCACAGACCCACCGCGGCAAGCGTAGCTTTAACCTGATCGATCGACCTATGCGGCTGTTATTATATAGCCACGGGCCCCTCTGAGTAACGTATGCAGATTAAACTTTTTTAGGACTATCATCTGCTTTATCCTCCTAATAATAACGAATATTCGATCATATTGCAAGCATCCTTTGTAAACAGAATACCTCGGAATTTTGATTATGAAACTGTAGTTGGGGTATCGGGAGAGAAAAGTCCGGGGGAGGGGGCTACCCTTCCTGACTAGGTCAAGGGTCATTGGATCCTCTGCTCGGCAGGGGAAGCCTCCGCCCCAATGTATATAGGATAACGATAATAGCCCATTGCGGCCTCATTACAACACTATATTGAACCACTTATCACGTACCAAATTTCATCATTTCGAATCGAGAATTCACACATTAATTATCACGCGTCATTCATGCGACGTAATAACGTTTGTAAACAAGTAATCGCCGGCTGAAATAGAGCAACAATCGCGCGGCATGTGATAAAGTAAAATTGTGGTTTGCGCCTGCTTGATATCAAATATTTATGCTCGAGCGTGGAAAGCCGCGGGCAGGGAATGCCTCGCAATGGCGCGGAAACGGTAAAAAGCGTGTTATCCGGCTACAAATAATATTTTTAGTGAAAAATAACATTGGGAAACTGACAATGTTTGCAGTAAAGTGGTCTTGAAAATGAATTGACTTTTCACCATTTACGCCGACGCCCGTCAAACGAGCGGGAAACGCAATTCTACACGTTTCGCATTTCCTCGCCTCGCTCACCTTTACATTTTTAAATTGCTCCATATATGTATCTCTACAAGATTACAGCGCGGAGCAGAGAAAAATCTCTCTAAGTCCTCACGATTATGCGAAAAATAGATAAAAATCCTTTAACCGACATAATGCGCGCCTGAATCCGGCTTATCGTAAACCCTCTCTGGTATTTGCTCGTTTCTGAGAATTATTGATACAATAAACTGTTTACATCAATAGACTGGAAGAGTTTCACCGAGAGTTTTCGCTGAGTAATTAAGGCGTAAGATTAACCGCTTTAATACGTTGTTTATTTGTTGATATAATTAGCCGATAAAAGAACGTTAACTAGTTTACGTCGACTCTAATTTACGTGACACAGAATACGAGGAGCTGGTGTTTAGCGGTTAAATATAAATTCTGGCGGCGTAACAGAATATTGCCTCCATAATAAGCCTCTCCTGGACGCCGAGACATTTTTATTCGAGTCTCGTTCTCACTTCATTTTATTTTTAGACAAAACACCGCCATGCATATTCGAGTCTTTCCGTTGTTTAACTGCTGAAATCATTGCTTAGACGACGGGTGAATTTTCAGCACTGTTTTTATAATTCTAGTAAAATATTTGGATTAGGTACCTACATTTGTAACCTGCCCGGATAATGCAGGGAATATTTATTCCTTTTTCGTAAAAAGGTGTAGGTAATGGTAACGGATATAGATAATCGGTCACGACTTACGAATATGATGAGGAAAATCTCAAGTTAAATAATTGAGAACGTCTTATATAAATATTTGCAATAGATTATCGTGAACAAGTCAACAAAATATTCAAGTTCAGATACTAAATGCGAAATGTATTATTTTTTCCTTTATAAAGTAGCACAATCGGTGATATTTTATTTACGTTACATCTAGCCTATTAGCTAATAAGTAATTTAAATATTACTTAAACTGCTAAATAACTATAAAATTAAGAAATCGTCCAATAACGTCTTTGTTTCATATAAGTAAAGGGTTGTATTCACTATAAGTAAAGGGGAAGACACTTGATTCACGTGTTCTTTATACGATTCAGCACTCGACAGTTTAAATTCACTTACACTGCACTAAACTACTCGTAACTCAAAAGGTTTTACCATTTTTAGTCTTCACACTAATTCAGTGTTGTCATGGAGTTGTATCGCCTCGACATTCACGTGATGATGAAGTCTGTGTTCATGAGCTTTAGCATATTTTTGTATAACTATGTTTACGACATCCACCTTGAGGTCCCGGTGAACGTCGTGGTTTCTTATGTACCAGGGCGCGTTGAATATATCCCAGAGTACTTTATTTTGGAATCGTTGTATGATTTGACGATTGCTGGTGCTGCCCCATTAGGTAATACGCTCCCACAGCTGGGACACCGGCTTCCTCTCTGTGAGAGGGAGTGCGCCGTAATCCACCACGCGGGGCCAGTGTGGGTTGGCAGGAGTTACATATCTTCGAATTTTTGCTTTTAAGGCACCGTTTTAAGAGCTCATCATCTGCCTAGCCTTTTCCCAACTATGTTGGGGTCGGCTTCTAACCGGATGCAGCTGAATACCAGTATTTTACATGGAGCGACTGCCTATCTGACTTCCACAACCCAGTTACTGGGTAATACGATACCCCTAGGTTCTTACCTAGGGGTATCGTAATACCCACTCACTCACTCTCTGGTTGTCAGACTTTCGGGCTTCTGCCTACCCGTAACGACTGTCAAAGATCTACGAATGACAGTCGGGACCAACGGCTTAACGTGCTTTCCGAGGCACGGAGGAGTCTCGGTATGTAAGGTCACCCATCCACAAACCAACCGCGGCAAGCGTAGCTTAACCTGATCGATCGATCTGTGCGGCTGTTATTATTTAGCCACGGGCCCCTCACCGTTTTAAGAGCTGTGGTGATGAAATAATTTACTCAAAGTAAAGCGCCTGACTGGTTTCGAACCTACGACCTACAACTCGTAAGCCATGGCAGTTAACAACCTTACTCTTGAAACTTGAGCATTACGGACTAGGTACACTTGCGCTAAGTTTAGTAAAATCTTATTTAAATGATAGGCAACAAAAAAAATCAAATAAATGGTGGCAATTCACTTGGTTTGAAAGTAAAAATGGGTGTTCAACAAGGCTCGATATTAGGTTCTGGTTTTAGTATATTATTATATTAATGATCTACCCTATTTATTAAAAACCAACCGCAAATGGTGTTATTTGCTGACGATACTTCCTTAATTTTGAAGATAAATAGACGTGCATCATCTTGACGACGTAAATACCGACCTACAGCAGGTGCAAAATTGGTTCACTGCTAATAATTTAGTATTAAATGAAAAAAAAACTAAATGCATAAGATTTGCTTTTCCGAATGTTAAAAATAGTGATTGTGACATAGTACTGAATAAAGAGAAACTAGAATTCGTCGATAAAAATGTTTTCCTGAGGTAACAAAGTTTCAATTGGTCCTCATTTAACATCTCTTTCAGGGCGGCTTAGGTCAGTAGCATATGCCGTAAGAAAAATCCGTCAGTTTACTAATGTTGATACCACGAGGCTAGTCTGTTTCAGTTACTTTCGTGGTATCATGTCTTACGGTATTTTACTATGGAGACGGGCTGCAGATGTGGAGTTATTTTTATTCTACAGAAAAGAGCCATCAGAGCAATATATGGCCACCGCAGGCGCGATTCTCTAAGGGAACTGTTTAAAGATATTAATATCATGACGGTACCTGGTCAATATATCAATGAAAACATCATGTACGTAAAGAAAAATTTAAATCTTTTCAGTAAAAGAGGTGACAGATACACATCTAGGACTAGAAATAGGGACCAATTAGTTCAACTAGGTTTCAGACTGGCTTAGACTCATGCTTCATGGGGTACTATTTAAAATGTTACAATAAAATACCTCCCCTCATATTCCAACTCATATTCCAATGAAATGAAATTCAAATCTTACATAAAACGCACATTATGCAGACAAGCATATTAGGTATAAGTTGGGGGATTACATCGTTGATAAAAATGCTTGGCTCAACGCTGGTCCTGCTCCACAAGGGCGCATAAACTAATTAATTAGCATTCGAAAATATAGTTGGAGCTGCTGAAGATTGAAAAAAATATCTTTGTATTGTATAACTTCAATCTCTTAGTATTGTATAATTGCATAACACACGTGTGAGCACTATGTACCTAAACTATAAAGCTACCATTTACTGGGTACGTCTTTCATTGACTTTAATGTGCCCTGGCGGCTGAGAGACACTCAAATGTGTCGCTGGTGGTGACGTGTGTGTTGGATCATTAAGTTCCCTTCAAAATGGTTGAGCAGAATGGTGCTGGGGATCAGGACCATTCTGCTCAACCATTTTGAAGGAACGAGTTACGTAATGTTCGTGAACGGGCGCCGTCAGTAGGGACTGGACAACTCTTAGCCGCCACGGCTTATTTTAATTTATTTTCAATTCTGAATTGTTTCTTGTTTTTATCTTTTTTAGTACGAACGCTTTCAAAGTGCAAGTCTTTCTACATCGTTCTCACATGTATAATTTCAACATGGATGATGTAACTAATATTATGTAACAATTTTATGATTTAAAAGAGTGTCCGTGGAGTTTCTTACCCGTTCTTCTCCATAGATACCTACTACGTTTTGGAATGGGCAACTAGCTTTATCTTTCTGACTGCCCGACCCCTTGGCAATCCAAAAGTGCCTGTAATTGGTTTATTTGAAATAATTGCTTTGAGTTTGAGTTACCACTACCCATACGCCATCACCCATCACTGCTCTCAAAGTAAAATGAATTCCCATGTAAATACCGAATAGACTTAAAAATCTCTTAGTTTTTCCTTCCAGCCCAATTTCAGCAATTGGTATACTTGCTCATGTAGTTTTAACTAAGAAAACCCATTTCTTAAAGATCTCGACCTTAGCTAATTCACAGTTCACGAGAGACCAAAGAAATTCAAGCCGTTTACGAACTAAAGTCCCAGTTTTAACATTTCAAAGTGCAAACAAGTCTGTGAAACTTGTTCCTAGTTGTGGGACCACACGGGACGTGTTTATTGCAAATAGGAGCTCAGAATGCTAGTGGAACTAAACTAAGCGGGGATTTCGTGCAGTGTGCTCCGGACCTCGCTCCTCACGTCGGTTATTATTTTATTTGCTTGATGGATATTGCTTGTATCTCTTAAAAGTGTATGAACGAATCTAAAAGACTCTGCGCCGGGCCTTTGTACTATGTTTGTTTTTCTTTCCTCTCGGATAATTGATAGATTTTATGATATGTGTCTGCAACACACACTGTTACAATACAGTGCTTGATAGATCCAGCACTGTGTTTATTTAAAGATTGACGGCAGAACATTTTGAAGAGTATCAAAGCTTCGGCGCTTCAGTTTTTATATGGATGTATACCTTAAAGAACTGAATACGCCTTGGTGAAACTGAATAAGCACAGACAACATTTCTATTTAGTTTATCTTAGTTACCGCTAATTCATTAAGTAAGTAATAAAATAAACTAAGTTTAAAGTTGTTAAAATAATTAGTGTAACCTATTCCTATTTCTCAGTAGTAGCCCGAAGTTTAGATCTGTGCCCGATTGATAGGAATAACATCATGCTGAGTGGGAAGTCTTGTTGTCACAGTCATGACGTGCAGCCGTATTGAAAGAAAGAAAGAAAGAAAGAAAGAAAGAAAGAAAGAAAGAAAGAAAGAAGGAAAGAAAAATAAACCTATTTTTCTTTCTTTTTTTCAATAGGCTGGCCTCCTATTACATGGGATGGAACTCAAACGTAGCTGGCAAAATGTGGGTGTACTAAGACACGCCTCTACCTAACCCTTGGAGAATTACAGGCGTGATGTTATGTTACTCCTATACTAGACAACATCAAACTTAACTTTCAAGTTAAGTAGTAGAGTCAACCATGATTAAATGACAAAAGAAGACATCAAACAAAACAAATGAGAGATAATAACTCAATTTTGTGATTAAAACAAATAATTAACGTAACGTTGACTGATGAAGATCTTAAAAGCTTAACGATGTAAGAATTTCCGTGAAGTGAGAGACGCGGAAAATATTTGTAATCGTTAAGTACGTATCAAATTAATTACACAAAGGAATTATGGTATAAATAAAGTTATTATTAAATATAAATTGTGTCTCCTTCAAATATTTTTAATGTGAAAGTTAAAGTGTTTTGTGGATTTGTATTTTTGTTACAGAATAATCTTTTATTTAAACTACTTTGAGAATTGGCACTTTTTGAACGTCATCATGACATAAGACTGTCCCCCAAAACGCCCGCCACACTACTTCCTAGCTGGAAGAAGTGGCGCAACAAACTCCCCAGCAGCACAGCTGTCTGTTCAGTTATAAGAGCCTGATTCTTTACAATAGTATGCAAAGTAATTAACATTACGAAACACAAAACATTAAGTTAAATTATTTGTCATATGCCAGCTAGCACACGCCAATATTCCAACAAAAACGTTAAGAATTATATATTTTTTATTATTTTACCATTTATGTACACACATATATAAACAGGGAAGAAAAAACAGAACAGAAAAATAGGTACAAAGGAGATGCTTATTTCATAAGAAATCTCTACCAGCATACCTGCGATAGGACAATAGATAGAGAGATATACTCAAGCAGAAATAAAAGACAAAAAACAGACCCAGGTAGACTATGACCTGGAGTAAAATACCTATAGCCTATAGGATTATTTTTAACCGGGTGAATAATATAAGTAATAATAGTAATAAGTAGAAGGACTTTGTTCAGCAATGGGACAGTGAAGGAAAAACTAAAACAAAAAAGAAGGAATCCTAGTAAAAAGTAATCTAAAAACCTAGAGTGTTAGTAGTATAGTACAAAATATTTCTGTCTTATCGTAAAAAGTAATGGAAACAAAACGACTGAAACTTGTAAGTGACCTTCCATTTCATATTGTTTAAGAACACTGTTTAAACTAGCAGTAAGTTTCCCGAATGGAATAAAACAAATAAATAAAAGGTGTTAATATTTTATATTTAATTACTAAATAAAATTACCAACCGACTATTTTGTCTTTAGATTCAGACGTAGTTAGGTAAGTGGTTTCCTAATTAAAGACTTAACTCTTGATACAAAGATAACTAGATAAGCAGATGTCCTTAAACTGACCAAAAGTTCCACATTTTCAAGCAAGAACATAGAATTTTACAACACCATTAAATCGATGAAATATCAAATAATTCAAAGTTGAATAACGTTCAAAAGTCGACTATAACGTTAGAGTTGACTACTTGATTTATTCAAACAGAACGGCAAAGGACTTAATTACTTAACCGAGTGTCGGTATTAAAAGAACTTCGCGGCGCTTGAGTTACTGCAGGTACAGACAAACAAAGAGATAAGTATACAGGCTGCTAACTTGCAGCTGCTTTTAAATAATATTTTGAGAATTTTCTTCTTCTTCTTATCCAGTCGATGATATACCTATTATCTACTTTTCTAAATTACTTGGGCCCAGTAGGCTAAGCAATCAAGCCTTTTTAACACTCTTATATTTATTTATTCAAAAAGTACAGACACCAGCACATCAAGCTACTAGAATCTGTCAAATATCTTTAATAGATTTTCAACTTTATCGCTAAAGTATTAGGTTCAAAGTTTTTTGGGAAAATTTGACAGTTTCAGGTAGCTTGATGTGTTGGCGTCCGTACATTAGATTAAATTATACCAAAACGCTTATAGAAATAATTATTTCTATGTTTATTAGAAATAATTATCACAAAAATGACAAAGAAATGAAATAACACACCCGCATAATCATTACGGTGGGTCTTTTAAAAAGTCAACTGATAAATGATAACACTTTTACCTAGTCGTCAAAAAATAGCAAGTATTTTAAGACTAGGCGAGGTCGGTGTTTCCTATCCGACTAGGTTAATGGTCTTAAAATACTTATTATTTCTCTCTGATAAATTTTATAGGTAATATTTTTTGAGTTTGTTTCGGTGTGAGAAGAAACATCGAAACAAACTCAGAGATTACAGTCTCTTTTAAAGTTCAGATATTATCTTGATCAGAGCATTTGAGGACCTTGCAGATTAGTGTCTGAGGTGATCTTTAGAAGAAAGAACCACACAGCTTTGAATGCACCTGTCCAGCCAGTGCACTCATTTGTCATTAATGCGCATACAGCAAAAAATGTCAGTCTAGTGGAAATATGAATATTTTTGCCCGTAAACCTATCTGTTTGGGTGATGGTACCGTCGAATGTTCTACTTTATAGTGACGTCACTTGCGTGCATTTTAATGGTGGGTAGTCCATTTAATTAGGTGAACAGTTGCTACGATGCTTACTTGCGGGATTATTGCAGTTTGTTTGACTTACAGCGTGAACGCTTGCGCTGTTTGCGCTGACGTCATTGGCCTGATTTTGTTTTGAATTCCGAACGCGAATGTTTGTATGATCGTGTTTTGTTTTTGAATTTACCGTTTTTGTGGATGATATTATAAAGCGTTTGGAGATTATTAGGAACAAGTCGTGTGCCTGATGGCCTTCCCATCGAAAAAAAATACAAACTTCCATACAAACTTTTATCTCCTATTTAACCTCTTAAAGGGATGAATTTTCAAAAATCCTTCCTTCGTTTCATGAGGACCTCTTGTGATTTTTTTTTTTATATTTTATACCCAGCGGCTTAGGCTGTGGGTTGTCTGTCAGTGATTGAATGAATGAACTTAAGATTTTTATTCGAAGACATGTGATAACCATCAACCCGCACTGGGCCCGCGTGGTGGATTATGGCCCACTCCCTCACAGAGAGGAGGCCTGTGCAAGCAGTGGGAACATTATAGGCTGATTATGTAATACTAACATAGTAAGAAGATTGAGGTTATAGATTTGTCTTAAGGGACTATCATCATCACCATCTGCCTAGCCTCTTCCCAACTATGTTGGGGTCGGCTTCCAGTCTAACCGGATGCAGCTGAATACCAGTATTTTACATGGAGCGACTGCCTATCTGACCTCCACAACCCTCATTCACATATTTATAAGACTTAAAATTGGTCCCATTCAAAAATAATAAATAGCTTTTGAGTTATAAATTTTTTGTTATTTTTAATAAAAAAAAAATTGTATATCCACAATTCTTATAAATATGTGTTTAAAGTGTGTATGTGAATAAAGGTATTTTTCATAATTTTTTATGCTCTTTTTAATGGTTAAAGTCATTTTGGAAAAATCTTATTAGAAATATGTGAAAACTGCAAACCATCATTTTAGGGTACGAACTTTGAGGGTGATTTTCACCCCTTTAAAACGTTTGTTAGCAAAAAAGAAAAAATACGTATCTCATAATTTTTCATGTAGATTATTATAGTAAAGCCGCAACTAAATCGGTGAGGGACACCTCACGAGGTTTCCTTGTAAGTAATAACAGCCGCACGGGTCGATCGATCAGGTTAAGCTACGCTTGCCGCGGTTGGTCCGTGGATGGGTGACCATCTTCACGTAACAAGACCCCTCCGTGCCTCGGAAAGCACGTTAAGCCGTTGGTCCCGGCAGTCATTCGTCGATGTTTGACAGTCGTTACGGGTCGTCAGTAGCCCGAAAGTCTGACAACCAGTCTTACCAAGGGGTATCGTATTACCCAGTAACTGGGTTGTGGAGGTCAGACAGGCAGTCGCTCCACGTAAAATACTGGTATTCAGCTGTATCCGGTTAGACTGGAAGCCAACCCCAAAATAGTTGGGAAAAGGCTAGGCAGATGATGATCTTAAAATACTTAACTGCAACACGTAAAATTGTAGGATATAATCGTACATTAAATTTATATTTTAATACGTAGGTACAGACGCCAGCACATCAAGCTACTACAATCTGTCAGATTTCTTTAATAGATTTTCAACTTTAGCGCTAAAGCATAAGGTTCAAAGTTGATTGGGAAAATCTGACAGTTTCGGGTAGCTTGATGTGCTGGCGTCTGTACCTTTAACTATTTCTTTGTTCATTCCACTACAGAAGCCAGTTTATTATTCATCAGTATTGTTCGTAATTGGCTCGCAATAAATTATCAATTACGAGTTACGACTGCTTTCCTATTCAGTATCATTAAAAGTGCTGCGAAGTGCAGCACTTGGAAGTTCCGCCGATATTTTTATACGAATGGTGTAGTTAAACTTTATAGTTTGACTAGATTGTTAAAACTAGAACTTGATTTTTTCTAAGTATTCACAACAACGCAAATAGGTATCTATGCAGATGGTACACATTTTGATATCGGTCAACAGGACCTTATCAAATACACACCAATAATGGCTTGAGTGGAATGAAGTTATCCGGAAAAGAACCGGAGTTACCGACATAGCTTGCAGAGTAAGCAAACCATGGTTCGCTGATATAAATCAGCGGATATACAACGTGTAACGTTAAATGCGCAAAACCTGAAAATAGTTTGATCAGAATAACGAGCAGAATTAATTGAACCACTTTTTAATATGGGTCACATTTTTCAAAAAATCTTCATTAAAAACGTTGCCGTGTCTATTTATTAATAGGTCAAGCAAGCCAATGTCAGCGCGGCGCAGCGGCCCGGTGACGACTCCTCCCTCGGTAAAGCGTCGTCGCAGACGCAAGAAACGATCAGAATGGCCAGTAAAACTAAAACAGCACATAAAACCTTTACAATTTTTTTAATAACTTATTTTCTCTCTGAAATAGGTAAATTGAATTAAAAATCAGTTGGGGTGTCTGAGGTTTTGCGCATTTAACGTTACACATTGTATATTTCATGACATAAATAGATCAAGATTTTGATCAATTGATATTTACTGTCAAAACTAGACATTAGAAGATTGTTTAACCTAACAACACTTGACAAAAAACCTGAAGTGGCAATCTAATCATAAGTTTCGGGGATTCACCAAATAACGTTCAAGTACGGTTAGATTTTTTATTGAATTTCAAATCTTAAAATCGAAAATGTAGAGTTTATAGTAGGCTACGTTAATACTTATAAGGTATTTTCTTAAAGTTAATAATTTTCAATTTTATGGGAAACCCCTGACGCGTACCGTTCGAATGGTTTTCAAAATAATGTTATACTTAATTCTAATTTTGCTAAGTGTTATTTTAGTAAACTGATCATTATTTATCAAATACTACATTTTTTTTTGTTACTTTTTTAATAAAAAACACAAACTTTTTATTCTACAACAAAAACACATAAACCACTTACAGAATGAAAATGGGGTCTATTTTATACATGATATGTATCGTACACATATAAAAACTCGGATATTTTGATATTTATTATAAATATCGGATTATTACTAACCCTGAAGCAAACTGAAGTGGCAGTGGGCTGGTTATGTTTATCGAAAGGAACAATTCAGGCTCATAGTCAGAATTAACCAAATGTACTGGAAAGTAGTTTTGCTATAAGACAGCGTCTGTCGTATTGGCTTTATAGACAAAACTGTTTTCCTTTTAGTGGGAGCACTGTCTAAGTATGGTAGGAACAACATGGAATTCTTATGCTGAGACTAGGGTGTCTGTCGGTATTATTTTAAACCATTATACCACATAAGGATTTTTCCTGAACACTCAAAACCGCAAGAGGTATCAATCTGTAGTCCACACAAATACTAGTCTCGCGCCAGAAGGTCTACTCCATAGTACAAAGAGGGGAAGTAAGTTATCTTCATACAAACGCACCGCGCGCGGCTTGTATGTGTGCGCCAAAGTATCTATGCGTCGCCGCACGCACACTTAAACAAGATCTCGACCCGTTTCTCACAGCGCCAGTCGGGGCTAACACCGCACGAGGTTCGCGCGTCGCGGCTTTTGTTTATGAACAAATAAAAGATTTACATTTTTCACCGCCCTGCCCATGCTTTCCGAAATTATATTTCCAAAAGTTATTTATAAGGATGCGGATATATTACACATTAAAGTTTAATAACAAGGCGTTTCGTCATAGTCGAAACCGAAGAAAGTATTATTCTGTAGCTAATTTGTAATTTTGTAATAAATGTGTGATTCAATAGATATGATTGTATTAATTAAAAATAAAAATAAATATGGTCCCAAATACTATTACATTGTGCCTATCAAAAAAAATACAAAAAAAACTGACTAGTATATAATTATACTAAACAGTTTTTTGTATTTTTTTTTACGATTTTATATAGGTATGATATACGAGCTCTTAGTCTATTAAGTTATGTTAGCGGTTTGGGCGACAACCGAATCTGACGAAGAGCGGACAGTCGCGCCCCCACCGCCCCGCCGCACGCCGCACAGTGGGCTGAAATTCAACTTTCATAGACATTTTCATTTAATTTTTTGAATGGCTGTTTTTTTGCATGGATGTGCTTCGGAAGACTAAGTATATGCTTATAAATATAAAATTTACGGAAAAAGATTGCAAACGGCTCACAAAGAATTTTTTTTTGAAAATGTTGTATGGAGTTGACATTAAAATCGACGATAACTCAGCTATCGCACGATTGCGCCTTATTTCCTCGTAGGTGTTTTTACTACCATTTATTTAGGATTTTTTGGCATACTACTTAACCCGGGCACTGGTGCGATTTATTTTTTAAAAATCCTTAAATATTTTTATTTTTTTATTTTTATTTTTATACTATGTTTCGATCTTAGGTAAAGGTTAACGTAATATGAAGTACCTAAGTCACGTCTAGATCAATGACAGATAAATTGGGGACTAAAGTCTTGGTACTTTTTTTATAATGGTTCATTGAATAATTTACTGTTCAATCTCTGTGATAGTAGGCCTGTGCCCCTTAATAATAAATTAGTTAGTATTGATAGCATTACGAGGACGACATGATCACGTTTGTATTTGTATACTAACATCTTATTTAAAATAAAGATTTAAATAAAGGCTGCTGACGAATAGAAAGACTCTAACCATAGAAATGCTAACAAAAACTATAAACTGTTTGAATATATCATTAAATAAAAGTATATCTTGAATATAAGATTTTATTATATTAAAATGCAAACAAAATATAAACAATTTGAATAAATGTAACAATAAAATTATATCTTGAATATAACATTTAATGATCAATAAAAAAGTAAAAAAAAAAGATCTAATGGAAATACTTATTATTATATATTATTATAAATTAAAAGAAAATGAAAAAGAATTATATAAACTAAAATTATTTTAAAAGAATTAAATAATAGATAAAGCACTTAATTATCTACTCCGAGTCATAAGAAAGTGAAGCAGTAGTAAAGGAAGAAGAAAAAAGAATAAAGAACGAAATAGAATTTCTAAGACCATCTGTTTGCGAAAGCAATACAATTGACCACAAGCTTATGTTAACTATGGTTGATGGTAAAATATGCACATATCTTTCAGATGCGAAATCTTCAGCAACATGCTATCTTTGTTTAACAAAGCCATCTGAGATGAATAAGTTGACAGAAGTGAAAGTCAAGCCAATATCAGAGAATATGATGGAACTTGGACTTTCTCCACTTCATGCACGCATAAATATGATGCAGTGCCTCTTGCATATTGCATACAGATTAGATTTCAAGAAGAGCGCTGCTAGAGATGCTGACCAAGAATTGATGAAGCAACGACAGAAGATGATTCAAAACCGGTTTAAAGAGGATCTAAATCTGCTTATTGATGTGGTTAAACAAGGACACGGAACAACCAACGACGGAAACACAGCCAGAAGGTTTTTTGAATTCCCCGATAAAACTGCTGAAATAACGGGGCTGGATATAGAACTTATCCGCAGGTTTGTTGTAATTTTACAGACCATAACATCAGGTGAACATATAAAGGTAGAAAAGTTCAAGGAGTATACATGGCAAACTGCTGAGAGGTTCGTGTCAATATATGGTTGGTATAATATGCCTGTTACTGTGCACAAGATATTAATACATGGAGCAGCTGCATATAGCTCATAACGCAATCGTACCTATTGGGAGTCTTTCTGAGGAGGCATCGGAAGCTCGCAATAAAGATTTCAGAAGACTAAGAGAGCACCATTCCCGCAAAAAGAGCAGAGTATGTTCGAACGAGGACATTTTCAATTTCCTTCTCCTTTATTCAGATCCACTTATTTCAGCGACAAGGCCTACTATGGATGCAAAAAAGAAAAAAGCCTTGTTTGAAGAAGTATGGGATTTATTAAATATTCAAGAACCAGACAATCAAATAGAGTTCTGCGATATCACTAATTTGGATCCTGAATCGTCAGATTCTGATTCTATCAGTAGTGATGATGACTCGGAGTAGATAATTAAGTGCTTTATCCATTATTTAATTTCTTTTTAAAATAATTTTAGTTTATATAATTCTTTTTCATTATCTTTTAATTTATAATAATATATAATAATAAGTATTTCCATTAGATCTTTTTTTTTAACTTTTTTATTGATCATTAAATGTTATATTCAAGATATAATTTTATTGTTACATATATTCAAATTGTTTATATTTTGTTTGCATTTTAATATAATAAAATCTTATATTCAAGATATACTTTTATTTAATGATATATTCAAACAGTTTATAGTTTTTGTTAGCATTTCTATGGTTAGAGTCTTTCTATTCGTCAGCAGCCTTTATTTAAATCTTTATTTTAAATAAGATGTTAGTATACAAATACAAACGTGATCATGTCGTCCTCGTAATGCTATCAATACTAACTAATTTATTATTAAGGGGCACAGGCCTACTATCACAGAGATTGAACAGTAAATTATTCAATGAACCATTATAAAAAAAACTACCAAGATTTTAGTCCCCAATTTATCTGTCATTGATCTAGACGTGACTTAGGTACTTCATATTACGTTAACCTTTACCTAAGATCGAAACATAGTATAAAAATAAAAATAAAAATATTTAAGGATTTTTAAAAAATAAATCGCACCAGTGCCCGGGTTAAGTAGTATGCCAAAAAATCCTAAATAAATGGTAGTAAAAACACCTACGAGGAAATAAGGCGCAATCGTGCGATAGCTGAGTTATCGTCGATTTTAATGTCAACTCCATACAACAAATTCAAAAAAAAATTCTTTGTGAGCCGTTTGCAATCTTTTTCCGTAAATTTTATATTTATAAGCATATACTTAGTCTTCCGAAGCACATCCATGCAAAAAAACAGCCATTCAAAAAATTAAATGAAAATGTCTATGAAAGTTCATTTTCGGCCCACTGTGCGCCGGTTTATTTTGTCCCTTTTTTTTATAAATAATACTGCTCTGAATCTTAAATACATTTCTGTATTTGTTTTACATTTCTGTGTTGGTTTGCACTGAATTAAAATTTTCCTAATAGTGACAACCCTAAGACAGTAGGCAATTATATCGCGGATTAGGCCGGAGATAGCCTACTTCCCCTCTTTATACTATGTCTACTCCCTAAACATGTAAACCGTAGTTTCGACTGAAATTACGGCCGATTCCTATTCCGTATCACCTACTGATATAAGATTAGTTGGGGGCCCGACCTAAGAATGAATGGCACAACGATTTGACAGTTGTCCCTACTCCCGATGTGTTTTTGCCCGTCCTAAAAGTAAATTCATCGGTTGTAGAGTTTTCTCCGAAGTTTGGAACTACTTTTGGACGGGCCCTTATCTACGTAGACGGATTTAGAGAGTAGGATCCCAGAATCAAACTCGCTACACGTATCGCAGAAGCCAATCTATCACCAACATCTTCAACCAGACCTCTTTCTCCAATGGTCGAAATAATAGCTCCATTAGAACAGAAGATTAAGCAATTTTCCTGACTTGAGAAATGTACCTCCCCACTGAGCAGTCTATAAATTAGCCCCGTAGACAAATATGTAATGGAGCCTTAGCCGTAGATCATTACAATTTGTCATACCGGTAATTTATCGATCGTTTACGACTCAAACATTTGACTTATGTCCATACCTTACCATGCAGTGTCGTAATTGTTTACAAAATTTATTTTGGGTTATGTTTAAAATTTGTTGGCGTCATCCTAAAACTTAATGTAAAATGTTTATGAATAATCTTGGAAGATTTTGTACAAAATTAAACTACTATGTAGGTTTTATGGAAAGGATACACTATAGTGTACAGCTCTGTACACGCGCGCCTCGATAATTTCATTTAGACCAACTCGGAGCTGTGTGATTTGTGACACGTGGCCTTCCGGTTGCCACGTGTAACAAATTACGGCAGCACATGACCTAAGGCGTCACACAAACACACATCGAGTTCTTTATTCATTTCAGTTTTTTTTTTTTGCAAATTGTTATCGTAGCATTTGGTCCCAGCTGTCAATCTTTGGCGGTCGTTACGGGTCGTCAGAAGTCCGAAAATCTGACAACCAGTCTTACCAAAGGTATCGTATTATAATCCAGTAGTTGGATTGTGGTAGGCAGTCGCTTCATGTAAAATACTAGTAATCAGCTGCACCTGATTAGACTGGAAGCCGCCTTAACAAGTTGGGAAATGGCTAGGCAGATGACGTGTAAGATTATCATTTTGAATGTTGAAAAGTTTTGACAAATAGCGGGACATTTGGATAAATCTCATTAACGTTTTCTATTTTTTTGAAATCTTCTTATGTCGAGTTCGGACAAATGCCAAGGCCAGATATATAGTAACGGGTATTTGGGTGAAGCACAAACAAATGAAATACAATAAAGTCGATAAGTACGAGTATTGGTAAGTACTATTAATATTAACTACTGACCTTGTTCATGATGAGAAGCGGTCGACGGCGCGGAGAATGCGCTGGAGCAGCCAGGGCGACGCGCCAGTCCTCCCAATTCTGGCACTGCGCACAAAACACACAAATATTAATATTACTCATTACGATGACAACTAAACGAATAATGTAGGTATGGAGTAATACCTAAAATGCTTTAGTAAAATCGAATGGACAATAAGATTATTACTAGCTTATAATTTCCCCACTGCTGGGGCACAGACCTCCTACCCACCATGTTGGCCCAGTGTGGGTCGGTAGATGTCACAAGTCTTCGAATTTTTGGTTCTAGCATGTCGGTTTCCTCACGATGTTTTCTCTCGCCTTTTTGAGAGCAGTGGTGATGAAATGATTTACACAATGTAAAGCGCCTGCCTGGGTTCGAACCCACGACCTACAACTCGTAAGTCGCGGCCATGGCCACTGGGCCACCACTGCTCATAATAATAGACTAGTAAAAGTGATTTCATTCACCACTCACTTGTTTAATTTAATTAGAATGAAGTGAACAGTCAGGTTCCAGTGTACGAATTAAGAGCTTAACGAATTCTTGTATTTACAGGGTGGTCACAAAAGTAATAGCTTTTATTTCAATTTACTCGGCTGACCCACTTTAACCACTCTCAGAACTCATGAATTTCAGACATCCCGTTCTAGAATTATGCTCTTTGAATACCGCTAAAAGTTTTAGATTCAAGAATTTAGTATAAATGTTCGTAAACATTCAGTAAAAGAAAACAATGTCGAGATTCCTAGATGTCTTGAATCGAGTTTGAATTTTATTTAGATACGGAACACATTTGCTTTGCTCCTACAAATTCTACACTTCCTAGACAATTTTATTTTATTTTTTGCTAACACGAAACCAACACAAACAGCCCGTTAAACAAAGAAAACACGGATAAATATATACTTCAAACATATCTCGGAGTTGTCATACATTTATCCCGACGGCAAACAACACAAAAAAGTGAATCCGGAGCGGCGAATGCGAAGCGATTAGCGTTCGGCTTTCATGATTAACTCACACAACTTCCCTCTCCCCCTCGTCCTTCGCTATTTTGTTGTGCGCCTGTCCCGAGAAACGTTCAAATGGTTTTTCTCAGCAAGATAACAAATAGGCCACGGCCGCTTAGACACTAATCGGGTTTCACCGAAATGGGATTTCGCTAAGCTATGAAAATTAAATGCTCTGCTCTCAAATTCGAATTATCCCGAGATGAAAATTAAATAAATTCAACGTGGCCTGTAATTTAAACCTCAATCTGAGCGAACTTTTCTCTATCCGACTCCGACTGAACTCCGCAGTGTGACTTTCAATTGTTTTATATTGCCGGATTGACTGTACAGTTTGCACGTGGATCTTTTTATAACTACAGCTTCGTGAATCGGTGAAGTTTAATCGAGTCATCATTTTAACAAAAACACGATGTTCATTTTTTGCGCTGCCGTCAATTTGTAGGTACATTAAACGGTTAAAATACAAAGCTTAGTGTGTTAAAGTGTTGTAAAATTTCACACACGTAAGCGTTATTCAATTTAGAATTATCTCAGAACTAAATTAAATTGGATATCAAACAGTTGAGATAGTGCTGATTTGGAGTCTGTGCGGTGAGCGGGCGCTTAGATAAGTGGCCGCTATTTAATATCTGCAAGATAGGGGGTTGGCGCCGTGCCACCGGACTACGACGAATTACAAATAGGCACAGCTCATAACCCGAGAACACAAGAACTTAACTCAATTACTCGCCAAATAACTCGTTATACTCAAAAGAAACTGTTTATGGCACTCGAGACGCTTTAATAGAGGCTATAAAGTAATATATTGCTTATTACCCGTCAGAAATCGCTTAACAGCCCTTGATGTAAAGGGCAAAGTACCCATGGAGTATAAAATGAAGACTTTTTATCTTTTGTTTATTGTGTTGTCACAAATTATGCTATTAAGAGTGGAGGAAGGACAGGCGTTTTCTGAATAAGAGTTGTTTATCATAAGTACGCTGTAAGAGCCTTGTTAAGCCTTTGCTATGTAAACTATAACGTTTTACCTCAGAAATTAGAGGCACAGGGTATAAGAGAAAATATACTTAACCTTATAACACAGGCCTACACACATTTTGGTGCCGGAGATTTAACACCTGCCGGTCGATTCTGCAAAAATCTCACCGTGATAACTATGGTGAAGTGAGCTTAGAGTGAGCTGTGAGTCATGCTGATGCTAGGGATCGACACTATTGACGACTTACTCTACGCTCACTTCACCCAAGTATTCACGGTGAGATGGTTACAGAATCGCACGGCTGATCTTAAGTATGTCTATTGAGACGATGTCAAAACCGTGAGTATTTTTTTTGTATCAGCTATTATTTAAGAGATGGAAAAAACCATCTAATTTTACAAAAAAAGTATTTTATTTTAACAGTCTACATGATAAAACTGTTTTTTTAATGATTTTCTTCGGTGAAGTTGGCTTGGACAATCGCTCATAAGTCCCCAGGAGTAATCCTACTAGCATATGGTCGTCCCATCTCTCTTGGTACCTGCTTTCGATTGTTTTCATTTCTTGGTGGAAACGTTCTCCTTGCTCGTCGCTTAGGTCCCCAAGGTTATGTTGGAAGTGATCAATATGGCTATGAAGGTAGTGTAACTGTACGCTCATGTTACAGCCCAAATCTCCAAAGCGCTCAAGCATTTCATCAACCAACTCCACATAGTTAGCAGCCTTCTTATTCCCAAGGAAATTTTGTGTGACGGCCACAAATGATTTCCATGCCAGCTGTTCGACTTGAGTCATAGATGACTCAAAATTTTCGGAGTCTTTAATCAGGCGACGTATTTGGGGCCCAT
The DNA here is from genome assembly GCA_949629135.1 of Eremobia ochroleuca. NCBI lineage: Eukaryota > Metazoa > Arthropoda > Insecta > Lepidoptera > Noctuidae > Eremobia > Eremobia ochroleuca. The sequence continues at coordinate 10,411,860 of OX451398.1, forward strand.
TTAAAATACCTGATTTTAGTTTTTCAGAGCTTAGCCCAGGAAACTTTCGACAAATAAAATGAAAACATTGACTTTGTTTCTCTAGCTTTCAGAACTCCGTTTTTTATAAGCCGATTTGCAAAATACTTTTTTTATCGGACAAGATATATGCCTCAGGGGTGGTCCTTATTTTATTAATTCCTTATTAAATATTAACTTCTCTTTGGTAGTTTTTGAATTAGCTATTCAGTAATACGATTTTTTTCCACTTAGTTTATATAAATGATGTTTTAATAATTTCCTGTCACTGATATTTTCATAGCAAGTAGTGTTATAATTATGAATTTGTGTGGGGCAGGTACAACTAAAAAGTGAAAAATAAAAACGTTAAAAAAAAAACAACCGTCTTCCAAAGAAAACACTACAAAGTGAAAAATAGCTTTAATTTCGGAAGTCGGTGTCAAAAAACGAAAATGTGAAACCACAACCGATTATTATAGTTATTTTTCACTTTGTATTTGTTTTCTTTGGAAGTCGGTGGTCTTTTTTTTTTGTGAAAAAGTTTTTTGATAATGCTTTTAAAACTTAAAGCATTAAAATAGTATGAATACATAATTAAACCCAAACCAGCCGTAATAATGGAACAATCTTACCTGGAATGAGGTTAGGCAGATTAGGCTCGAAGCCTGAGACATAATATGCTGGAGAGGAATCGATTCTGCCATCTGCCCCGACTAGGGGAAATGGGGCACAAAGAAAAGGCACGCCCATTATTTACTTTTTGAATTGTAGGGAAATCGATGAATACGAGTACACGGAGTGTCTTAAAACTATGGGTTATTTACAGCTGTAAATTACTTATTTAACTAAATTAAGTATGGGAGGCACCGCTGCAGTGGCCTGATGGAACGTATTGGCCAGGAATTTTATCTGCCATCCATGCTAGATGAAAGGGGCAAAAATAGAAGACGCATGGCCAAAATTTTTTTTTTGTATATTTTCAGATCGACTCGTTTTTATTTCGGAGAAAATGGGTTAATAAAATAATTATACTAAATACATAAAGAGGCCACAGTTACAAGGCAGAGATATAAATGTAGGTATTACCTGGAATGAGGTTAGATGTGCAGCCTGTGACAGTATGCGGTGGAGAAGATTTGTGTCTGCACTCAGCCCCCACTAGGGGAACGGGACACAAAAAGGTTCATTATTTAATTTAAGTACTTATTAACTTAGCTTAGTCTGATTTGATCCCGGCTCACCCTTTGTTAGTTAAACATTACTTAACTGGCAAAACGTGGGTGTACTTACATTTGTACCAACCCTAGAGGCGTGAATATACTGGATGTTTTTTTTTACCGTCTCGAAATTTTTACAGGATGTTCTACTAATGAATATCAACAACTTTTACTATGGAACCAACTCTGAAATCATGAAAAAAAAATCAACTTTTCATACATTTTGGTCAAGTAGGTCAACTTTTATATTAGAAAGCTGATTTTTTTTTCGTGAGTTCAGAGTTGGTCCCAAAGTAAAAGTTGTTCATATTCACGGGTAGAACACCCTTTTCGAGACGGTAAAAAATCTCATGCAGTATATGTTACTACAGTATCTTAGCAGTTGTTAGTTATTTTAGGAAATATTATAGTTAGGTGCTTAATTCCCGATGTATTGCAAAGTGAGTTAATTATGTTTTTAGGATTGATTTTTAGAAGGTTTATGAAGGGGAATAATTAGACTTATGATTTTTACAGAAATACTTAGTTTAAAATAAAAGCGAGAAGTTACAGTTCTCTATTTTAAATTTATTGCATAGCAGTGCGTCATGTTTGTAAGCCCAGATTAATAGGAATATAGGTTATATGCCACCAATATTGAGTTTGAGCCTGCTGCGAAAAGCGTTAAAGAGAAATTGTGCCTTAGCGCTGATTTGGGAGAAATTTGGCACAAATGGGGGAACATTTTGTTTACGAATTTTCAAATCAACGTAATAGATTGACGTACCTAGGTATGAAGTAAAGAATATGGAAATTCCAATAGGGTTATTTAGATTAGGCATTAAACATTAGGAAAATATTGCTTCATTGCAAAGAGGGTAGATTAAAGTTAGTATTAGAAAATAAAGGTTACACAAGACAGCCCTGTTACAAATTGTGTTTGCTATAGTAATATTAATATACTTAAAAGCCTTCCTTTTACAGCATAAGCGACTAATCGGCCATCACCTCTATATGGGAAGCGTAGTTACAACGTCTTACCTGGCGTCGGGTTAGGCGCGCAGCCTGCGACGGATCGCGGTGGAGAGGAATTGTGCCTGCCCTCAGCCCCCACTAGGGGAAACGGGACAGAAAGAAGGTACATTGAATTATTTGGTTGATTTTTTACTCTATATAGCAATCTTAAGGTAAGATAAGGTGGTACAAAACTAAATTAAAATGTTAATATCGTATGATATTGTTTGTGCCAATTATACAGATCTGTCTTTTTTTTTTACTAACTAGCTATGCCGTAGACTCTCTACTAATTATTTTTCTAAGATAAAAGTAGTATATTTTACTCCTTATAACATCTGCTGTCTCTGCCAGTGAAAGTCCCGTCAAAATCGGTTTAACCGTTTCCGAGATTAGCCGGAACAAACAGGCAGACAGTCAGAGAGACAATATTTATTTTAATTTTTTTATGAGTTAATGCCGTATAGTGTATATTTATTTACTTCCTATCACTAAAAACCTGTTTTTTTTTTACATTACAAACAGACCTTAATTTTATTTTTATACACAAAGTGTAACAAAATAACGCACAACCTCTTAAGGGGCATTGTACTCATCGTTATGAACAACTTTTACTATGAGACCAAACCCGAAATCGCGAAAAAAAATCTACTATTCCCTACATTTTGACGAGTTATGCGAACATAAACGTAGGGAACAGCTGATTTTTTTCGCGATTTATGGTTTGATTCTTTAGTAAAAGTTGTTCATAATGATGAGTACAATGACCCCTTAAGAGGTTGTGCGTTACTTAAGTTACACCTTGTATATATGTATATATTTGTAAATACAGGGTCTTATTAAAATAGACGGACAAATTTTAACACAGCGCTTAGTACGTCTAACCCAAATATCCAAGCAAAAAAACAGATTAAAGTGATTTTATTTTGACCTAAAATAATAAATTATTGGCACATTAGTGTATTTTCGTTAGCTGATTATTTTTCTTGTAAGTATCTAATGTGTTTTTCTTATATATATTTTATCCTTATTTTAGTGGTCTGATTTCTAAAAGTTTGTCCATCAATTTGAATGGGACCTTATATAGATATAGAAGATAAACTGAGAGGTGGACCAGAAATGGAAATGTCGATCTTATTTTATTAATGCCTTTTTCGGTTTTGTTTAGAGATTGTAGAAGATTTAAATAATAAACAACTACATTACCTATATCTTTAATACAGGTAAGTGTGAAAAATCGATTAAAACATTGAATTAGTCGTCAAACAGCGCACTGCAGACATAATTACAACCAAGTTCTTAAAATGCCTTCTATAGCTATCTTAAACTTAAAGTATTACGTACATTAAAGCACGTAATAATGTAAGGGTAATTCTACTAAAACTCGCCCCTTTAGCGAAATAAGCGTAAAAGATACATACAAACAATGTAGGTTTCTGTTTACGTGTTTACATGCCATTAAACATATTCTTGCTTGCTTATATAGCTTTGTAATTTCCTTTGTTTCTTTATTCGATTTTTCTAGTGCAACCGTTGTATTAAAGACAGCCTTTGCTATTGTTGAAACTATCTTGTTGTTCTGTGTTGTTATTGTATTTGGATCCACGTTTGTGACTATATCAGCAGATATACCAAAAAGATTTACATATAACATGACATAATATCACACTGGTCCTCAAAAGATTAAGCAGAGGTGCATTCAAGTAAAACCACATTTCGCCAGTAATATTTAAGGGGATGTGATCCTATTGCCCTCAACCGCGCACAGATTCAGACTCCGGGCTGTTACTGAGAAATTCCTGATCGGAAAACCCAATAACACTTTGCCCGACCTGCGAATCGAACCCAGGACCTCATGTAGCAGCGCATGCGACCACTAGACCGACGATGTAATCTCCAAAAATATTTATCACATCTATTGTCAAAATAGTCATCCTCGCTAAATATTTCATTTAAGAGGGTTCATGCGTTAGAGCCATGCTGGAGTCAAAATTGATGATTTCCGACGGACAATAAAACCATAATGTGTTTAATTTATAGATGAGATATTGACGTCATATTATTGGGAATTTTATAATCTAGTGCATGGCTGAAAAACATTTTCAATTTTTTGTTTAGTTTTCTCATCAGAACCGTTTTTATGCAAGCCTTTTTTAAAACTAGCGATCGACGGTCTAAGCAGATGCTAGATATTAGTAAAACCATATATGACAAACTTATTACAACATTACTTTATAAAAAATAAGAACATTTTTTAGTGCATGGCTGAAAAAAAAACACGATTACTGTAAGTTTTCATTCAAGAAAAGTATATTCAAAAGTGTCAATTGTAGCCACTTTTCGAGATATTAAACGTGTTAGTTTAGGATGAAATCTGAAATATTTATATTTTTTTTTAGACCTAGTAAATTAAGACATTTATTATCTAAAACATGGTTCAAATATTTTTTTAATAACTTATATGTTTATTTTACTATGAATTATTTAGTATTGCTATATAATCGGCGCGGATTCACGCCACCGCTCATTGCCGGCTGAGGCCTTTCAGAGACAGGACGTGTGTCGCTCCCATCGCTGCGTGTCGCGTAAAATATTATCGTACTTTCGCGAGTTTTTAGCGCGACTGGGACATATTGATACTTTTTATTATAATATATTTTTATTATATTACAGAACTTTGGTGAGTACATATTTTAATGTAATGGTATTCAATTAACTTAAGAAGATTAAATTAGACTTCTTTATGTATGTTTCGATTTTACTTTTTTTTAGATATGGCTAACAAAAGGCGCTATACGGGAATAAAAAGAAAAAAATATGAAAATTTAGCCAAGGCTAATGAAGCTAAAAGGTAAGTTACCGAGGAGCCACTTTTTAACTATGTAACAGGTTATAGCCAATTCATATTTTTCTTACACGGGGATAGAATTCGTAATAATTTGCGTTTATACTGTCTTATAATCTCATAAACTGAATTGACCATTCTGGGGTTGTCAGTTTTGGATAGTTGAGAATATACCACTGAAACGAGGTGGGTTCTCTACTTATAAAAAAAATATCTATATTAGGTGTAATTAGTAAACCATAAGAAACAATATTATACTTACTACTTTCTGAAGTCAATATAATTTTTTTAAATTACTTTTTGTCTAGGTATTTTTATGAAACACAGTAGTAATAAGATAAAATTAATATCCGATTCGTTGTTATAGGCAGAAAAGAGAAGTTCAAATATTTCGAAATGCTGTTGTAAGTTTTATTTTTTTTTTACTTCTTCATATTTTATGGCAATTTTTGAGATTTTATATCTAAACAGACACGTGTTTCCTTTATTTTGAATTAGCACCTATTAAACCAAAACTAAATAAGACATTTCTTTCGTTATTTATTTATCTCAAGCCGACAATCGATCGCCTGTCGTGGTGCTTCTTATGGTTTGTGTCACTTCATATTATACTCTGCATATTATTTTCAGACTCAACAAAAAGAAAAAGTCACTGAAAAAACACTGGAAATTCAGGAAAACTTGCAGGCGTTACAAACGGTTCCAACTCAAGATCCTGACGCAGGAAATCTTGTAAGAATGACTTGGACATTTGTAAACATATTTTAGCACAAATAAAACATTGTTGTGTCTCAAGCCGACAATCGGCCGCCGGACACGATGCTTACGGTTTGTGTCACTAACCGACACAAACCGACCAACATGTTATTTTCAGACTCAACAAAAAGAAAAACTCAGTGAAATAACGCTGAAAATTCAGGAAAACTCGCAAGCATTAGAAACGGCTTCATCTCAAGATCCTGACGCAGGGAATCTTGTAAGAATTACTTAGTCGTTATATACATATTTTAGCACAAATAAAACATTGTTGTGTCTCAAGCCGACAATCGACCGCCGGACACGATGCTTACGGTTTGTGTCACTATGTTATACCTACATGTTATTTTCAGACTCAACAAAAAGAAAACTCAGTGAAATAACACTGAAAATTCAGGAAAACTCGCAAGCATTAGAAACGGCTTCATTCCACTATACATAGAGTACTCACGGAGGATTTGTGTCTGGTCAATAAAAGTGCAGTGTGGGTGCCCCACACTCTTAACACGGATCAGAAGGAGTTTCGTTATGAAACTGCGCGTAGCCATTTATCGTGGTATCGCCGTAAGAAAAATATACTTAATAGATTCATATGCCTTGATGAAACTTGGGTCGAATTTTATACTCCTCGTCAAAGACATCAGTCACGATGTTGGGTGGAACCGGGCACTTCAGCTGAACATTTACCACGTGCAGAGCTACATGAACGAAAAATACTACTAATAGTACCTATGGATGTCAGAGGCATTGCTTTTTGGAGAACTTATGATGAAAATACAACTATGACTGGAGAGCGATATAAGTCATTTTTAGAAGAAAATATTCCTATTTGGGCAGACGAACATCATATAACGAGTCCTATAATTTTACATGATAACGCCAGACCGCACAAATCAAAAATAGTTCAGAATTTAATTGAAGAAAAGGATGGATTGAAATTATTCAGCCGCCATATTCCCCGGATATGAATCCTTGTGATTTCAATTGTTTTGGCCATGTGAAGAGGAAATTGTCGGGTACTCGATACAATAGCAAAAAGGAGTTAGATATTAAACTAAAGAGCATTATTGATGAATTAAATGAAAGTGGTACTTTGAATGGTGTTCAAGATTTGCCAGCAGTCTGGGAGCGAGTGATTAATAGTGGTGGAGATTATTGATTAGTGTCACAAGGTTATATAGTATAGTACTCAGTTTTTTGTAAAATAATAATAATAAAAAATATGACACTGGAAGTGGGATGACCTAATATAATATTAATCGTTGTAGGACTTTACATTTGTACTACATTTCCAACTTTTCACCCCTGATTAGTATATATAAACTTTATAAAGTATCCAAAACTGCCTATTCAGGTTAATTTCCTATAATTAATTAATTGCCTATTGGTTGTAATAAAAATAAGAATAGTAAATAAAAATCAACTAACGGTTAAATAAGTATCATTATACATAACTCAACGGATCAACATGGGTTAGTTTGACTATAACGACAGAGAGCACACCAACTCTACGCACACAGACACGCGCGCATCTGTGTGAGTGCAAAGAGCACTGCAATTACCTAAACTTGGTGCCGCGGATTTGGCGTTAACGCTCTTAAATCTCCTTAGTTAAAAGTACATCCAGTGTCCAAATTAATTATCTCGTAGTTGCAGTATCATTATCCCGTCATTATAAGTATTTTTGTTTGTCTAACACAGGGTGAGTTGTGCTCGCAGCGGCTTAATGTTTGAGCACAGTTCCAACTAAAGGGATTAAAAGTTTATTTTGCACTGACAAACACGACCTCTGTCGGTCAATATTTGTAAATGTTGGACCTATCTCGAATACACGGAAGATTTATTGGATTCAACAGAAGTGCTTGTTTATATTGTAAATGGATCTTTTGTGGGTTGATATCTGTTTTTTTTTAAACTACGGTAGAAAAATAAGTACTTAAGCTAAAAATAATGCAAAACGTTAGTTTGAAGATGTTGGAAGTTAGCATATCTTTACAAAAGACAAGGATATATTGTTATCGAGCGATCTGTTTTCTTAGAAAACATGAACAAAACAAATAGGACCTTCAAAGCCAGAGTTAAAGTCCATAACAATATAAAAACCTTTGCAGAATAATCTTTTTAAAAGAAGTAAAACAGCTTTTTGCAGTCCAAAGTCCAAACATTTATTCCGCGTAATCCTTAATTGACTCATCAAAACAAGAAACCTAAAGCAAAGACTCAAACTACAAACAGAAGCAGACATGTCTAGGGATCACAGAGGACATTAGTTGGAAAATGAGACTAAAACATAAGAGATTATGTTAATAGGTGTTATAATATTCTCTGGGAAGAGCCCGAGGAGGCCAAGATTCCGCTTCGACATCTGCAGGCTTGGCTGCACGCCAAAATAGTCGTTATACCTACTCCAGTCTGTACTTAACTTATACTGTGTTTTGTTTACAAAATGTTTAGAATCCCTTCAACAAAACCAACGTTTTTCGTCTTCGTTAATCCAAGGGTAATTACGGCCAACTGTTGTTGAAGCTATCTCTGAAGTATCTTATCTTTTTAATGGTGTAATTTAGGTTCGAATGTATCAATTACAGTGATTGTAATTTTGATTGTAGGTAAGTTATCATGGTGAAAGGCTAAAGAACGTTTGCGCATATACCTAAAGTTCAGAATTAATTGCTAATGTATTTTTATGAAATAACAAGGACAAGAAATAGTGAACGTGACACTGAATTATTATTTATTTGAGAACGTATCATGCTCATTCGCTTTGAAAAGTTATACCGTTGAAGCAAAACAAGGTTATAATATTATAATCCATTCATTATAATTATAAAGAATAAAAAATAATAAAGAACATAACAAGTAACAAGCCGACATGATATTAAAATTAATAACCAAAACGTGAACACGGTGGCACAACCAATGAACGAACCAAAACGTGCAAAAAAACGTCCGGCGGCGTGTGTGAAACGCGACACATCGGCTGCGCTTGCGACGGTGCGAGGTCGGCGCTCGTTGAAAAACATTGACCTATTAACGTACGATATGAGGCAACCGGTCACGATGATAGATACACTGGAATCTCCTGATCTTTTTGCTTCTTCAGCACAAATACCAAGATTAATGAAAAGAGGTAGACCAAAGAAAATATAATTGGATTGTGTGAAAGACGTCATGACTAGGAGGAAGTGAATTCTGAGATCACGGCTAATGGATACGTACGGAAGAAAAAGATGGGTTTCGCCGACCCCAAATATGTAGATTGGAATAGGGGCAGAACCTACGTTGAATGAATGAAACAAATAGAATCCCAAACACGAAGAGTTGTAATATTTCGTTTTACAAGATCATAAAGTATGAAAGGAGTTAAGGAGTATAAAGTTCATAATAAACCTGTTTGTGATGATCTGCGGACTTTGATATAATAAAAGTAAAAATAATATGTCTACATCACGTTCTATCTCCTGATATTTATGTTGAATGTTATGGATTAATAAATAACGTAAAAAGGGTCGTTAAAAGGTAGCTGTCACTTTGGTTTTGTGAGTCCGGGAGCGGTCTGGGTAGTCTGGGTTCTGGGTACAGAAAATATTTCTACATTCCGGTTCACGTTTCCAGTTAATTTGTTATAGGTCAGACGTAGTAATGGAAGTCGTTGTTCGTCTAATTGGTCCAAATACGGATTGTTTGGCTAACCAATTGGAATATATTATTTACTTACTTTGGTGATGTCGTCGACTAAAAGTGACACAAAGTGTCTTTTGAAAAAAGTTAAGACAATTTTGCTGTTGCCAAGCTAATGGAATACTAACTACATACGTTCGATGTTGAACGAGACGAAAGTTATTTTTATGTTATGTTATTGTAATTTTAAATGTAACCAAAAGAAAGAAAAAATAGAAAATCCAGTCACTCCCATTTTGGAGGATTAAATAAAACACCTTTTCCAAGATCCTCGAATACCGTCGGATAAGTTTTTGCCCGTTCATTTTTATTTTAATGTTGATACATTACTCGACATCGCCCATAAAATACGAGGTATGAATTATCACACCAGAGTGCAAAAGGTATGAGTAATAGCAGAAAGAAAGACTTGTCAACTACGTCAAAGCGAGTGGAGCCACGGGTAAGAGCTAGATTATAATCTGGGCATTATGATGCATTACATACAAGCTAAAGAGCCTAGAAGGTCGATTGAATAGTATGTTTTAAAAATCTGTGATAGTGTTCGCAACTGTCCTAATAAATAGGTCGCATCTACAGGCTCTAAGTATTCGTCAAGGCAGATTAGTTTATCGTCTGCCATTGGAGGTCGTGCCAACTGCAACGAGAGAGTCCAAGACTCGACATAAAAACCAAAGCATGCTGTTTATCATAAACAGTAAGTTATGGATATATATGACGTGTTGTACAAAATAAGTGTTGTCATTACTATTCCAACGCCCCCTCACTTTAAAGTGTTAACATGAGCAATGAGGCGTTGCAGACTTGAATTTAAAACTGTACCCCCACACATAGACCAGACATCACCAATAACCAAACTTTAAAAAATGGCGTACAATGCTAGTTTTGTTTGAATGTGCTTAATCAATCTGGCAACCAACGAGGCAATGGACGCGTGTGTTAGCGTTCGTGGCCAATATGTGGATAGATTGAAAGTCATGGCTGCACGGCTCAATGCCCGTGTTAACACCGTTTAAAGCTTAGCTAATCCGTGCCGGAAAAAACTTATGTGAAAAGTTTAACTGAGTTTAAACATGATTTATGGATTCAACAACAAATAAAACTTAAGCTCATGGATTTAATTTGTAACAGACAGATTTAAGGAAAGGAAATTGGCGAATTAATTATGCTGAACATTGCTACTCTTTGAGAATATCCATGTTGATAAAGTCACGTAAATATTTATATGAGAAACGCGCGAATTCCATCATAATATTACGATTTCGCGGTAAAATGTTTTCCTCTGTTATGCAAATACAAATAATGTATATTTGTTAGCGATTGTGTCTATTATGCGATTTCTTTACACCATTTACGTGTGTATTATACCTACGGTTTTTCATACCGGTGTTCTTTACGGTAGCTTATCCACGTTTTTTCCAATTCGATTAAAGCTCAAACTAATGAAATATTATCAATAATGAAATATTATTGCTTTCATATCAAACTTGAATCCAAAACTTGACTAAAAAGATAGAAGTTTTGCATCTTACTTAGTAAAATTAAGTTTTCAAGAAGAATATTTTAACTACACTCGATAGCAATGAATTAGGTTCACATAGATACCTCATAAAGTCTCGGAAACCAATAATGCTAGCCTAATTAAATAAATTATGTTTGATAGACAATTAAATTTTCCTTAAATAAAAGTAATAAAACTTCTTAGTTACTATAAAGCTATGCTATCAAAAATGACAAAATAAAAAAGGGACTTTTGTAAATGGAACTACGAATTTTCTGCATCTGTATTTGCTTTTGTTTTGTTTCTATCCTGTCATATAAAAAGGTATGTAAGCAGCGTTTCTGATGTTCAATATTCAATATTGAAGCTGTTATAATGTCGCTTACACCTAAGGAATGCACCAGAATGAGGGTTTTCTGAAATGACGTTCACTAGGTGGCAGCACTGAGACGTCAGGTCCGAGTACCTGTCAAAAGTGTCAAAGCGCCTATATTTTCTTTAGTCCTGACTGAATGAAAAACGAATGAATGAAACGAATGATGAACGTCATCATATATTTTAAATTAATTGTCGAAATGGAAGACCTCTTGCCAAAGTGGCGCCAACTGGTGGTGTAAATTTTTGTGAAAACCCTCATTGACAACATTTCATATTTTTAACCTGCATGTATTATTACGTTATATAAAAGTAAATAGAAATCTAAGGCACCCGTATTTTTCCGTTTTTCGAAATTATGTACCTTTCATTCATAATTTCAACTTTGAAATTCGGTGTATTCTAAAAAGTCGTAAGCGCCAAATGACGTCATGCTTACGGTGGAATTGCGATAAAACCTTTGCTTTACTGTGACCCGTCAAAAAAAACTGTTAAATGTCACTGTCATAATATCACTTGTCTCAGAAGTTGTCAGAAAAAAGCGCTAAAAAGCTTGTTTTCAATTAAATTCTCAAAATTTTCTTATTTTCGAGTGTTATCCTGTTTTAATTGAGTCACCATGAAAGTTTCGGAAGGATTTGTAGTTGCCGATAGTAGAAACTTGCCGAAAGTAGACTATACAGGGTTATTTGTAAAACACCAAAAACCTCTTAAGAGGTCATTGTACTCATCATTATGAACAACTTTTACTATGGGACCAAACCTGAAATCGCGAAAAAAAAATCAGCTGTTCCCTACATTTTGACGACTCGTACGAACATAAATGTAGGGAACAGCTGATTTTTTTTTCGCGATTTCCAGTTTGGTCCCATAGTAAAAGTTGTTCATAATGATGAGTAAAATGACCTCTTAAGAGGTTTTTGGTGTTTTACAAATACCCCTGTATAATGCTATTGCAATATATGCACGAAAATGAATGAAATTCCTTCATTGGCGTATATTTTTCATTTGGATCCATTTTATTGACGAAATATCAACAAAAACTGATAATACTATAGCGTGTCGAGTTGATAAGAAAAATAAATTGTTCAATTCAATATTTTTTTTTTGTTTATGGTGACATTGACATATTTGACATGTCTTGTTTGACATGTAATGTTTTCATCGAAGACATTGGAATGCGCAATGGTAACTACCTCATTCCACCATTTATGTGACGTCATCACATGTTTTTTTGATTATCATTTTTTTTCTCAGAAATGAAGAAATAATAAAATAAAAAATAAATATATTTGAACTCAGGAGACGAAAATAAAGAAATGGTATTTTTGTTGTAAGGTCGTGTCAGGTTTGAAATGTTGTCAATTCTCACAATGCTGGAAATCGGCCGGAGTCAGCGCGATACAGCAAGGAGTTGGTGTGTCGCTGTCAACTGTAGAACGAGATCTCTGACGTTACGAGGAAACTGGTTTTAACCTACGCAGACCAGGAACAGGCAGGGCCAGGTATCCCACAGCACGAGAAGATCGATACTTGATCAACACAGTGCTTCGAAACCGCTTTCTCACAGGAACTGCACTTACATATCAGTTCCGACCCCTCGGAAGGAACCCAAGGAAGGAATCCAAGTGCATGGACTGTAAGACGACAACTAGCTGAATCAAATTTATAACCATTAAGATCTGCAAACGGCCCTACACTGGGGCGTGGGCATCGTAATTCGAATTGAGCATATGCCCGGAGCCACTTAAATTGGAGTATTGATTGGTTAAGAGTTATGTCCTCAGAGGAATCAAGATTTATGCTCTATAAGAACGACGGAAGAAAAGGAGTGTATTAAAGACCAGGAGAGCGATTCAAACAAACATGCTTCGAAAAGGAAGTCGCCTACAGCGGTAGATCCATACTTGTATGGGTTTGAATTCTTGCAGAGTCGCACAGAGCGGGTGATTATAGAAAACGGCACTATAACTAGCGAAAGATACGTGGAAGAAATCCTAAACGAATACGTTGGTTCATTTATGGTCAATTTGGGAGAGCACGCTATCTTTATGCGTGACAATGCCCGGTCTCATACTAATGAAATTGTGAATGAACCTTCAAGAGGTGAACTTTAGCTGTATGGAGTGGCCAGCACGCAGCCCGGACCTCAACCCAATCGAGCATGCTTGGGACGAGCTCGATGTGTGAGCCACCGAAACCCTTCCGCGATCGTGTTTCAAGAGCTCAAATTTGCGCTCGTAGAGGAATGGGAGAATATTTCCTAACATCGTATAAGAAACTTGGGTGTACAGCATGCCAAGCCGCATAACCGCATGGATGACAGCACCAACTACTAATGAAATACCAACTACTAAATCTCGAGAAAATTTAAAGTGGTAGAAAAAAAATTGCTTTTATATTTTTGTTATAAGATGAGATTGGTTATTTTTTTGTTTATGTATTTTTTTATGAATATAATACAACGATAATACAAGTGACACAAACATTAATATAAAACAAGTGACACATACATTCTATTGCTTTCATTTAAGGAACTTCTGACTGTCTATTAAACACAATTTATTTCATTAAGCTAGCATTCTTAGTTTCCGAGACCTTCAGGTATCTTTACGTGACCCTAATTCATTGCTCTCGACTGTAATTGTATAACGGTCTCCATTTACAGTTGCAGGAAAATGTTTTCAGAAAAATCGAACTGAAAGCCCTCAAAGCTACAAAAAATATTCGTGAAGAACTTTTTTCGGCTTTGGCTACTGGAAAACAATCAAAAGGAGTTTCACAGTTTTCGCTTTTTAATAAACGTGGTGGAACGCGGAAATCACGTGTAAAAGCCAGTAGTTATTAATAACGTAAAGGGGAGAGGGGTTGTTCGTTTTATGTTTTTATGCAAACATGATGTATAGAGGTTTCATCAAGGTTTGATGGATAGGTGAACGTTGGGAAAAATCTGGTACTAATACTTTTGGACATGGCAAAAAGGTACAGTACAGCCCGATTCAAACCTTATGGCGGCTTTGAAGTACTCGCTGCACAGTACCCGCTGATATGTGAATTTGCTACTACGCAGCGACTCGCCTCATGTTCCGAGCCGCCATAGATTGAAGGCTCGCGCAGACTGGCGCGCCTTGTCGGGCGACGTGGTGCGGGGCGATTCTGCGATATTATCGCGCCGCAACACCTTTCACACTAGAGCGACGCGAATCGCGGCCGCTACCGCGATATCGCCGCGTCGCCATAAAAAATGTTCCTATTGGAGTCGCGGCGCAACCATGTTGCGGGGCGACAGGTCGCCCCTGTGTGAATTGTCGCGCGCGTTTCGATATAAATTGTTCTACGGATATATATATCGCAGAATCGCGTCGCGCCGTCGCGTCGCGTCTGTCTGTACGAGCCTTGAATCGGGCTACATTGCAAATGGTATGCTAATTTGTCATAGTACATTACTTGGGACCAATGTCGTGAGTTTAGATCTTAAAAATGTAGATTAGCCAGATAATATGCCGTTTTATAAGAGGTAGAGTTAGATTACTATCCCCAAATTTTGATTCGACATTTATGGCATTTACGGGATGATATTTGAAAATGAACCAGATGATTTTGTACAGATAAATCTTTTACCGACAGGTAAAACTTTTGACAATCGCCTAACATAAAGTAGCAATTTAAATGGGGTGATCATGGTAAACGCCTTCCGGGCTTGTAAGCTTAACGAGAGCGTTAATAGTTGGAAAACTTGGGCTCTTACTTTTAATATTGGAGTCTTATAGGAATATTACTTTGCGGATCGTAAGAATCCTAATGAATATTATGGATTATGTGTACTGAGATATTATGTGTAGAGTGTTTGATTTTACTTCTGATAGTGCCGAATGTGTTATTGAAAAAAAAAAAGAAAACACCGGTTGATTCGTAGGTAGCAACAGGTTCGTTGCAGTGACATTGAATGATTAATAGGAGGTATTTTTTTATTACTAAGTAATTATGAAAAGGTTTACCTTTATATAAATTTCAGTAAGTAGGCAGAATTTCTCCAATTCATTTTTCTTACAAGGTATATGTTTTCGAGGGAGTCGCATTACGTCCGCTACGCGTAACGTCCGTTTATGGTCCTATTGTATTCTTGAAGGTGATTTTTTCTCGGATCACTCACGTTACAGCCGTTTTACCTAAAAGTACACAACGCTAGAAGAGCTTGTTATTAGAGCAATAACACACAGACCAAATTAACATTTTGTGAAGCATGGTCCTAGGCGAGCAGACTTATGAGGAGATACTTTTTGTCACACACACGCACATTCTTATAGTCATGTATATTTCTACACGAATTTCTCCGACGCTATTAATCGGATTGTGATCATTTTCTTATTGGCTTACATTTACTTCAACTTAGGGATCAGTGCAACTTTCATCAAAATCGGTTCACTAGTTTTTAATATATGGACTAATACGTGTAAGTGTGACGGGCTTGACTTATTTATACGAGCTACGGGTGTGTTGTGTTAAAGGGAAATCCCTCTCATCTCAAAACCTTGGTCAAATTCTAGTGCAATATTTACAACAAAACTACTTATCTACTAATAACAAACAAATATTACAGTTTTTACTCTGAATATTACGAAATAATAAAGTAGGTAATTAAAAAAACATAAAATCGGCTCCAAGAAGAAATTAACTCAAAATAATTAAATAACATTAATTAAAAAAAAAAAAAAACTAAAATACAGATCCAAAGACAATCGTTTTATTCACTTTCTGATTAACTATAAAAATCGGGCGACAAAAAGTATCTCCTGATAAGTCTGCTCGCCTAGTACCATAGTTCACAAAATTGAATTTGATCTGTTTGATTTTTTTTTTCTAATTACAAGCTCTCCTAGCATTGAGTGTACTTATAGGAAGAACGGTTGTAACGCGACTGATCCGAGAAAAAATCACCTTCAAGAATACAATAGGGCCATAAACGAACGTTGCGCAATTAACCCGCCTCCGTCATGTTTTCTCTATCCAAATCTTCTCAGAACATACAAAGATTTGCATATTTTTGAACAGTCCAGAACAGTTCCAACTCGTGAAAAGGTAAAACCCACTAAAACATCACTTAGTTCTAAAAATCATTAACATAAGATAATAAAATACTGATGAAGATTCACGCGAGCGTATCATTTATTCCTGAATAAATTGAAGAATAATTAATAAAATACACAGTGCGAGAGAAACGGGTTTCGTAGATATTATCGCCATTGATGGGCTACCGACTTGATATGTTATTATTTATATTACTTGTCTTCATGTTCATATACTTTGCAATCTACCGCCGGCGGTATCGTCGTGTAGATCGCAGAAAAAATATCTAAATTAAAATATCGCTACCGATGCACATATCGCGAGCCTTCCAATTTATCTGGAGACTTCGAAATGTTCGCGATACCGCGGCGGTATATAGAATAAATTAATCACGGGTACGGATGAATGTGAACAATGTTTTCTTTCAAAGGATTTTATAAGAAAACTCACATCAATTTAAATACGTACCTAACGTAAAGTTGGGAGATAGTATTATTTGGATAACATTTGATAAGTGAATTTGTAATTTTGAGTGTGACACACTAGCCTAAGAGATGTCAATTTACTAAGATGTTGAATCTGCATGAGAGATTTGGCACTATATTCAAAATATATTTACCTGGATGTGGGTGATTGTGTTCGGCGGGTGGCTGCATGGATGACAAGGCGGAAAGCGGAGTGTAGCGGGCTCCATCCTCACGAGAACACCCCTCCTGTAGAAACAGTAACGTTATTAGTATTTAATACGTTAGCTTAAATAATTAGATTTATCTAGTTGTCTACTTTACCTACACGTAATGTTGGCTCAAGCTAAGTAAGAATGAATCACAACGAGCGAATGGGAGAGAGCGTCGACGCCGGCTAAGATAGGATTACATTACGCCTCGGCGCAAAAAAAGGGCTAAAGTGAAATTTACCGTCGGGAGTGAGTTATCGTACGTAGATCAACAAGCCCGTATTATGCATATCTATTTAGGAGCCCTGGCGCTTCTGAGAGTTTAACATAACATTAATATGATTTAACGCGTCAGACAATATAATCTGCGTCAAGGGTAACACGATGGTTACTCCTTTCACGCGTAAATCGTTCACGCCTCAATTGATAATGAGAATGCAAACGAAAAACAGCGTTCAAGTTCAAAGCAAAAAGCTTATTTTTCTATGTAGAGCTTCGTAAGGCATAAACGATGAAGGATAATGTGTGGATGAGGTCCCGAGGCGTGTTTACATAGAACTTACTTCATTACCACGTATTAATGAGAACCGAAGCGCCAGCGGGTGTATAATCTTTAGCAATGGGTAATACGCTACTTGATTTACTACCTTCCCCAATGGCAAGGGGTCGTCTATCCCCATGGTTCATATTAACAAGTCTGAAATATTTATTCGAACTCGATTTTGGATTATAGAGTTTAATGAATAATTGAATAGCTGATTAATATTCTTACCTTTTCGCAGTTGGCTGTTGCTGTGGTCTGCGTATGGCTTGTTGAAGAAATGCGATATTGCATTCCGGACACCGTGCAAAACCCCTCATGATGGTGCGTAGCATAGACCCCCGTTATGGTTACATCAGTGTCTTGGTTAACTATAACTTCAACCTTTTGTTTTCTATCTGACACAGCGGATTCATCACTTTCGGATGGAGCCTCATATTCGTTTTTTGATTCCGACTTAACGCCGGAACCTACCCCGTTTTTTGACTTCTGAGAGTAAGATTCATCGCTACATGAGTCTGATGTAGTATCATCTTTGTTAGATTTGGGCGAACGTTTTTCGTAACTAGCTGCTAGAATTGCCGTGGCGTTAAGACTTGCCATTCGTTTTTGTACGACCATGTCTTTTAGGTCCATTACTACTTCATTCCTGTTACGCTTCTTCTTCACGGGCACACCGGCAGTCTTTTTCATTTTAGCTGGTGGTTTCTCAGAATCCGACTTACTCGTAGATGGTTTAGGTGAAACTTTCTTTTTTTCTGTAGTTATCACTTTCTTCTTAGTATCTTGTTCACTATCTTCACTGGAAGAGGTAGAGGATTTCGGATCCCAATACTTGCCCGCACTTCTGATACCAAGTCCTCGTAACGATCTCTGAGGAGGGTTGTCGTCTGAACTTTCGGAACTGTCTTCTTTCTTTTCTTTTTTGACTTCGTATTCCGACTCTGAAGTACTTTCTTGTTTTTCGGTTTCCTTGGGCTTAGTTTCTTTCTTTTTGGGTGTCGCAGTCTTAGATGTGCTTGGTAGAATTTGTCTATCTATAGTTTTCATTAGACCCAATTCCATATGTGTTTTACTTTCATTTTCATACAAGCAATGGACTTTTGCTATTGCATTTAGAGACGCCATTCGATGTTTTTTAGGCCC
Organism: Eremobia ochroleuca; assembly: GCA_949629135.1. Taxonomy (NCBI): domain Eukaryota; kingdom Metazoa; phylum Arthropoda; class Insecta; order Lepidoptera; family Noctuidae; genus Eremobia; species Eremobia ochroleuca. Next base: position 10,430,658 of record OX451398.1, read on the forward strand.
AGACCACATCGACAAAAGTTTGAGCCGCCTCTTACTGGGTTTTTCATTACCTAGCAAAGCAGAACTTTCTTTGAGATCAATTAGAGAGTCTTTCGATAGCTCTTTTAACTCTTTCGACGGTGGTTTCTTCGCACCGTCCGTGATTCTATTTTTCTTGAACCTTTTATTCTTTGCTCTCTTATATTTTGGGTTATCGGATTCGGAAGACTCTTTGGTATCATTATCGTCATTGGAGTCGCTTTCTTCAGATGAAGAATAGTGGAAAGTCTTAGTATTCAAAGCAAACTTAGAATTATCGATATCTTCATCCGAAAGGCTGCTTTTCTTGGCTTGCTTTTTCGTTTTTGCCGGAGTTTTCTTTGCATTTGAATTTGGCTTGATGGATTTGTCTGGTTTGTCAGTTTTACTAGCCACAGATTCTTGTTCAAGAAATTTGATAGGACTAAAAGGTTTTCCAGTTATACTTGATTTTCGTGCCACCATTTTATAAGATTTGCTTACAATAGGTTTTGGTTTTTCTTCGGCTTCTACTTCATCGCTACCCGGAAGCGTTTCTACGCTAGATGCAGTGCAAACACTTTGATTTTGATTAGCATTTAACTCTTCTGATCGTTTGTTTTTCAACTGTTTTACAACTTCTTCGATAGGTCTATGAGGGGAATATTTTTTCTTTTCCGATTCAGTTTTCTTGTCAATAACTGTTCCTTTGACTCTAGCAATTGGTCGAACTCTGCCAACATTCTTGTTAACAGGACTACGAAAGTCGGACAGTATGCTTTTTGGAGAGTCCACCTTTTCCGTGAAGGTATAAACATCAATCTCTGGTCCTTGTGATACTAATGAAGAATTTGAAGAACTTTTGTCTTTAGCATAATCTTCCACTTTGTTTTCCAACTTCATAGATACAAATCTTTCAGAAACACTAAGGTTGCCTTTTGAATTTTTGCAACATTTCACGTCTATATCTACTGTGCGTGGAGATCTAGTAGATGTGAAAAATTTTGGAGGTCTTTCTGTTTCAGCTTTTGGAGCCTCTGGTTGATTAGTTGATGAAGTTTTAGGAGGTGTTTTACAAACTGCAGAATCAGAAATATTTTTAGAATCAACCTTGTCATTAGTTTTGTCTTCAGTTTTACCGCTCTCATCATTACTTTCACTAGGCGTATTTGACTTGTTATTAACTGAATCATCGGTGGAATTGTTACTATCATCAATCTTTTTATCTTTTTCTGCTGTTTCTGGTTTTGTTTGAGGTGCCACTTTCTTTTTGTCATTGTTAGCAGCATTACCTTTCTTGATAACCGTCTTAGCTTTGGAGAATTTCGGTGTTGTTTTCTTTATAAGATCTTTATTAATTTTGTACTTTACATCTCTTTTACCTTTTCCGCACTTTTTTACATTGGCTTTAGCAGGTATGGGTTTCTTGACCGCCTTGGCTGCTTTTCTCGGAAGCGCTTTCTTTACACTGTCTGAAGCATTTTTAGGCGTGTCCTTCTTCTCCTTAAGATCTTTCTTGAGCTTTTTTGTTGGTGAATCACCCCGAGAGGTAGACGCTTTACATGGTGCAAGTTTATTGGATTCAGACGATGTTTCATGTTTATCAGAATTTCCAGGACTATCACCATTTTTGGAACTGGAAGAGTCATCTTTGGAAGAACCTTTCTTAGGATTTTTGATCAATGATTTATTTACCAAATTCTTAACCTTTTTAGGTGACACTGATTTTTTTGCAGCTTGCTTACTTGAGTTTTTAAATGATGTTTTACTCAAGTCACCTTTTCTAGGTAAGGGTTTTGAAGCCTGCGACCGCATTGTCTGCTATAATCATATGAATTTTGTCGGCATCGATGAGGTGATTCCGGTGATCACATTCTGAAACAAATAAAAATAAACAATTATTTTTAACGAATTAAACGAACTAATTAAGAAACACGACACGGGACACTGATAAAATTAATATATATATGTATATAATTGACAGCATGCCAGCTGCAACCCGTTTTAACCATCCAATCTTGCAGCCGTCTTTAATCGAGCAAAAAACCTTTTGTAGTATGATTTGCCCCGCGACAGATGGCCGTTATTGTTACGCTTGGTTTTCTTCGAGTAACGGATTCGTAGGTAATAGTGAGGAATGACAGAAGTAGTATCGCTAGCTTTTGTAATTTTATCCAGAGGCTTACTGGAAAATTCCACAACAGCGCGAGGACCACTAAGAGATTTGTAGTAGATACCAAAACCAAGAAGCCATAATTTTATTGGATTCAAAGGAATTTATCATATCAAATCACATAACAATAAAAGTTTTAATCAGTCAAACTTAAGTAATGAGGTAAGTATAAATAAAATAAATTTCATACAAATAAAACATAATATTAGCTAATCGTTTATCGATAAACACGTGCTAAAGGTAAATAAAATATAAATTCGGGCTAAAGCAAACATCTGCTTTGATAATTTGCGCTGGCGCACATAAATAAACCCAAATCTACACCACCACGTTAAGTTGAAAAGGGACCGAAAATAACCGAATTTTATACCTGCGAGCACGTGCCTTCATTAGTGAATACAAAAAAGATAAGATAACCGCCAAAAGCTAACAGAAAAATAAAAGATAGATTATGTTGTTGGTTGTCCAGTAATGTGGATGGCTGCGTAAAATGTAGCAAGGTGATATTGACAGTGTGAGAATAGAGATTTTTAATGTAATTAATAATGTAATTTCAACAATCGCATAAGACCTGGAAGTTTGAAAGGGAAAGGGGAGGACTTTTCCCAGCAATGGGACAAAATAATATAGGCTAACAAAAAAAAAAACCGAATGTAAATGTTTGTCAAAAAAATATTAAGTATTATCCTGGATACGACCACATTATTTAAGTTAACGAATGACTAAGCTTTCATTGAAGGCAATATTGCCGCTAGCGCTCTCGTAGGTAAGCTTAAACACACATTTTCATTTATTTAAACACATTCATTACAAATATGAAATAAAGCCAGCATTTCAAAGTGGAATTTTAAGACTTATCTACGCATTGCTTGAACTCAAACACAGTCGTAAAGAGACTGATGTTCATTGAGGTCAAACATTTTGAGCGAAAGCATCAGTGTGGCCGAACTATTTCAATAAAACTTTTGAGCGGCCTTCACTGGCCGTTTCTGTGAATATGTTGTGGCTCTGTTGTGTAATGGTTTATTAAATATTTTGCTTGAATATGTGCTGGCTACTTTATTAATACAAAGTTTGCTTGGTTTTATAAACTTTGATAAATAGCGTGAGATAATTAATAACTTTAATTTCTAGGTGGATAACGTTAGACTTAGATCTTTTCTGCTTGGAATTTTCGATAAAATTCTACTCTAGTTTACTTAGGGCTGATTTTCCAACGCCAGATAATTTTATCTGTGGAATAATTTTGAATTTTTGACAGTTCTTCCGTACAAAATCTGTCAGACGTCAATTTTATTACACGAATAAAAATTATCTGACGATAGGAAAACTTAAAAAAAAAAAAAACACTACAAAGTGAAAGATCATTTTAGTTTCGGAAATCGGTGTCGTTGTTTCCGCATTTTCGTTTTTGAAGCTTCCTGAAATTATGTATATCACTTTAATGAAATAAACATCAAAATTGATTCATTCGTTTTTGATAAAATCGCGGGCATGCAAACATACATACGGGTCGAATACAGAACCTCTTTTTTTGAAGTCGGTAGAAAATCAGCCCATATTCTATTAATAATGTTATAAATGTGAAAGTTTGAATGTTTGGATATTTTTTACACAATCACGCCAAAACGGTTGAACGGATTTGGATGTTTGCCACATAGATATACCACGACCTGGGTAAGGACATAGGTTACTTTTCATCCTGGATTGCAGAGGTAGTCGCGGGCAACAGCTAGTATGTTATAAGGACGGATCAGTTGCTCCTACGAGTTACAAGTATTTAGTACAACTTGTACTAAATAGCTGTTACTTTATTTTATTTGCCAAAATCAGTCAACATTACAGCATATTCGGCTGAAAAAACAACATCCTTTCAATTACCTACATGAAATCGAAGGAGAAAATATATTTTTAAAGAACATCTATACGAGAAACGTAACCTAATAAAGAACAGAGAAACACGAACGCTTTAATAACATTTATTGTATTACGTAAGCCGTCATAATAAGAATTGTTGTTTGCAATAAAGCAAAAAGACTCCTTTCGCATAAGGACCGGCTCCATTGTCACAGTAAATATACAGTAAAACATCTTCATACAAACGTGCCGCTCTCGGTTTGAATGTGTGCGTGCGCGCCGCGCGCCATGTCGGCACGCGATTTCACGCACACGCTAACATAATATATGGGGGAATAAGGTGGCGGCAGTGCGGGCTGTGCAGCGCGACTGTGAGCACGCGCGTACGCTACATGACCGCTTGCGTTCGTCAACTCTCGCCGGCGGCGGCCACTTACTCGTAAATTACGAGTATCATGACTTCAAAAAGGGGAAAAAAATATTGTAGTGTTTTCGGGTGCCTCAATAATGATTTCGCAAACCCGGACTTATCATTCTTCATACTTCCTACTCAGCCAGAAATGTAAGTACCTACTTATACTTAAATATTATTAGAAAATGTGGTATTGTATTGTTTATTTCACAGTTTATTTGCTTTATTAAGAGCGTAGCCGAGTCGCATTTTTCTGAATACTATGTTTAGAGCTAAAGTTTATTTTAAGAAGTCTAGTTTTACTATAAAACAGAGGATTGAGTACGAAACATCGTTTAGGTAAACGTATTTGTCGCGTAGGTATAGTTGTAATAAGGGCAATTTCACAATAATTAATATTGCAAATTAAATACTTTTGAAATTATTATTTTTTCTATTGTCTGATGTGTTGTTCAATCCAAATATGGTTCCGGTAGTCTGACGATCGACTTATTTAGTCGAATACTTGTGTGTACATCGACTTATTAAGTCGATGCGCGTATCGTCGTCTAAAATGTAAACAAATTTCGTCAAAAATAATTCTATCCCGTTTATACTTGAGCTTGTTCGAAAATATTAACTAAAAGTAAAAGTGACAACCCTGGGTATCAACGCAAGAGTAGGCTAATAACTCGGCGGGCGGCCTTAGATATCCTACTGTATATTTATTTACTGTGCCATTGTGGTATCATTTTCCACTTTTCCAAAGAGATATTGTATATTGTGGTTTTTATTTAAAGCTGCTTTGACCGACGCTGCAGATTATAAGTAGTTTTGAGTTTCTTTTTATATTTAAGCAATCGATCGATCAGGTTAAGCTTCGCTTGTCATGGTCGGTCCGTGGATGGGTGACCATCTTTACATACCGATACCCTGGAAAGCACATTAAGACGTTGGTTCCGGCTGTCATTCTTGGATACTTGACAGTCGCCAGGGGTCTTCAGAAACCTGAAAGTCTGACCAGTCTTACCAAGGGATATCGTGTTACCCAGTAACTGGGTTGTGGAGGTAAGGTAGGCAGTCGCTTTATGTAAAATACTGGTATTTAGCTGCATCCGGTAAGATTGGAAGCCGACCTCAACATACTTGGTAAAATGCTAGGCAGATTGATTGACATACTCGAATGATACCTACAAACATACTTTTGTCCACATTAATAAAGATTCGGGGTTATCATCAAAACCGTCTAGCAGTCCAGACGTCTTTAAGCTGATTTTTGGCAAATTCTAAATATTATCAGTAGGCCAATTCTCCTAATTTAAAACGTTTAAAATCTTGTCGCAGTCTCATCTCAGCGACAAACAAATGTCAAAAACTTGTCAAAAATGTAGGATAATTAGAGGTATTTTTGACAGATTGAGACTAACATCAGACTGTGAACGTTCATAAAGTTTCGAGAATTGCTTCTCTGGTATGGTTAGGTGGAACTAAAATATTTGTCAAATTAGAAATTTATTTTTTACTTCTCCTTTCGCAGGTCTGCTGGAAGAAATTTCTTAACACATTGAACGCCATGGTGGTCACCGGTGAGCGACAGCAATTATTTTAGTTAATTCTTTGAATAGTAATAAGAAATAATTATTTAGAGTGGGGTTTTTGACTATTTTGAACCGTATGAGTCAATAAAATATAACGTGTAAAATTTGGCGAAATCGCGAATCCGCGTCAGCCCATATGGAAAGTTCAGTGGTCGTCAGTTGTGATCACCGGTGACCACCACGGAGTTCAATGTGTTAAGAAATAAGCAGTACCTTTGTACTCAAATTATGAGTATGTCATGTCCATATGGTTTTTACTGTGTGTACATAAATAATAAAATAAATAAAACAGTTTCTACGCAAAAGCCCTTAATCGAACACCATCATCGTCCTTATAAACGACTTCCTTGCCAAATAACAGTCAACCAGTTATTGCCTACCTACTATAAGCTGTTATTTTAAAGGTCAAAGTTATCCTAGCAACTGTTCGCCTTAGTAACACGAGATCAATCTTATTATGCAACCAGCTTCTCTCTGGCTTGCGTGACCTTTGACGTTGGAAAAATGAGAGCAAATACACCACATGCCTGTTTCCAAACAGTTACAAGGGATTCATTGAGCGTTTTGTATTATGTAATTACTTTTCTTGAAGGGTTATCAAGTTTAAGACAATGTTTTAACGGTGTTTGCATTTGCTTTTGAGTGGAGATGGAGACTACAATTTTCAGCTAAACATTGAATTTGAATTTTATTTACATGTAAATTTGATTTGTGTGTGTTTGTTTGTTTATAGCACTCTTGATCCGATTACAAAAATCTGTTACTGATAGAACGCTATTGCCGAGAGCAGTAGGATTTGTTTGATCTTAAAACAATTATAGAGGTTAAATTGTTTATTGGTTTTAACAGGATTATCTGTGGAAGTTCTGATCCAATTAGAAAATTTATTTCACTGATAGAAAGCAGAGTGCTATCGAATATGTATACTTCAAAGCCAAAATCGCGGGCAGAAGCTAGATTTGAACAATTCTTGAAATACTCCTACTCTCTCTCTCCGAAAAACTATTTACAAATAGTAAATGTTGCCTATGAATAATTTAAGACATTAAACTGAGTCAAAATAATAGTAAGTACGAGTATTATAATATCAACAATCAACGGGTTTACAAACATAAAGCAGTAACAAGCAATGTTTACCCAAATGTTGAAAAACCAGTCAAGTGGAAAAGAAGAATAAGAATGGTATATTTAGGATTATAAGCCAACAAAAGAGAATAAAATTACAGCAGAACTTCCTCGAAATATAATTGAAAGTGCAGCTTGTCTCATAATTAAGCGTCGAGTCTTTTGTCAAGTTAACCTAATAGGGGGCGCTACAGGCGGTGGACACCACTCGTTATTGTCCAAGTGCTCTATTTTATTTTTATCTCCAAGAAAGTAAGAGCTCCCGCCAAGTGTTTGTTTGTCAATGGACTTACAATACGTGAAAACGATACTGGAAAGTTGTTCGGATAAGTTTATTCGGTTGTAGAAGTTTGTTTTGCTCAAATTGGTTTACTTTTCATTAAGATAAGATAGACTCATTAATCGAATGTATTTTTATGAGAATAAAATTATCACAAACCACAAATATTGTTTTAAGTGTGGTTGAGGACTACTTCAACTCATTACTGAGAGACATCAATAAAATATAGAATAAATGAAAAATCTTATCCTATAAAAACTATTTAAAAAGGAAGTGGTTTGCTTTGTCGCTATTCAAATACCATGCCATCCATGCGTGGCCCGCAAGCTATCATTACTTTATTACATTTGCTGAACTTCAACATAACTTGTTATTTGCTCGAAGACTACTCCTTGGCTGGCCAAGTGGCAAATTATAGGATGAATACGCAGAGGCGCCGCCCTATATCTTTCCTAAGTTCAAACGGAAGTCAGTCCCTGTCAGATCAGTAATTTGCCATAAATCAAGAACCAAGAAATCGTCGTACGCATATTAATAAGGAACCAATCTATTATTTTAGGCAAGGGCTGCTTCAAGGGGATATCATTGGCCCAATAAATTTTATCCTACATTGTCAGGTGGCGTTGCTTTCAGAAGACAAATGGGGAGATTTAATACAAAAATCGTGACCTAGAACCTAGAGCAAAGGTAGGTTAAGAAGGATTGATGATACTTGTTTTCAAACATCATAAAGATACTTTTCCACACAAGTCCGACATAGACCCGACTATGACAAATGGGTCTAACTCCAGACTGGAAACTTCATCTATGACTTATGGCGAGTTTAAATACTTTAATGGAGAATAATTGTCACAGCTGGCTAGCTTGTCGCTTGCAATGGCCATTAGAGCTCAATGCTGCAGCTCCTCATCGAAATAGGTTTTATCAGATTCTTAAGTATCTACTTTCGAATAAGAATCTGATAGGTGTCTGTCTGTCTGTCTTGGCTTTCTAGAATTTTTGAAGTACGATTCCTGTTTTTGTCTTTATTGATTGATTTACCACTCATTATCTTTTTTCGCTGAGATTTACGGACGGCACGCTTAGAAAAAAAAATGTAATAGGTTAAGTGTTATTATATTATTTTTTTTTGTAACCTTCGATAATCTTTTCGAATAAAAACCTATTGCGTTTAATCCAAATGATACGTTTAGTAATTAAAACGATCCCCTCGTAGACAAATCCACAGACTCACAGTCCTCCGGTCTTTCTTTATGAGCATAGAAAGACAATATTTTTCTTTAAAGCCTTTTCTTTGTTGCCTGTGGCGAGTGTTAATTTCCTACTCCTCTAGTATATTGCTGGCGTCTCGGTTTCGAGTGAGCCACTTTATTCAATCTGTATTCTGAAAGCGAGTATTAATGGCGGTAGGTATTCTACATCAACCCGTTCGACAACTTTGACTTAGTATTTATTGCTACTCTTGGAAATGGTTTTGATTCGTAATTGGCTACTGGAATACGCTTTAAAATTAAGGATTTATGCCACAAATATACTTCGGTTTAGTGTGACACTTAAATTAGAAACTCAAAGAGCCTATTACCAACATTAAAAGATCAAATTCAAATACACGATCGAATACCGATACAAAGCTCTAGTGTTTCACAAAGGAACCGGCATCGTAGAAATAACAGATTGTTGTGATCCCCTTTGCGAATAAGTTGAACATTTTTCAAAGCCCAGTGATTTCGTGAAAGCATGGTTGTTTCTAGCCGAAGGGGGAAGGTAATAGGCGCGCGAGGGGGGGACTATCGATCTGGCTCGCGAGCCAGCATCCTAACATCCGAGACGCCTCAGATTCACTTTTACGCTACTTGCCCGTCAATTACAGTTCCTAAAAGCTGATAGGGTAGTGTTGACAGGTAACCGGCAGTGACAATAATGAAGACTGGACTAGTTTCGACTTTCGAGTATCGAAGTAGGATAGTTTGAAATAGACTTTGTGTTTTTCATAGCATTATTTATCTGAGGCTTGCAGGACAGATAGTTAGAACAAGGCTTTAGGTTCAATATCTTAGTTATTACACTACCTCAAAAAAATCTTAGCCCTGTTAAAAATGAGTTTTTATGTAGGATGCTGTGACGAGACCTGCCTTAAAGTGATGCAAGTCTCCCATTTGCCATTTAAATAGTGGCAGCATTTTTCTGACTCTTTCAGAAAATACTGCCCGAAAACCGACCACATCTACATGCAAAACTGCCACGTAACATAATAACAAACATGAAACATTCCAATAACTTTCATAGCCCGTATCAATTCAATTGAATTTTCCAGCGCATGTTGCCACATACCGACAAGTACGGCCAGCCTGATGCTCTCCTAGTGCTGACAGTGACCGGCTTACGTGTTTGCTCTGCAGTAATGGGCGCCACGCGACAACTGTGACGTCAGCTGTCAAATAAGGTTAACTCAACTAACGTGCTAGTGACTAGGATGGATTAGATTTGCCTTTGGATTGTATTGTTGTTATATTGACGTATTGGCTAGTAATAATTATATTAATGGTCCCGAGATGTGCCAAGACATTTTTAAAATAATAATAATAATTTATTTATCTCAGAATAAATCTAGTCCATAGTTTTACACTGATACATTTAATGTCTATCATGTATGTGTCTGATGGAGGGCTGTATTCAGATGTAGATGATTTGAGATTTTCGCTTGATTTTATGGGTATTTAAACCTTTTTTGTCTTTTCCAGTTAGAATCTAGTTGCAGTGTTTAGAAAGAGTAATAAATGAAAATTTAACTCGCATTCGATTTAGAGTTTCAATTGCCCACGGCGGCGGTTAACATCATCTTAACGTCTGGTTTCTCCTAAGGGTTTGGCTCAGCACACTAATTGCGTAACACAGTATCACTCTCAATTTGAATCATTTCCAAGCATATTGCTAATCTATTGCTCCATTTGGTCGAAAAATGTGTCTGCTCAACAACGTAAATAACGCAATGAATGTTGTTGAACTGTCAAAATGAAACCCATTGCTACTAGATAGTGTGCTGCAATTAGCCTGCAGGTGTAGGTACCTACTATAGTAGCTACCTACACACGTTCCATGGCGGCTGTTCATGGCAAATATTGCTTTGAAAGAAAATAAGAAAAAAATGTGGCTAATAAAGTAATAGCAAACTAAACTAATTGGCCAAAAAGAAAGCCGCGCAAAAAATACCAAAAACCTACACATATTCTCGAAAATTATTCTTAACAACTAAAACGTTAAGGAAATGAGCCACTCTATTTAATATAGAGCGTAACGCTCACTAAGTGGTTACAGAAACTGGCAGTTATTTAATTAGCGCAAATGACTACGTATCCAAGAGCAGACGTTAATGAAGTCGTCCATTTCGCCTTCAGTACCACCTCAAAGCTTTTGTTTGCGAACTAAAAGAGAAATGAACAAAAAGCGCTGCGATATTTTCAATCGTTTCTTTGTCAACCTGTTTATTATGAAACCGTCTATCGGATTAGCCTTTTTTGTTTTGAGCGAGTGTTGAATAGGATAATAAAGGGAAGAGAGAAATGGAGGTTGAGTTTTTATTGATTAACTTTCAATTAACCTTTATAAATAGTTTTGCTGGATGGATTAAATAACTCATATTATCTGTCGAAAGAGACTGGATCCTGCGACACAGGGTATCCTAGTGCGGGATCCAGTATCATACCTAAATATTGTAACACTTGTTTATGAATCAATAAAACTTATTATTATTATTAGTTTTGCTGGATGGTTTGACGGTTGGCGAATGATATCGTGACGGTTGGCAGGGGAGAACGAAACCAAAAAACGTGTTGCGCCGACCACAAGTAACATGGGACAGGGGCAGAAAGATGATCACGAAATTACGATGTGTAAAACATCATTTTGCTTTTTGATATGAACAGAACTGGCGTAATGCTACAGCCCAATACAAAATTTATGACGGCTCGGAACATGAGGCGAATCGCTGCGCAGTAACAAATTCACCGGTCCGCGGGGGTGAGGGGTGAGGTACTGCGCACCGAGTAGCGCAACTTCAGAGTCGTCGTTAGGGTGCGTTTCCACAGAAGCGGAGCTGGGCGAAGCGGAGCAGAGACGTGCAGGAATCGACTAATCACAATGGTTGAAATCCTCATCGCGTCACTCGTCTCGTCTGTGATTGGACGATTCCTACACGTTTCCGCTCCGCTCCGCCCAGCTCCGCTTCTGTGGAAACGCATCCTAAAGTTTGAATCGGACTTTACCAAACATTATTCGATTAGATTTGAACGGCAAGACTGTGACTAAGGGTTATTATTCTATACTTACATGAATTATTCAGCAGTGCGATTGCGATGCGATTCTGTAACCATCTCACCGTGAAAACTTAGGTGAAATGAGTGTGGAGTGAGCTGTCAGTGTCATCCCACCTGATGCTAGGGATTGACCAAGCATGCATTTAAAATCATAATCGAGATTTTACTAATATTTTTACGTCATGCTCCCTGGCGGAACCACCTTTGCTGTAACAAGTATAACTTACATGAACAATTCTATGAAATGTCTATAAAATTCTAGTCCTATTAAAAAAAAGTCTATATCCCTAGTTTCGACGTAAACTTTTATTTAAAGTGGTTGCGCTGCGGAGTATCCTCCCCGGCGAAACCACCATGATATTTCTATTAGTATACATAGTATAAGCAAATATGTAGTATCAAATAATTCTATAACAATTCTATATTAAACTAGCACCCCTAAATCCTCAGTCTAATTTAAATATACGAACAAAACGGTGCCTCAAACTTTGATTTCGAAATAGTAGCTAAGTGTCTAGATTAAAGTTCTTAGCAAATAACGTTTACGTCAAATATCATACAATGTCCTCTAGACGTTTAGTTTATAAGCATACAGATAATTATTTTCTTGTTTGTTTGTTCGAGGATTTAGGGGTGTTAGTTCAATATAGAATTGTTATAGAATTATTTGATACTACATATTTGCTTATACTATGTATACTAATAGAAATATCATGGTGGTTTCGCCGGGGAGGATACTCCGCAGCGCAACCACTTTAAATAAAAGTTTACGTCGAAACTAGGGATATAGACTTTTTTTTAATAGGACTAGAATTTTATAGTTATTTCATAGAATTGTTCATGTAAGTTATACTTGTTACAGCAAAGGTGGTTCCGCCAGGGAGCATGACGTATATTTTTATGCTAATTTTATTGATCATTTTAAATAATTTCAAAGCTAGTATTTTAATTGTCAAAACATTACTATTTTGTGGGGTTTTAATCTAGGAAAAAAAAAAGACGAGTCTTTATATAAGGACTAGTATAGGAAAAAAAAATGATAATAAAAAATATTCTATTGATATTCTGACTACGTAAATTTCGGTTTTGCTATTTTATTTTAAATGCCCACAAAATAATAATGTTTTGACAACTAAAATACTAGTTTTGAAATCATATAAAATGATCAATAGAATTAACATAAAAATTATGATTAAAATCTTGATTATGATTGTAAATGTTTGCTTAGTCAATCCCTAGCATCAGTGGGATGACACTGACAGCTCACTCCACGCCAGTTTTTACGGTCAGATTTTTACAGAATCGACATGCAGCACACGGCTAACAAGCAGGTGCGTGAGTTTTATATTTGTATGCTTCAATTTCTAATTGGAATTGAATTTAATAATCCACCTTCAACCTGATTAGACAATCACAAATTATATGTTTCTGCATTTTTGATGATTTTTTAATTACAAAGAAAATAAAAACAATTTCAAAAAACATCGTGAATATTTCTTTATCTGATCCTATTGGAGTTTCATTTAAAAGACACCATTGTAATTACCTACCTACAATTAAATAACAATTGCTATTTGTATCCTGTACCCAGTCATTACACAGACCCTGCTATTACCTAATATTACGACACATTACAAAACTACCAACAAATGTTCAATGACAAGAATTACAGGGCTATTGTAATTGGTGTAATTTACACTTGTTTATCTTTGTAATTATGTTACAAATTGTAATTGTAATTATTTAATGGTGCGCAATGTAATAATGTAGTATCGACGCGACGCGACGCGCTGTGAGCTCTTTTTAATGAGATAATTATTTGAAGCGTTAATGATGTGTGAAAGGTATTAAAGTCGATTGTTGCGTGCACTTTTATATATGAATTTTGATCATAACGCAGTGGGGTGCCGTCGGAAGAAAGATTTATGAGTTCTGAATAAAGAAATCAAGTGTCAAAATTACACGTTGCCGCACCGTTCGTCGCAAGCGCACGCACAAAGTCTTTTATCATGGTTTATTATCCGCCCGCCATTCATTTTCACTTTGAACTCGCAGCTCGTCTCTTGACAATTTTTCTCCCTTTTGTTAGGCTTGGAGGACCCACTAGATATGAATACTGCTCCTTAGGAAGGACTCACTCAATCCACGTTCACATTATGAACATGAATTGAATAGTAGATACTCGAGTGGTTTTGCACCATGAATGGTCTAAAATTACATCTTTTAATCAAGCGATTAAGTTAAGAATAATATTAAGTAAATAAGCTAAACATTTAATTGGTCACTTTGCACATTAAAAAGCTAAAGGAGGTTTGGAATGTTATTAAGAACTGGTTTTGTAATTTGAAATTAAGATGGCATAAAGTAGGTTATTAAGGCGTATCTTGAATAAATGTTTATGAATTAAATAAATTGAATTAATCAAGAGTTTAAGACTATTGTGCCTCACGAAGCTTTTGCTCGGTTTTGATTTAAAAAGGTTGACTGGTAGAAAATGCCTATGGCATTAAGTCCGCCTTTGTTTTATATGCTTGAAGTATTAAATAAAATAAATAAGAAAGGTCATTGAATTGTGGAAATAGACTATTTTCACCACCGTTTTTAGGAAGAAAAAGCTGAAAGTGTAATACCTATAAATTTATTTACGTTCCTCTTAGGACTAGGTACCCACTCAATAGAAAGTAATTCAGCTTTTATTAAAGAGGATAAAAATATACCCTCTTACACTATATTAACTACGAAACTATTAAAATAAAAATATAATAACCAAACCTAACTAAAACTATTAACCAACTAAAATATATCGTAGAAAAATTCCTCCGCAGGCCAAGGTAAAAGCCAGCCCTTGGGTTACGGGACGTGTCAACCTACTCAATGAATTTGATTATAAGATTTCTAAACGTGGTTTTATCAAACACTTACCTACTGAAATGCCAAAGAATGACTTATTCGAAAAAGACCATTCAAGATTCTTGTTACTTGCGTAATAGTAGCTAAATGCCCCGTTGGTCTCGTGGTCGCAACCGCGACTGATGAGCGTGTGGTCCTGGGTTCGATTCCCATTATACATAAATTATGTTCGCATAACTCGTCAAAATTTAGGGAACTGCTGATTTTTTTTTCGCGATTTCTGTTTTGGCCCCAGAGTAAAAGTTGTTCATAATGATTAGTACAATGACCCCTTATGAGGTTGTGCGTTAATTAAGTTACAACTTGTAGTATCTACAAATATTAGGTACCAATAGTGTTGTACAATGCATTGTTGTACCTATGGTGTGGTAGATATCAATCAGGCTTTTATATTGTCACTCGTTTGTTTTAGGGATGATTGATGGTAATAAAAAATCGATAGCTATTATTTTCAGGCTTTCAGCGAGCCGTCAAATAGCTTTAGTTAGTATTGGAAAAGCTTGGTGCCGACAGCCCTGTATTGTTTTAGTCATCCATTTGGATTTTCCTGAAACTGTACTAAGTAACATGTTGTTTTGAATTTCAAAAGTTCATTAAATCAAAACGTCTGACTCATGTTGATATGTTGTTTATGACCAATTCAATTTTCATTGGAATTTATTAAAAGACTAGCTGTGCCCGTGACTTCGTTCGTGTGTATGTCGGATAGGTTTTAATTTTTTTGTAGGTATGTAATTACAAATATACGGTTTTCGGATTTTTTCATTTACTTGTGCTACATGATAATAATTCTTGCCAAATTTCATGATTGTAGGCAACGGGAAGTGCCCTATAGGTTTTGATTCCCTTGCGAGTGTCAAAATATGCGGCATAAACGAAACATAGACGCCCGTATCTTTTGATTGCGTTGACTTAGAAGTTTGATTTTTCACTGCTTCAAGGGATTGCAGCCGTATTTGTTATTAATTAAAACTAAACTTAATAACTCAACGAGTTCCTGAGAAAAAGGGTCTTGATAGACGGACAGCGACGTGATCTTCTAAGGGTTCCGTTTTTCCTTTTGAGGTACGGAACCCGAAATATAAGATAAGTACACATTTAGACATTGAGTACCAATATTATTTATCATCCTTGAAACAGGAACAACAAATCTAATTTTCAATCCCGTATTCCTACTCCGAACAAAATCAAACTCTCGCCAATGAATTTTTACCGGCATATCCAAGTGCACAGAACGTACGTGATACAATTTTAGCGAGAATAACTACGGAACCCACGCCAGGCAATTATCCGGTAAAACGCCTGTTACCCGACATTATCCGATTAACTTAATAAACAATTAGTTGGTAGGAAATTTTAATTAAGGTGTATATTGCTGGCTTTTATGTGCCATCGAGTTAGGAGCGCGTGTGATGCTGTGTCGTTTACCTCAATTTGAATATGGTTTAATGTAGTGGGATCGCCTTAGAGTCTAATTTTTATACCCTAGGGTATGCTAAGGTTTGTTACCGTGTTGTGGGGATGAAGGTAAGGTAATCGTATATGTTAAGTACTGTGTCGGTATTGTTGTTCGTGTTTTGGATAGTTCTCGGCATAGACTCGGCAGTCCCTTCATCACAAGTTGGAACTATAAAACCGAGGATTAGTAGGAGCAGTTTTTTTCTTCCTCCAGCCAACAACCAACTACGATTTACCATTAGGTACACTTGAGCCAAGCACGATGACTATAACACTGTCCTGATAAGTTATTTGTTGTTCGTTGTAGGACTTTATGAAACGGCCTAGCTTTTTCCCAACTTTGTTGGGATTGGCTTCCAGTCTAACTGAATGCAGCTGAATGCCGGTATTTTAAATGGAGTCACTGCCCATCTGACCTCCACAAGCCAGTTACTGGGTAACACACACACGCGCCTTAGTAAGACTGGTTGTCATACTTTTGGGCTTCCGATTACCCGTGCCCGTTGTAGGACTACAATTATCAAAAATATCTAATAAATAATAATAATACATCTATTTTGCTCTCAAGGCATAGACGCCAGCACATCAAGCTACCCGAAACTGTCTAATTTTCCCAATCAATTTTGAACCTAATGCTTTAACGATAAAGTTGAAAATCTATTAAAGACATTTGGCAGATTGTAGTAGCTTGAGGTCCTGGCGTCTGTACATTTACTCATTCTGTAGCTCATATTTTATGCAGTATTGTAATGTGTTACCGTTTATTTTCCCAAATAAATTAAATAAAATAAAACTAAGTCAAGCATGTATTCTAGGATATTAACGGCTATTGCAAATCAATAAACGAACAGTAATGAATATTATATTAAGCATTTAAATCACTAACTTAACTGTAACATCGCATGTCATTAAGTCACGTGACGTTTACTTAGAATGTCAACTCCGTTATTATAGCATAATTGATATGGCAAGCAATAGAAATTATTGCTGCACACCTTACTGTTATTATCATGATTAGTATGCATAAGTCATAGGCGAAGTTCTCGTTATTGTGCATACACACGAGTGACACGCGTTGTTGACGACAGAGGCAACGCACAACCGTAGACGCGTGTCGGCGACAGCCGTCAACGAGTGTCGCTCGTGTATAATACGGTGCTCAAATACACGAGCGGCATGTGGTCGACGGTTGCGTTTACCTCTGTCATCGACGCTTGTCGCTCATGGACACTTAGCTAAGCTAAGGCTCTCGCAGACAGGCACGACGCGACAGCACAACGCGACTCTAGTAGAACAATTTCTATGAAAACACCAGGGAAATTATTCTTCTACCAGGATTGCGTGGCACCTTCGCGCGCGTCGCGCCTGTGCGTTCGTGCGTTTTCTACTGCCTATGAGCGTGAGTTTAAAATCGGTGTTTTTGTAAGGTTTTTTTTTACACTGAACGTATGCATTGCTTTCATTCAAGTTGGAATGTTGTGTGTATTTATAATCTACAATCTGTCTATCAAACATGGTTGGTATATTATTAATGAAATGTACAAAGGTACTTAAATAAAATAAAAATGTTTTATGAGCTTTTTGTAGTGTTTCATTGCTTTCTCCTATGTATTTTTTTTTATTACACAAACTAGAAAGTTGTGTGTACTTTTAATCTACAATCTGCCTATCAGCCATGGTTGGTGTATTAATAAATAAATGAAATGTACTTATGTTTTCAAATCTTTATTTTTATAAGGTTTTATTTGATGTGGTTCAATGTTTTTCCTACGTATTTCTTTCGTTTAAGTATAGAAAGCTTGTGTGTACTAACTCGCTATGCGATACCCAATTTTTACAGGGTTATTTTAAATTGGCCAGCGGAACTTCGTCGACGCAATGGATATCGATAATATCTAAACATGATAAAGCTAAAAATAAATTAATTTGATGTATTTTTGTGGGGTCATCGACCGCAGTTATTGTTTAAATAGTAAGTTGAAATATCCGCGTAAAACTCATAAATCAAGTAACAAAACTCACAGCGGTCTTTGACCTCCCAAAAAACATGAAATCTTTTTATTTTTGTATTCTATGATTCTTTTTTTGTAAACCATGGTTAAAATAGCCATACATGCAATCTGAATTCCCTTATCTGCCATGTCATTTCAAACATGTTTATTGCATTTATCAAAAAACGTTTGCGGGAATCCGCTGGTTGCGGAAAGCGTTGCGGCGACGCTTGATGCTATGACGATGAGCTATTTTCTTATTAATAGCAATATTTTGAAACTTCCATACTGAAGTTTTAGAAAAGTCTCTACTCGCTATTAATTGGAAAATTTTATTATACTGTAGAAGATTTTATAAATGATAATGTTTAATATTTCGTATGCAATAAACATATTTGAATGTATTTTTTTCAATATTTTTAAGATATTTGTTTCTCTTTTTTAAGCTATCTTTAGCTGTAGATTTTATTAATTGAATTTAAAATAGTTTTTTTTTTCTTATAAGTATTAATTTTTTTTTGTTTTTGTTAATTTTTTATCGTTTGCTTTTATATTCTACAATATTTGGCAAGGCAAAACATAGCGCCCATAATTAATCTAAGAGCTTTATGTAAATACCTATGTTTCACAAATAAATATTCTGATTCTGCAACCTAATTATGTTCGAAAAATATGTCAGCTCAACAACGTAAATAATGCAATGAATGAAACCCATTGCTACTGGTAGTGTGTTACGCAATTATCCCGCTGATTCCAATCAAAAGATCCAGTAAACAGCAACCCATTGACTTCAATATAGCACTTCTAAAATAATACATCAAACCCCGTAACATTTCTCTCCAGACCCCATTTCCTCCATTCTCTCCGTGTTTGTCATCAAAACGTACGTCACTACACACAGTCGCCGCTCGCGTGACGTGCGTCCCCCGGCGTATCGCTGATGACGTCAGTTCCTCTGCCCGTCCGGTTCGCGATCGCCTTCAACGAGTTAACTATTAACGGCGATATTATTTTTATTATCAAATATAGTTTTTTTTTCTATTTGAAGACATGTGAATGGATAGGAAAATATATTTATTTCTAAATTATACTTTTGCCTATTTGTTTTTTAAATCACTACTTATTAGATTTTTGTCAAGTAAATCTTTCAGGTATCCCCTGGCATATCAGGTATTTTAGGCATGCCTACAGGATTATTCATTTTGTTTGAAAAAATGGTACAACAGTTCCTACAAACGACAAATTTTTGTATATGAATTTTTCTAAGGCAGATAAGTTTAGTGAAAATACTCGTTCGAGACATATCTCGAACGAGTATTTTCACTAAACTTATCTGCCGCATTTAGAACATATTCTAAATGCGGTTCGCAACTGTATCTATTTACACGATGATAAAAGCTCACATCAATCAAACGATACTCAAATACGTTTGTCACAGAAGCGACAATCATCTACTTTACACTACAGGTGTGCAAAATTATGATGTCGCGCAAAAAACGGCTGCATCTGTTCGAAAAAGTAAAAAGATCGGACTTAGTGTAGACGAGGCTGTATTTAGAAAATAAACGACCCTTCAGTACGTCAGCTGGTCAAGCTGATTATGATCTACTTAGGTGCTATCTGTTGAAGGGTCGCAAATAAAGCGGTTATATCGCCAAATATCATGCTCTCGCCCTACGTATTTCTTTCAATTTAACTGTTCTACATGTTTTCATAGGACTTCACATTTTTTTTTTCCTTTACAAGAGTATCTCTAAATAATTGTATCATGGGATCGCGCTACGTTTTTGGGGTGCAGTCCCATTCATACATAGTATTTAGGGTGCTTGGCAAAGGGAACCCCATTCACAGAAGCGTATGTAATTGTAAATTTTGGGCTTATGAAGCCGGTTGTAATATGGTGCGCGTTTATCACGTACCTACCAATTGTTGCATATTTAGATCTATTGAGAGATAAGGTGCATCGAGGAGATATATTTCTTGACTCATTTGTATTTTACGAGGAAAAACGATCTGTGTCGAACGAGGGACACAATATTCCTTTAATCTCTATATTTAGGTACCTTTAATAATAGGAAACCTTAGTGCTCATACCACACGCGTGACACGCGTCAACGGACAAAGAACACTTAGGGGTTCCATTAGGTACATACTATCGTAGATAAGAAGTTTCTTTCTATGTTCATCTTTTGTATCACTGTCATCGGTGAAGGAAAACACCGTAAGGAAACCAGCCGTGCGATTCTGTAACCGTCTCACCGTGAAAACTTGGGTGAAGTGAGCGTGGAGTGAGTCGTCAATAGTGTCAATCCCTAGCATCAGCATGACACAGCTCACTCTAAGCTCACTTCACCTTAGTTATCACGGTGAGATTTTTCCAGAATCGACCGGCTGGGCTTAAATCGCCAATCCGCCTTGAGCAAGCGTGGTGATCGATGCTAATGATCCTTCTTTGTTTGAGAAGAGGCCTTTGCCATGCAGTGTGACAATAATAGCCTGGTATCCCCGGTAAAAAATAAGTACGGGCCGAAAATACGCTGAAAACAGGCCCAGGTAGTGAACTAAACGCCGAAAACACGCCGACACACGCCGACACGCCGAAAACCGGCCGAAAACACGTCGACACACACGCCAAAATCACACCGATAATCATTTTTACCCGGGATTATTATAGAAATTCATAGAAGCCATAAAATCCACTTTATTTTCTAAGTTAAATAAATAAGTCCTTTGTAATCAAGTGCTACTTTTAACAATAAATTAAGTAGCTTTATAGCTATTCTATTAACCTGTCCAGATTCGCAATTCATTTAGATTGGACAGTAGACAAATTATAAATAGTGTCTTGACAAAACAATTCATTTATGCTTTTTTTTTATTGCTGAATGGGCCCGCTCTTGACCTCGATCAGCCTGATGGAAAGCGATGGATGAGGTCTATGATGGAACGAGCGTGCCCAGAAGATGCCTAAGGCACTGGAACTCTATTTTACTGAAATCTTAAGTTTTCGACTAATAGCGTACGATTTAATATGTTTAAGTAAAACTTAATGTCTTCTTATCTTAAACCAACCCTTTTCTCCTTTTTGTTTAATGTCATTCATTCCTGTTATTTGCATGGTTACAGAAATGGCAATTTATATTATGATTTTTTTAAGTATTTGAGTTGTAAGTGGCTGTGCTGTTGGTGTGCTTATTATAAACTAGCGACCCGCCCCGGCTTCGCACGGGTGCAATGCTGATCAATACATAGTATAAAACTAAGTCGCTTCCCGCTGTCTGTCTGTCCCTATGTATGCTTAGATCTTTAAAACAACGGAACGGATTTTGATGCGGATTTTATTAATAGATAGAGTGATTCAAGAGGAAGGTTTATATGCATAATAATTGCATAATATAGTAGAGAAACACTGATCATTTTAGAGACATTATTTCTCGTAAAAAGTATAGGGTAAAAAATGTTTTTTGTGGGTTATCCCTTAGAGATAGACATATACCATCGCGGACTTTTTTGTAGACCTTTTTAAGGTGTTATACAATACTACAGAACATTATTTTGATCTATCTCGTAGGGTTCAGCCAGCGTTTGCAATGTAAGCGCAAAAAATGTGTTTATTTACGACATCACATTAGAAACCTCTAAAATTATCAGTGTTTCTCTACTATATTACGCATGTATTATACATATAAACCTTTCTCTTGAATCACTCTATCTATTAAAAAAAACGCATCAAAATCCGTTGCGTAGTTTTAAAGATCTAAGCATATATAGGGACAGACAGACAGGGAAGCGACTTTGTTTTATACTATGTAGTGATAAATAAATAAACGGTTTATTATTATTTGGACGTCTCTGACAGTTTTTGTATGAAACAACTGTCAAAATGTTCTAAATTATTCCTCGAATAAAGTTATAAGATGATTGATAATCAGCCCTAAATCAACCCTATTTACTTTATAACACTCGACACAATTAGCGTCCCCTTCGCTATTAACTCACGCGCGGGTTGCAAAGGTTTTGAAAAAGCTATCGATCGGCTGACATTTGACATGACGTGCATTTTTAGTACAGTCTTAATATAAATCTGTCATCGTTATTATTATTATTTCATTTATAAGTAATAACATTTGTTTCGTCAATTAGGCTTTCCTTAAAGAATCAAAATCTACCTAGCCTTTTCCCAAGTATGTTAGTTGGCTTCCAGTCTAACCTGAAGCGCTATCTGACTTCTACAACCCAGTAAACCACGATACCCCTTGGTAAGACTGGTAGTCGGACTCTTTTGGGCTACCCGTAACTACTGTCAAAGGTCTACGAATGACAGCTGGCTTAACGTGCTTTCCGAGGCCCGGAGTGGTCTCGATATGTAACGGATGGTCACCCATTCACGAACCGACCGCGGCAGGCGTAGCTTAACATTCGATCGACACGTACGGCTGTTATCATTTACCCCCGAGCCCAAAGAAATGAACTGGAATATTTACTTACAATAAGTGCATTGGCACCGACATTACTCATTGTTTAGCGATAAGACGCATGAATGATACCTACACGTCGGCACTCGAGAAGGAAAACACGCATTTTCCTGTAGAAAACCTGCGGTTAGCGAACCAAATTAATGAATAATAAGGAAAAAACCTTCACGAAAAACAACCGCACGTTTCTTGGGACCCTATGATTTGTTAAAGCGATTCCAGATTAGGGCCTACAGCCGGTGTAGGGTAAATTTCGATTTCCGTCTATTGTAAAGGTCTGCGAAAATGAAATCACTTGTTAGGTTCGCCGAAACAGAATCACTTTTACGCCAATTCGGTTCTGCTCAGCCAATATTTCCGCAGTCAGTTCAACTGGAGATTTTGCCGCCATTCTCCCGCGATTTATTCATGACGGCGGAGTATTATATGGACGTGTATTTTTTTCAGAGCCCCTTTATTTATTCGCCGGTAGTGCTGAAGTATTATGGCTTATTGCTAGACTTTTACTAGAAAATAACGTTTTTACGATGACAGAGGAAGGATATACTGCTGCGTGTCGTTTGCGAGTTAAGACTCGGAAGAGTAAGTATCGCTTGTGATAAACATACTTTACACAGGCATCGTAGTTTATTTGTCTTTACGGTAGAAGGCTTAAATATTGGCAGAGATTTCTATCTATACTCTAAGGACCTGTTTATTATGTCTTTCCAAACAATAAGAAACATTCCACTCCAAGTAATGCTTAAATATCATGCAAAATTAAAAATCGGCCCGTTTACAGGGACATAATAAACAAGCGTGTCTTCAGAGTATCCATACCAAATTCCAAATCCGAACTAGCTAGACGCTGTACCCATTTTTCCCATCCCAACACTTACACTAAAGTTACTAAAATCTTTGACCTAAAAGAGTGCTCAACCACCACCTGTAAGAAAACCCTAACTACAGCTCTTTTAAAGTTATCTTACGACGCCACCGAAGCTTTGATATAGCACCTATACACACATGCACACGCACGCGCGCGCACACACACACACACGCACATAAACACACATACACACACACACCACAGTACAAGCCTTAGGTTAAACCAATATCATTTTATTTTGTGATCAGAATCGCACGAATGTTTATATTTTTAACTGTTATCGTATTTTCTTTTTTGTAATCTCTACCTAACATCCTCAAACTGTAATATAATCTAAGATTGTAAAATTGCACACCAGAGCCACAAGATACAAGCGACGCTTAGTTTGTGGCTCACCGAATCCGTCACATTGTATTTTACTTTTTAATAAATAAACTTTATTATTATTATTATTATTATTATCAGCATCCTTACAACTAATATTTCACCATTTAGTAATTTTAATAATTAAATAAATTGTGATTTTTAATTTAATTTTAAACTAGGTATGCTTTTTAATTTCTATTTATAAAAAAAATGATTGCTTTATTGTATTTTATAAATGTAATTTTTAATCCTTTATAAAATCACTAGCATTTGCGCATTTGCATAGCGTTTGCGTTGAATTCGGAATTCCCGCCGTTTAAATCCTATTACCCGTTTTCCCGTAGGAATGAAGCATTTTCCCGCGGTAAAAAGTAGCCTATGTTCATTAGGGATAATGTCGGCTTCTACTGGTAAAACAATTTTTCATATCGGTCCAGTAGTTTCGGAGCCTATTCTATACAAACAAACAAGCAAATCTTCCCTCTTTATAATATTACTGTAGATGTAAATTTTTTATTAGCATGTTTATTGTTTTTTTTTAATATGGTTATAATTTAATTATGTATTCAGAGCATGATGTGCACTCGATAATGTGTGTGGTATTACAGGTAACCTGTGGTTACCTGTAATTTAGTGTGCATTACAGGAAAATGTATATTACACAAGTTCTATACGGGTAAAAGATAATAGTAATGTATCTCGTTGGTAATCAATATATTATATTATAAAAGAAAGTGTACAATGTGCGTGCAGCTAAAACTCAGAAATGAGACACGGTACGATCAAGGGAGCTATATGGTGTAGTAACCCTCTATCTCCTGTCCACGAAGAAGGTTCCCGTTTTTACCTGAAGGGCATGCTTTTGAAGGTATAAGGGATGGAATTTTCTAGAGCAGTCCAGAACATTCGAGAGTATTCGAGAGCATTCCCCAACCTTCTGGAATGTTGTGGAATGTTCCTGAACGAAGCCGGGTACCCCAGCTAGTCCTTAAATAAATAAATATCATCATTTTCCTGTCCTTATCTCAATTTATTTGGTGTCGGCGCAACATGTCTTTTTCTTCCATACTTCTCTATTACTCGTCATCTCGGTAGTCACCCCTTTCTAGCCATATGATTTGCAGCATTGAATAAATAAAAGCTTGTATAGTATTTTTTTTTACACTAGTAATAGTGAAAAGAAAAGAAAGAAAATACGTGTCATAGAAAGAACACAAACCCAAAAAATAAAACAAAAAGGTACATAAGCAATTAGAATCACATATCACTACATAGTTTAAAACAAAGTCGCTTCACTGTCTGTCTGTCCCTATATATGCTTAGAACTTTAAAACTACTCAACGGATTTTGATGAGGTTTTTTTTTATAGATAGAGTGATTCAAGAGGAAGGTTTATACGTATAATACATGCATTATACGTATAAACCTTCTAATGTAATGTCGTAAATAAACACATTTTTTTGCGCTTACATTGTAAACGCTGGCTGAACCCGTCGAGATAGATCAAAACAATGTACTACAGTATTGTACACCGTAAAAAGGTCTACAAAAAAGTCCGCGATGGTATATGTCTATCTCTTAGTGATAACCCACAATAACCATTTTTTATCCTATACTTTTTACGAGAAATAATGGCTCTAAAATTAGCAGTGTTTCTCCATTGCACCCGTGCGAAGCCGGGGCGGGTCGCTAGTCTATGATAAATACTGTTTCAAATTATGTTCGCTATAGGTTAAACTCCTTTGAATAAACTAACGTTTGGTCTATGAAAATTTTACGTAGATAAATTTTTCTTAAACAATTTAAATTACAAGTTTTGCACATCTCTTTGAAGGAAACTTTTTATTTCTCAAGCAAAGAAATAGCGAAAAGAAAGACGAGAAGTTTATTACTAAAGTTTATCTTATTCGCTTCGCTTGCCGAATTGGTTATCAAATAAAACTTTGGAAGAAAACAAATGTGTTTGGTTATAAGAGCGGGTTTTCCCTGCTCGGGTTTCGTACGTATTATTTATTTACAGAGTTTACCTCTCAAATTCGGATAAGTGCCATTAATTTACGGCAGACAGGCAAAGCCGATTTGGTATAAAAATACTTTGATACGTATTATTTCGTTTGTTTTCACTAACTTTGTGTGTGAAAGTGGCAGGGAGTGTCAGAAATGGTTTCCGGTAATGTTTTGTGATTCTTTTAACATATTCAGCTTATTAATGTTTCCCCTGCTGGGACACAGGCCTCGTCTTCTCTGGTAGAGGGAGTGGGCCGTAATCCACCACGCGGGCCCAGCGCGGGTTAGTATAATAATATGTCATATGTCTTCGGCTGTTGGTTCTAGGACATACCTACCGGTTTCCTCTCGATGTTTTCCTTCACCGTTTTGAGAGCAGTAGTAAAGAAATAATTTAACCCTTTACCGCATAGGAAACCATATATGGTTTGACATGTTTACAGTTTATTTACTCTAAAAAAATAAAAAAAAACTAGCGTATAAATCCTAATGGGGTTTGTTTTTCATATCATTAGCAATAATAAAACACAACTATTTTATCTATCATCACATACCACTTGGACATAAAAAAAAACACTATAATTAATTCTGAAGCTTTAATAAAGACATTAACTTAAAAAAAAAAAAATTGTCACTTATTTAATATATCATGCAGTAAAGGTTAAAGAAAGTAAAGCGCTTGTGTGGGTCCGGACTACGGCCTACAACTTGTAAGTCGTGGCGCCACTGGGCCACCACTGCTCCATTCTTTTAACACAAAAATTGCATAATATTACGCCTATATTTTCTTGAAGGGTTAGGCAGACGTACACCTACAATACACTCAAGATTCCACCAGTTATGTTTTAAGTCCCATGTAAGAGGGGATGAGTAGATTTCCATCAACCGGGCACAATAATTCACGGTTCCGGGATTCTTTTATGTTGTAAGTATTCTAAAGATGCTTTGAGTATCCTAAATTCCTGACTGTCTTCGATCGAGATTTAAAAATAATCATTCCATAATTAAATATATCTGTTGTCGCTACCGCCTTTGTTACGCCCCTTGCCCCGCCTACCGTCTGACGCAACGCTTACCACAGGATCGCGTACATCATTTTGCGTATGCGCTGCTGAGTCTCACGACTAATGTGAAAAAAGAAATACTTTTTTTTTAACCGAGTCAGTATAACTTCGTTGTTGACCACTAGAATAACAGGGTCAAAAAATAAGTTCAAAAACTAAAACCCGACTACTGAAAAATCACGCTCTAAAAAGTAAAATCAAAAATATTCTCATCTGAAATTGTTACAGTGTTTGTGTGTACAAACTATTCAGTATTTATCGTCTATCAACTTAAAATATCGAAACGAAGATCGGAAATGTAATATTGTTCGGACACTTTGTTTGCTGCATTTGTTCCCCTGCGTAACTGGGTACACAAAGACATAACGACACAACCAGTATTTAGTATCGCAACAATAAACAACATTAGCCCGTAGGCATTCTCATTAATTAAATGGGAGTTTTAGCCAGTAATATTACTGTTATCGACTTCACCGCGTGGAGGTACCTACTCCCAGCTTATGTCATTATTATTACACACGTTTAATTTTTCACAAATAGTCCACATTGAAATACGTATTTATTATACTATATGAATTTTGGGTAGGTTTGGAGAGAAAATACGTTTGGCTCAAATCTGAGGCGTGATTTTAGAGAAATTATTCGTAATTATCGGGTGCATGCAAGCCAAGCCGTGAGCAACAGCTGACAATATATATTTTTGAAATGTGATAATTAAGTCCTCTCATTTGATACTCAATACGGTATAATAGGATTAAAAAAAAAAAAATTGAATGAATTTCATTAAAGCGATAGGTATCTACGGAGTTTATTAATCATCAAATAAAACCAACTAAATAATTTACAGGATGGTTTAAGAAAAAGCGATAATGTTCTCAAGATTAAAAAATATCGCTGGAAGTAATTATCGGCTGGTAGCGTTTTAAAGCGCTGCGCCCTGTTGGCTGTTGCCTAGAAAATGTAAAAATACTCAGATTCTCCGGGGAAAAATATTCCAGAAGCGTTTATTATCAAGTTATCTCTCATCCTGTCAACTTAATTCACTCACATGAAATATTTACCTCTGTTTTTTAAACGTGCTTATTTTTGTATATCTTAATTATTAAACAAAGTATAATGTACCATACCTACATAGGTCCATTACGTTTTGTTACTGAGATCTGTAGTTATTAGGCAGCTAGTTAAGTACTCAGAATAATTTATGAAGTAAACTAAGCCACATTAACCCGTGAGAAGGCGCGCTATGAGCAATTTGCTCACACAAAAATCTAATTCAAAATTTTTTTGTCTTTCCCATGCCACACCAATTCAGGCACTTAAGTACCTTCCTAAATATTCACCCCCTCTCCCTTGACGCAATTCTCGATCCGCTCAGTGGCGTTGCGACCGCGCAGCAAGGCGTTTGTGGAGGCCGTGTACCAACGTGCGGCAATTTGCTCATCACGCGCCCAGCAATTACTTTGCACCGAACATGTAAAATACATGTGTTCAGTGTGTTTCGAGAGGCACATTAGTGTAGATTTAATGGATGAATAACACTTTTTAGTTTTTGTTATGGAACAGTTTTTATTGTGATTTTTATGAAACGTGCCAAAAAAATTAATTAATACTAGGTTGTTTTGTTATTTGCGTTAGAAGTTGCTATTATGTTTAATAGT
Source organism: Eremobia ochroleuca (assembly GCA_949629135.1). Lineage (NCBI taxonomy): Eukaryota > Metazoa > Arthropoda > Insecta > Lepidoptera > Noctuidae > Eremobia > Eremobia ochroleuca. The sequence continues at coordinate 10,459,189 of OX451398.1, forward strand.
TTTGATTAAAATACTTGTTTTCTTACTTACTAAACCTTGTGTTATTTATTTAAACACATTATAAGCCAATAAATATAGAAACACTAAAAATATAAACATTTATGATAGTGTGAGCAATTTGCTCGCACGCGCCTACTCGTGTAAGAAAATTAGGCGCGCCTTCTCACGGGTTAATTACCACGCAGACAGCCGCACCAACAAATTCTCATAACATCAAGGTAATAATTAAGGCATTTAAGCAAACTGTACAGTTTTATATATTAACGTTGTACAAATTAGCCTATCTCCCACCTGAATCTTAATTTCTATTTCGCGCGGGACTTATCATGATGGCGCACGAATCGCGAACGACTCGATGTTCTCTTGAGTACACGGACGTCAAAAAACAATACGCAAAGTACTCGAACACGTCAAAACTTTCCCCTGTCTGCCAAAACCCAACACATGTTGACGCACTCATTTAAAATTCGCCGTTGTAAATCGTCGGTTGAGTTGGCACAATGTCAAAATGGCGGAACAATTACGTTGTCAAGTCCATAAGGATTACACGTCGTCACGCCACGTTTCATGTCGGCCAGACAACTTGGCTCGTCATTTCACGTCAGATCCGGGACCGGCAAGCTCTTTACCACTTTTATACCTCGTTTTATGGAAGATTGTCAAAGTTACGCGCGAAAACAATGGGAGAACACGCCAGAGCACGCGGAGAATCGCTGAATAAAAAAGAATAGCTAATAAAATGATGATGCCGGATGTTGTTTGTGGGTGAACGTCAATTTTTTTGTTTATAAAAGCTCGCGCTTGTTTGTGAATGGCTGTTTATTTTATTATTAAATTCTCCTGCCTTACGAATGTTTAGTTACTAAATTGTTTTAACATCTCCCGTTTTTTATCGAGGCCGGGATTTTCGAGGTAAAACATTATGACACTGAAGTTTTTGATTTACGACGAAAATATGAAAGTACTTATATGTTTTTAGCGGTGTTTTTCGAGTACCTAAACTACTTTTAATCTAAGACTCTCGTCTTTTACTTTGAAATGACCCAAGTTTTCTCATTTAAGATCACTAAAGACTTAGGTACAGAACTCCATTTAGCCAATTATAGTTAATAGATCACGACAAGACCCTAACCAATAAATAATAGAGGGCTTAGAAACTGTTTAGGTATGAAAGGTATCGATTTATGGCGATATTTTACTTAACAAGAATTAGATCATAAAGATAATATAGTCTAGGTAAACTTACAAATAATCCATCTTGAAGCTAATTACCACTGGAGTGAAGATAGCGTTTGAACTCAGTGGAGGAATTATAGCTTAGCTCCAAGAATAGGTACTAGAGCGGAAGAGCATAATAAATGGGATAATTTTTTTGCTATAAAAATATAAATACCACTTACATCCCGCCCCCGCCCCACCTACCGTGTGACATGTGAGTCGCACGACAATTTTATCACAAAGAAAAACTCAAAACAGTTCAATTATTTACGTAGCTATTCTACTGAAGATCTAAGCTATTTAAACACCCCAACTTTGTTAATCCTGACGAACTATGGCTCCATTGTTTCAAACTCATATTTTAAAACCGCTTGTTCACATGTTTAGTGTTCTGTTCATTTAATTTTTTTTGGAATGCTTTTTGCTGTAGTTCGTAAACTAAGTATTAAACTTCTCGTGTTTTAAATAAACGTGTTTTAAAAAACAATGACACATACATACTGACACATAAATACTGACGTATTTTTACGTAGGATTGAGGGGTCATTAAACTGCATTACGAAGTGGATGCCTAATTAGGTATCTTTCGTTACGTCATGCCGAAGTAGCTTGCTGTCGCTACGTCGATATCGAATTAAAAGCCGGTTGTGCGGGTTTTTGCGAAAATTATCATTACAGTGCGAGGAATCCTTGTGTCGTGAACTTGATACTGAAAAAACATGCATAATACGTAGTCTGATAAGGCCTTCTAGGTAACTGGAAATTTAATTTAATGGATCATAAGTCTTTGGCTAGACATGGTGAGGGCAGGTGGGGCAAAGCCCTAACGAAATCGTAGCCGAGAGACGGTTAGCCCACCTGGCCGTTGGTGACAGAGCCAGGTGGATGACGACCTACAGAAGATCGCGGGGAAGACCTGGATGAGACTCGCACAAACCATGGAAGCAGTGGGTGAAACAAGCCTGCCAATGATGATGATGATGAAGATTTTGTATACAACGTGTAACGTTAAATGCGCAAAACCTCAGACACCCCAACTGATTTTTAATTCAATTGACCTATTCCAGAGAGAAAATAAGTCATTAAAAAAAATTTTAAAGGTTTTATGTCCTGTTTTAGTTTTACTGGTCATTCTGATCGTTTCTTACGTCTGCGACGACGCTTTATCGAGGGAGGAGTCGTCACCGGGCCGCTGCGCCGCGCTGACCTTGGCTTGCTTGACCTATTAATAAATAGACACGGCAACGTTTTTAATGAAGATTTTTTGAAAACTGTGACCTATATTAAAAAGTGGTTCAATTAATTCTGCTCGTTATTCTGATCAAACTATTTTCAGGTTTTGCGCATTTAACGTTACACGTTGTATAAGAAAAAAGTAATGTAAATCCTAAGCATTTATTGGTTCCTGCAGTGCTATTCTGTAAAAATCTCACCGTAAGAACTTAAGTGAAGTGAGCGGGAAGTGAGCTGTCATTAGGGATTAACACTATTACACACTGCTCACTTCAAGCTCACTTCACTTATGATTTCACGGTGAGATTTTTACAGAATCGACCGGCAGGTTCGTATTGAGGTTATCATATCCAATATCTTTTTCACTGTCCGACCAATAATCTGATTACGTTTGTTGACATAGTTATGAAACTGAAACGTTAACTTAATATCCAACCTCGTCTACGGCATCAGAGGGAATTCGATTATAGCGCGTCCTTAGAGCTTCAATATAAAACCTAGTTCAGCGTTTATGATTCTAATATACAAGGTGTAACTTAAATAACGCACAACCTCTTAAGGGGTCATTGTACTCATCATTATGAACAACATTTACTATGGGACCAAACCTGAAATCGCGAAAATAAAATCAGCTGTTCCCTACATTTATGTTCGCATAACTCGTCAAAATGTAGGGAACAGCTGATTTTTTTTTTTCGCGATTTCCGGTTTGGTCCCATAGTAAAAGTTGTTCATAATGATGAGTACAATGACCCCTTAAGAGGTTGTGTGTTATTTAAGGTACACCTTGTATACATATTTTTTTTTCTTATATTTTATGGATACTTATATGATTTTTCCGTGCTTTGTAACCACAAACTTAATTTATCGGGAAAACTAGCCTACGCGTTGTGGAGACCAAATTATTGGACTTTCATTCGTTTACATCAAAATACTAATAAAATATGGACCTTAGTCTGAAATAAAGTTTTTTTTTATTTTTTTGTTCGAAATCGGTACTCGTGTCTCAATTTACTTAAGCTTGTAACAGTTGAGAACCCGAGACTACTTTTTCCGTAATAAAACCTAAGCGATTCATTATGGATCACTCTGTGAGATATATCAATGAGTTCGACAACTGGTTCCTTTGTTTTTCTAATTAAGTAGGTAACTAACCACGATGGCACGCGTTACTATTATGAATCGGTTTATAATTGACACGCGACTACTACTGAATTGCGCGTACGCCGGTTGAAATACTTGCCAGTCTCGCAACTGACTCATACATTATACGATTTATTATATCTTTATTATATATCTACACTAATATTATAAAGAGGAAAGATTTGATTGCTTGTTTGTATTGAATAGGCTCCAAAACTACTGGACCGATTTGAAAAATTGTTTTACCATTAGAAGCCGACATTATCCCTGATGAACATAGGCTACTTTTTACCGCGGGAAAATGCTTCATTCCTACGGGAAAACGGGTAACAGGATTTAAACGGCGGGAATTCCGAATTCTACGCAAACGAAGTTGCGGGCGGGTGCTAGTATAGGTACTATATTTTCATTTATATTACGTTCGTTATTGTGTCTACCTATTGTTTATCTTTGATTCAGTTTTTCTCTGTTTGAAATATTCCTAACTCAACATAACATACATAATGCCTCATAAGGCCTCCTCTCTTCGAGAGAGAATGGGATGTAATCTATCACGCGGGCCCAGTGTGGGTTGGGAGATGTCACATCGCACCTACGGAGCAATAACGTCACTTATGCAATTTGAGAGGGTTGTAAATTTTAACGTTTATATTATTTTATTACAAAATTCTGAGATGTTCGCTTTAACTTTAATATGAAGTTCAAAGTTGTAGTTTATTACCAGTTAATTTCTTTAGTCAAGAAGAGGAAGAAGAACATTATAATAGGATGGCGAATTTTTAAAGGGTGCTAATTAAGGCAGCTTCTTTAAAATGTCATTCTCGTCTGCAAATATATTTAGTTGTCTAATGAATTAATAGGTCAGCGACGAACTTTTAGCGTCTAATAAATGGTTTATAAGCGACCATATATTGTAAAACAAGCTACTGTTAATATGACGCAACATGGTGATAATTCTTAAGCAACTAAATTTGTGATATGTCTACTCATTGCCAGCTTCCAATAAGTGTATCAACTTCATCTATAAAATAATATCAACGTAATCTAATTTCATAGAGTCACCTTTATTTTTATACTTTAGCATAAGTAATTGATGAGTGAATCTACTATATTTGAACATAAAATTTCCTTATTATTGTCATCAAATAATGGTCAATGAAAGCTATAATTTCATGTATTCGCCTATCTATTTATAATGTTACCATAAGTATTATTTGGGATTAAAAATTAATTAAAGACGGTAGCAAAAATAGTAGGTTGGCAGCTACTGACGGCGGATGAAAAGTAGAAAATGGGCATTCTTAAATTAAACAACGAGGTTGTATATCAAGTACACTAATTATTATCTTTAATAATAATAAGGCGTAGTCGACGGAGCCCCGCTTCGCGGGGCCCCTATTTCTGTCTGCAGGGTTTAAAGGAACCTAACACGAAGCGGATGACGGGGGCTCGTTCGCTCGCTCCGCTCGCTCACTTGAGCCCCCGTCATCCCCTTCGAACCTAACCTGTCCGTGTCGGGGTGCCCCAAGTCACGAGCTCGCTTCGCTCGCTCTTGCATCCTAAGTTCTCAAGTTCAATCTTGTGTTTTTCTGGGAATGAGTCCTCAGAGATGCCTATAGTTGCCTATAATACATTTTGTTATCCCACTGTTAATATTAGTCGCCATGTCATTATTTTTAGTAGCAAATAGATAGTCGCCCTTTTAAGTTGTTAGTCGCCTGGTCATTATATTTATCCCCAAAAAGAATATGATTTATTAATTTAGTTGTTGAATGAAAAACTTTGATTGCTAATTTTGAGGCTGGAATTTGATTTTATTAGCAGACAGATGTTGAATCTCTAAAATATATAAAGTAGCTCACTGACAACATTAGTCGCTGAGTTATCAAATCAGAAGTAAATATATTTATCGGTAGCTCGGAGTCATATTAATTTACGCTCGTAAATTGACGCTGGTTTTTTGATATTCTGTTGGAATAGTAAAGATGATGAATTAATATAATTGAAGCTGTTCTATTAACTCGTCGCCCACATATAAAAAAAGTTTTCTTTAGCACCTGCAACCTAGCGTGGTTGCAGGTGCTAAAGAAAACTTTTGTTGCCGCACATATAATTTCCCATTTTTAAACGCTTCTCCTGAAATATTACATCATTTGCATAAGTGACGTTATTGCACCGTAGGTGCGACATGTCTTCGAGTTTTTGGAGAGCTAGGGCATGCCGGTTTCCTTACGATGTTTTCCTTCACCGTTTTGAGAGCAGTGGTGATGAAATAATTTACAAAATGTAAAAGCACCTGTCTGGGTTTGAACCTACGACCTACAACTCGTGAGTCGCGGCCGTTACCACTGGGCCACCTCTGTTCAACTTACTCTAAACTCTTGATATTAAAAATAAATAAGTAAATAAAATAACCAGCTGCTACCGTAATGACGTCATCATCATCTCCCTAGCCTTTTCCCAACTATGTTGGGGTCGGCTTCCAGTCTAACCGGATGCAGCTGAATACCAGTATTTTACATGGAGCGACTGCCTCTAGACCCCAATTACTATGGGTTATACGATACCCCTTGGTATGACTGATGGTCACACTTTAGGGCTTCGACTACCCGTAACGACTGTCAAAGACCCACGAATGACAGCCGGGACCAACGGCTTAACATGCTTTCCAAGACATGGAGGGGTCTCGGTATGTACAGATGGTCACCCATCCACAGGTCAACCGCGACAAGTGTAGCTTAACCTGATCGACCGACCTGTGCGGGCCCCTCATACTACCGTAATGACGTATGGTTTGTTATTCCATTAATCTGTACAAGTAACAATTATGACGAGTAGTAAAGTCATACCTTTATTTAAATCAGGTAATAAAAACGACGTTGGTAATTTTAGGCCTATTTCCATCTTACCTGCATTTAGCAAAATATTTGAAAAATTAATACTCAAGCAGTTGCTAAGACATTTTAATTTAAATAGCCTCCTTCATAATGAACAGTATGGCTTTACAAAAGGTCGTTCGACTACAGATGCGGGTGTTGCTTTGCTGAAACACATATTTAACGCATGGGAGAGCTCGCAAAATGCTATCGGAGTTTTCTGTGATCTTTCCAAAGCCTTTGATTGCGTGCACCATGACACGCTTTTGCGTAAACTAAGTCATTACGGTGTCCAAAACGAAGCTCTCAACGTAATAAATTGTTATTTACATAATAGGTTCCAATGGGTAGATGTTAATGGTGTGAAATCTTCCGCGCTACCAGTTCAGTTAGGTGTACCGCAAGGCTCAATACTGGGTCCATTCTTGTTCTTAGTGTATATTAATGATTTACCATTCCATTTAAAGGGAATCTGTGACGTTGTACTGTTTGCTGATGATACATCTCTTATTTTTAAAGTAGATAGGAATAGACAAGATTTTGACGACGTAAACAGTGCACTCTCAATAGTTACGGATTGGTTTACGTCAAATAACCTAGTTCTCAATGCCAAGAAAACGAAATGTGTAAAGTTCGCCTTACCGAATGTTAGAAATCTAGGACCCAACATCGTCTTAGATAAAGAGGCGCTTGAAACTGTGAGTTCGGCAGTTTTTCTGGGAATAACAGTAGATGCCAAACTTCAGTGGGGACCACATATATCGAGCCTAGCAGGAAGGCTCAGTTCGGCTGCCTACGCCGTCAGGAAAGTAAGACAGTACACTGACGTTGATACAGCTCGTTTAGTATATTTTAGTTATTTTCACAGCGTTATGTCCTACGGTATTCTGCTGTGGGGCAAAGCAGCTGATATACAAAATATATTTGTCCTTCAAAAACGAGCTGTTCGAGCAATTTACCAGCTAGGTGCTAGAGTTTCTCTAAGAGATTTTTTTAAAGATATTGGTATTCTCACGGTTGCATCACAATTCGTCTTTGCCAACATCTTATATATTAGGCAAAATATACACTTGTATACTAAAAACAGTGATATTCACAATGTTAACACCAGAAATAAGGACAAACTACGTGCTCCCTTTCACCGGCTTCATAAGGTTCATAACTCATTTGTTGGTCTTGGTATAGCCTTTTATAACAAGCTACCCTCTTCTTTGCTAGATTTGCCTTTTAATGCATTTAAAGCTCAAGTAAAATCAAACCTTTGTTCAAAGGCATACTATTCTATCAACGACTACTTAAACGATAAAAATAGTTGGTCGCCCTGATTAACTCAAGACAATGTTTATGTTCTTTCTCCAGAATTAATTTACAAAGAATTACTGATAGGTTATATGAGCTCATTATACAATTGTTTTTTTATTGGGCTGTATAAGTCAAATCAGTTTAATTTAATTTTAATTTTATTATTGACATAATCAACCCATTGCAATGTTTTCTAATGAGTTGATTGCAATATGTGGTTAGCTAGTGACCTCGACAATTGATCATATAATTCTTACCTGAGCAACCGGCAGCAAGTTCGTCATGCTCCCTTAGATGTCACTGCTTGCGGTAGCGTCGGGGGTCGGGTTGTCTCCTTCCCTCAAATATGGCGAGGGGGGTAATGGCTGACCTTTGCGTTATGCTCGTGAACGGGTGCTGCTTGTGGTGACTGGTCGTCTTGCTGACCATGGTTTTATCATTGTTATCATTATTAATAACTTGTTTATTTAGTTTCCTTATGGTCCTAGTTTATCATTTGTGACTTCAAGCGACAGCTATGTAAACTGAACCCAGCATTGCATAAATATGTTAGCGGTCACGCCCTTTATACCTGGAGGCTTTTATTTAATTTCCATTTATTAATTTTTGCTTGAGTACGTATAGTTTTTTATTGTATTTCTTGGTATATTGGCGTTGCCAGCTGACATATGGCAAATAATGCAATTCTGTGTCTTGTAATGTTAATTCCTTTGCATACCTTGTATTGTATTCAGTCAAGTATATTTTCTAACTGAACAGACAGCTGTGCTGCTGGGGAGTTTGTTGCGCCACTTCTTCTTCCCAGCGAAAGCACTAGGAAGTGGTGAAGGGCGGGCGTTTTGGGGGACTGTCTTTTGTAATTTTGACGTTCGAAAAGTGCTGATTCTCAGCCTAGTTTGAATAAATGACTTTTGATTTTGATTTTGATTTTGACGGCCGGTAATTGAGTGGATGACTATTTTATGACACTCGAGCTCCCCTCGACTGTTCGCGGCCATTCTTGAGGGAATTGTAGTTGTAGTGGACTCGTAAGGCCACGTTCACACGGCGTCATTCTGTACGATATTTTGTTGTATAATTTTGGGATCACATGGTGGTTTCACACTGCATTTGTTTTTGATTGTGTGAACAGTAGGATGTTGACGTGTGATATCAACTTTTTATCGTAAAATATCGTACAGGACAGCACCGTGTGAACGACCGCTAAGTGTAGCTAGATAATGTAGAAAGTTTATGGGGGTTTTCGAAAGAAGGTTGCTTTTGTAATCAGAATCACAGTTTCGCTTTTATACACACACACACAGCTGTGGCCCGCGACTTCCTCTGCGATCCGAGATGAAATTAAGTCCATATGTATTTCCCCAGGTCAACCTACCCTTGTGCCAAATTTCATCAAAACCCTTCCAACCGTTTAAGCATGAAAGTGTAACAGACAAACAAACTTACAAGTTCAGCATTTACAATTTTGATTAAGATTAGGTAATTTTCCTGATAGGTATCTAGAGGCCTTTTCATAATGTTTATTACATATGATTGCGTACAGATTTACAGAACCATGAGATCGATCGAAAACGCCGCCTGGAAAGCTGATAAAAAGGCTCACATTACGTCTTATAAAGGAGGGGCCCGTGGCTAAATAGTAACACTACGCTTGCCGCGGTTGGCCTGTGGATGGGTGACCATCTTTACATACCGAGACCCCTCCGTGCCTCGGAAAGCACGTTAAGCCGTTGGTCCCGGCTGTCATTCGTGGATCTTTGACAGTCGTTACGGGTAGTCAGAAGCCCGAAAGTATGGCAACCAGTCTTACCAAGGGGTATCGTATTACCCAGTAACTGGGTTGTGGAGGTCAGATAGGCAGTCGCTCCATGTAAAATACTGGTATTCAGCTGCATCCGGTTAACAACATAGTTGGGAAAAGGCTAGGCAGATGATGATGATGACGATCACATCTTATAAAGGACGTCTGCCTAGCCTTTTGCCATCTATGTTGGGATCGGCTTCCAGTCTAACAGGATGCAGCTGACTACCAGTATTTTATAGGGAGTGACTGCCCATAACTGGGTTGTGCACTATCTGTGCACAACCCAGTTATGGGCAGTCGCTCCGCTTAGTTACTGGGTAATACGCCAATATACCCCTTGGCAGGACTGGTTGTCAGACTTTCGGGCTGCAAGAACCAGAAACAATACAAAAATCACTACATAGTATAAAACAAAGTCGCTTCCCTGTCTGTCTGTCCCTATATATGCTTAGATCTTTAAAAATACGCAACGGATGATTTTGATGCGGCGTTTTTTAATAGATAGGGTGATTCAAGAGGAAGGTTTATATGTATAATACATGCATAATATAGTAGAGAAACACTGATAATTTTAGAGGTTTCTAATGTGATGTCGTAAATAAACACATTTTTTTGCGCTTACATTGTAAACGCTGGCTGAACCCGTCGAGATAGATCAAAATAATGTACTACAGTATTGTACACCTTAAAAAGGTCTACAAAAAAGTCCGCGATGGTATATGTCTATCTCTTAGGGATAATCCACAATAACCATTTTTTATCTTATACTTTTTACGAGAAATAATGGCTCTAAAATTATCAGTGTTTCTCCATTACACCCGTGCGAAGCCGGGGCGGGTCGCTAGTTTAATTGATAAAAGAAGACAAGACTATGAATTTTACATAGCATTTTCAGTTCCTGAGAATCTCGTCTAAATATAGGTGCCTGGCTATTGTAAAAGGCCACTAAGTGATTATATAAGAGCGGGTTATCTACTTTTCTAAAGGTAGCGAAGTTTCAAGTTGCTCGTAATAAATCGGAAACTAGATATTTTCTTACGATATAAATTTTCTTATTTCTTGATCCCTCTTTACGTTTTGAGTTACACGAGTTCTGACAGTTAGTTGATATATAAGAATAAAAATAACTTTGAATCGTATTATTTTCTTTGACAAAATAGATACGCACGAAATACACGAGGATTATGAACCACTATCTCCATAATAAGCCGGCATACCTACGTATTAGCTTAACATAATCAGCTTTTATAGGTACCCAATGTTCCCACTGCTCGGACACAGCAGGGTAATTGCGTAACACACTGGGTTTCATTTTGACAGTTCAACAACATTTATTGTGTTATGTACGTTGTTGAGCAGACACATTTTTCGAATATATAGAGCAATGGATTAGCAATATCTTTCAAAATGATTCAAATTGAGAATATTAGTGTGTTACGCAATAAGGGTGCAGGACTCCTCTCTGTGAGAGGGAGTGAGCTGTAATCTACTACGCGGGCCCAGTACGGGTTGGTAAATGTCACATGTCTTCGAATTTTTTGTTCTAGGACATGCCGGTTTCGTTACCATGTTTTCCTTCACCTTTGAGAGCAGTGGTGATGCAATATTTTACACAAAGTAAAGAGCCTGCCTGGGTTCGAATCCACGACCTACAACTCGTAAGTCGTTGCCGATACCACTGAGCCACCACTGCTTCTCCATACCTACCTATTACAGAATGATTTTTAGTACCCAAATGTACTCAGTTAAAATTTAACCTAGTACATTTGGGTATTATAAACAAATGCGATGATTAATTACTGCCAAAATACGCAATTAATAGATATCCACAAAATTAATGACCCAATTGCTGCTACTGTAATACGGTGTAATAACCGAAATATTCATTGGCTTTTCATGTTTTCAGTAGCACTTACTGAAATAATGTTTCCACAAATGTTATGATAATGAAAAGCTAATCTCTCATTTGTGCTTGTTTACTGTGTGGTTGTTTTACGAATACCGTGTTTATTAGATATCAAGTCGGGTAACGGATTGTAAAGCAAATTAGCGTGGCGAAATTTAAATCTACAATTTGAACTAGCAAAAAAGGTCGGTGGGATGTGGAAGCTATCTTATACATTTATGTATGTTTCGTGAAAAGGATGAAGGTATCGTTTTTGGGTCCGGAAACCGCTGGCTTTATATCTAAAGCGATCAAAAGTTGGTACACATGCAAGTCGGAGATTTTTGGCGAAAAAGCAAAGCTTTTGATTACAGTTTTCGGATTGACGGATTCGTACTGCTGAAGTTTTTAGAATAATGATTTGGTACCTACACTGCCACTTACTAATGAAAAAAATTTGTTTATAACCAGGATTAACACATAGAATACTTTTTATACCTGATATTCCTACGGGATCGAGACTTATGCGGGTGAAACCGCAGGGCGCAGCTAGTAATATTATAAATGTGAAAGTTTGTGAAGATATTTAAATGCTTGTTTAAATATACATATTCACACAAGCATCCTGTTTGCCGGATACTGCAAGCAGGATGCATATGTGAATACATATATTTAAACACGTAAGTACACTAATAAACGGGATACTTCTAAAACAGTACCTGCAAAAAACGGGCTCTTGCCGTGGGAAAGGGCCCTTAGGCTGTTACTACTTACGCACAATCACGACCTTTAAGCTCAATAACTTGGAATACACGTAGGATATATATTGGTTTCTTGCACCATGTGAAATCGATTCTGTACGGAAAGAAGATTACTTATATTTAAAGTTTTTTTATTTAAGAGTGTTCTGTGTGTTTGGTCTTGCTTACTAATATGAATAGACCTCAAGCCTTAGTAGCGAGTAAAGGAAAAAAGGAGAGACAGAGAGACGAGAGGAGAGAATGGAAAAAAAGGAATACAGAGGAATGGGAAGGTAAGGGAAGAAGTGATGTCTAAAAAGACTTGACAAAGAAGCTTGTCTTTAGAGCCAAATATCAACTGTATCTGCAATCATGGAATGTTAACAGATGTAAACATTTTTTTTAATTAATTTTACCTTCCACAGAATGATAAACATTTAGTTAAATTTATCAGGCGCTTCAAATCGACAAAGCTGCAGCTTGTAGCTCAGAAACAATCCAAAACCCTGCATACCTACCTCGCATCCGCTATCCGAGCACGCTATCCAGTTTGTTACGACGTGTATTGATCAATAATTCATCCATTCATTGTTTGTTTATGACCAACATGCCTATACATTACTTATATAACATTCAATGAATGCGTGAGAGAAATATTACATTTATATTTACGTATTTGAAGAGATACAATCCATTTTTCTGAAGGACTACGGCCACAGTGCGACCTGGAGAAGGTTGGCAAAGCGATCGTCGATATACAGGCTTTTCGACTATTTATCTTGGCAATATAGTAGCCTAAATGTAAATTCAAATACATTTACAAACTTAGCTATTTCTTTTATATGACGAATCCATATTCTGCAAGAATAAGAGGACAACTTGTTTCAGTTCAATCAACTTTAAAACGGTAATCTATTCTAAAAGCGTTTATCTATATTAAATTCCGACATCGGAATCTTGTAATAGTTACCAACGTCTGGCCCTATTCCTTTGAAATCGCGAAGCATAGCGTTTAAGTCAGCCAATGAAATAGAAATCATAATTGTATGTAATTTACGGCTGCCGCCGTCGATACGTAATGGCTTTATAATAGTTTGAATATCACTGATGTTTACATAATTGAAGTAGATAATGAATATATCAATATTGTTGCTACTAGTTACCGGAGCAGTGGTGGCCCGCGACTCACGAGTTGTAGGATGTAGGTTCGAACCCATTCAGACGCTTAACTTTTTGTAAATTATTTCATTCCCACCCCACTACTCACAAAACGGTGAAGGAAATCATCGTGAGGAAACCGGCATGTCTTAGAGCCATACAATTTGAAGACATGTTACATTACATCTACCAATCCGCACTGGGCCTGCGTGGTGGATTATGGCCTACACCCTGTCACTGAGAGGAGGCCTGTGTCTGAGCAATGGGAACGTCATTGGGCTGATTATACAGGGTGAAATTGAAAACATGCGACAAATCGAAATGGGAGATTGTACTCATCATTATGAACAACTTTCACCATGGGACCATGTTGTCGCATGTTTTCAATTTCAACATATATAACGACAGATTACATAATCAGCCTAGGTAAAGATTTAAATTGCTGTAAGATGCATTATTTCGTTTGCACAGCATAAATCGTCAACGATTACGCTCGCATACAAACTTCTAGCTCTCGGAGTTTCTTATAACCCTTCCTTTCTCAAAGCACCTACCTCTAAGGAACATGACTTAAAATTGTATGTTTCCATGTTCTCTCTTTAGTAACCTATGCTGTACAATACTGTAGAGGATGACAGACACACCTATAGGACCAGAAATAGGGACCAATTAGTTCAACCAGGTTTCAGACTGGCTAAAGTAGACTCATCCTTCATGGGGTACTGTTTAAAATGTTACAATAAAATACCTCCCCACATACTCCAACTCAACGAAACTAAATTCAAATCTTACATAAAACGCACACTATGCAGCCAAGCATATTATAAGTTGGGGGATTACATCGCTGACAAAAATGCTTGGTTCACCGCTGGTCCAGCTCCACAAGGGCGCATAAACTAATTAATTAGCATTCGAAAATATAGTTGTGAGCTGCTGAAGATTGAAAAAACTATCTTTGTATTGTATAAATTCAATCTCTTAATATTGTATAATTGCATAACACACGTGTGAGCACTATGCACCTAAACTCTAAAGCTATCATTTACTGGGTACGTCTTTCATTGACTTGAATGTGCCCTGGCGGCTGAGGGTATGTCATGCTCACTCAAATGTCTCGCTGGTGGTGGCGTGTGTGTTGGATCATTGAGTTCCCTTCAAAATGGTTGAGCTAAATGGTGCTGATCCATACGTCATGTTCGTGAACGGGCGCCGCCAGTAGGACTGGTCATCTCTTAGCCGCCACGGCTTATTTTAATTTTAATCTAAGTATTTTCATTTCTGAATTGTTATTTTTTTGTTTTTGTTTTTATCTTTTTTAGTACGGACGCTTTTAACGTGCACGTCTTTCTACATCGTTCTCACATGTATAATTTCAACTTGAATGATGTAACCAAAATTTTGTAACAATTTTTATGATTTAAAAGAGTGTCCGTGGAGTTTCTTGCCCGTTCTTCTCCACAGGTACCTACGCTTTGGAATGGGCAACTAGCTTCATCTTTCTGACTGACCGACCCCTTGACAATTCAAAAGTGCCTGTAATTGGTTTACTTGAAATAAATGCTTTGAGTTTGAGTTTGAGTTTGACTGTAATATGTCTGTTAGTCAGTCAGTCAGTTTTGTATAGAACTGTTTTATACATAGTGAATAGAGATAAAAAGCTGCAGCTGCAGGCGGTCTTCTTTACGTATTTGATTTTCTTATGTGTTCTTTACGTATTGGATAGATAAAATTATTTTAAGTAAGAAAAATAACAGTTTCTAACCTCTCAATGTATCATAGATCAATAGTTAAACAATTATTCAAATGTTACCAATGTGTACCTAACAGACCATTATCGGCACACATCTCACTCACCAAGCGCAGTTCATCGCATCCATACATCGTCAGCTAACCGACGTGTATTTGCATTTCTCATAGTCCAGCTAATCCTATCCTGCCTTAGATCACACGCGCGTATTTGCACCTGTACAATAACGTCAACGGTTCCCTCGCTTACATGTGCTGAAACAAAGAGACGAGATTCACCCACTAACCTATTTCGCCGTAGTTATCTATGTATAGCCACGAATTGACTGCCTGTCTGAGCTATTACGTATCTACTTAGCCGCGTTGCAATTGCAGTTGCTATTGCCAAAATGTTACAACGGGATATTCGCTGCTTTTATATGATAGGTAGGTGCTTGTGAGAAATAATATAAGTTTAAAGTTCGATATAAAATATAAAAAGTGGGCTATTTATTCTGTTTTTTTTTTGCGGAAAAGAGTTTCTGGATGGATTTGGGGAAGGCCTTTCCCCACCAGTACAGGAGCAAAAAAAAAAATATATATAAATGAGTACCTATTTATTTATTCCAAATAAAAAACGATCGCTTTTACACTGACGTTGTTCATGTCAAACTGTATAGTCCATATCATGAACAAATTGAACAAAAAAAACCTTCACAAAGCAGCACAAACAACACGTCACTTCAAATAAGGTTACCCCAATGAAGATAAGTGATAAACGTCAAATCGTTATCTGTTTGACGTATCTTAAGTCGCGGTCGCAAGTTACGTAGTGGCGCAGACGTGTTCTCCACTGCTATACAGTTAATTACTCTTGTAGGACCGCTGTTCAACAATATTGGGCCGTGTTATACCGACAATACGTGTATACGAATAGTTTTAGCTCACCTACTCGTTTTAGTTCGTGAATTATTGACGTGAAATTGCGTTGCGTTGCAGAAGTTAGGATTTTCTTTATGGATGCTGCGGTTGTTTTGTATATTTAAATAGGCGTGTTACTCTTAATCTTTATTTACATTTGAAACAAATAGAATCTTAGGGCGTGGACACATGTCTACGGTACGGCACCGGCCACCGTGTGACGGTAGGACGCCGCTACCGGGAGACGGCACGGCGTCGTTCCGCGGCACGGTGACGTGCCGGCAGGGTTCTCCTTAGCATCCCTGATAAAAAATACGGGCCGAAAATACGCCGAAAACAGGCCGAAGTAGTGAACAAAACGCCGAAAGCACGCCAACACCGCCGAAAATAGGCCGAAAATACGCCGACACACTCCAAAAACACGCCGAAATGAGACCGAAATCACACCGAAAATCATTTTTACCCGGTATACTAGAGGGAAAAACCGTACAATAAATAGGGAAAAAATCGAGATACGTTTGACCAAAACGTCACTAGCAAGCTTGGCAGTTTGTACACCTACGAACGAGATACGAACAAGACTGTTGTAGGTAATTGATTGTTAACAAGTCTAGTTACAAAATTTAACCAGTTAAAAACCAATTAGATACAATGTAGATGCTAATTAGGTGTAAACTGAGAATTTATATTTAGGAAGTTTAAAATTGGTTGGTGGTTGGTGAAAAGCCGTGAAGGTATTAAATAAGGAATCAACCATTCTGTAAAGACTGTGTATCCCCAAAATATGTACATATTAAAGTTTACAACATATCTATTTACTACCGTACTCGTCTGTAAGCATATTTTGAAGGACATTCTCACTATCATGATGAGAATGAAGAAGTTAGAGGACCATCTTTATCATGCGGGTTGAAAGATGTGTCAGTCAACGAATCATTTGATTTTTTTTGGCATTAAGCTATTAGGCTATATGGTTTTTTGCCCGACTGTACGGATGTGTGTTATAGTTTTTTATTTGTATTGTTGTCTCATAAATTGCATTCTGTATGAAAAAACGGGCCAAGTGCGTGTCGGGCCACGCACAATGAAGGAATGAATTTGAACGAATTTATCCCAAGAACAAACTTAATGTATACCATGCCAAATTATAGCTTTCTAGTACTAAGTTTCTGAGCTAAGCTGCGGGCGGACGGACGGACGGACGGACGGACGGACGGACGAACGAACGGACGTACAAACGGACATGGCGAAAATATGAGGGAGGAACCCTAAAAAAAGAACGAACCATCAAATTGAAACACATCAACCAATAATTACATCGCTATAGCAAACAAAACAATAAAAGGGCGATGGTCGGCTTATAACGATCGCATAACAGATGTTTATCCCCGATATCCCCGGGGCATGGGGTATCCTCCTACTCCTAATAAAACACTATTAGTTTCTGCTAATATCGGTCGCCATCCGGCAACTTGTGGTTACGGAATTAACGTTTAAGTTATTTGTTTAATTAAATGTTTTGGTAGATAAATGTGTTATAGATTTAGGGTTTTTTTTTTTTGAGAAGTTAATTAAGACTTGGATATTTCCACTTACTTAGGTTCATTTTCAGGGGTAAAGATAAGAAAGGTTATAGTGGGCTTATAAGCTCGCATAAGAGACGTTTAGCCTCGATCTCTCCGGGGCATGGGGCATCCTCCTTTTCCTAATAAAACACTATTAGTTTCTGCTAATATCAATCGCCATCGGGGAACTTGTGGTTACGGAATTAATGTTTAAAGAAACATTTGTTTAGTAAAATGTTTTGGTAGTTAAATGGGTTATTAAATTAGGGTTTTTAAGAAATTGATTAATGAGATTATATTATCCCATCTATTAAACATAACATTAACTCCGCCTCTGTACATTTATGTGCTTGAAGTATTAAATAAATAAATCATCATCTGCCTAACCTTTTCCCAACTATGTTGGGGTCGGCTTCCAGTCTAACCGGATACAGCTGAATACCGGTATTTTACATGGAGCGACTGCCTATCTGACCTCCACAAACCAGTTACTGGAAAATTTTCGTACGATACCCCTTGATAAGACTGGTTGTCAGACTTTCGGGCTACTGACGACCCGTAACGACTGTCAACGATCGACGAATGACAGCCGGGACCAACGACTTAACGTGCTTTCCGAGGCACGGAGGGGTCTTGATATGTGAAGATGTTCACGCATCCACGGACCAACCGCGGCAAGCGTAGCTTAACCTAATCGATCGACCTGTGCGGCTAATAAATAAATACATAAATAAACATAACACCACGCCTAGTTTCCCGAAGCCTTGAGCAGAGGTATGCCTATCCAGTTAAGTCCTATGCAGAGAATACAATCCCGGGATCCCGGGACCCCGGGATTGTATTCTCTAGTCCCATGTAAGGGGGCGAGCCTATTGCTATCAACGAGCACAATTCTAGACTCCGGGCTGCTACTGAGAAATTCCAGATAGAAAAACCCAATAACACTTCGTCCGACCTGGGAGTCGAACCCAGGACCTCATGCTCAGCAGTAACGTTCGCGACCACTAGCCCAAAGAGACTGTCTATTGAATATAGTGGATTGTGATTGTATAGATTTGTTGAAAATGGTCATTAGTAAAGACTAGAAAATAATCCAACAATTTAAGCAAGAAAGATCTGCGAGTGAAAGGAAGATGGTGTTCCTGTAAAGATTTAAAAGTATGCTTAAAAGTTTCCGAAGTAACTACATAGATACTACAACATCTAGCCACCTGCTTTTGAAATAGTTTTAAGTTATTCTACTTGAAGATGTTCAACCAAGTGTAAATAATACAAACGTGCGCTTCTTACTTTATCCATAAAGCCTCCTGTAGAAAGGCACAACGCGACTCTAGTAGAATAGTTTTGATGAGGACTTCATGGAAATTGTTCTACCAGAATCGCGTCGTGCCTGTCTGCGGGAGCCTGTAAGCACATTCCATTAATAAATCTTTATCAGCATACCCATGTATGAAACACATTGTTATAAACATACATTGTTTAGGTATATTGCCAACTGTGAAAACCTTATCTAGAGATTCTGCTATTGTAAAAGAAAAATGTAACAATCTCACTTTCATATCGACACAGGATTTACGACAGAACTATTCATAATTACACATTCCATTCACTAACACCGATAAGATTTTATACGATGTTTCCGATACTTTTTTTGCTAATAGAAACCTACTTGCAATGTTTTTAAAACTGGCCACTTTTTTTTGAGAAATGTTTTATCATTTTACTGTAAAAAAATGTGTTTTTTGAATCGTGGTTACGTTACCTAACACGCTATACCTATAATCATACAATATTTTATCACTACATAGTATAAAACAAAGTCGCTTCCCTGTCTGTCTGTCCCTATATATGCTTAGATCTATAAAAGTACGCAAGGGATTTTGATGCGGTTTTTTTTAATAGATAGAGTGATTCAAGAGGAAGGTTTTTATTTATAATACATGCATAATATAGTAGAGAAACACTGATAATTTTAGAGGTTTCTAATGTGATGTCGTAAATAAACACATTTTTTTGCGCTTACATTGTAAACGCTGGCTGAACCCGTCGAGACAGATCAAAATAATGTACTACAGTATTGTACACCTTAAAAAGGTCTACAAAAAAGTCCGCAATGGTATATGTCTATCTCTTAGGGATAACCCACAATAACCATTTTTTTTCCTATACTTTTTACGAGAAATAGTGGCTCTAAAATTATCAGTTTCTCCATTGCACCCGTGCGAAGCCGGGGCGGGTCGCAAGTCATAAATATATGCGTAAGATACTCTGTCAGTCTGTATTTTACCTTCGGATTTGAATGAAATTTGGCACGTGAATAAACCATGACCTGGGATAGGATACAGGATATTTTTTAACCCGGTAGTAGGTGTCCGTTCCCGTGGGATTGCCGACCTCAACTCAGGTGAACCCGCTGGCAAAACCTATTAAGTTCATAACAATTTAACCTACATTAGAATCGTAGGCCATTTAATTTTATTCAGGGACTTTAATCTACAACATGTCATGATCATATCGTCGACCGTAGGTTCAATTGCTGTAAGGGACAAAATACGATTTTTCAGGAGAGGCCGACAAAGTTTTTTTTCGGACTAAATCGCCCATGACTTTTTTTGTTATTAACCTTTTTCGGGTCTGATTTCACACATAAACTTGTATTTTAGTGCTCTATCTACATGTGTAACATTTATTTAAATGAGTTAGCTATTTAAGAAAATAGATGTCCCTTACAACAACGTATTTTGTTAGTAATGTCCCTTACTGCCCAAGTATCTTGTAGTCCCGTCCCTTACATTAAATTGACCTCTACGTTGGATCCAATCTATTAATGAAAAAATAGTGTAAAGGACATGTTGAACAAATTTATGAAAAAAATACAATGTAAAGAGATTTTTGACAGAAAATGAAGTACACACTTTTGACGTACGGATATCTTAAATTTGGAAATCGTTATAAGAAATCATTTAAAAGACATGAAAATGTATTAGAACCGTGTGTGTGCTTTTTTGTATGTCGCTTACATGCAATGTTTGTACATTGTAATAGCAAATTTTTATTAGTTTGAATAAAACAATTTTTATTTTATTGTATAAAAATTGTTTTATTAATAATTGTTTTATTTATGTTACCATTTTTTTAATAATTTGATTTTAATAAACATCTTATTAAAATCAAATTATTAAAAAAATGGTAACAATTTTACCTATACTTACTTTGAATTCTTATTCAAATAAATGAGTAGCTGCAAAAACCGCGCACAATCCCGACCAAACATGTAGCTGAAGTTCCAAACGTTTGAATTCCAAAAGTAGAAAAGGCTGCTCTACTACTTTCTTATATGCAAAAAATCGAAATAATGATATATTGAATAATAAACCTTAATTACGATTAATAAGACATATCATTGTAACATATTGTTATTATTGCATTAGAAAAAAAAATATAGAGTGATTATCTAAATAATAAAAAGGGAACAATTTAATCAGATTACATTTATAAAAACAACAAAAATAATGGCTTTTTGGCAAATTTAAGTTGTCTGGCCCCTTGAAACTTTTTGAAAAAATTCTGGAAAATCAACTAAAGAGTGCCGAATGATTTTCGAAAATATTTATCATCCGGCAACTACCCCTTCTATTGTTTATTTATAAAAAACAACAAAAATAATGGTTTTTAGCTAAATTAAGTGCTCTGGCCCCTTGAAACCATGTGAAAAAATTCTGGAAAATCAACTACATAGAGCCGAACAATTTTCGAAAAAAATTTTCATGCGGAAACCACCCCTTCTATTGTTTATTTATAAAAAATAACGGCTTTTTGGCAAAACTAAGTGCTCTGGTCCCTTGAAACTTTGTAAAAAAATTCTGATAAATCAACTAAAGAGTGTCGAATGATTTTCGAAAACATTTATCATCCGGAAACTACCCCTTCTATTGTTATTGCTATTGCTTATTTATAAAAAAAACAACAAAAATAATGGCTTTTTGGCAAAATTAAGTTCTCTGGCCCCTTGAAACTTTGTAAAAAATTTCTGGAAAATCAACTACAGAGTGCCAAATAATTTTCGAAAACATTTATCATCCGGAAACTACCCCTTCTATTGTTTATTTATAAAATATAACAAAAGTAATGGCTTTTTGGTGCTCTGGCCCCTTGAAACTTTGTAAAAAATTTCTGATAAATCAACTAAAAAGTGCCGAATGAATTTCGAAAATATTTATCGCCCGGAAATTAACCCTTCTATCATTTATTTATAAAAATAATGGTTTTTTAACTAAATTAAGTGCACTGGCTCCTTGAAACCTACTACCCTACTACAAAAAATTTGCAAGGGGCCAGAGCACTTCGTTTTCCCAAAAAGCCATTATTTTTGTTGTTTTTAACGACAGATGAACTCGCACTGATACCACTTTTTTATGCCCGCGCGCTGCTTTCGCATTGGTACTATCCTCTCTTTTGCACACAGAAAGACGTTGTGAGATAGAAAAGGATGGTAATAGTGCAATAATTCGATTCAAATAGGTGTAACGTTGACACTGCTTAAAGTATGACAATGCAAATTGGGGTAAGGGACAACTATGTCAAAACTCGTGCAATCCATTTAAAGTATGGATGATATTTATTTTTTGAGACAACAAAGACATTAGTGTAAGGCCAGTTTTATTATTGTTTCTTAAAAAATAAACCATGTAATGGTAATTCGTTGATTGGGAAGACCCTTACCTTATTTGAAGTGGATTGGCGGTGATAATTACACCATTTCAAGTTCCTATATTGCATAGTTTTTCAGATACATTGTTATTATGGGGCTGATTCTAAATTTGGATCCAAAAATCATTAGAGTAAGGGACATTTTTTTTAAGCTAGAATTTTTTTATATTCACCATTCGATAGAGCGAAAAATTCTGAACAAAACTGTATACTCAACTCATTTTGGGTATTTTGTCCCTTACAGCAATTGAACCTACGGTCGACGATATCAGTCCCGACATTCCTTTTTAAGTTATTTCTGTAAAACTTCGAAATTTTAAAGGCATTACTTTCTCTCTCTCTCTCCAGTTCTCATACGTACCTACCTCTAAATTACCCAGGGAGAGAAGACAAATGCTTAGGTACACCAAAACTAGCTTCATAACACAAGTGATAATAGTAGTTTTCACTTTGTAACTAAAATAAGCTATTAATTATGTATAATGGCCTAAACAGCGAGGATACGGATGTCGTCACCTTATGTGGAGCCAATAGTTTCCTTGCAAGGAGTCACAGGTGTCATATTGCCGGATACATTAATCAAAATGGCGGCCACAAGTTTGAATTATGTCGACCCAGCCACCTACGAACATTTGGCAATTTATTGCGCAAATAAAAAAATATATTTGTCGTTAGTGACACTTAAGGAAAATGTGACAAAAACGTCTTTATACAGTCAAGTCATAGTTATTTTACATCTGATTTTGCATCACTGAGAAAATCACAGTGGTCTTTATAATTCTTGTAATAAGATTGCTGTTGGATTGCTGCTACTGACAAGTTTGTCAAAATAACAATGATCTTTATTCAAATAGAAGTTTACTCTTGGGTTGATACTGTCAGAGGTAAAATAATTGTGAAAGGTCTGTAGATGCAGGGAGCATAAAGTAGATAATCAGATGAAAATTAATTTTGAGTTTTGTGTTGCGTTTTTCCGCACTATAAATATTTTAACTCTTTCAAGGGCACTTGCATATAAGTTACAAAATACGTGTTTTGATGTTTTTTCTAGTTATATGTAGGCTAAACAATAATGAAAAGATGGTTGAAAAAATTATCTGCACGCTGGTTAGGTACTCTAACCACCTAATTATTAATGTGACATTACATGAGAAACGCAAAATTACATAAATTATTTATCAAATACATGCAAAAGATGCCTAAATACGTCTAATAAAACAATCACTCATAGAATCAATAAATATTTCGTTTTTTTTTTTTGGAAAGTTTTGTCTGAGCACATTACAAAAGCACTGTCAACGAATGTTTTTCAAACCAACAATACACACACAAACGATTATCGGCGCCACTTACTGCCTAAACTAAATCAAGCGTAAGGTGTATTTCTATGTTAGTTATTATTTATTTATTTATTTCATATAATAATCGCTATATGGCATGAATTTAAAGAAAAAAAGTCCGAAATATGTGCTAGTTGAGTGTCGGTAATCGGACGATGCTTTAAAATGTTTCTTATAAATGTTTTGTGAAATGATATTGGAATATAATGCTCAAAATAATTATTGCTGCATAATTTATGTTATATTTAAAACAAATCCTTAAATGATTTTGGTGCTGATCCTACTTATAAGTACGGTAAAATATTATTTCCTTTGCAGTATTTCAGTTAATAAATCTGTGTTAAAATTACATTTTATCGTGACTACGAAAAGTACTACTGTTATTTACTTATGTTTTAATTACTTATTACTTTTATTAGTTGTGGAATATTATTATTATTATTAACTCTACAGTAAATTAAAAGCAAACAAAAATTTCATAAAGTATACCCATAAATGTTTTTGAATTAGTGTAACCTACTTAAAGCCTGAAACGCTACAATAAATTGCCTTTACAGATAAAATAACAAAAATTAATCAACCCACCATAAATAAAATGGAAAAAAAAACTCCGAACAAATAACAAACGGTCGTAGATTACACTTCGTTAGATAACCCCAACTTTGTCTGCCACATCCAAACTCAGGATAACTAAGTCTTTCATAATTTAAAACTTGATAAACACCACTTCTCACTGAAGTCACTGAAGTATCATAGTAGCGGTTTTTCTTATCTTCTCAACCACAAAGGAACGGGAAACTTCCCCTTTGTATATCGTAATCCTGAGAACGATCAAAGTTGACTTAGTTGAAAACAAATTCAAAGTTGGAGGGGAAGTCGGGCGTGATGCGACTGGTCTTTTACAACACTTTGTCAAACTATCGTATTGCACAGCGCGCACGCACGATACTTTTGATGGGACCCATTGATGTTGGATTGGGTTGCTGAAGTATTCTTCTTGTTTCCAGTTCATTATTGAGGTTTTAAATAGATACTGATTATGGTTAGAATGGGATGAAAATGTTTAACTATTTTAGTTACATACTTCTAGTTTTCTTTTGTGAATATGCAATAATTTAATTGATATTTATTCTGTCTGCCTTAATATGTGTAAGGTAAACTTCTCGTAGGTACGGTTATGAGTAAAATCACGTATTTTGAAATGTTACAAGTTCTCTCAATTTATCAGGTCTTTCGCCAATATAAAATCAGGGATGTACGATTGAAGAATAATAAGTACGGCCCGGACAAAATCACAGTAAACGGTATCGAGATTCACACTAACAAAAAATTTGGGTGAATTAAATAACGCTCCATGAATGACAATAATACTAACGCACTTTGACTAGCAGACGTGTTGTTAAACGAATCTTTAAAGACATTTAAGCTAGTCTATAATAGCGTGCAGACACCAGACAAGAAGACGTATCAAATTAAGACCACCGTTGTAACTATCGACAACAATCTACAAACATCTGCCATCCCTAACACCATAGTACGTTATCTCAATCTTAAACACAGCATGCACTCCGTGACAAGCCACCATATAATTTAGCAGCTAGTGCGGCGCCAACCGCAACGATGATCTACGAACCAACTACGCTACATACAAGCCTGAGGAACTAACCCTACCTAATCTATGTTATGGGGACAACCCTAACTTGCCTCAAGTTTGCCGCGTATAACTATGCTTTGATGGAGCTGAGTTACGGTAGGGTGATATTAAGAAGAAGTAACTGGAAATGAAGTGATTTTGGTGGCATCTCTATGCTTTGGCAAGGTAGTTTTTGCATTAGTTTAGGGTTAAAGTATTTTTGGTTTGCTACGCTACAAGAATATGTTCCGCGTAGCCAGGAATGTGGTGTAGGAGTAGCATATATTAAGTTGGAAATTTTCAGAAGTATCTAGAGATTTTTTATTTGTTTATTGAATGTTCTCGAAATTTCCTTTGACGAAAGTTTAAAGGCGGACGAAATATCCTGCCACGTTTCATAACGCTTCCAACATCGAAGGCATACACATCGAAATAATGGATCTTTCAAGAGAACAAATCAGACTGTTGTTATTTCACGAATACCGATCGGGACATTTAGCAGCGGATGCGACGAGAAACATAATGTAAATCGATGGGAGATTCTACGGTCACTTATCGCACAGCTAAAAATTGGTTTGATAAATTCGACTTGGGAGACTACAGTTCAAAAAGATTCACCTCACCCCAGCCCTGTAGTTCAGAATTACATAGAACGATTACGAAAACTCATTGAAACTGATCCCAGTTTATCGACACGAGCACTAGCAGAAGAACTCGGCTGTTCTCTACTACCGTAGAATATCACGTTGATGAAAAATAGTTTGCTACCATTATAAGAAATAAAAAAAACTGCTTAGCGGTAATTCCTTGAAGCGGTTTTCTCGTAGTTTATTAAGTTATCCCTGTGAGCTATTTCATTACACGTGGAAATAAATAAAAAAAAAGTGTCCGCAATCCGTGTTTAGTGCGAATCAGTCAATTCTCGTGATCACAAGTAAGTGTAACCGCCCATTTTAACCTTTTTAACACTCCGTTAATCCTCACCACGCGATCAATTTAACCGCGAAGCGTTTGAATGGAAAATTCATAGGTTATTTAACGCAATATTATGTTAAATGTAAATGCAATTTCATTTAATTCATGCTTCTATACATGTTATAAATTGAAGTCGCGTTTCGTGTCAGTTTGTGTGACTGCGTTTTTCTTCTAAACTTCGCAACGAATTTTGATGCGGTTTTCATAATTATTTAGAGGTTTATTCCGGAAGGCCTATTATGTGTATAATAAACGAATAGGTATTAAACTTACATGTGTTTAAACTCACGACGGTACAACTCGTAAGTCGGGGTCGTTACTACTAGACCATTGCTCTCAAAAATTATTTATTAGTGACATTAAACAGTTACGTGCTATAGAAAGTACAAACAATCTTTAAAAGCTAAAGATAACACACATGTAACCCACACCAATATCCACATCTTAACAAAAGAATTACAGACTCGGTAGATTTTAGATATATATTTTTATATCATCATCATCATCATCACATCATCATCATTTCAGCCGAAAGACGTCCACTGCTAATTTTAGATATATATTTTTTTATCATCATCATCATCATCACATCATCATCATTTCAGCCGAAAGACGTCCACTGCTGGACATAGTCCTCCCCCAAGTACCTCCACTCCGAGCAGTTCTGTGCCTCTCGCATTCAACGGGTTCCTGCGGCCTTCAAACGGTCGCCGGTCCACCTTGTGGGAGGCCTTCCAACGCTACGTCTTCCGGTACGCGGTCGCCACTCCAGAACCTTTCGGCCCCGTCGGCCATCTGTTCTGCGAGCAATCTGCCACTTTTTGGCAATTCTTCGGGCTAGGCCGGTTATCTTAGTTCTCCTGCGGATCTTTTCATTTCTGATTCGATCATGCAGGGAAACTTCAAGCATAAATGATAAATGATTTATTTTCTGTAAGTAGGTTTGTACAAACACTTTTCCATGTCAATCATATTTTTTTAAACTAGATGAGCCGACCTCATCTAGTTTAAAAAAATATGATTTCTATATATATCGTTTCCTATCTGACTACTCTGAGAAGAAAGGCCGAAACAAACTCAGAGGTCACAGTCTCTTTTAAAGTCCAGACATAATCTTGGTCAGATAATGTGAAGACCATGTAGATTAGTGTCTGAAATGGTCTTTTGAGTAAAGAACCACACAGATTGAGCGGACCTGTCCAGTCAGTGCACGCATTTGTCAAAAATCGTGCAGCTCAACTCAGAACTTGAGGAGCCTTACGATTCGACGAACAATACCAATGAAAGGACATTTGGGTAGGCCGCATAAATGACATAGCCCTTTCCATTACCCTTAGGTGACTTTTAGCCTTCCAATAAGGCCCATTGTGAGCCGCCACGTTTCAGTGCCATGGGTCATCACTGGCAACACGCACTGATCAAATACTTTCGTCTTGAGACACCGCGGAAAACTTATGTATCATGAAGACATTTCGATATTTCGACATAAAAACCGTGCGAAACAGGGGCGGCTGCTAGTATAAATGGGCAACTAATTCTGTTTGCTACGTTTAAACTACCACAGAAGTTTTGATGATATTAATAACATCAGGGGAATATTTACAGCAACAATTTGTTAGTTCAAATAATGTAAAAGTTTGGCTGTTATGATATTTGTATTAATATACGTAGATTTTCGGTTTTAATTAATTTAAATTACGCAAAAGTTTTGGAATTCGGATTGAAGTACCTGCCTATTGAGTTTTAGCAGCTGCTTTTATGATGTGAATGGGCCCTTAGTATACTTTTCACCTCGTAAAACTAAGATAAATTCACGCAAGCGAAACCACGGGCGCAAGTTAAATTTAAAAAGCAATATCCACATTAAATTACACAAACTTTATCGTAATAAAACAAGTTTCTAAATAATAATAAATCTGCGGTCGGATTGTTTACTTGCAAAGAATAAAAATAAAGCAAAGTCTTTGATCGCAAGTTGCGATTAAACTTGCCCGCTGTAAATCTTCTTTAGCAAGAAGTATAGCTTTATAAGTCCTCATTGAAGGCCGGTAATGGCCGACAAATTGGGTGTGGACCAACGATATGGAGGCCGCCATTAGGAATCTGATCTCACTGAATCAATATGAAGTATATTCACGTAGATATACAATTAGCTCGGTGATTTGTTTTATCGAAATATCTATAAAGAGTTTATGAATGTACAGACGCCAGCACATCAAGCTACCCGAAACTGTCAAATATTCCCAATCAACTTTGAACTTATGATGAAGCAATAAAGTTGAAAATCTATTATAGAAATTTGACCGGTTGTAGTAGCTTGATGTGCTGGCGTCTGTAATTGTAACTTAAAGTTGATTAGCTGTGCCCGCGTCTTCGTTCGCGTGCATGTCAGAACATGGGTTTTAAATTTTTTTGCGCGGAACCCTACTTATTTTTCTAAATAAAATTAGGATTATATAACATCAGCTATCTGCCAATGATAGCGGTG
This sequence comes from Eremobia ochroleuca, assembly GCA_949629135.1. Taxonomy (NCBI): domain Eukaryota; kingdom Metazoa; phylum Arthropoda; class Insecta; order Lepidoptera; family Noctuidae; genus Eremobia; species Eremobia ochroleuca. The sequence continues at coordinate 10,487,905 of OX451398.1, forward strand.
TTTGAGCCTATGTCACGCAGTGAACGACTTTCAGCTGAAATGGTGATGATGACCTATTAAAATCAGACTAGATAAATTATCGCGGTGGCAGCGCAGAGGAAAAGCACATGATTCAGGTTTATTTAAATGTTCAAATGAAGAATTAGTTCACCGTTTAAAGATACAACATAAAAACAAGTACTTAATTCAATCATTCAATGTCAGGCATCAACAGACAAAAACAATATCAATTATCTACATTTATCTTTTTTGTTCTGTATTTTATCTTTACAATAACGTCAAACAGATCAAAACGTTTTTGATAGGAGCTGAACAAGATCACGATTATTAAAATCGGTCCATTTTTTAAAATATAATAAAAAAATCTTAGAAGCAAATCTCGGTAGCATCTTGAACTTTTGGCTTCATTCGAGGCGAATATCCCTCAAATACAAACTCGGACTGTTGGACCAGTTAACAGAAAATCTAATAAGTAAACTGCTATGCCTGCGTCAGTTTCTTTTAAAAGCTTTTATCCAACTAACTTTATCAGATATTTAAAATGAATACGCGAGAATTTTACGATCGCAACTGTTTAAAATTTTGTTACTATGCAGGTTTTCGGTACTTTGTCAGTTAACGAGTCGTAAAAAATATATTTGTGTTGCAAGCAAGACTGACGTCAATGGAAACTTGGAGTATTTCAGTGTACACAGTACTTTATTACAATTTAATGCGGCTCCGTGTGACATAGTCTGCGTTCTGCGTAGTTATACGTTGAGCATCTCTGGCGAGACAATGTAGCACTACGTTGCGCAATCTTTTGTTAGTGACGTCACAGAATCAATGATGCATAATATTTAGCTAAAGAACAAGCCTTTCAGATGTGATGTAAGTGTAAAACAGGCGGTGACCTTCTCAAATGTAAAGGAGGACATTCGCAAGGTTGTTACGTGTATATATGCCTACATGTTTTGCATGTATTTTATTGTGTTACTCTGCGGACCTGTCAGGCGGTCACGTATTTCGTTATTTCTCTTGTTTTGGTTCATTCATGCCATTTGTTTCGTTTATCAGTCGTTTTTAAGTGGTTGTAGGAAGGTCATAACTTTTGAGCTTTCATTTTTGTGAACGTTTTAATCTAAGAAGCCTCTGCCTACATACATAAACTAAAACTGGATTCCTAGTTGGTTGAAATTTGAAACTGAGTGGAAAGTATCTACTTAATACTAGCTGAACTTCGTATTCGTACCGCCTCATTTGTTTTTTTCGTGAATTTTTCCTATAATAGTTATTCTGCTATTCGGGGCGGAGACAAATCCATCAAATCAAAGAATCATCATCAATCAATAAAAATCTGCCCTCCGTTCTTGAATTATAAATGGTGTAACTAACCCGACTTTGTTTTACTTATACAATACTAGTGCACATGTTTATTTTATAATATTAAGTTTGTACAACTTAAATGGAGACACTAGACATAGAATCATTGCAAAATAATATCAGCAACTCTAAATACGTAACCTCTGTTCTTTGGATAAAGTTAAATGTAAAAATAATGGTTAGTCAGCATTGCATAATAGATGCTCCCGCCTCAAATTACATATGGATGCGTGTGCTGAGAAGGCTCTGCTCTTTCATAAATCACATTTAAAAGTCTCATAGAGATATCTGATGGGATAGTAACACGACGTTTAAACCACAATTACTGTGTCTTAAAATTATCTTACACACAAAGTAGTGGATTTATTGCGAAGTAGAGACCTCCCGTAGCTTTGTATGTATGGATTCGATGTTTGCTTTGAACAATTATGATGACTAACGATATTAACTTAGCTATTTATTTTCAAAGAGTGAGGATAAAGATTCTGTCAAATACATAATATTAGTTTTCTTATTTCACAAGTTATATTTATGCGAACTGTTTTCTTAGAATAGCTATGCACTGAGCGTATTTCTAGCGTGGACATTGACGCCATGTAGACGCTACGCTGCGCTAGCGTCGTGTAGAGGTGACTTACCGGCGCCCACGCTGCGTAGCCGTGTCGTAGGCGCGCCTACGATGCCTAGCCGTGTCATTCTTTTAATGTTAACTATTGTAATTATGTATTCTTGTAAATGAACATTTTGGGCTTACTAACTTAAAACGAACTAAGTGATCTTTCTGCGATTTTTAAAACTGTTGTTGAGGAAGGGTTTTCTAGTTTTATTCATGTCTAAATGGACACGTAATCTGCATATCGACATTGTTATTGTCTGCGTTAACACCAATCATTCAAATGTGATATAGCACTAGTAGTGCTAAGTGTAGAGACATACAGATTAAGGTGACGAATTGCCGTCCGGTTGTAATCCACAGATTGTCTATTAATTTATAGCGATGAATGTTGCTATCTCTAGTTAATATCTAGGTGAATAGGGAGTAATATTGGATAATAAACATCAACTGACAGTTCTAGGGAGATATACAACGTGTAACGTTAAATGCGCAAAAACTGAAAATAGTTTGATCAGAATAACGAGCAGAATTAATTGAACCACTTTTTAACATAGGTCACATTTTTCAAAAAATCTTCATTAAAAACGTTGCCGTGTCTATTTATTAATAGATCAAGTAAGCCAAGGTCAGCGCGGCGCATCGGCTCGGTGACGACTCCTCCCTCGATAAAGCGTCGTCGCAGACGCAAGAATCGATCAGAATGGCCAGTAAACCTAAAACAGCCCATAAAACCTTTACAATTTTTTTAATGAGTTGTTTTCTCTCTGAAATAGGTCAATTGAATTAAAAATCAGGTGGGGTGTCTGGGGTTTTGCGCATTTAACGTTACACGTTGTAGATAAAGGCTGAAGTGGTGGAAGTGTAGACGGATTGATATGGCCTACAGAGCACTTGTAATTACAGGGACTTGAGACATATCAGCTTTGTCTCCAAACTTCCTGAGGCACATGCAGTGCGATGCCTGTGTGTGTAAGTTGTTTGTTTGGAATCGTTTACTGAATCGATTTCTGTCATTTTTAATACATTAATTTTATATCCCAAAAATAATGAAAAAAGTATAGAAACCAAAATGGACGAAGTACCTACTAGACCCTTATACGTGTGCGACCGTGTTCGTGCATAGATTTGTAGTGTGACACCACAATTTTCTCCCACAATTAGTATAACTTATTTAATAAATGAACAATGTTTTATACATAATAGTAAAATTTAGAGTATACAACGTGTAACGTTAAATGCGCAAAACCTCAGACACCCCAACTGATTTTTAATTCAACTGACCTATTTCAGATTGAAAATAAGTCATTATAAAATTTTAAAGGTTTTATGTGCTGTTTTAGTTTTACTGGCCATTCTGATCGTTTCTTGCGTCTGCGACGACGCTTTACCGAGGGAGGAGTCGTCACCAGGCCGTTGCGCCGCGCTGACATCGGCTTACTTGACCTATTAATAAATAGACACGGCAACGTTTTTAATGAAGATTTTTTGAAAAATGTGACCTATATTAAAAAGTGGTTCAATTAATTCTGCTCGTTATTCTGATCAAACTATTTTCAGGTTTTGCGCATTTAACGTTACACGTTGTATATTATGATTATAACATAATATTCAAATTGGGGTGTTTGACGGTGTGCGTTAATTCCGGTCATGTTGTATAAGAGGCAGTTAACACATAGGCATGTTAAAGCTTTTGTTGGTTAATAAAATACTAAAATTGAACAAATATACATTGGTTCAATTTTAGTACTTTATGTAAGCGGTCAACCAGCGCTTGATGGATACTGTTGACTTTAAAAATAGCTCCGTTATCCGTGCTAACCCCGTTAACATCCGACCTAAATTATTAGTAGCTTGACTTTATATAAATTATCTTAAACCATATGGCAAACACACACTCAAAGGAAAGTTAGGGGAGGGGAGGGGAGGGGGGGATACTTACTTACACAAATTATCCTTCGAAAATTCGGTTAAAAATAGCCCCGCAAATACGTGCTAAAAGTTTGGTTTCCTAGGAAAGCGGTTCCGTCATATTATATCGGCCGTCATGAAAATCAGTTATTTCCACCGGTAATTAGGCATCAAAAAACACTATATTTGAACAGCCTTTATCGTGTGAACGTTCACCGCTTTCTTAGTAGTCTAACAACACATTCTATCCGACCAACATCATCAGCACTAACTACGACAGTATCAAAACAAAAACTTAAAATGTCAGTCACCATTAACTAACGAGAACATAAAAACCTTTCATTAGTGCAGACAGGAGATTATTTTGATCCACAAATAGGGCGGTGTCTACACATGTCACAAATAGGGCGGTATAAACACGTGTTGTGTTGTCTCGGGACTAGAGATGTGGTTAAAACGATAAAGTTAAAAAAATAACACGTTAAATTAACAGGCCTACTACGCCCGCTACAGGCTACTATGGCCGCTATCTATATCAGATTTTTTAAATGACAATTTTATATAATTTACAATGTTCATTAAAATAAATAATTCAATTAATAATTCAACAACAATTCAATAATAATAATTTAACTGTTCAAGTAATTAGAAAGCTCGAAGTAATTATAGTACCTAATAGTATAAGTCAATAAAATTTTGCATGCCATAAGGCAGAATGTATAGGATCCAATAATTTTGTAACACCTAATTGTAATATTTACCTACATTCTATGCAAATAAATAAATTACTTACTTACTTACTTACTTACGCCAGAAGTTAAAAAAATAACGGACGGATAGTGTTAAATTAAATTCAACATAAACATTATACTTAAACTTAATTTTATATCAATTTAATACTCAATCTGCAATAATTTGTCATTTTAGGAAGATTAATTGTAATCGATTACAAAGTCATTTATTAAATTGCAACATTGTGATCAAGCTTAACATTTTTAGGTCTAGCAACACTCTCTCTCTTCATTCATATTGTAATTTTATAAAAGTCATAAATTCAACCTATTTTCCGCGCATGATTTTTTATAATACGGATAACATTTTCACTTAAGTCTTCGTCTTGTTAATTTTAATTGTGCGTTAATTCACATTATAAAAGGTATATTAATAGCTACATGTTCAATAATAGTTATTTATTGAACTGTTGTATAATAAGGGGTATTAATACACGAATGTGGGTTAATAATAGTATCACATGAGGTGTTTTAATACCTAATTATGTACAGTTGCATACAAGACTTTATCTACATCCATGATATGAATCCTCTATAAAAGGTTCTGAAACTTAATTGCTGAATATCTAAACAAACATAAAATTTATGCAATAGTAATGTCAAACAAAAATGGCGGGATACGACGTGAATTCGAATAACCTATAAGTTTTTTTTTATTTTTTATTACGGCGCTCTGTGGCAGTGAAACGCGCGTGCGTGACAGTGTTACTTTTTGAAATTCATAAAGATACCACGAATTGAGTAGTATGTGGCTGTTTGATGAGTAAGGAAGGGATCGAAAAAGCAAAGAAGTTGCATAATGAAATTTAGTACAACATTATAACACTCGTTTGGATGATATTATGGTTACTATGACACTGGTTGTTTTAATGTTGGCAATAAGCTAACTGTTTCAGAAACTTTTATAGAGGATTTATAGCATGGGCGTAGATAAAATTTAAGCAGTTGAATGAAACATCATCCCGTCAAACAAAATGTAATTTTAAAAATTTTGTTACAAAATTAAAGTTGTTTCTACTACAGTAAGACTTACAATCATATACAGCATAATATTGCCTGTTTTGTTATTACTAAGAAGTTATAACTTTTACAGAACATCTTGGTATTTATTAGCAGCTGGCTTTCCGCGACTACTTCCGCGTGATTTTTTTTCTCGGCTCCTATGGGCCGTGGCGTGATGTTTTTTTTTTAATTCTTATAACCTTTAACCTTCCTCAAAAATTGATTAATCAAATGCTAAAAGAGTTTTCAAGTCTGACTGATAGTTCCAGAGATTAGCGCGTTCAAACAATCAAACTCTACAGCTTTTTTATTTTTTTTATCTATATTTATTTAGGGGCTTTTATCAAAGATATGTCAGCCCCATCGTACCCCTTTACATTAATAGGCTTACTTAAATAGTATTAGTTATAATAATGAATTAGGGTTATTCGTGCAAATTCTCTACAGCTTTATTATTATTATTATAGATTAGTAAAGATGTCAAAAGTAATACAATAAAAAAAATTGAGTTAAACGTTTGAACCGCTAATGTTCATCTCTAGTCGGGACTAGGGATGTCTTGGGAACACCGCGTGGCTCCACTAAAAATAACTCGAGTGAATGATAACCGACGGATCGGTCTTGGTCACGAAAGAGACGTATCAACACCGGATTAATCTTTGGATATAAATAGAATGCCGTATCTGTGATTACGACATGAGTGTCTTTTGTTTTCGTCTTTTTTTTGTTTGATTGATAGATGTTTTATTTAAATTACCTGCTAGGTTCGGCCCGCGATTTCGACTGCGTGAAATTTCTTGTTCCCCGACCCACTGAGTCGCATCGCACCGCCGCTTTCTTTCTGACTGCTTTCTTTTTGCACGGTTCCTTAAGGCCCTAGCGTGATGTTAAATAGCATAAAACCTCTCTCAAAAATTGGGCTATAATCTGAAAAATAAATCCTACTGGTAGTTCCAGAAATTAGCGCGTTCAAACAAACCAACAAACAATCTCTTCACATTTATTATTAGTACAGATTTAAATTTTTACTGGGATATACAATCAGTTGATAATCATACAATCACGGACTCTTAAACCGAGGTACACTGTATTTCTTCGTAAGCTCTGTAAGTATCTTTCTTTTTAAATGGTCTTAAATTTCGAGCTATGATTATACCAAAATGATGGCTAGTAGGTCTGCTTCAAAACTGCAACAAAACTTTTTCTTTGACCATCACTATTGATTGATTTTTAGGCCTATATATATGTATAATTAATTGCGCTAAATGAATCACCTTTCTGCATCTTTATAATATTTCTATTCATCCAGTATCTCCTATCTATGTTAGAGGGTTTGTTTTCCGCAATTAGTCCTTCAGATGAACCATTGCGCGTGGGCTATGGCAGCCGTCGGCGGTTATTCCAACCAACACACCTCTCCCCAGAAGTTAAATTCATCCAGTGTTATCTGGTTAAAGAAATTTATATCTCAATAAGAAATTACAAAGATTTCACTTACTTGAGAACATTTTTTTTAAAATAAACTTACTTATACAGCGTGTAACGGAAGGGGGGTATCAACCCTGAAGGAGGTGAATGTGCTCATGAAACTCAACAACTTTCCTCAAAGAACATAGGTCGAAATATGAAAAAAAAATTTGGCCCTCCCTTACAAAACTGACTACCAGCTGATTGATTTACTATGGGAGGGCCAAATTTTTTTTTCATATTTCGACCTATGTTCTTTGGGGAAAGTTGTTGAGTTTCATGAGCACATTCACCTCCTTCAGGGTTGATACCCCCTTTCCGTTACACGTTGTATACAACGTGTAACGTTAAATGCGCAAAACCTGAAAATAGTTTGATCTGAATAACGAGCAGAATTAATTGAACCACTTTTTAATATAGGTCACATTTCTCAAAAAATCTTCATTAAACACGTTGCCGTATCTATTTATTAATAGGTCAAGCAAGCCAATGCCGGCGCGGCGCAGCGGCCCGGTGACGACTCCTACCTCGATAAAGCGTCGTCGCAGACGCAACAAACGATTAGAATGGCCAGTAAAACTAAAACAGCACATAAAACCTATACAATTTTTTAATGACTTATTTTCTCTCTGAAATAGGTCAATTGAATTAAAAATCAGGTGGGGTGTCTGAGGTTTTGCGCATTTAACGTTACACGTTGTATTATAAAAACCTTGACACACAAACTAAGCAGCTATTGTTTTTCTTTACAACAAAATCATTTACGCAATATCTAACTTAATAATATTTCACTTCGTAGGCTCGCAAGTAACATTAACGAATACAAAACAAGAATCCTCAATCCACCCGCAAAAGAAATAATTACCATGGTCGCAAACACTCACAATAGATAAGGAATGCGAACCCGGTACCACAACAAAGCAACGCAACAGTAGGGAAAGTGTATTTATGGTAGTAATGTTTGGTGTTATCTAGGTGTTAAAAAATATAAATTAAGTTCTAGCAAGTCTACTTCAAAACTTCTATGAAATTAATGACAACATAAAAAGTATCTATGTACAGACCATAAAGTCCTACCAAGTAGGTGTAGGTTGCAAAAAGAGAAACATTAAAACGCACGACTACATAACACTATTAATTATATTGATAAATTGACGCTCAAATGTCAATTATAATTGTTTCCTATTAAATATGATGTACATTTTTGTAGATACCAATCGAAATATTACTTTACTTATCTGACATTTAATTATGATATACACCGATAATTTGTGATATGTATAATATAAATAATTATGTCTGTATGCGTGAAACATGTTTTGCAATTGCAACGTAGCGAACATAGAATATGTACCTAAACAGATTTACTGTTAAATAGACTCATGGATTTTGCTGTTTTACAAATATTACACGATATAGCGTGTATTTTTGTTCTTGTCCTTTATAATATGGCATGTAAGGTGTATTCTTTGTTGGAGATCCTAGTATTACTTCAACCTAATATTACCTTGGCATGTTTCACATGTTTACCTAGTTCCAAAAGCTTTGCTGGTTTTGTTAAACACGCATGTAAGTACAGGCAAACCTATGCCAAACATCTCAAATTTAGAACAAAAAAATAACAAAAACTGTGATAACGAGAACGCAGACTCATCCCAAACAGTCATTCTATATTTGTCTTTGTTTTTTGTTGGAATTTTACCCTTTCATGTCGTCATGCAGTACGAATGAACGTTTTGTGTGGCCGGTGAAGTAGCCATAAAACACAGCAATTATCAAAAGTGCAGGCGAGCTCAACGAAAAACAAATGAAAAAACTTTTAGGACATTGAGGGACACACAGGCATAATAATGTACTATAAAGTATCCAACTGTGCTTAATGTTTATACACCCGCCTGTAGATGCGAATGTGAGAGTCATTAACGTTTTTATTTCTTGATTTATGTCCCTAGGCCACAGACGCAGCGCGTGCCAAGTATTTATTACGATGATTGAAACGCGGTTAAGTATCTAAGTTTATTCCACGAGAAATACAAGCTCGATAATAAACTTTCGTTCTCTATATACACTCCGAAAATATCTCCGTTCTCATGAAAAATTTCGATTTAAATATTATCCACTCAATTTGCGATGAATCGCTCGGCACATTCCTTGTAAAAACCTCGCTTTCGTCATGTGGTTGTGTTCTCACGGAGACAGTTTCCCTCGGTCGCGTCATGGTGACAGTTAATTAATAACAAGTTAGAATCTCCGCTCCGCAGACGCAATTCGCGGCGTAACACTCATTCGTAATGTAAAGTCCCTAAGTACTGTTGCAGACTTTTGATTGGGACTCCTGGGACACTCACCGGAATTCGCCGACGAGGAAACTCGACTATTTGTCGACTGTTTAACGAACGAAATAATTTACTTATGCCTTAATGATAGCCCGAGCGATCTGTCAGCGTGTTGAGTTATTGAGACATTTATTACGCTCGGTTGACATTTCAACGTGGCGGGAGAGAATGATATTAACGATGTATGTGCCATTGGACGCTTGTACCGTTTTCTAAACAATAAAACGTGGCCGTCGTCAGCTAATCGATCTCAACAGAGCGCATGAATTGACTGAAACTGACTCAGCGCTGTATAAAGTGGCGATAAATTTACTCGAAGTAACGAGTCTAGCCAGCGGTCCCGAAGTGACAAACGAGAGATTTGCCGGTGGTTTACTACACTAGCTTTAGAAGATTAGTTTCCACTAGTTCTCTCTGAGCTTACTGGAACTTCACTTTGAAACTCAGTTACGCATCTATGCCAGATATAAATAATTAATTTATTAACCACGGACTAGAAAAAAAAGAAGGACTCCGCGCCACGCATATCGAAAGTGAAGCACAGTAAGGGTGCCGGACCGTTTGTACAGACGTGCTTCACGCACACATTTACATCATAGAAAGCCGGCCGGCCGCCATTACGTGACAAGACGGCGTCTTTGTAGGTACTATTTACGTGAAGTAATAAAATAAAATAATGCCATCTTGTGTTTTGAAAACGTGTAAAAATAATTCTACATCCCAGAAAAACTGTCAAGGAATAACATATCACAGTTAAGGCACAATTTTACTTGTTGATTTATTGTATTTTTGACATTAAGACATTAAGACATTTGACATAAGTGTTGTCAGAAAATAAATGGTTAAGTGTCCCGAGAGATTGGGTAATTTTTTTTTTGTGTTCTTTGTCATTTTTTTGCAAGTATTGACTATGATTCTTTTTATAGATTTCCTACAGCAAATCATTCATGGAACAATGATTGGATTATAATAATAAGAAACTACAGATGTGAAGACCATTGCGTTCCGTCGAAAACAAGCGTGATATGCTGTATACATTTTGATACAAATCATCAATTGGCGAGGGTTCTTAGATTGGAACGGATTAGCGTGCTTTTGTAATGTTTCTTAGATCGATAAAGAATGCAGTGCGGGTTAGTGAGTGTATGTGTGTTGTGAAGATTATGATTAAATCATTTGAATAAATATTTCAGTTTTATTTTCTACAGAACGTTAAATAGTTTTCTTATTATAGGTAAAATACACCTTGTGTGTTTTAGGTAAGTAAGCTTTAATACCCATCCCCCTATCTTCCTAATCGGTAATTCAAGACAACCAATTGAATTACGTATTCTACAGCAGCGTTTTTCTAATCATCCATACAAAATAAACACTTAATTTTGAGTTTTCACTAATATATTTTTGTAATTTCAGTTAAGTGGACTTCTTATATCGCTTTATTGTAATAAATGAATACACTGTCCAAATATTTAAAACATGGGGAAATTTTCATTCATCTGGTATCCCTCAAATCACGCACACATAGACCGGTAGGGTGCTTCACTTTCGATACGCGTGGCGCGGAATCCTTCTTTTTTTTCTAGTCCGTGTTATTAACTTAGCGCGCTTCTGTCAAACTTGAACACTGAGTTTTGAACAATATTTACATATTTATTTATACTTTATTGTAAATCAAAAAATACATAACAAAAAAAAAAAATGTTACTACAAAACATACAATGGGCGGCTTTATCGCTTTCTGCGATCTCTTCCAGGCAACCTTGGGGAAATATTCTTGCCTCCTCACTTACTTGCTCTGTAATTATCATAAAACTTTAACGGAGCTTGTTATAGTCGGTGCGTTTGTTAACTTATTGTTTCTTTTGTAGCTTACGTTTGCTTAAACATTCAAAGTCGTCGTGTTAATTGACAATATTTTTGTATAGATTGTCCGAAAGCTTATAAGCAACGTTTCACCGTTTAGTTGTTTGCAAAACAAAACATAGTTTCGAAACAAGAGACTTGTTTTGTCGAGTACGGTCACCAAAAGTGATAAGTAACCAGGGTCGTCAGATATAGGTAGTTGAAGCTTAGTAAGAAACCGATGGATGTTTTCGAATAAAATTAATTTAATTAATAGAAAACAAACAGTTCAGTTATCAAATTAAATTTCATTCGAAAACATCCATCGGTTTCTTACTAAACTTCAACTATACCCGAAGACCCTGGTTACTTATATCTTTTGGTGGCTGTACAGACGCCAGCACATCAAGCAACCCGAAACTGTAAAATTTTCCCAATCAACATTGCACCTTATGCTTTAGCGATAAAGTTGAAAATGTATTAAAGAAATTTAACAGATTGTATTAGCTTGATGTGCTGGCGTCTACATAGCAAGGGTCCATTTAACATTATCTAAGTTGTGTAGGTAGTCACCTAATTTGTTCGTTCAACAATACACTCTGTATTTACTTATGCAAATTAAGCGGTTACTGATTAATATCTAGTGAGATAATCTTGAAACAAGGCAACTCAAGTTTGATCAACGACTTAACTTTCCCAATCACCTCATAAATTTCCGAACCGAGGGTACCTTGTGAATTAATAAAGTTAAAAGGCTTTATGGTCATGAATAAAACGTGACGAAGATACTATTAAGTTTTCCGGCTAACTTCTCATTATGCATGGGTTCGCGTAAATTTTATATGCAGCGCTCTTCACATTTTAATCCCTCAATATTTTTTTTTTTGGAACCACCCGGTTAGTTTCATGCCGGCGAGTAACCATTTTTTTGTCTAGTTCGTTGATGCCTATAGAGTAAGATGTTCAGACTGATTGCAAAACAGAGGCTGTATACATACCTATAGCTGAAACTTAATTGGTTCAGTTATTTATTTCAGTAGCCGTGCTTAGTATTGTTAGCTTCTTTCAAATTCATGGTATAATAATTCTAAATAAATATTCCTCACTTTCTAGATAGATTTGTCTCATTCAAAAAAAAGAATAAAAATAAGTTGTTAATTCTACTAACATTTCGATTATTACGGAAATTTGGGTTTCATTAAAAAAAAAGTAAACATGTATTATTTTACTATCGAACTATAATATCCACTATGGCAACATTATCAAACAAATGATTAATATTGTAACAAACTTTTAAACGTATTTTCACTACGATAACTGAATGTATTATTTTTACTTTGGCAACACTTAGAAATAACGGTTAGGACATTCTTGTTATTTCTGAGTAGTGAGTGGTGGAAAAAGTCGTTTTAAATTGTAAAAGGCAATGCAACGTCAGTAATCGTTGAGCTACGAAGCAAGACATTGTAGTCAGGAATCAGTGTATATAATAAATAAATTTTATACGAAGAATAGTGTTTGAATTTTAAAAATAGAAGTGTTCAACAATATAGCTGCTTTAACTAAATCTCTGCAAATCATGTTAAGAGGTTTGGTCACTAGTGGCTTAAACTATGAAGACTTAACGGATGAGGTTAATTTGACTAATTAAATGCACATACATCTTGGAGTTTAACACACTTATCCTTAAATCAAAAGACATTTTAGCAACGTAAGGTAACAGGCTAACTCATCTCATACGGTAGATACTTCACATACTTACTTACTTAGAGCGCATGATTATATTTTATTTTATTTGGAAAAAAAAACGATATTACATTACATATAACACTTATCAGTAAGGTATCTAAAACAAAATCAATGTAATAACCACAACATTTTCCACATGTTAACAAAGAGGTATGCTATGATGATGATGATGGGTTAAAATGGGACGATAATTTTCATTTCCATGTTAATCGGGATTACGTAAAAGGTTAATAACATACCCAAATTAAATCAGTATATTCTAAACAATCATGTGGTACAAAGGTTGGAATAAGCTTAAAACTTTCATTCATAAACCCTGTAAAAGCACTTCTTTTTCTTTTCGTATCGATGGTACTCTTACTCGTTGTTTTTTTTTTAAATATAATTTGAGGCTAATAGGTGGCCACGTTGAGGCCAAAAAAGTTAAAGGCACTGCAAAGACTACATCTAACCTATACAAAGTTTATCGACTGTTTATTGACCTCAACAAGCTAAAGAAGAAGAAAAACGTTTATCTGAAGATAAACTACTCAGACTATTTCAAAAAGAAACTCAAGATAAACCCATTAGGATTTGAACACTTCTTTAAATAGTGTTTCTTCACACACATAAGTACGCAATAAACGTAGCGAGTGCACCAGCCAATATCAAATAGAAAGTTAAAGTATCAAAACAATAAAATAGCAGACTTGCTTTATTATTTGGCGCGTGAATGTACTCAGTAAGCGCTCTCAACTTTTCTAATACTCCGTTCGGAACGGAATCCAAAATTGAGACTTGACATTAAAGTTTTAACTTCGCATACATCAGTCGCCGACCCCGCAGATTTGCCAGAACGCTTCGGATTACACAACAAACAAATAGAAAACAAATAGATCGACGGAAATTCCGACTATCTGACGGATTCTGTCGGGGCGAATCGATCAACTCGACACTCGCAGATAATATTTAAACTGAAATGGTCGGATTTCTGCCCGTCAATTCATCTTGTAGCTGAGATAGGCGCGTACGGCGTAACGCCCGCTGACTTGCTAACCAAACTATTTGTGCGGTGAAGCCACTATCGTTATAACTACCAACGGAATGGGGAACGGAATATTAAAGGCGAGGCTCAAGTTCATTAAACTGCCGGTTGAGACTGTTTTCATCTGGCACTGGTAAAGAGATGCGTTCAATTGTCCTATAATCTGTGAACATTGAAAAGGATTGCCGATTCATCTAACATATTCTTAACATTTTAGACGATCCGAGACATTTTTCAACCCACAACTGTACGAATTTTAAGCAAGATAATTTCGTTGACAACTTGTTTTATATCCAACCGCACCGAAAACGCTCTGATTTGAGCTCGTTACAATAGATGTCGTGGGTCCCATTACGGTTTTCCCAGACATCGTGGATACTCTGTAGGAAGGTGTACAAGTACTGCGAGTGAAATGGCCATCGCGTGACTCGAAACGCCTGAACGATAACACAACTTTAAACTACAAACGTGCCAGTACATTTACCAACACTTCAAGTATTTGGGGGAACGAAATAAAAGTGTTTCGTTCGTCGCTATCTTCCAAAGTTCTTTGTCATTTGGAGAAGTGGATTGTTTTATTGCTTCGAGCGGGTTGCCAACCCGACACGTTTTGTGGTGTAAAACGTTGTCGGTCCCGTACAGAATGATCTATGTCGGCCGTATTTCATTTTCAACATGCATGGGTTACTAAATTAATATTTGTTGGGTATTCTGCGTGCGAACTAGGAGATGAATGTACTCGTGGTGTAGCCAAACATACCACGCTGTAAATTAATATTAGTCAGCATTAACAGGATTTGTACCAGTTGCCGTCATTTCCTATTTGGTTTTTAACTGACCCTTAGCGCACGGGTCGATTGATGGTTAAGCTACTCTTGCCGCGGTCGTTTCGTGGATGGGTGACCATTACATGTCGATACCCCTGTGCCTCAGAAAGCACGTTAAGCCGTTAGTCCCTGCTGTCTTTGATAGACGTTACAGCTAGTCAGAAGCCCAATAAGTCTGACAACCAGACTTACCAAAGGGTATTGTGTTACCCAGTAACTAGGTTGTGGAGGTCAGATAGGCAGTCGATCCATGTAAAATACTAGTATTCAGCTGCATCCAGTTTCACTGGCAGATGATAATGATACTTAGCGGTAAAGCTTACGTGTTTATGTTCAAATAATCCAACACTGTGTTGTGGGTCGCTTCAAACGGTACCTATTTACACATCTCGTTATTAGACAGATCTTTTCTTATTCCATAACAAAGAATATCACGAGTCACTATGAATGAAAATGGAGAACCATAATGTAGTACAGAATATCTACTACAGGTACTAATGATAAAGCTGAAGCATTTGTTTGTTTGAACGCGCTAATCTCTGAAACTACCAGTCGGATTTGGAAAATTACTTTTGCATTTGATAGCCCGATTCTTGAGGAAGGCTATAGGTTATTTAACATCACGCTAAGGCCCTTAAGACCTGAGCAAAAGCAAAAAGTCAGAAAGAACGGGATAGGTCGAGGGAACAAAAAATACATACTTACGCGGACGAAATCGCAGGCAGAAGCTAGTATAAAATAAATAATATTTTGCAAGGTGATATACAGGTTATGGCGTAAATAGTGGTCCACCGTTAAGGATTCGATATATACAAGATAATTTACTACAACATCAATTGCAACCATTTTTACCAAAGGGTTCCGAAAATATACATATATCTTTTTTGTTTTTTTTTTTATTTTTTTATTTACGAAAATTCTACCTTTTGTTACAAATTTGGTTGTACTCGTACTTTGAACAAAAATCTTTATTTTTTTTTTTTTGATTTCTGTTAATTACTGCTGAATACTAGAAGCTATCGTTTAAAATTATGGTTTTGTATGTAAATTTAGAGCTTTTGAAGAAAAAATAGTTCGTCTCTATTTTAACCCTAATTTTAAAAATATCATGCAAATTCAAGAGTGTTTTTTGTAAAAAAAAAATGCACTACACTGTCAGCTGGTGCTTATTCGTTTAAAAATATTCCTACTACATACCAATTTGAAAATGTTAGTAAATTATCTGCTATATCGAATCCTTAACGGTGGACCACTATTTACGCCACAGCCTGTATTTTAAAGTAATCATTTTACGAAGCCGACATCTGAGAGCTTGAAAGTGTTGAAGTTTTGAAGATATTTTAATGTAGGTTAACTTCAAAAAGATTTTATCTAAAACACGTTTACTTTAAGCAAAATGGAAGCAAATGAAGTGAGAAAATTCGGAAACTTTTGATTTGAGATAAGATTACAAGAAAATGTTTAACATTTTGACAATGTTTCAAATTCCCAGTTGGCGTTCTTTATTTCTCCCGAGCAAACAGAATTATTTTAGAACAAATGATGTATTTACATTTTTTTTGCTGCTTTGTGTGGTTTAAGAAAATCGCTTGGATATTAAACCTTTTTTTATTTTTTGTTTCGGGGTGGAAAATCCTCATGGATATCCTCCGGATTGGGGTGGGCGGAGAGGTCTGTCAGACTCATACTGACTTACTGACTAAAGACGACCCCGATGTTCCCATCCCACACTTGTACAGGCGATCATTATGGTTAGCTAAATGTTGGATCCTAATTCGTCAAATGGCAAATGACATGGCAGCATTTTCAATGTTCAAAGTTCTTCAATGCTGAATAAGATAAGTCTTATTCAGCATTAAAGAAATACTTTAAGAGACCAAGGTCTTTTAAAGTATTTCTTTTGTTAAGAACTTGCTTTTGGTGGTAGGGTTAAGTATATCAACATATGAATAACTTGCAGTATACAATTAATCACAAGAGGTTCACATATGCACCCAATAAGGCTCAAAGTAAGGCTTTATGATTGTAAGAATTTTCACTACGTAGCGAAAAGCTGCCAGGCTCGCATAAAAAGGTAAGTGGCGTCTAGTCCATAGGTACCTTTGTGTTCAAAAAACCTGTACCTACATATACCTAAAGCTCCACACATCGCGTGCGCTTACTTCTTTTCCTGATTTCTATGCCAAAGTACCACGTAAACAGAGATTACCTTCTCTCTAATATTAAAATTGTGGTTCCGTACCGTACATAAAAATAAATTATTACACGTGTATGTTGTAATGTCAAGTATTAGCATAAAGAGACGGCAACAGCATTCAATAGTGGTCAGTGAACATAAATAACAAGATTCGCGCCGTGAAATACAGGGTTGCCGAGTGGTAGATAAACGCCAGTCTTTTGTCAGTCGTGGTCATATACCTTGCGAGAAGGACGGTGAATACTTATTACGGGTTTTCTAAATCCTTTATGCCGAGTCTCATGTCGTCAGTCGTCACCCTCCCGCGGCAGTCGCAAACGTTAGTGCTGCCTGTAGTTTGTCATTTTGCATCCCCGATAAAATTAATTACATTATGTCTATTGTAGTGCTAACTATTTGCATAGACGGGAACAGCACTCAATAGTGGTCAGTGAACATAAATAACAAGATTCGTGCCGCGAAATACGAGTACAGGGTTGGTAAGTGGTCTACATTCTGCACCCCCGGCGAAGTTAATATCATTATTTCAATTACATGATTGTGTGTATTTTTATGTTAGCTTTGAGCATAAAGACAAGGGAAGAACACTTATTAATAGTCAGTTAACTCATTATGATGTATTTCTCACCGCGAATGTGCGGGGCTGACATTTTGCTTTGCTATTTGGAATCAGCATACAACATAACATCACACCTATTTTGTACCTACCTACCTATAGTACACAAATACACATACGTACATTTAGAACTAGGCATTGTTTATTCATTTTTTACTAGCTGGGCTCCGCGGTTTCACCAGCATAAGTCTCGATCCCGTAGGAATATCGGAATAAAATGTATTCTATGTTTTAACCCTGGTTATAAACTATCTGAGTGCCAATTTTCATAAAAATTGGTCCAGCCGTTTGAGCGTGAAGAAGTAACAAACATACAAACACACACACAAACACACACCCAGACCCCCCCCCCCCCATAACATTAGTACACTTTATAATATTAGTGTGATTTATAACTCATCGTATACTGCACCGATTGACGTCATCCCGTCAACGGCGGCTGTCGCTGAAAACCAGCGCTGGGACTGTCTCGTATAGGGTCGTAGCATTATGCCGAGTGTTGGCCTTTTTGCGTGGACGTGACGCATATTTGCCCCCAACTTGTTCTTTTTTGTGTTTGTGTTCTTTCTCTGCGTGATGTTTACCGCAAATAAACGTATTTTCTTTCTTTTTCTTTTAGTTCACCCACATGATTTGGAATCCTCTGGTATTAATAGTTTACAGAATAATCTGTGGCAAAACGAATTTCAGAAACATTACTACTATTATTTGTGTCCCTATGATATGGCGTCATTTCCTCATTCCTGTGTAAAGATTTTATCCGTGTTACCGATGGATAAAACCTAGTAAACATTATGGGACTTTCTGAATCGTACACATCAATAGAGTACAGGGACTCGGGGCTGTTTCGCGTTTGCAATTTTAAGGCACTATACCTTTTATTCCCGACATTTCGGTCAAATCGGAACAAACGTGGCGGACTGTTTTATATTCTGCAATACAAGTACAAGGAACGGAAATACTGCAAACAACAACATTATAATATTGTTAGATAGATAGCAAACCTTAACTTACGGTCGAACCCAATTACCTATCAAACACCAGTTTTGGCATGCTGGAGGTAGAAAAACCTGTCTATCTCTGGTTTTAACGTCCTAATAATCTATATAGCGATCTGTACGATTATATTAATTATAATATAATACTACGCTACTGATAGGAGCCATTAGGCGAATTGTACGATTATATTATACTGGCTCCTATCAGTAGCGATCTGTCAATAGTTTATTGGGTTCGGCCGTTAATGAATAGAAATGAATTTGATTCTATCAGATTGATTGTATCAATTCAATCTACCTAGCTTTTTTCCAATTATGTTGGGGTCGGCTTCCAGTTTAACCAGATGCAGCTGAATACCAGTACCTATTTTACATGAAACGACTGCCTATCTGACCTCCAATACTCAGTTACTGGGTAACACGACACACCCGGTAACGACTGTCAAAAATCTACGGATGACAACCTGCTTAAAACGTGCTCCTCCGACTCACGGAGGGGTCTCGATATGTAATGGTTGATCACCCATCCACTAACCGAAGCGTAGCTTAACCGTCAATCGACCCGAGTGGCTGATATGATTTAGCCACGAGCCCCTTAATTAAATGAATAGAAATTTAACTCGTAAACTCAAGTTTCTCGCCAGACAGGTTAGAATATAATGAAGTGTTATCAATAATTTAATAATGAAATGTTCGCCAACCCTATTCGTATTGCCTTTTGTTTCGAACACGTGCGCGCGTTGTCTATTTTCTAAACTTGGAGTGTTGTACTTAGTAAGAAATTGTAAGACATGTTTCTAGATAATATTCCAAGTCTTACTGCTCCATACACGTCGTTAGCGACAGTGTTTCTCAGCATTAATAAAATAATGTCGGATAGTACACAGTCCTACAACTTTTATCGAATAAATATATGTAAAAAGAAATCGATATAGATTTATCTCTATAATTTAGAAATATAGTAAAAGCCAATTATTTTTAAAACAGTAACCGTGGTGTTTCTCAGCGGCTCTTCTCTATAGAAAACGTCCTACTGGAACCGTGCACCTAGCTTCTGACGTTTCATATATTCCCATGTTGGTTTATGTGAAATAAATTATTTTTTCGTTGGTTATTAAAATAATTAGCTCTTCCATACATTTTAACCGCGTAGGTATTGCACTTTTCTATGAAACAGCATTATTTCTTTTTTTTTTGGTAACCGACGAAAAATGTCTGTGCTGGTCGCATGTCTAGAATCATGTGCTGAATTCATGGTTTCAGTTTGCTCGTCAATGTCCACGAAACCAGCCTGTATATACTTTTTATGGTTCCGTAGTCAAGAGTTAGTACTAGAAAACTATAATTTGGCATGGAGATACACTATTAATGACGCCGACAAAGAAGTAAAATAAAATCATGAAGAACAATTTTTTTTAGGGTACCTTTATTAGGGTTTTTTTTTCTCGTCTACTCCATGGCGTGGAGTTATCATTGATAGGTCTTTCAAAGATATTGCGGGCTTGACGAAACATTTTTTCGATTCAGGGATGCTTTTGTGAAATATTAAGCTTTAAAGTGCTAATATTTGTTAGTCAAGTGTGTATGCCAGCTAAATGGTTGTTTTTGATATGTGAAAAAAATCACGGTAGTAGTATATATAACGTAGTTAAAAGGAAAACCATCACAGCTAAGTAGGCTTTACAAGTTTACGAATAATAGTCGATCAACTTACATTTGCAGTTGCAAT
Organism: Eremobia ochroleuca; assembly: GCA_949629135.1. Lineage (NCBI taxonomy): Eukaryota > Metazoa > Arthropoda > Insecta > Lepidoptera > Noctuidae > Eremobia > Eremobia ochroleuca. The sequence continues at coordinate 10,508,369 of OX451398.1, forward strand.
GTAGGTATGGGAGAACATGATTTTCAATTACAATGTTAGTTTGTTCTTGGGATGAATTCATTCCAACTACGGAACCCTTCATTGTGCGTGGTCCGACACGCACTTGGCCGTTTTTTAAATCTTACTTTTACAAGTATACCCGTGAAAAGTTTTAATAAACCTTTCCCGATAGTGAAGTGTTAGATCAGATTGTAAACAAGAAATAATTAATTAATTGTGTGCATTGCATTCAATTATCCAATATAAAGTTACGTCTTATCTGTTTAATAAATCAATTGCAGCATGCAAATTAATTTTAATTATTATTGTGTATTATAATTACAATACTTATGAATATTACATTTGCAAATACGAATAAATTTCCAAGTTAATAAAAGGAAATGATTAGTTAAATGTTTCCTTGTACATCTCGGGAATATTTGCAGTAAAATATTAAGTTGTAGGCACACAGAGATAGTCAGAAAGTCGGAAGAAAGCTGGAAGTGGCTGATTGTTAAATGCTAACATAACACGGTTTCCTTCACCACACAATCTTCACCTTTGAAAGCTTCATGAAATTCAATTTTGAGAACGTCAAAAACGGCGTTTGGCGTTCTCTAAATTGATTTTCATGAAGTTTAGCTTGACTATTCAAGAAATAGTCACCAAGGTCAAAAAAAAGAGTCACATTATGATTCCGAAGTTATAGCTGCCGATATAGTTGGCGAGGATTGTGTGGTGAACGTCTCCACACAATCCTCACTTCTGGTGGAACCAAACGGCTGGGAGTATCGACTTTTCAAAACACAATTCAATTCAAAAAATCACTCAAGAAATAGTCGTAATACTATGCCAAATATCGAAAATAGTCAAAGTCGAAACAGTGATTCCAGAGATATAAAGGTGCCTTGGTGAGGATTACGTGATGAGTCTTTCTCGCTACAATTCTCACCTGATTACCGCGGAACGCATAGGTATTTTATATTTTATACGATATTTTATACGAGTACATATTACTATTATTTTGGGCTTTGACTTTTAGCTTTTTAAATTATGTAAATATAATTAACAAAAAAATTATATAGATGAATAAAATCACAGAAAATATCTGACGTACTTAAAATTGAAACTTGAGAAAGTTCATCCAAGTTTTGTAGTAACCTCGCATACTGTATAAAAATATAATTTAAAAATAATGAAGTTAATGCAAATATTATGATTAATGAGTTTAAATCATCCTGAGTAATTAATTAAATCCAATGTTGATAGTAAAATATATTTTAGGAGTACGAAATACGTCGTACTTAGGTTAAATAAATATAATTAGTAGGCAATGATATCTATTACCAACAAATAACAATGTGCTTAATTGAGGGCATAATAGCACCCACTCACTATAACGTACAATAATCATGTTCATATTTATTTACCTATTAAGTTTCAAGTAATTAATAATCAAATAATACAGGGCTTGCCGAAATAATACGCATATACAATTTCAGTCCAGTGACAGAAATAGGGGAAATGAAACGTTTAAAATAAGGGTAACACCTATTTCTCGGATCCTTTCGTAGCTCGTCACCCCTAAATATATAAAGTACAGTTTAAGCACCCAACCTTCCTTAATAAATGACCGAAAACCTCATGGAAATCAGATTTCAGGCTTAAGATACTGACGGACCCTTCCGTTTATAATGAGAAACGTACCTCAGCATTTCAAAAATATAGGATTTTGTGACTCGAGTAACGTAAATAAAGACTAGGGAAGTATTTATTGGATGTTGAGTAACGTAAACGCAAACGTAAACAGTTAAATGTTAATACTTAAGTTGAGTAGAATAACAACGTTATACAAAGTTATCTGCGCGCTCGAGTTCTAGACAAAGCAAACAGATGCCACAGCTCTATAACATTAGTTGTCATGATAACCGCAACGTTGCAAAACGTTACGTACGCCCGGTAGTCGCCGCCATAACAAGTATGCTAATTTAACTGTCTACTTGTCCACTTGATGCCTTCATATAACTGATTAAAAATTAACTTTAATCACAGTTAATATCAATCAAAGTGAATCATCACTGTCTTTTACTTTCAATAAATTAAACATGAGTATGTAAGCAAATTTAAAGAGGTTTTAACCCGGCGGTACTCGCTAGGTGTTTACATGCACGAATACTCGCTACCGGGTAAAAAATACCACATGATTTAAATGACATTATCTTGGAAAATAAGTTAGCTTTACAGACTTTAATGGCGTATTTAGTTTATCAATACTAATGTCTAATAAATAAAAGAAAATTGAAAGTTTGAATTATTATTTATTTCAAATTATAGCTTATCTTAAAAAAGAACGCAAAATTAAAAACAAAAATTCTTCATAGTCTTAGAAAAATCAACAAAAAAATTTTTTTCTTAGGTATCACGTAAAATTGAGATCAAAAATTATAAATCGACAGTGCTAGTGTAGTTGTACTCTGTGGTATTTTTTACCCAGTAGCGAGTGCCGCCGGGTTAATTACGTTTTTAAACACAGGAGCGGGTCCAGCGCGGATATCAAGGTAATGCGAAATTATTAATGCTTTTATGAGCCGAGTATTACAGAATTCTTTTATAGACAAACTTTATAAGATACTACGGAAATGTTAAAACCAGATGGCAAAAGACATCCGTTTCATTAATACATTTAAATGATCTACAAGTTTATTAAAATATCGTTCAACGTTAAGTTAAGAGTTAATCCTTTCGATGAAAGAAACACGAGCCATGAATATTTGCTCGCTTCATATAAATGAAATCCCGAGGGAGATGCGCGAGATCTCAGACAAGCGAATTTAAAAATAACACTTTTCAACTCGCATTACAGAGTTGAAATTGTGGGAAATAAGTCCTAGAAGACTCCACTATGAATATTAATTGCTTAAGCGATCACTTTAGTCTCATCTAATTAGAATTTCAAGTCAGAAATTGTTCAATTAAAAAGTTATTCTGAACCCTAATTGTGGTCGTCTCTCAAATGTTTTAACAATTTTCAGTTTGCAACGAACAGATCTATTCAAATCCATTCAATTTGCTCTAATGTTTTTGAATAAGGACTCTAAAATTAAATTAGGTAAGTACGAGTATTACAAGTCCACAAAACTTTTTTAAATTAAAAAAATGCGGGAATCGGAACTGCCAGATGGACTGATCCGAGCAAATTGGATGGTTCAGTTATTTTCTCAATGCACCAATTTTATGTTCGGCTTAAATCTTCTTTGTCGTTTATGTAAGAAGCCATGTCGGTCTAAATTCATTTGGTACGTAGGTACCAGGTTGACCTGATTATGCAGCCGCATTGCAGTGGATCTCAGTGGATTTTTTCTGTGATTTTGGACAACCTCTTATAATATCAGTGTTGTACATAAACAGCCACCTGTACGGATTTTACATTTTTAATTCCAAGTTTATCGCTTCCCACAGTTTCATTTTGTTCTGCATTTAACGCGAGTACCGTTGAAACATTATGTTTATTATTAATTTCAGTATTGTTCGTAATAAACAGGCATTCTTATTCTGGCTGAAATGAATTAAAATTATTACTTCACTGGTACCGCTTTAGCGTCTACATGGGTGTAGTTACGTACACTTTGGATAAACAATTTGAGTAATCTCATCACGTAGGTACTGTCATGTCGATCTTCGTACAGAATGGTTCTAAATAATTATAGTAATCAGCGTTGCGACAGACCCCTATACGTCAAAGGATAAAGGAGATTTAGTGCTCCGGAGCAGATTAAAGGACCCATTGCATGGAAATCTTTATTACTTCTAATTCATTTGAATAGCAAATAATGACATTATCTGTAGACAGTAGGTCGTTTAGTTAAGAGTTCACTAAATCTGAATAGATATTAAGATTTGTGATCTACGCAGAGTTCCTATTGGATAGGCTGAAGTATTAGTCCGACCTAACGTACTTAATCGAGTTTTGAATTTCTTAGTACTTACATACTATAGTGAGTATAGGTTTAGACAGCTTCTCTTTTAGGGATCCGTACCCAAAGGGTGCCGACAGGACCCTATTACTATGCCTCCGCTGTCCGTCCGCCAGTCTGTCTGTCAGCGGGCTGTATCCCATGAACCATAATATGTAGACCGTTAAAAATTTCACAGTGTGTATGTCTATTGCCGCTACAACAACGAATAATAAAAAAAAAAAAATTAAAGTGGGTCTTCATACAAGAAACGTTTTTTTCGGTGTGTTTGCCTTGTGGTACGGAACCGTTCGTGTGCGAGTTATACTCGTATTTAGCCAGTTTATTTTTATTTTTGAGTTCATTACATAAACAGGCTCAAAGATTAACAAACCTATACAACAATGAGACACTAGAATAACTTCTAAAATCCAAAAGATTTTAACAACAATGAAATTGCCGTTTCTGTAACAGCACCGACGCGAACAAAAAACTAAAAAGTTTGCTCGCTCGTACACTGTGCCAAGCCGAAATGTTTCTCCATTAATATGTTCAGTGTGGATTTTAACATTATTATGTGGAATTCTACTACGTCTGGCTAAATTAATTACACTCTTTGCTAACTTCCGTCTTCAAGATAATTTTGTTTCTCCTTCCCAGTCTTTTGTATCTACGAGAGACGGTTTATTAGCTTTCCGAATATTATCTTTCTTAACATTTGGTTCTGGTTTATTATCAATAACATCGCATGAGATATACCATTACCTTTATAAGTAGTCAGTGAATCTTAGTATTTATAAATCTACATTACATACTATCTACATTATGTATGCTTTATTTATAAACTTAGCATTCCTTACAAATCTTCTGCTATAGATTTATTCCGAACCATATGCTGATGACAGGTAAGATTTGTATGCGGAAATAAGTATTTAAATTAGTCTCTTCCACAAATCGACCTCTCGCATTTCCCGCGAGCCTTATTTAAAGGGCTACTCAAAAGATGGTAAGTAATAAGATCATCGGTGGCCCTGACAATACCATTCCTCTACTATAATCGATAACTCTGGAGTTATACCCCTTATTCATAAACGTTGCTTGAAGTTCCCCTATTTAGCTTTCATATTTAATTTGTGTGTAGATCAAGGGGTATTCCCGGATTTAATGAAGTACAGTAAAGTTATTCCCCTTTTCAAATCTGGGGACAGCAAAGACACTAATGATTATAGACCCGTATCGGTTTTGCCGGTTTTCAGCAAGGTGTTTGAAAAAGTAATGCTAAATCAAATGCTCAATCATTTTAATCGTAATAACATCCTACACGTTCAACAGTATGGTTTCACCAAAGGACGTTGTACAACCGACGCCGGTGTCACCTTATTAAAATATATCTTTAACGCATGGGAAGAGGCACAAGATGCAATAGGCATCTTTTGCGACCTATCCAAGGCATGCGTGAATTACGAAACACTGTTCTTGAAACTTGAGTATTACGGACTGGGTAAACTTGCTCTAAGCTTAATAAAATCATATTTAAATGATAGATTTCAGCAAGTTCAAATAAACGGTATGAATTCATTGGGTTTAAAAGTCAGAATGGGTTTACCGTAGGGCTCAATATTGGGGCCGTTTCTATTTTTAGTATATATAAAATATGATATACCTCATTTACTGGAAAACCGACCACCAACGGTTTTATTTGCTGATCACACGATGTGATGATGATGACATGTTCGTGAACGGGCGCTGTCGGGTGAGAGTGGTCATCTCTTATTTTTTTAAATCTTATTTTTTAATTGTTTTTTTTTTACATTGTTCTCACATATACAAGCAACAAGAATAATGTACCCAGGATTTTGTAATATCTTTATTTAAAAGAGTGTCCTTGCAGTTTCTTGCCCGTTCTTCTCCATAGAGATCTACGTTTTGGAAGAGGCAACTAGCTTCAACTTTCTGACTATCTGACCGACTATTTAATTTTGATAATTCAAAAGTGCCTGTAAATGGTTTAATTGAAATAAATTCTTTGAGTTTGACTTTGAGTTAAGTAGTGATTAGAGACTAATTTGCCATACATTTTTGACGTATAAACGTCATTTTCGTAGGTTTAAATATTTACCATACATTTTTGACGTATAAACGTCATTTTTGTAGGTTTAAATATTTGAGGTTATTCAAACCTCTATGAAAAATCACATTTTGAAATGGGTTTAATTATGAACGTTGATTAAAATCAACGTTCAACCTCAAATATTTAAACCTACAAAAGTATTAGGGATTCGTGGAAAGAGCTCTACAAATTCCGCGTATTGGGTAAACCACAAATATTCATCCGAGCTAGGCGAGGGTTGAATGCATGCAATAACAAAATAAATATCGACAAAAGTCCATGTTTCGATACAGTAACTACACAAATATAGATACAGTTTTGATTAGCTCAGCCCATCCACGTTGTATGAATGAATTTACATAGTAATACATTAATTGACCGAAGCTATGTTTTAATTAATGACTGACATTAATATTCATAATTTATTCCTTAATTTGGTAAATTACGTCAGCTTGGGGATGAAATTGATTTGTTACGTAAGTGAATTTTGTAAAAGCTTTGCCGCTCGGGTCTTGGTTCTAGCTGAAAATCGTACTTCTCATGCCGTGGGTATACTCTATAGCAAAAAAGAGATCGCCGTTCCATGATACATTGGTCAATAGAGAGGAGATGAAAGCAATTGGATATGTCTCTAGGACGCTAAACGTAGCGATGTAACCATTAAGAGCTTAATTTTAGCAGTCTTTGAGAGGCTTTGTTCTGTTGATCTACATATTAAAAGCCTTGATACGAAAGCGTTTAAATCTATATAAATAAAAATTAAATGTTGTTGGTAAGCGCGCTATTTTTTGTTTTTAAATGTTCTAATAGTTCGAATTAGGTCTTTATGGAAAGAAAAGTTGGAAAAAGTCAGGAAAAACTGAACTTCTTTTCTCTATGGTATATTTTCTCTCTACTTGTTTATCTCTACTTTTTTTGTGTTTGTGTTCTTTCTCTGTGTCATGTTTACCGAAAATAAACGTATGTTTTTTCTTTTCTTTCTATGGGATTTTTGTATTGAGCAGGACGACGTGTGTCGGGTCAGTTAGTCTTCAATAAAGAGCATCTTTACATCAAAGCTTTACATTTATAATTTGTCGATGATTGCAGCGAGCTTACTACAAAGCCTGTTTTCCATTACAGTAAAGTATAGTCGACCAAAATACTCATCCCCATTGGACTCATAAAATACATTACGCGAGCAGTATTATCTTAAACCTGACTTAAAAAGCCTCGAGTGTTCGAGCATCGTAAAAAAAGGACAAAGGATACATTGAAATTTTATGGCTAAGCCCAAGTTTAAACTATGACCTCGGTTAAATGCCTATAAACGTGGAGGAACCGGCCATTTTTCAAACAAAATCTATTATTTACAAACATTGTAGGAGCACGTCATATTAAAAAGTTTGTTACCGTGTCTACCCGTGTGGTCGGGCTAATCTCTGAAACTATTAGGTGTTTTCTCGGAAAGTTTCACATACAGATTTCAAACAAAGTTTTCAATGGGAGCTTAGTATATTTTATCGCGGAAAACACAATGCTATTTCGAAAGATAGTATTTCAACGCGCAGCAGTGGTGATATTTTGTATTATTCACTGCAGTGAAAACTAAGTTTTGCCATTCGACATAGAGATACAGAAATAAATTTAACAAAATAGTCTGGCTAAACTTTAAATAATTTCATAGAACAATAATGTTTTCTCTAATTAATATTTGAATGTACAGTACTTACCTACAGCACCTACGCGAGCATTACCAAAATTTTAACGTATTTTATATTTTAAACGTCGTACCGACTTCATGTTTGTACAAAAACAACAACTTTTTGTTGTATTTAGAGGAAGTAATCTCCATTAGCAAGGCTATGTCCTGGTTAACGATATCGAATTAATTCCCAACTCTTAATGGATTGCTCATTAAACACAATATAAATATTTACTAACATTAAAACTCAATTGTTCATAAATGATATTTATTTTGTAAATGCAAAACAAAAGGTTTCTTTGTATTTTTATGTCGAAACTGTGAGTATTTAAAATTTTACGAAAAGGTATGCTTTGTTAGGTAATGAGAATTACTTTGCTTGTTGTAGTATTGCCTATAAGTAAGATACCTACTCGAATACTTTCAAAATTAACTTAGGCAACGTACCTTTATTTATAAAGAAAGGACATTGCTCTGCGCCCATACATTGTTCGCCCTGGAACCAAGAGCGTCGGAAAATTATATGTTGTATCGTCGATCATTAGTAAACTTCTATAGATCTTATTTTTATAGCGGACTGGCTGCAGAATAGATTAAAAAAAATGTATCAGATTTTGAGGTTATAATCGAACCATAAGGTATAGTTTTTCATAGCTCCGAGTGATTTTTAAGAAACTGAAAAACAATATCATAATACATTTAGCTATTTTTAGTACCTACCTAGATAATTAGGTACCTATGCCATTTTTTTTCTAAAGCCTAAAACCTAATCTTTTTCGGCAAGACATGATGTTTGGCAAAGATGGCGGCGATTAATGTTATTAGTCGCGTAAAATAATTTATAATATTTATTTTGGCATGCAGCTAGTCCGTGTTACAAGAGTATTTGCAAGTAATATAATAAAACAGACATTTAACTATCGTGTATGTCCGATACTTGTGTTAATGTCCTTTCCTTCAGTTGCCTGTGCCAAGGGCCACGGTAACCCTTGGCTCCTCTTCTAGCTTTTCCTCTTTTAGTTTAGTTAAAAAGGGTGAAAACGGGACCCCATTACTAAGTCTATTCTATCTGTCTATCTGTCAGTCGTTCGCATTCTATCAAAACCGACAGCTCACGAATGCCATACCCCAGTTTTGGTCAGGTCGAATAATCAGCCACATTTTGGCCGAAACCGAAACTGCGGCCGAAACCTGATTTTTGGCTGAAACCAAACCTTCGGTCGAAACTCTTCATCATCATCTGCCTAGCCTTTTCCCAACTATGTTGGGATCGGCTTCCAGTCTAACCGGATGCAGCTGAATACCAGTATTTTACATTAAGCGACTGCCTATCTGACCTCCACAACCCAGTTACCGGGTAATACGATAACCCCAGGTAAGACTGGTTGTCAGACTTCTGACGACCCGTAACGACAGTCAAAGATCCACGAATGACAGCCGGGACCAAAGGCTTAACGTGCTTTCCGAGGCACGGAGGGGTCTCGGTATGTAAAGATGGTCACGCATCCGCAGACCAACCGCGGCAAGCGTAGCTTAACCTGATCGATCGACCTGTGCGGCTGTTATTATTTAGCCACGGGCCCCTCCGTCGACACTCTTATTTATAATAATACTAGCGACCCGCCCCGGCTTCGCACGGGTGCAATGGAGAAACTGATAATTTTAGAGCCACTATTTCTCGTAAAAAGTATAGGATAAAAAATGGTTATTGTGGGTTATCCCTAAGAGATAGACATATACCATCGCGGACTTTTTTGTAGACCTTTTTAAGGTGTACAATACAGTAGTACATTATTTTGATCTGTCTCGACGGGTTCAGCCAGCGTTTACAATGTAAGCGCAAAAAAATGTGTTTATTTACGACATCACATTAGAAACCTCTAAAATTATCAGTGTTTCTTTACTATATTATGCATGTATTATAGATAAAAACCTTCCTCTTGAATCACTCTATCTATTAAAAAAAACCGCATCAAAATCCGTTGCGTACTTTTATAGATCTAAGCATATATAGGGACAGACAGACGGAAGCGACTTTGTTTTATACTATGTAGTGACTAGCGACCTACGACCTACAATTCATAAGTCACGCAGGCTAATTGCGTAACACACTATCAGTAGCAATGGGTTTCATTTTGACAGTTTAAAAACATTCATTGCGTTATTTAAGTTATTGCGCAGACACATTTTTCGAACATATGGAGCAATGGATTAGTAATATGTTTCAAAATGATTCAAAACTAGAGTAATAGTGTGTTACGGAATTAGGGTTACGGTCGTTACTGGGCCACACTACTCTAATATCAAATATCACATAATAACAAATATTAAGATACACAATGCTAGAATGTAATGAAAGCTTGGTATGTGAAAGCTTTTAAAGCTCGATTAGTGCGATTGATTGGTAAAAGCACTTTGCAATTACAAATGAATGAAGCAAGTGCAAATACAATCAATGATCAATGTTCTTAGATTCTAATTTTAACTTGTTTTAATTAGGGCTGATTTTTCCAACGCCAGATAACTTTATCCGAGGAATAATTTTGAATTTTTGACAGTTTTTCCATACAAAAAATATCAGTCGTCAATATTATTCCACGAATAAAAATATCTGTCGATTGAAAAATCGGCCCTTAGTTGTTTTGATCAAGGTTTCTGGTCTCTGTTAGGTGGGCACCTATTTATTTATCTATACAACGTGTAACGTTAAATGCGCAAAACCTCAGACCCCCCAACTGATTTTTAATTCAATTGACCTATATCAGAGAGAAAATAAGTCATTAAAAAATTGTAAAGGTTTTATGTGCTGTTTTAATTTTACTGGCCATTCTGATCGTTTCTTGCGTCTGCGACGACGCTTTATCGAGGGAGGAGTCGTCACCGGGCCGCTGCGCCGCGCTGACATTGGCTTGCTTGACCTATTAATAAATAGACAGGGCAACGTTTTTAATGAAGATTGTTTGAAAAATGTGACCTATATTAAAAAGTGGTTTAATTAATTCTGCTCGTTATTCTGATCAAACTATTTTCAGGTTTTGCGCATTTAACGTTACACGTTGTATAAGTTGTATCTAATCATACTCTAAATATTTTAAGAGATACACCTATAAGTCCTTAAGAAAATATAGAACCTTTCATCATTCACTAACAGGAAGCTACAGTTGCCGAGTGCCATAGGATATACATATTTTATATTAAAACAAGAAAATTCACGCGGACGAAGTCACAGGCAGAAGTTTAAGTGATAAATAAAGAATTAGGGTAGACTAGCGACTTCATTTTAGGTAAGTAAACAACTATTGCGTCCGTCAAATAAAATTATGATGTACGGTCACCAAAGGAGATAAGTAACCAGGGTCGTCGGGTATAGTTGAAGTTTAGTAAGAAACCGATAGATGTTTTCGAATGAAATTTAATTTGATAAATGAACTTTTATTTCCTATTAATTAAATTAAATTTTATTCGAAAACATCCATCGGTTTCTTATTAACCTCAACTATATCCGACGACCCTGGTTACTAATCTCCTTTGGTGACTGTACTAAGTACCTATCAGATGCGTTCTTTCACCTTTCGTTTTTAATAACCTCAAAGGGGTTAATAAAAATAAAAGTCGAATTGTTCTATTAATACAGACATCAAGCCACGCCTTGCTTTTGAGGTAGGGAGAACACAGCCTGCGATCCCTACTAACTTTGCCTTGTCCGCCTTTGACCATATCAGCTTGATATTATGATGATATGCTGCATTATCATAAGAAACCAATGCTTAGCTCACTAAACCTTCTTCTGTATCCCCTCATTTGTGTGCTTGGAGAATTAAATAAATAAACCAAAAAGTTTCTGATCAAAACAAAACCCAGCGCCGACAATCTTTTTGTTAGAAATTGTCAGTCATACACACGTACATACACGCTCACGCCTTCGTCCCAGAACGCCACCAGCTACGATCCTTGCAAACTTCTTTTGCTTCGTTTAGGTTCATACGTCGGCTGATTTGACCTTGGAATCGCAATGCCTTCATTAAATTCATTGCACTAAAGAGAACGAATCCTAACAAAAGGCATGAAGATGAAGCAAAAGAACCAATAGCTACGATTGATTCTATATAATACGACGGTGATTAATAAAACGAACACAAAAGCGATTGCGTCAATCATCCGAAACAAAATATCAAATGGCCGTCAAAAATGGTGTTACAAATATGACAAAAGAGTTTCGATACAGCTTTTAGTGGAATTACGATGTTTATTGCAATATTTTGCTCTAGACACATTTCTGTTTTTCTAAAACTTGTCAATCGTTTTAAACAATAACGATTTAAGTTACAATTACAAGCTTCAGCCTAGAACTATTTTCGTTGTCTTTATTAAGTGAAATTAGTCTATCTGGTCCGTTTTAATATACTGAAGAAAGAAAGAAAGAAAAATATTATATTTGGGAAAACAAAAGTAACGAAGGAGCATTTAAAACGAACAAAATTACATTAAAAACAACCAAAAACAAAAAAAAGGCCCGTGCGCGGCCATAAAGGCTCCAATCTCACATATAATATAAAGATATTGAAATAATAAATAGCGCAGCGCTGTTATTTTGATAGGGCCCGGATATTTAAGATAGCTCACAATACACTCAATATTACGAATTTCTCTTCAATAACTTAAGTTGATCTTTCGCAGCATTTTGCTAAGGTCTGCTTCGCTAATAGGAAATACCTGGAAACGACTATTGTTGTGTATTGATTTTATCTCAGCACAAATTGGCTGCTGATTTAAATTGCTTTTCGTTCATAAAAGAGGAATGTTCTGTATCAGCATTTTAATTGCCATATCGAGTTGAATTTTGATATTGTAATATTTGTAAGCGATTATTTCGAACACAAATTCAGAAATGATTTAATTCACTATAATTTCTGGAATATCAATTTGCCAAATATGCAGGGATTAACAGACATAACAAATAAGGTAAGTACTTTGTAATTGTTTCTTGTTTGAGAGTTTTTTGTTTGAGCGCGAAGCTCCAACTTACTTTCGTGTCCAAACATTTTACCTTCCCTCTCTTTCTTGTCCCCTCTCCCCTTAAGCCAAAAAGAGCAAGAGTATAATATACAAGTGCTCTGCGTTTATGTTGACAGCAGTCAAGTACTTTAAACAGCGTGGCCAGTGTTGCCACTTTCGAATAAGTTAGAGATGCAGGGAAAAGTACTTTCTTCAGTAATCGGCGGAGCCGTTACCGAGACGTGACTTCCCTATACGATGGATTACCTATGCAAATCATTCATATATAAACATCTTTACATTAACGATTTTAGATAACGGAGTAGTTAAGCTACCGGTTTGTAAGTTAGTATAGTAGACAAGCTTAATAAAACCTCGTTGGTTTTATTAATGAGAAGTCGATAAAATATTGGAAATTATCGGAATTTAAATAGAAATGTAACAGTTTATTAAAATGAAGCTTTTAAAAGCAAGCAAAACTCAGCCCCAAACTCACCATTTCTGGGAAAGTTAAATACGTAAAATCGTTTAAATACCTGCAGCAGAAATCGGTAAATTTTAATAAATATTTCAGAGAAAATTTATTGTATTAATTGGTAGATTTAATTTTCCAGTACCCGATAAATTAAATCGTTTTCAATATTGGTTTCATCATTTTCTTTATTTCTAGTTTTAATATGCGGACTTTGAACCGGAATAAAATTCAATTTACCTCAAAGATCTTTCAGTAGCGAAATTATAACAAAAACCAAAAAAAAAAAACAAAATGACTAAAGTTTTACAAATATCGTGAACACTAGAAAATCTTTTCAATATTAAGAAGATTAGTTACACTAAAAATTTCTTGGAAAACAAGACAATTGAAACGCCGAAGAGTCTATAAAGTAATATACTAAACTGGGGAGTGAAGCTGCTTCTGTGAAATGTGTTGTTAATATTTTAAAACGTTGAGTAAGCCCTTTGAGAGTGGAGAGAAAAAATATTTCAATGAAAGTAAGAGATTGGAAATTCATACGATGTGTTCGGGAGCATCTCGAACATATGCAGCGAGGATATAACTTGGATAATTATCTGATTTCACGTATACCTTCAACTGATTTAAAGCTTAAACACGAGCCTTCAGCTCGCAGATAGATGTTTATAGCCTGCAAATAGACGAAGAAAAGTAATATGAGTAGAAGATTAATGCCGATAGAGTAAAAATCTTTGTCTTTCTTAAAAGGATACATAAAGGTGTTTATACTTGAGATTTATAACTGACAGTATCTGTTCAAATATCCGAGAGTAAATAAATCCCTTCCTTTCAAAGTATTTGCGAAGGAATCTTGTTTGTTTAGCGCTCTCCAAAAGGTCAAACACGTTGAGCTCTATGAAAATTAAGAATAAGTACTTAACTTTGGATTAGGTTTACGGATTTAATTTTGTGGGTTTGATTTCTGGAGTTTGCATTATTTCTGAATGTTTGGCAATTTTATTTGTTCGCGTTTTAAGCCTTCTTATCATTGTCGAAAAAAAGACTTACTTGACTTCGTTGTAGGATACTTCTCTTATTTAAATCTATTCTCTGAGCAAATTCATAAAGAGCTTGTTCTAACATAATATAGAAGGGACATTACTTAAAGACGTAATAAAACTTAAGCGGGCATTATTGTTATTATTTGCATAATTCGGCATTTCGCTTTGCATAACGAGTCCAAACCCATGAATAACGTAGTCTACATTCGCACTGGCGCGCACTCACCCTCACTTCACTGAAAATATCGTACCTACTTAATTATACGATACAGTATAAAGATTTACATAGGGTACAAATTACAGATTTATGCAAAAATAAATTGTTTTATTTTCACACTCCGTAAAAGGCCCAGATTTAAATTCTCATTCATCGGGAGCAAATTTAAGGATCACGGCGGCAAATATACGTTACAAACGAAATACTCGGCAAATTTGAATCAAACAGGGTTCAACGGAAATTATTACCAGGTGGTCCATGAATGATAAAATCGTATTTTCCACGGCATTAAGCACTGAACAGGACAAAAGATTCGCGGCAAATTGTCCACACGAAACCACGTGCGGCGCGGCGGCCGGCTTCCCAACGTCTAACTGCGCACTCTGGCTGCGCGGTTACCCTTAACGTAGGTACCCTCTTATTAATAACCTACCCGACCTCCTAAACAAAGGAACTCAAATCAATTAGGGTCAAACCGGCAGCCTTACAATTAGGGCCGAATCAAACCGTCGCATACGAAATGCATTCGTTCATCGAATATACTTTTGAAACAATCCAAACTACGATTATGCTTCGACACTGGCATATGACGCGGCAAAAGAAGAAAAACGCGCAATATGCGCCGAAAAGAGACGGAACTATACGTATTAGCGGTTCGTCAGAGTAAGACAGCATCAGACATTTTGTAAGCTGATAACCAGAGGCAGCGAACAGAGCGAGGGGAACCATATTCTCGCGCGAGTCTGCATGAATGTAATGAATTAAAATTCAATGGTATACAAGCAAGACTGTGCGTGACTGTGAATCGCTTTTAACATAAAACTCATCGTATGTGTAATATTTGTATGATTTTACATTATTTGTGAAATGACGGCTTTTGTAAATTCAATCGGAAACCAATTAGAATTTATAAGATGTCAGTTTTAATTCAGGCTTTTTTGTCTTTATCGAGTTATCATCAATTTAGTATCAGTCTATCAGGATCTTAAATCTAAACTGCACGTTACACAATGAACCATGGAGGAAAACATTTCGTCAGACCGAGTGTTACTCAAGGTCCAGCCTACCTCATTCATTCAGATAAGGAAACTAAGAACTAAAGGAAAGCTCATAGTTTAATTGGCGCTCTAATACATCGTTATCCCCATCGATTCCAGTATACGTCCTTACAACGAACTACAGAACAAGAAGCTAGAAGATGCAAAAAGTATTAAGATTTTAAACAAAGCAACTGGTCAACAACGAATTGGTTCATTGCACACTGCACAGTGGGACAGCGCGCAAGTATACGTAATCAAAAATTAGCGGGTGATTTTTACCTAAACATCCATGGAAATGCAATCCATCATTGGATCCTCACGTATCCACGGCCGCGGCACACACACACAGGCGCCAGCGCGCACACTCGCGCACCGCACCTCCTCACGCGAAGGGAAAATCTTCACACACGACACAGATAAACATGTCAACTGCTAGACATTGTTACCCTAAAGTCCTTTCACGTTTTTCACCACAAAACCACCATACAACACTTATGATAACACAAACAGCATAAATGAACACAGAAACACTGGATTATTTTGCAATATCACCCGCGTTCGTGTCACGAAGCCGACGGTTTCGACAAAAATACGCGTAGATATCGTAGTGTCGATTCGGCGACTGTTCTCCCCGCCCTGTTCCAGAGGCGAATGGCGCCGCCATATTGAATCTCGCTACATCGGTGCACAGTGGAGCATCTAGCGGCAGGTAATGGAACAAAATGGTGCGCACCCGTGCTGCACAGTGCTTTAAATATATTATTTACTCCTTGTTTGGACAAAATAAAGTTTACAATTAGGTAAAAGACTATTTATGATACCGATTTGGTCCAGTTTTCTTAAATAACTCTCTCAGAAAAGCGCTACTTTCAGCTGTAACAGCGAAATACTGAAAAACCGGTGCATATCAGTTAGGTACCGGAGCTTGTAGTATCGCGCTGAACCGCTAGATAGCGCTGACAAGGTCAAAATAATATACAATCATGTTATAATATCAATATTCATGTTTATGTATCAAGTTGTAACATTATAGCACGCGCTTCGTTGTTCCGAAGGGTTTTATGTAATCCAAGCGGTGTAATGGGAACATTATTTCTATCGGAATTTTATCAATTTAGAGTAATCAGCAACGTTCTCAAAAATATGGTATTTAAAGATTTAGGGTATATTGGGTAACAGCTTATTTTGAGAAGTTTATATAGAGTAATTTTATAATAAAATTGATACCGACAATTCAATTGTTAGGGCAATTTAATAGAAACTCTGTCCGGAAATTTGTGGTCGGTTGCCTTATTCTTACGAAGATGGAATATTAAATCAATGGATGTAAGTTGTTATAGCATCGATTGCGGTCGACCCACATGCTCGGCGTTACGCTCACGACGTGTTTTATGCTCCTCCAGTGATAAAAGCCTCATCGTTGGCTTCCTTAAACCACGATATTGACGTTAAATTAGCTGTCAGCGGTAAAAAAGAAATAGGGCCCTGGTTTTGTTTAGCGCGCTGTGCGGTTGAAATATGTGGCTGAATAATAGGTTGAAAGATGTGGCTGTATAATGTGCTGTTTATGATTTGATTTGCAAGCATCATGAGGGTGTAGAGAATGAATTGAAATAAACTGCTCTCCTTTTTGTGTGAGGCTGAAGTTTTATTTTCAAATTGCAATTGCTCTATTTTTTTCCTAAATCTGTATAACAAACTTCACCATGGTCTTCGAATACAGTTAAAGTTTAGAAAGAAACTGATGCACATTTTCGAATAAAATTTAATTTCGTTAATAGAAAACTAACAGTTCATTGGTTACTTACTACAACTATATCCGACGACCCTGGTTACTTATCTCTTTTAGTGACTGTACTTTAACTTATTCACCATCTAAATATTTCATTTTGGTGTTCTCTTGTGTGTCTCTCTTTGTATTGTGGTGCATTTAGGTTAAAGTTGCGTTAAGCAATTCTGTTCCTACACATTCCTTTACCAAACTTAAACGAATGCTCTCTGTAACCAAATGTAGCTTTTAATGGGATTAAGTCAAAACTTTCTCTGAATTGCCAAAATAATTTTGCATGCCCACAAAAGTATCCATTGGCAATAAGCCAGTGCTAATATGGAAGCGTTTGTGAGTTTAGGCCGATCCACTGTGCAGGCCTTTTGCGGGCTATGACTAAAACTTGCGGGTTTTGCACACTGGACACGGGCATTTGAAGGGTCATTGCTCCTAATAAAGTACGCATTGATTAAGATATTGTTGAGTTGTGTGTAGTTTTGGTATTTGAGCGGGGAATATTTGTGTAAAACTTTATGCTGGGTTGTTTCTATAAAATTAATGTATTCACCTACTTGAGAATGACTACAGAGAGAGATATTTTTAACAACGTGAAGAATGCAAATGAAGGCAAAAAATAAGTATAGCAGAGTAAACTGGCGAGTGAATAATATGAAACGCAATAAATAAATTAATAAATGATAAATGATTTATTTCTGTAAGTAGGTTTGTGCAAACACTTTTACATGTCAATCACATATCACAATAAAAACCACTAGCTTCCAAAATTCAAATCAAACGCCTAATGTCATTTGGAAGGCTGCGTTCGGCAGTTTATGCATAGATGTGAATGTTTAAAAGTCAAATGAGTCTTATTCAGACTAAATATTTTCTATTCTAACGGTCTAAAAGGCAACCATCTCCCCCATAGCTTTCCACTCTTCCTTGTGTGTTTTTCTCTCCGGCTAATCTCCCATAAACCCAGTTTAACCAGAAATGGGACAGTCATTATCACTGTTCTGACCATATCCCAATTTAGGTATTTGGGGTCGACGCAACCATGTCTTTTTCTTCCATACTTCTCTATTAGTCGACATCTCGGTAGTCGCCCCTTTTCTAACAATATCATCAATCACACAATCTATCCATCGTTTCTATAGTCTACCCCTACTCTCATAGCCATCGACATTCATACTCAAAAATATCTCAGCAGTGGCTATCCCACTGCTGAGATATTTTTGAGTATAAAGGAAAAAAAAAAAATTAACGAACGCTCTTACTTCTCACCGTGTCAGGCATGAAGCATATCCTGCTAGTCATGCTTTCAAAATGTCTCGTTTTCACCGTAATGTGTGCGTATAGATGACTACTTAAATTGTCTCACTCCAGATACTTTTCACACGACAAACGGCACTTGATCCGAGCAGCCAAGTATGCAGTTCCTATATACGGTAGTATTGAAGATGTGCTTTACTTAGCACATCCTTTGATATCGATATATTTATGCATGACATTCTGTGGCATCTTCTAAAGAAGAGAAAATAATTGCTTGGCGGAATCGGAAGAGTCTTTATAGACCTTATCTACCGGGTTTGGCGAATAATGTATGATCTAATCTAGTTATCTTCTTTTCCAAAATTCCTATTTCGGATCGAAACTGTGTCATCTTTGTATTCAGCTCTTTTTTTTGGCCATTTCATCTATTTCATGGTCATAACATATATCGTTCCTTTGGTCTTCCCCTACACTTCTTATACGTAGACATCCACATTTTTGTTCGAAACTTTCTTCACGAACTTAGATACAGAAATACTTAAAAATATTGACTTTTATAATCAGAGTTTAATATCAACAAACCTATCAAAAATTTCTATTTTAGGCACAGTAGCGACCTATATTGCAAAAATATTCAATTCACTAGGTATAAGAGATAACCTATCTACAAACTGTTAAGTATATTTTAGTTTATCTCGTATCACTTACATTCGAGTATATTAAACGAGCACTAAGTTAGTACTCAAGTATACGATATCTTATCTGAGCTTCTAGTAGGCGTTAAATTTAAGAGCTCCAAGAGAATGGTTGGCCACCAACATTTGCTATGAATAGTTCCTTTTGGGCTGTTGGGCCAACACTTGTGCATATTTATAATAGAATCTATATGAGTCACCTCATCATGCATGCATGCAGATTACAGAGGAATAAACATGGATTTGTACTCAGTGTTTGTAATAAATGGGATTTTATTTCCCTGACTACATTGTAGAAGACCACCCCATTTCGTTATGAATATCGTAAAAGGTTGTTATAAACAAACGAGTTGATATGGATAATGGATATCCCATGAACAGACAATGGCACCGATTCCCTTGTGCACAAACTAAACTAAATTTATGTTCAAATTCAAGTTAATTAAGAAAAGGACAGAAGATAAATATTAGTTTAGTCCTGTCTGACATAAATGGACGTATTTGAAGTAGCCAATTTTTTAATAACGTCTAAACTTGTCTATGGAGTGTCTTAATTTGACAGGACTAAACTAATATTTATCTTCTGTCCTTTTCTTAATGATATAGAAAGAAAAAGATGCACTGAACTTAAATTTAGTTTAGTTTGTGAACAAGGGAATCGGCGCCATTACTCGTATCCATTTTTTCAGTATATGTATATCAGCCAGTGATGTTAAAAGTAAGTCATGATTCGATTACCCCAAAGTCGCAGATTATTCAAACCACAATGAGAGCCAAATTATTTTCCGTCGCGTAGATATAAATTCAGTATTGGTTGCATGCATGCTAGTTAAGCATACAGAAACACTCTTCAACATCGCACACAAAAAATCCTTTACTTTCGAGTCAACAATGTAGGTGTTACCAACTAAAAAAATATTCGTACTCTTATTGTGACACTGCGCACTGCGCACTACAACGTTTGACTATTACCTGATTGGTTCCGGACGGGCGCACGTTTCGCTACAGTTGCGCCTTCTCTAATATCATAATTAGGAACGAATTTTATGTTCATGACGTTTAGAAATCGCATATTTTATGCTGTGTGAAATTATTATACCTTTTACTAGATCGCGTCGTTAATATTTGTGTCAAATGAATCTTCTGTTCATAGGAAGCTGAGCTGGTGCACAACATTCAGTGACCTGCGGTCATTTTATTCACTTCTTTGGGGATATAAATGGTTGCAAGATTTTAAACTCACTAAAACCATAGAAACCATTTTCAGTATATGAGAACCTGCAAATGATAAAACCGACGAAGTTTTCCTGACCGAAATAGGTGCAGAATATCCAAATAAGTAATAATCCAGACAAAGTACCTTAGGTCCATTAGTCATTAGACAAACAGGGCGCTCATAGTAACGTTGTGAGTCAACAAACACCTGCACATTCGCGAGATTCCTTTATCTAATAAGTAAAAGGAATCTCGCAGCGGAGGTACTCGAACACATCACTTATGGCCAACTTTCGCATCCATTCTGACCCAACTGTAACCACCTTCCTAAAGTCGTATTTTCAATTAACTCGTGCCACCTCTTACTACTTTTCCCAACTTACAGTTTTCACTAAGACTTCTTAGCTCCTGGATTCAACGGTCCTTCTTGAAACTTACGATGTTCAGTCCGTAAGTAACCGAATGGATCTTTTAGTAGAACAGTGTTCTGAGGTAATGCTTCCGTCGATGTTCGCTTTGGTTATGCTCTATTTTATATGCTGTTATGTTATTCTAAGCTATTAGTTATGCACTATTGGCATCTCGAAACCGTATGCTTCACTAATCCAATAAATCTATATTACATTCTAATGTAACGTGCCGTCATAATAAACTTATAACGGCTAAGATGTCTGCTTATGGCTTGGTCAAACGGATTTACCTATATCATGTCTATCGGGTCAGTTTAACCCGAATGGAATTACACCATAGACAGGTGTATGGTTATCACTATTATGTAAATAAAACATTGCTATTTTCCTAAACATCATTTCATCATAATTCTCCTGCTCTTATACCAGTTTATGTATTTGGGGTCGGCGCAACATGTCTTTTTCCTCCATACTGCTCTATTAGTCGTCTTCTCGGTTGTCACCTCCTTCCTAACCATATCATCATTCACACAGTCCATCCATCGTTTCTTTGGTCTTCCCTACTCTTAGAGCCATCGACATTCATGCTCAAAACATTCCTCGCGGCATTTTCCTTATTCCTTCGTATCATACATGTGCCAATATCATGACAACCAACTTTTCAGTTACCGGTGCCACTTTCAGACTTCTTTGCTTTGATTTCTTAAACATTTCCACGAAAATATTACTCTTCTCTAAAAGCAATAAATTGACAAAGCTTTCAATTTTTTATAACACTCGAAGCAATTTGTATGGTACATAAGTAAAAACAGTAAAAGAATCGCCTTTCGCTGGTGTTTAGGCGTCGTAAAAAGTGTGAGGAACATTCGTTTGGAAAGCCGGTGCGCCCGCGCAAACCTACACTTTGTTATTGTTGATACTGTAGGAATTTACGAGATAAAAGAGGTAGCGGGGGCGTGTAATGTTAAAGATACCTCATCGTGAATTTTATAAAACAGGTAGCTCTGGATGTTGCAAAAATATTAGAATGCACTAGTGATGACTCGCCCAATAGTGATGAATCGGTTCTCTCACTGTATTATGTTTCTGTCCAAATACGACCACTCTTTTTGTCAACTTAATTCGATGAAAACTAACGAATTCATAGTACAGTCGTCATAATTGGGCATATTATTTACTTATTTATTTTACCATTTATGTAGACATATATAAACAGACAAGAAAAAAACAGATCAGAAAAATAGGTACAAAGGTGATGCTTATTTCATAAGAAATCTCTTCCAGCAACCCGATGGGTGAATAGATAGAGAGATGTAGACAGGGTGTGAAAGAGTAAAGCCAAAGGAGACAAATAAAAATACATAAAATCGTAAACAATTATTCACTTAATAAAACTAAACAAATACTATGAGAATAAACATATATACATATAAATTATAAACATAACACACATAGATACTTCTAAAATAAATATAACTAGAATGTTAATAAATATCACGTAATCAAAATAATAAATACATACACAACTATGATTAAGTGGAAATATAGCCACAGGATAAAGCCCTCCCTTTCTCCTTTCTACTCCTCTCTGTCTCGAGCTAGTGTGGACCAATCCGGTCTGACCAATTAGGCACAGATTTTTGAAAATCCTTTGCTCATTATTACATATTGTATTCAAATTCCAAGTAATTTTACATACCAAAACACATTTACCCCTGCTCTATAGACCCTCTAAGCCCTCGTAACTTGCCCCACACATCATGATTCATGCTTCATTGGGCACATTATCGTTGGGCAATTTGCATGCTTGCCCCAGCCACCGTATAACGGTAGCTACATCGGAATATTGCCCGTCATATTTCATATCATTCACTGGATCCAGCTAATCTTCCTGCTATCGTGTGTTTGGATTGTGATTAATCGTTTTTTTTCTCGAATCGTGTATAAAATCGTTTTGCGGATTTTTTTGCGTGTTTATTTGGTTTGAGTGATTGGTTGTCGTGAGAGGTTTTTTATTAAACTTTTTACTTTTTGTAAACTTTTATCGCTTGCTATGTAAATGTAGTTATATTACGTCATACCTACTTCATGAGTAATTCTGGCCTGTACTTTATATAATTTATAAGAAAATGGGATTTCCATTTTGGATACCCCATTTTGGACTCGTCACGTGACCAGAGGGCTGGCCTATTTTTTGGCCAAAGAATCAGCATTGCCATACAACGTGGCAAGGTCGCCAGCCTTTTGGGCACGTTTTCTATTGACAGCGATACGGACGAATTTTTTCCCCCAAAACGCCCGCCCTTTACCACTTCCTAGTGCTTACGCTGGGGAGAAGATGTGGCGCAACAAACTCCCCGAATGATTTGATTATTTGCCTTCCTTTTTATATACTTTTACATATTATTACTATTATTATTATTTTAGGACTTTTAGCTTTCAAACTACGTAAATACTGCATAGGTATTGAATAAAATACTCACTAAAACAACACTAAGTAAAGTGAAATTTCACTCTTCTACTGTGACGGATAGCCGTCGAATTTTTAATATAAAGTAGATTTACAAAGTTACAACATATTAGGTACTTCCAGCTTTCTACGTTACGAAAATTAAACCAGTCGATCTATTCTGTAAAAATCTCAGAGTGAAAACTTAGGTGAAGTGAGCTGTCAATAGTGCCAATCCCTAGCATCAGACGGAATAACATTTCACTTCACTTAAGTCTTCAAGGTGAGGTTTTTACAGAATAGACCAGAGGTTTCCAAACTTTATTTTCTCATAGACCACTTTAAAAATTTTGCTGGTTCCAGTGGACCTCTTGCAGCTACATTTCTACCATATTCCCAAAACTCGATAAAAAATGTGAATATTAGATCTAACGTAGACCCCTGTCGAGTCTCCATTGGACCCCTGGAAGTCCACCTGGACCACTTTGGGAATCAATGGAATAGACCATACGTGACGAAGCATATATGGTTAAATTTAATCCAAAATAGCTCGTAAATGCGGTGATGAAGTCGTGCTATAATCGAGTTAATCGGTTGACACATTTATCGATATTGTGCGGGTTTACTCAACGTCGACACGTGACGTCATACGACAAACGTTCCAGATTTTTTGTGATCACCGCTTTTTATGTGTGGAGTTTATATTGCGAACTGCTACCATGAGCTGCATACGGGTCAGATTGTTGTTGCCAGCGTAAATAAAAGTTATTTCGTCAGTTTATTATACAAGGCAGTAAAGATATATTATGGCACAGATGCGTAGGGTTTCCCCAAAATAAAATAGCTGTTTATGTTCTTCAGACTTCATAGATATTAACGTAATCAGCGCGTTGCACTCATCAAAAACCATTACTTAAACTCTGTTATAAAACGTTCGTGTGTGAACAAATTATGGTATTATTACATGTTTCTGATTCCTACGAATAAAGGCACATAAATCCTCCTAATACATGCGATCGTCAAGACATGTAATGAACGAGATTGTTTGATTATTATTATACAACATTTGTTTTATTAACTCTATTTATGTGCATATGTAATTGATCGAGACAAGTTAGTTATATGCAAAGGTAATCAATCAATTTATTTGCATATCTATTGAGACAATACGATTAATTAACGACTGGTATCAAATGAGTCGGTATCAATTAAAGGATTAAGGCTTACTGATTGATATCAGTCAGTAATTCGATCGTTTTGTTGAGTACCAGGTGGTCGTCTGTAGACGTTTTGAAAAGCGGCGAAAGATATAGAGCTACTTTAAAACATTTCGACACAATGTCAAAATTGATTATTGTAATCAATTATTTGCAAAATCTACCCAGGGCCCCAAATGTATGTATGTTATTATGTATGTATTATTCGAAATGTCAAATGAGTGCGTACAACATGTATTTTGATAGTTCAAACCGCGCCAACTTCGCGGTCATTTCGCGTGGTTTCGTTCTGAATTGTGTCATAGAGAATACGTTAATAGCAGACGTAATTAGCTAAGGAATTGACGGTTTCGAAGTAAGGTATAATTAAGTGGTCATCCTGAATTAGGGCCTTGTTTTGACCACCCCGGGAGTCACTATTGAAAAGACCCTGGAAAGTGGAGTTACTAAGAAATACACGATACGCTCAAAAGACAGCGGTGCATAAAACGTGATTTTTAGGTCAAATCTACATTAATACTATATTTAATACGTGGCTCAAATACTTGGCTGTCTGTGCACCCTGTTTCTGAAACTCTTTTGAATTTAATCTGTTGTAAATTCTCGTATAAAGTGATTTGGTCACACGCAAGTAACAGCTTAGGAGATTTGACATCTGATTATCTAATCATTATTGATCACGCTTTAAAAAAAAAACCGGTAATAACATTTTAATTTCCATATTTTGCAAGAACCATTTAGATAAAAATAAATTAACGAATCAAGCTTTGGGAATGTCATTTTGTCCTTGTATTCGCTCTTTTCAGTAAAGTATTGCCCCACGCTTGATTAAAAGTGCAAGTAAAACCTGCTATGATTAAAAATGATTAAGCTTGACCTTGTGTAGGTATATTATAATTATTATGTATTGGGAAACTCAAGTCGCTACTGCCAAAATTGCAGTAGTGTTACAGTGACAAAAAATTAACAGCAGTTCCATTTTCTATATACTTGTACTTGTATGTACAGATTGTTTGTTACAGTAATGTTATAAATGTTTTATCACATAGTGATAAAAAGGGTTAGGAAATTGCTCAAAATTGCAATATTTCTTTTGTAATTTTATATGATATACTCGTAAGAAGAATTTCTCAATAACTAAATTCTGAAACTACTAGTTTATATCTATGAATTATCGCTTCTTTCTGAGAAGGTTCGTTAACCTGTAAGGCTATTGTAGTTCAGAAAAAATAAACAGGAAAAAACAACAACCAGTGCGCAAACTGTAATCACGAATTCGGCATTTGATTCTTGATCCCTAGTGGAGAAAATGTACGTCGGTAATCAAAAACAAAAAAACTGCTATTTCATAAAAAGTGCAATACTTACGCTGTCAAAACGTATGCAACACCAAACTTTGTTGGCTAAAAATGTATGCGCTAGGGAGTCTAGAATCTTATGTTGAATTCAGGGTTACAGTTTGCGCACTAGTTAAAATTGAAATACACAAGCAGTTGACAAACCCTTATGAATAAATAAATTATAGGACTTCACCACCCATGATTGACTTGTTTAGAATGCCTAAAGCATTAAGTCCGCCTTTGTACCTTTTTGTGTGCAAAAATATTAAATAAATAAATAGGTCCAAAACAGACTAGTTGACAGTAAGAAAAATACCTAATGAATATTGTTTTCTAAAATGGTTGTGAGCTAAAAATATCATACCTAAATCAGTTTTTGTCAGAAATTATACCTTTATTGCCCTGATTCTAAAATATTTCTTATTGCTACTATTAAGTTCTAAATAGCATCCACATGTTTCTTCATCTGTACTTGTGAATTATTATGATGGAGATGTTGATTGGCACAACATAGCCGAGTATTGCATCGACCAAGTTTGTTGCGCTGCTAATTCCTGCGTAACATATTATCATATACACGCACGATATACTTTACAGCCTCTAAGATAACAGTCAGGTACCTCTGTAGGTAATTTATAGTTTTATACGTACTTAAATAAAAGGGGCCCGTGGCTAAATAATAACAGCCGCACAGTTCGATCGATCAGGTTAAGCTACGCTTGCCGCGGTTGATGGGCGATCTGTGGATGGGTGACCATCTTTACATACCGAGACCCCTCCGTGCCTCGGAAAGCACGTTAAGCCGTTGGTCCCGGCTGTCATTCGTAGATCTTTGACAGTCGTTACGGGTGTCAGAAGCCCGAAAATCTGACAACCAGTCTTACCTAGGGGTATCGTATTACCCAGTAACTGGGTTGTGGAGGTCAGATAGGCAGTCGCTCCATGTAAAATACTGGTATTCAGCTGCATCTGGTTAGACTGGAAGCCGACCCCAACATAGTTGGGAAAAGGCTAGGCAGATGATGACTTACATACCTAAATAAAAGTCAATTCAGTTCAAAGCGTGTATTAAATTTATTACGTTTTAAACAGTTACACACATTACGCACTCACATTTTATGATTTTATGTTTTGTTGTGATATTATAATACAGTAAAGTATATAGATATTCTCGATAATAATATACTAAACATCATCTTTGCCATGAATTTATTTCAAAGTTTTTAAAGGGTAAGTATGGATAGTTATAATATAAATTGCTTTAAGATATTTATAATATAAAATTATAAATATCCTAAAACAATTTATATACTATACAACGTGTAACGTTAAATGCGCAAAACCTGAAAATAGTTTGATCAGAATAACGAGCAGAATTAATTGAACCACTTTTTAACATAGGTCACATTTTTCAAAAAATCTTCATTAAAAACGTTGCCGTGTCTATTTATTAATAGGTCAAGCAAGCCAATGTCAGCGCGACGCAGCGGCCCGGTGACGACTCCTCCCTCGATAAAGCGTCGTCGCAGACGCAAGAAACGATCAGAATGGCCAGTAAAACTAAAACAGCACATAAAACCTTTACAATTGTTTTAATGACTTATTTTCTCTCTGAAATAGGTCAATTGAATTAAAATCAGTTGGGGTGTCTGAGGTTTTGCGCATTTAACGTTACACGTTGTATATACGACATTATTTTTAATTGCAAACCTGAACATAGTTTGTTCAGAATAAGTAACTGAATCGATTCCAATAATTCTTACACCATATTATATTTTGTCCCAAAAATATTTCGAAAAGGTTACAAGTAGGACACCGAGCGACACTAAGTACATTATCTGCAATCATATGCGCACAACACAGATCCCGGCCGGTCGGCCGGTGGAGCGTGGTAAGTGGTAACCATCTTTTTGTACGGACAAGCAGGTAACATAACAAGCTTATAACTTTGTGATTTTTCATGACAGTTTTAAAATTTTGTACATAAATTCTTTATATAAAAATACTAGACACGTGTTTCGGGTTTCGCATATACTAAAACTAATGTTGTATACAACGTGTCCCAGAAATCAACGTCAAGCCGAAAACGGGCAATAGGCCAAGTCGTGACAGCTATTAGAAAAATATAAAAAAAAATCTTGGTCATGTACTTTTCGAATTATAAGCATTCAAAAATAAATCTCAAAAAGTGACACCCTGTGATGATTTTTCAAGTCCTGTGACTACATTATTAACATTTCGGTAGTTTTTTTCTCTGTGATGTAACCATGAATAACCCTTCTGTAAATTACAGTTAAAAGTAAAACGTAACTGCCTCAGTTCTAAATTAAATGTTAGATTTTTGGCCAATATTGAATTCAAAATAATGACATCACCCAACTTTAACCGACTGTACTGAAAAAAAAATCTACTACACTATTTTGGCAAGTAACTTTAAAAGATGGCGCGTTTAGTCAGGATTCCAAAATGGTATAACACATACTAATTGCTACTTCTTAATTGAGAAAAAACATTTTTTTTTATGAAGCCGTATTTCATAAAAGTTCGATTGAGACGAAGAGTGACGTTATTTTGACTAGTGAGAGCGAGAAAGATTCATTTTAGCTAATGTGAGGTGACGCTACTTTGACAAGTGGGAGCGAGATAGATAGTGACGCTACTTTTATCTAACTAAGAGGGAGACGGATTGACACATCATTTCATATGTGTGAGTGAAACAGATAGAGACGCTACTCTGGCTAAACAGGGATGCGTCGGCAAATTGTGCAATACTGCAGTACGTTACGCTCTTTCGTTGACTGCACATCTTTTTGTATTCGTATTGACTTCGTACTTACAACTGTGGCTTTGTTTATTGGACTTGATTTGCATTGTAATTTGGATTTATCTGCACCGTTTCTGACAACCCCGGACTTGTTTTAATCGCAACCCCGTGTTTGTGTAGTGTATTATCATGCCATCTCGATACACCGCACAGGAATACGCCAACATGCATCTCATTTATGGAGAATGCTTATGCAACGCCAATGCCGCAGCAAGAGTGTATCGTGAGAGATACCCGAATGCTGAGCGTCATCCCGATCATCGAGTATTTATTAATGTGCATCGGTCATTATCAGAGGGTCGATTTCCTAGCCAAATGGTTAGCGAGGGAAGACCCGTTATGCCCTACGAAGCCGAAGTCTTGCAAGCAGTTGAAGAAGACAGAAGTATCTCAGTACGTGGAATTGAACAGAGCATAGGAGTCCCCAAAAGTACTGCACATCGTATTTTAAAAAAGAACGAGTTTCACCCATACCATGTACGACGAGTACAAAGTCTGCTACCCCGAGACTACCCAGAGAGAGTACGATTTTGTCGAACGATGTTGCAGAGGCACCGAGAGGACCCGCGATTCTTTGAAAAAATTCTATGGTCCGATGAATCAACATTTAAAAAGGACGGTTACATGAACCTCCACAATTTGCACGAATGGCACGTGGAAAATCCAAATTTGATGCGGGAAGATAGATCTCAGTACCAGTTTAAAGTAAATATGTGGACGGGAATTTTGAATGGTAAAGTTATTGGTCCAATCGAGCTGCCGGAGAATTTAAATGCCCAGGGTTATTTGAACTTCTTACAGAACCAATTACCAGAATTATTGGAAGAAGTGCCACTGAACATTTACGGCAGCATGTGGTATCAACAAGATGGCTGCCCAGCGCATTATGCTCTCACTGTACGAGAGTTTCTCAATCGAGAATACCCCGATAGGTGGATTGGGCGGGGTGGTACAATTTCGTGGCCTGCCCGTTCACCCGATTTAAACCCCATAGATTTTTTTTACTGGGGTACGATAAAGGATAAAGTGTACTCTAAACCAATTCAAGATTTAGACGAGCTGCGCCAAAGAATTGCAGAAGCCGCTGAATACATCAACTCAAGAAGATACGCCCGTCTTATTACGCGATCATTTTTAAAGAGATGTAGAACTTGCATTGCAGCTGAAGGAAAACAGTTTGAACATTTGTTATAAAACTTCCTAAATCTGATTTAATAAAAATTATAATAAAAGAAATCCAACGACTGAATTTTATTTCAAATGCACCTAAAACCAACAATGTACTTTTTTTCCTCAATTAAGAAGTAGCAATTAGTATGTGTTATACCATTTTGGAATCCTGACTAAACGCGCCATCTTTTAAAGTTACTTGCCAAAATAGTGTAGTAGATTTTTTTTTCAGTACAGTCGGTTAAAGTTGGGTGATGTCATTATTTTGAATTCAATATTGGGCGAAAATCTAACATTTAATTTAAAACTGAGGCAGTTACGTTTTAACTTTTAACTGTAATTTACAGAAGGGTTATTCATGGTTAGATCACAGAGAAAAAAACTACCGAAATGTTAATAATGTAGTCACAGGACTTGAAAAATC
Source organism: Eremobia ochroleuca (assembly GCA_949629135.1). Taxonomy (NCBI): domain Eukaryota; kingdom Metazoa; phylum Arthropoda; class Insecta; order Lepidoptera; family Noctuidae; genus Eremobia; species Eremobia ochroleuca. The sequence continues at coordinate 10,538,646 of OX451398.1, forward strand.
ATCACAGGGTGTCACTTTTTGAGATTTATTTTTGAATGCTTATAATTCGAAAAGTACATGACCAAGATTTTTTTTTATATTTTTCTAATAGCTGTCACGACTTGGCCTATTGCCCGTTTTCGGCTTGACGTTGATTTCTGGGACACGTTGTATAGTTCTTTATTGTTATTCGAAATTGTCTCACATGTATCGGACTCGTACAAAACCCTTCATCATTAAGTCTACACGTGGCTATAATGGCTGGGTCATCGTTAGATATATTATGATCTCAACAGCACTTACGTCAATTTTCGAACCTGTTTAGATTTTTAATTTAAAGTTGAATCATAAGTCATTATTAACCAACCATAAATTTTTGGCTTTACACCAATATTTTCATAATTTTGGTCAAAGTTACGAAGCTGATTATTTTATGCAAAAAAGTACGATTTATTATAATTCAGTTAAAGAAAGAAAAAATTTAAAAGTCTTCAATTTTTTATAAAAAAAATAAGTTTTTAGGTCGAAAATTCTCAATAATTCAGAAAAAAAAATCATAACACGAAAACTATGAAAAATCGCGGAACATACATGGGGGTGATTCGGGTACCGCAAGGGGTGCTCTATCTCTGGACTTCCGTTTGACACTATTTTTTGGGACAACCTATATTTAGATACTAATTTTATTTCAGTAACAACTTAACACTTAACTATTTAGCTTAACTTCTTGTCGGTAATAATGTTCACGAGAGTAGGGGAAGGTTGCTATGATTGGACCACTTAACTTCCGTACGACATATCTTTTTTAGTTTTTGCGATAAAATAAAACTGCTTTTTGGTTTTGTTTCCAATCAAATTTATTAATATAATATGTCACTCACAGCTAATTTAAACTGACAGTTTGTGAGAAAATTGACGTTAAGCATTTCTTTGGTCGTTGCCTTCTTTGGACCATGGTCGCTTTGATTGGACCACTGAGTTGCTATCAATGGACTTAGAAAATTTTTGGCAGTGGTCCATTCAAGGCGATTAACAAAACTCAATAAAAAAAATAAAAAATATGAAATCCTTCATCAAAAAGAATAATTAAAAATACCTATCCTTAACGTAAAAAAGCTTATACTGGGTTGAGCAGCAAATGAGTTTTTTTTTTTTTAATTGGTCATTGTACTCATAATTATATATAACTTTTACTATGGGACCAACCAACCCTAAAATCGGGAAAAAAATTAACTGCTTCATACATTTTGTCGAGTTTTGTGAAGGTAATGTATGAAGCAGTTGATTATTTTTCCCGATTTTAGGGTTGGTCCCATAGTAAAAGTGGTTCATAATTATGAGTACAATGACCCCTTTAAAAAGCCTATCTGTTGTTTCAACGATAGATAATTTTACGAATGAGTATGAGATCAAATTTGACACATAATGAGATCAACTTTTACACGTATGCAAACGATTAATTATTATAAAATCACATTTTAAATTAAAAACAATATTACAACAAAAATAACAACACTTATTTGCATTGAGGACATAAATACTTCTTAATAGTTTTCTTAACGCAGGCACAATCTACATGAACCTAGGCTTTACACATCATACATTGAATCATGTCTTCAACTGCACACAGTAGGCAGATTTTGCAAAACCATTTTACGATATTTACTGATTTGGCATCTTTGCTTGTTGATGGCTCTGGCTCATCAGTTATTTTGTTTTTAGAAAATGCAGTTTCTTTTCACTCTCTGGATTAAAAGCAAATATTGTACCAGGTGGAGCTCCATCCCTGAGTTCGTCTTTTGCTCTCTTGCGCTTAAATATTATAAGCGGTGGTATAAAATTACCAGCAGCATTAGCACAACATACGGCTGTAGTATTTGTACCGCATTCTCCACTAGTAATAGCTCCAACTTGCCGCTTACCCTTTAATGCCAGTATTTTTCTTGTTTTCCTCTAGACAGTTGACGAGCCCGTCTCATCAACGTTGAAGATACGCTGCGCTTCTGTTATGTTGTATTTTTCGCATACTGTCTCTAATTTATTGAAGAAATCGGTTACAGCAGGTTTGTTAAATCCAGTAGCCCGGCTCATTGAAGTTGCTCTTGGTTGTCTCAAACTTAATTGTGGATGCCGCTTCATGAACGCATAGTACCATTTTTTACCTGCAATTCTTTTCTCTTTGTTAAATCGATTTTTGATATTGTTCTTTTCTGCCAGTTCAAATGCCAGCTGCCGAATACTGCTTACTTCATTCCACGCATAATATTTTCGTTTTGTAGCCATTCTGAAACAATTTATCACGTTAACATACACGTGTAATTATTATCACATAAATAAACGTTATTATTATTATTGACACGGGGCTATCAAAATCAACTAGTTTTTGTAAAAATGTAACATTTAAATCATAAACAGACAGTTCTTATCATTGGACCAGTCCAATGAAAGGGCCACGTTAGTGGTCCGATGATAGCAACAGGGTCCTAACGTAAAAATAGGGTTATAAAAAAACAACCACTATCTTCAGTCAAGAATAATTATTTCCAACGTAAATACAAGTAAACATTCTACAAATTAAAATATGTACTATTAATCAAATCATAGTATTATGATACTTACATCAACTTTTCGTAGTCGTATTTTTTATATCCGGAGCGCCGCGATCACATTTACACACGTCACTCACTGGCGGCTGCAGCGCGGGTACTGAGGTTGCGGGGGGCCACTCTTACCACCCAAGACATGCTTTGTAATGTACCTACGCGTCTCTGGAGTTGCGATTTTACGAAATATTTAAGTGGTCCAATGAAAGAAGCGGTCCAATGATCGCAACCTTCCCCTAGGTGTCATAGTTTTAGTAAATCGAAGCAAAGCTCGTTACCTTTGAGTAACATACGGTTTTTTGACCCACTTAATTACATTTTTACACACGTAATCATTGTGTGACATTGAATGGAACAGGTTGTCGGTATTATTAACCATGGCCGAGATTACATTCGTATTATTATGTGCAATTCTTTTTTATTATGAAATATTGCTTTATTACTTAGCTTTATACAGTGTATGGCTATGTTCAGATATTTCAGATTGTGTTTTGTTTAATTAAATTGGTCTCTATTGGTAAGACGGTATTAGCATATTCAATTCAACTCCAGTAAAAAGTAATCAATCAACGCAATCAACTCAGCCTATCGCAGTCCACTGCTGGAGATAGGCTTCTCCCAGACTGGACTACGACACCCTGTCCTTCGCCTTCCGCATCCAGTCTGTCCCAGCCACCTTCTTAAGGTCGTTGGCGCGTACATCTAATAGAGTTTTAAATGCCTTTTTCTTTCTCTCTACACTATTTGTATCATCATCAGATGAACGATCGTCGAACAGAGACAAATACAACAAAAGAGAGTCCATAACATTTTATTTAGCTTAAATAAAAAGTAAATATTTAACAATTTATGAAGACACAATAATGTATAAACAGAAAATAAGAAAAGAACAAAAAAATAGATACAAAGGTAGGTTTGTCGCAGATGTTTGAGAATAAAATTACGTTAACCATTGGATATGGCACAGGTTACTGTAATCGTTATTTTTTAACGTACGTCAAGGCAATCATTTTGTGAAGCAACGCTTTTTTTGGTTTAACGATAGCGCCATTTTTGACGTTTACGCGTGCGTCAAGTGGACGTGAAAGAACCCGCCCTAAGTTGAAAGCTGGGTGGTCTACACATAAAACAAGCCGCATTAAAGTAAAAACCCATATGTTTCAAAGCTATGCCCATACTTATTCAAGCAAATAGCCAGTTTTACGTAACAGCACACAGGTTTACATGTTACAGGTCGTAACTGCCGTGTGTGTGGTGCGGCGGGTTTTCATTTCACGAGTTTGTACCTCTCAGCGCGCTCGGAATGAATTCCCGCGAATATTCCAGTATTATTTCTTTCTGTTTTCACTGTACAGTGATGGAATTCGACAAATATTTTTTTTTAATTTATCTCTGGAATTCAGCAGTGGAGGGATGAACGTTTTTGTTTATTTTGTAGTTTTATTAATACACTTCTACTATGCTGTTTTAACATATATAATTAGTTCCAAGAGAAACGTTTTTATTTTAAAATTACAAAAGTATATGTCAAATAAATTTCAATAACTAATAATATTAAAAATATGAAAACAGTTATGTATGAATAGCTATACTAAACTAAACAAATCCATAAATTAATGTATATAAATTATAATTTAAAAAGTTGTTTATTTTTTCCTTCGTGCAGCTGATAGTTCCTCGCGTGCACTTCAGGTATAAATTAAGTACAGACGCCAGCCCATCAAGCTACCCGAAACTGTCCAATTTTCCCAATCAACTTTGAACCTTATATTTTAGCAATAAAGTTGAAACTCTATTAAACAAATTTGACAGATTGTAGTAGCTTGATGTGCTGGCGTCTGTACAAACTTAATTCAATTAACTTCCGGTTATATTACATCACATTAAGTCTTCGGTGTGGAGTTAATTAGCAATTTATATTATTAATCTTTTGCAAAAATAATAATAAAGGTGTGTTGAAATGAAAAGTAGGATTTTATTTCGTTTATTAGACATAGGTACGAATTTGACTTCAAAACCTTGGCGTAATCACCCTATAATATTCCCACTGCTGGGACACAGGCCTCCTCTTTGTGGGAGGGAATTGGCCGTAATCCACCACGCGGGCCAAGTGCGGGTTGGTAGAGGTCCATTTTCTTCAATTTTGTGGTTCTAGGACAGTTTCCTCACGATATTTTCCTTTACCGTTTTTTACAGCAGTGGTGATGCAATAAATTACACAAAGTAAAGGGCCTGTGTGGTTTCGAAAAAAAAACTGCAAACTTTTGCATCATATAATTCATTTCAAATTGGATCATAATTCTAATTAAATTATCCTAGTAGATGTGACGTCCCACCAGCTCTAGTATATTGCTCGTACTTAACACAACTGTGCACACAATTTTTAAAGAAATGCACACAACTGTGCACACAATTTTTAAAGAAATGCTCTATCATAGTTCTTATACAGTATCAGAATCAGAAAAATGAAAACGTTCAGTAATGCCAAATAATTGACAGGCAATATTCACAGCCGTTCGAGTTTCGAATGGACCAATTTTCAGCAAGCCACGTCGATAGTGCTAAACATTGATCCTAAAAGTACCTGAAACATATCCATAGCATAACATATCAAGTTTAGCGAGTGAATTGAATATGTTTCAATAAATTCCGCCGCCCGCCCGCAGCCTTCCGGTTAATATTCATACCTCTGATTGGTTTGTTTTGATCTATTTTTTTTTTTATACGTTCGTTTGCAATGCTTTGTTCGGAATAACGGCTCGTGTTTACGAAGTGTGTTTGTGCATTTCCCTCACGTACCTTTTGTTAAAATATATGGGCCCGTTTTAATGAAACCGCGTGGGGGAAAACAAGACGTGGCTTTATTGAATTGGGTTTTAAAAACAGGCTGTACTGTTTTTGTTTACAAAATTAAGTCATAATTTTTAAACTTTAACAGCACTTTTTAGGGCTCCGTACCCAAAGGGTGACAACGGGACCCTTATGCCTCCGCTGTCCGACCGTCGGTCTGAATATCCATACGTCCGTCCGTCCGTTCGTCCATTCATCCGTCCCTCCTTCCATCTGTCTGTCAGCGGGCTCTAGCTCATGAAGCGTAATAGGTAGACAGTTGAAATTTTCACACAGTGCGTATTTTATTATTGCCGCTATAACAACTAATAATAAAAATAAAATAAAGTTAAAAATTAAAGGACTCGCGCTTGGCCGTTTTTTTTTAATTAATCCTATTATAAGGCAGAGGGTGAGCACTTTGCTACTTATCGGTATAATTTCATACTCCACAGAGCAATATAAACTTCAATAGCACATTATACAGTGTGAGTCTTTATAAAGTGCACATATTAAAAAGGGTGAAAATATAAACAATTTTATCGACGGAAAAAATGTCAAAAAAAAAATTTTTTAAATGGTAAAAAATGGTAAATTTTCTTTAAAAAATCATGAATAATTAATTTATGAGGTTTCTTTTTCAAAAAATTATGGCTTTATTAGCTTGGCCTATTATTAGAGATCATTATTAATTTTGTTTTGTTTTAATATGACATTTAGTTTAAAAGTAGTAACAGTTTGTTTGCATGGGGTACCCAGACGAGAGTAAAAAAAATTTTAAATTTAAATTTTTTTTAGATTTTTTTTGACATTTTTTCCGTCGATAAAACTGTTTATATTTTCACCCTTTTTAATATGTGCACTTTATAAAGACTCACACTGTATATCGCCTCTTTGTGATGACAAAGTGATAATTCAAAAACAGCAATTTTTAAGAAATGTCACGGTGTCATCGCAAAGAGGCGATATCTTTCTCGACGTCATAATCAAACTGCCTCGTTGGTCTATTAGTTGCAAACGCTACAGCTGAGCACGAGGTCCTGGGCTGGATTCCCAAGTCGAGCAAAGAGTTCTTGGGTTTTTCCTCCAGGAATTTATCAGTAGCTGCCCTGAGTCTGGATTTGTGCTCGGTTGATGGCAATAGGCCGCACAGTTCGATCGATCAGGTTAAGCTACGCTTGCCGCGGTTGGTCTGTGGATGGGTGACCATCTTTACATACCGAGACCCCTCCGTGCCTCGGAAAGCACGTTAAGCCGTTGGTCCCGGCTGTCATTCGTAGATCTTTGACAGTCGTTACGGGTAGTCAGAAGCCCGAAAGTCTGACAACCAGTCTTATCTGGGGGTATCGTATTACCCAGTAACTGGGTTGTGGAGGTCAGATAGGCAGTCGCTCCATGTAAAATACTGGTATTCAGCTGCATCCGGTTAGACTGGAAGCCGACCCCAACATAGTTGGGAAAAGGCTAGGCAGATGATGATAATGGCAATAGGTGACATTTACAGCTCTGCCTCACCCTTCGTGGAATACAAACGTGATTTCATGTTATGAGAAAGCAGTAAGCAGTGCTCAAAAAGTGGCCAGCAAGGGAACAGTGAGGCCCAGCGGTAACGTCCGTGACTTATGATCATTCTGTAATAGGTAGGTATTGAGAAGCAGTGGTGGTTCAGTGGTATCGGCAACGACTTACGAGTTGTAGGTCGTGGTTTCGAACCCAGACAGACGCTTTACTTTGTGTAAATTATTTCACCACTGCTCTCAAAACGGTGAAGGAAAACATCATGAGAAAACCAGCATGTCCTAGAACCAAACATTCGAAGTCATGTGTCTGCCTACCAACCCGCACTGGGCCCGCGTGGTGTATTACGGCCCACACCTTTTCACCGAGAGGTGGCCTGTGTCCTAGCATTGGGAACATTATAGGCTGATTTTTCATCATCTGCCTAGCCTTTTGCCCAATATGTCAGGGTCGGCTTCCAGTCTAACCGGATGCGGCTGAATACCAGTATTTTACATGGAGCGACTGCCTATCTGACCTCCACAACCCAATTACTGGGTAATAGGCTGATTATGACTATTATTATGTTGTATTGTTTGATTACAACATAACATAGTCATGTTTCTGACGATATACAAAGAGTGAACGAAATCGGTCGCAAAAAAATATCAGCTGTTTCACAAAAATATTTACTCGCAAAAATGTTTATTAAACGATTAAAAACAGGTATAATTAGTTATAGAATACCGGTAACACAACGTGATTAATAGACGTAACTACCGCAATTAATAAAGTATCAATAACTGTTAATTAAAATTACCTAACGCCTAATTATAATGCCGAATAACTTGATTGAACACTCGATTATAACAAACACCTTATGAATTGTAAAAATGCTATTACCGATCACTGCATTGAAACGAAATCATGATTTTTCATTGATTTCGTAATCGGTTTCACGCGTTAACCGGTTAATCGGCAGTCATAAGATAAATTAACTGCTGCGTCAGCGGTTATGCGCTTATCTTTCATGGATGGTGCGTTTTTAATGTACTGTTTGCACGTCTACGAATAGCTGAAAAACTATAATGGAACTGACTTATCTGACAAGAAATTCGGCAGCTTCTTTTTCACTTTTTTTCTGAGATTCTTGTGGCTCTCACTCAAAATTAATTTTAAAGTAAGAGGAAGAGTGAATAGGCATCTTCTGGGCTTGCTCGTTCCATCATAGACGATATCCATTGCTTTTCACCAGGCGAAACTGTGTTCAAGAACAGCCGGTCGATTCTGGAAAAATCTCACCGTGATAACTAAAGTGAAGTGAGCTTAGAGTGAGCTGTGAGTCATACTGATGCTAGGATTGACACTATTGACGACTCACTCCACGCTCACTTCACCCAAGTTTTCACGGTGAGATGGTTACAGAATCGCACGGTGGGCCCATTTTACATTTTTTTTTTTACGGATATTGATGTGGTTTTCTCTATCATTAAGTGAAATTATTCCGTAAGGTTTATGTTTATACTCGTAATAGACTTACATTTAACTTACATGGGATTCGCAGGTACTCACACCACCACCATCTGCCTAGCCTATTCCCAACTACGTTGGGGTTGGCTTCCATTCTAACCGGATACAGCTGAATACCAGTATTTTACATGGAGCGACTGTCTATCTGGCCTCCACAACCCAGTTACTGGGAAATACGATACCCCTTGGTAAGACTGGTTGTCAGACTTTCGGGCTACTGACGACCCGTAACGACTGTCAAAGATCCATTGAATGACAGCCGGGACCAACGTGCTTTCCGAGGCACGGAGGGGTCTTGTGATGTGAAGAGGGTCACCCATCCACAGAACAACCGCGGCAAGCGTAACTTAACCTAATCGATCGACCCGTGCGGCTGTTATAACTTAGCCACAAGCTCACTCACATCGTTTTGCGTTTTTATTGTTATAAGGTCACACCATCTTTCTAAACGTGGGATTCTACTCGTATTATAACACTTTGGTACTAAGCCCAAACAGAACGATTGTTCAAAATATTGCCGGTATACTTTGCTGATATGTAAAAGCGTCAATTGTCCCTTGGAGACTATTACCATTATCCACAGGACAGAGGGTGGATATTATTTGCCAAAAAAGCGGCCAAATGCGAGTCGGACTCGCACACGAAGGGTCCCGTGCCATCGTTCCATATGTAACACAAAACATATGTTCAAAAAACATGTTTCATGTATGGGGACCCCCTTTAATCTATAACTTTATTTTATTTTTTGTTGTTATAGCTGCAATAGAAGTACACGCTGTGAATCGTAATTTAATGTCTACCAATTACGATTCAAAAGAAACAGCCCAGCAGGTCTGTTTTCTAAGTCTGTCAAAGAAGATACTTGCCTTTCCGAAAGTAGTAGTTCCGTCAAAACAAGTGTCGAATTCAAATTTTCAGACGGGCGAATCACATCGGGATTAGAGGCAACTGTCAAATCGTATCGTCCACCTTAATTCGTTCAGGCTCAAACTAGTATTATGTCCGTAAGTGATACAGGTTGTAAAGGCCCAAACTACTCCCAGTGACGGACGGACAGCCTTAGGGCACTTTCCCACGGCAAGATCCCGTTTTTCGCAGGTACGGTTTTTTGCAGGATCCCGTTTAGTAGTGTACGTGTTTAAATAATTATAGCTCTTCACACATGCATCCTGCTTGCAGTATCCGGCAAACCGGATGCTTGTGTGAACATATATATTTAAGCACATGCACCACTAAACGGGATCCTGCAAAAAACGGGATTTTGTCGTGGGAAAGGGCCCTTAGTAACAGGGTCCCGTTGGCAGCCTTTGGGTACAAATCCATAAAAATTATAGAAAGTATTGGTCTCTTGTAATTTACTAAACACTGTTTACATACAATATTTTGTATAGCTACAGTGCATAAACTTCTTATGCCCGTCTAATCAGAGGTCTTTCACCTTGGAGAATGTTAGGTGTTTCACTTTGCACAAATAATAGCTACATTACGTAACAAACCACACCACACTAGGCACTATTTTCAGTTGAACAAGTACAATTACATAAGCCTTGAATAAAGAGGAACTTTTTAATAGAAACAGCAATTTGGTTAGGAGAAGACGCTTCTACACTTAATGGGTATCTAACTTTTGGTAAAAGTATTGGAGACAAGTATTAAGTTAATGATCATCTGCCTAGCCTTTTCCCAACTATGTTGGGGTCGACTTCCAGTCTAAGCGGATGCAGCTGAATAACAGTATTTTACATGGAGCGACTGCCTTCTCAGCTTCACAACCCAGTTACTGGGTAATACGATACCCCTAAGTAAATCTGTTTGTAAGACTTTCGGGCTTCTGACTACCCGTAACGACTGTCAAAGATCTACGAATGACAGCCGGGACCAATGGCTTAACGCGCTTTCCGAGACACGGTGGGGTCTCGTTATGTAAAGATGGTCACCCAGCCACAGGCCATCCGCGGTAAGCGTAGCTTAACCTGATCGATCGAGAACTTTTCCTGTTGACAACGATGCGGAAGAATTTTTTGATGTTCTATGTTTCTTTCCTTTTTGTATATGTACTTATACATATTATTTTAAGACTGTTAGCTTTTCAATTATGTAATTATTTTAAGACGATAATTTTATTATTACCAAAAATAAAGAAAGTATTCGATTTGTATTGTTTTTCTTAAAATATTTCCGGTCTTGGAAAGTTTTTTTTTTACGATTTTGATTATAAATACAGGAGAGCGAATGTTGTGTTTGAAACTGGAGGATTAGAAATATCACTTCGTTCTTAAAACATTAGACAAAACTCTGTTTAATTACCAAATAAATTATAATTTATTTATTCATTATTATTTATTTAAACTTTTCGCACAGTAGGTACAAAGGCGGACTTAATGCTGTAGGCATTCTCTACCAGTCAACCAAGGGTGGTGAAGAAATTAGATGACAGGTGCGATGGGGTGAGGTGTGTTGATTATTGAAATCATGTAATTATTAAAATGTTAAATGTAAGGACTATTAAAAAATCGTAGCACGGTCTACGCAGCTACGCCGTAGAAAAAGGTCGTAACGCAAGGCCCTTTTATCCTTTACTAGCGAACCGCCCCGGCTTCGCACGGGTGCAATGGAGAAACGCTGATAATTTTAGAGCCATTATTTCTCGTAAAAAGTATAGGATAAAAAATGGTTATTGTGGGTTATCCCTAAGAGATAGACATGTACCATCGCGGACTTTTTTGTAGACCTTTTTAAGGTGTACAATACTGTAGTACATTATTTTGATCTATCTCGACGGGTTCAGCCAGCGTTTACAATGTAAGCGCAAAAAAATGTGTTTATTTACGATATCACATTAGAAACCTCTAAAATTATAGATAGTTTTAAAGATCTAAGCATATATAGGGACAGACAGACAGGGAAGCGACTTTGTTTTATATTATGTAATGATAATGTTTTTATTACAGTTCGTTTACCTTCACAAGGCCACTCGGGAACAACGAGACCTTGTAATGCAACATTCCACCACACTGGTTGATAAAGTAAAAGACAAAAATGAGACTCCATTAACATTCCCGTACTCAAATTAACCAACAGACTCTTCATGTTCATGGTACAGACGCCAGCACATCAAGCTACCCGAAACTGTCAAATTGTCCCAATCAACTTTGAATCTTATGCTTTAGCGATGAAGTTGAAAATCTATTAAAGAAAGGTAATGGCCCATTTAGTGTGAAAAACGTACCTACGGCGTACAGAGATGAAATATGGCGGGAATCAAAGACAAATGATTATACTTTTCAACGGTAAGTGGCGCATTACTGTGGCTGATGGGGATCATGAAAGAATAATAATACAAAAATGTAATCTACCTAGTATGAAAACTTAACTTGTAACTTTGGTTTTAGGGAGGAGAGAGTTGCTGTAGGGGGGAGAGTTTGGTTTATGTGTGATGATGATATTTTTATTTAACAAAATAATCGCAAAGTAGGTCTGTTTGTTTCATTTTCAAGTCTAAACTACTGAACTGATTTTGATTAAATTGCCGTGTAGAGATATACATGTTAGATATGGAGACGGACATAGTATACTTTTTATCCCAGAGACATGTTTCCATGGGATAAAATAATTTACAGACGGGCGAAACCGCTGTTGCAGCTAATTATTATACAATTTTTATTGGTCTACTGCAAGATCTCTCCATTGAATTATTTTTTTCGTTTTACATATAATGAAAAGTGGCTTATGCCTGCATTAATTACCACCATTTTCGTTTTTGTACAAAAACATTTTTGAACCGGGTCGGATTATGGGCCATGACCTTTGATGTGCTGGCGTCTGTACAAACTTACAAGATTCTTTTTCAGCTACACTGAGATTTTAAATCACGTAGATTAAAATAAATTCCTACATTTAAAATCTTGTTAAAAACCTTTTGACGTTGAAAATTCTAGTCTTGAACTCAAAAACGTCACTTCATTTCTAAATGACCCTTGCAGCGAAGGAGCAACTAGGTGCACCTACTTATCGCAAGTGGCCGGACACCGGCACTACCGCATGCCGGAGCTCACCAATCCTGTATAAGCAGGAAAAAATCCCGCTATCCCTCCCTTATTTAGAGATACACTACACGGGCGCCGCATTTTGCACCGCGTTACAATTTTATCTCAAAGTCATGGTGAGCAGTGAACTTAAATTCTTGTGTTGATGGTGTGGTTTATTTTTGTGAGGTTGCGCAAAATGAGACTAGTTTAAAAATTGTTTAAGTATTTAAACATTTATGTTGTAAGCGCTTTGCATGTATAATTAATTCAAATTGTAAACTAATTGTCAAATAATTCGTGATGCTGGAAATGATTGGATCCGATGAATTTATCAATATCAAATATCAATTTAATTTACCGTATGTAGAAAGAACGCATTACTTACACTCAATGAGCCAATCTGTGTACCCATTGTAATTTGATTTTAAGATTTTGCGTTATTAATGACTTCCGAATAACTGTAGTTCCAAAAGAATAGGCACGAAGGAGGTCTAAGTAATCAAGCTGTAAGTAGTTAAGTCTTTACAATTCTTCCATCCATAAATTATACATACGTTCTTAAAACTGCCTCAAGTCATTAATAAGGTCGTTGTGTTCATTGTAGGTAGATATATAATGTTATGGCTGGAGGCAAATCAGTATTTTATTTTGCCGTCAGGTTTTATCTACCATGTGAAGAAAATTAGCCGACTTGAAGTGCGGCATTCCTCGGCAGGCAACAGCCGTAGTCTCAAGCGGCCGCAGTAGCAAACAGACTCAGTTCGAAAGTAGACTCACGGTTGTGTGGACGCCCTCGCGTTGAAGAAACGCGCACGCGCGCTCTCGGAATACGGTGGAATTCTAAATTCAAATCGGACATAACGAAGTTTTCAACTTTTTATATTTAAAAATAGTGACCAGTGCTGTGCTTTGAATTTGACTAATTGGATTTAAATCGGCCTGTACATACATTCGACACCCGAATTGGATACCGATTAGTGTATCGATACTCGATATTGGATTGTTTATTGTGTAAGTAGCGATACATCATTATGTGCGTTAATTGCGTCAAATTACAGCGCTAAGTTTAATAACCGTTGTTTTAGATTTCCAAACAGATTGTAGGTAATTTTGTTCGAGGATATTTAGTTCGCACGCATCCGCAATTTACTCCCGTCCATCAATGTAGAAACTAAAATTGATTTAAGCTTGAATTAATTCCAACATTCAGGTTTGTGCTACTATTATAAATTGCCTTGCGTAAGTCACTAAAAAGTTAAACATAACTGCAACGCCTTTTAACATTTCTGCAACTGTTCAGTAAATTAAATGAGACTTATACAAGTCTCATTATATTATACAAAGCTGTTATTTAATCATTCTACTTTCAAAGTAATCGGTTAAATAATGTAACAATTACGTTATCAGAATAAAATTTATAAAATTACTCTGCGATCCATGACATTCAAAGTTTTATACATAGGTGTTATTATTGTGTACAGTGTACCTACAGCATCATTATGACTTTTCATTCTGAGAGGTGCGATTCTGTAACCATCTCACCGTGATAACTTGAGTGAAGTGAACGTGGAGTGAGTCGCCAATAGTGTCAATCCCTAGCATCAGCATGACTCACAGCTCACTCTAAGCTCACTTTACCTTAGTTATCACGGTGAGATTTTTACGGAATCGACCGGCAGAAGACCTTAGTTCCTCTTATATTCAATATACTAATTAGATAAACGCTCAAACAAATCCCAAATATGTAGTCTACCCCTCACTTCGTCTTAGGGTGAATAAAGATGAAGAACTTTCAAGAAAATTGTTTTCAGAAGCCGAATGGTAATCTGTTCCTTTCGAAATCGGACACTAACGATTCTATGATCTTATAGTTTAAATAATATATACATTAAAGTTTATTGTAAGATAGCAAACCGATAAAATTTCGCCTCAACCAAAATATTTTTTTCCCACTCAATGCCAAGCTCCATTCAATCAACATCTATCATCTCAGTTTTATCGTCAAGTATTTATAGCAGATAATTTCGCTCGTAAAGATTTATTCAAACATTTTCACTCGCATACTATTGCTCGATTTGCATCGGAATCGAATATGTTTGCGGAGTCGATTTCACGCCGACACTCCGGATGCCAAACGGCCTAGATGCGGTTTTCATGCACAAGTGCGAAAACTCAAATGACATGTGAAACAATCTAATTTTACTATTACTGTTTCCATTCGGTTTGTGGCTGATAGAATGGACAGTTCTGATATTGAATAGAATATGCTTTGTTTTGCAGAAGTGTCGACATTTGTAGGGGCTTTATGTATCTATCTGGTAGGTATAAGCGGCTCAGATAAAGCGATTAATATGTATCCTATTAAAGTGACAAAGCTCTTTGAACTATTAATGGAGCGGACACAAGCGTTAATGCTGACTATGCAGAGCTAAGAATAGAACCATTGGGCAAATTAGGATTTTCAGTTCCGGGGTATAAACCTGAGTCTCTTTCAATTTGAGAAAAATATTTCTAGTGAGAGATCATAAACCTCAAAATTGCTCCGAATCTGATAAGTTTCATAGCAATTTTGAGGGTTGATGAACCGTCAGCATTTCTTCAAACAATAATGTTATGAATTTTTTTTAATTCTGCCGTCACAACCACTGTGCATGAATATAGTCGTGGTATCATCGCACCCACTTCATCCAAACATCCGTTGTTTTCTTACATCTCGTGATCATCACACAATAGATTCTCGTACGTATGTATTTGTGTAAGAATATGCTACGTGTATACATAATTACATAAGTATCATGCTGAAGCTACTGCAGCTCTCTGCCACGGATAAAGTATATCTAACTTTTCTTTATGTATATACATATTTGCAGTACTTATGTCTATGCTTCAGTCTTAGTACCTATGTCTTAAATTTTACTCAACGAATTATCTCTATTTTCTTTATAAAACGTTCCGTTATAGTTTTCATCCAAGACCCGCATAACTACGGAAATAATAAAACACTTACAATTAATATCATGCTGCTTTGAAATTGGAAACACCAAACATTACGAATAGTAAGTTAAACTATTCATTGATAGAGGGTTAGCGTTTATCAAATGCAAATCCAATCGTGTGCCCTAATCAACTGTTTCTAATTGGAAACACCAATCGCAGTTTGACCCAAAATCCAAAACAGAATGTTAAAGCGAAGTTTACTATCTCGTACATCCACGAGACAATTTGCATGCTCCTAAATTAAACGCCACTGTGTCGACAGAGCTTCCTATTGTTTCGTTATTAATAGACTTTAGTACACAATGTGTTAGGTAATAATTATTACAGTAAAAGATACTACCAAAATGTTAGTTTAAACCATATCTGTGGTTTAATCTAAAGACATTAAGAAGACGTTTATTAAACATTTTAGTAACGACGACAATGGGACATTCCTACAAAACATTGAATAAAGATGACAAAACACTGTCCTTGAGAATATTTTCTTTATCTTTTATATCATAGACATCCGTTTGAATAATAAGAATTTCTAGTGAAGTCAATGTCTCGGGCCAGTATTTTGGTGTCAAGACTTCCGGACAAACATGGAACTTCCGATGTTGATTTTTTTGTTTTATGTTCGAAAGTTTCTGAAGAATGTGAAGCTCCGAAATAAATAGAGTTTATATTTAAACATATCTATCTAAAATTATATCGTACTAAGGTAAGAACCTTCAAGTGTTTGCATACATAATAAAGCATCGGTAATTGAAGATCTTTATGAAGAAGCATGACTTAATACGTTATGCATCATCAGATAAAGATTTGTTCCAGATGCATGACACCTTGAACATCCTGAATTAACAATTTCAAAACTATTCCGAGCATAATACCAAGATTTAATTCGACGACACGACTGAGAAAATTTATATTTAGACTTAACACTATTAATATTTAGATTAGTCTTGTAACTAACAGTTCTCATAATACTGAGTCTAGAATTATGTTTAACAAATAACGTTTGTTTGGTGCGTTTGTATTTTAATATTATTAATTAACATTGGCTTTGGAAACAAGCAGCTGTTTTAGAAAATTTTCAATTTCGATTCTTGATTTGGTTTTGATTTTGAGACAATATTTAGTCTTCTAATATTATTAGAAGACTAAATATCGTCTCACTTAAAAGCACTTTTTTGCATGAACCAATGCCTGCTAACAGAATTAATTCCAGCAGGTAATTTATGTTACATCAATTTCCTTGTAAAGGCGTTTTCAAGCATGATTTGATTTCGATTTTATGCAACATCGCTCCGTGTGCATTTTAGTTAGATTACTTTGTAATAGTAAAAGCGGTATTTAGTTCAAAGGTGCTATTGACGTTGAGCCAAAGCCTTAATATGATCACTCATCACCAGCCTAGCCATTTTTCCTAACTATTTTGGGGTCGGCTTCCAGTCTAACCAGCTGAATACCAGTATTATACATGGAGCGACTGCCTATCTGACCTCCACAACCCGTTACTGGGTAATACGATACCCCATGGTAAGACTGGTTGTCAGACTTTCGGGCCTCTGACTACCCGTGACGACTGTCAAAGATCCACGAATGACAGCCGGGACCAACGGCTTAACGTGCTTTCCGAGGCACGGAGGGGTCTTGGTATGTAAAGATGGTCACCCATCCACAGACCAACCGCGGCAAGCGTAGCTTAACGACCTGTACGGTTGTTGTTATTTAGCCACGGGCTCCTCCCTTAATATAATCACTATTAGTAGTATTTATATAGTCGATAAACACGTAACTGCTAAACCAATAAAACATTATGCACAGGAGAACTGTTATGTCCAATTGCATATTTATTAATATTTGCATGTACTTTGCATTATTCATGTGAATATTCTAATTAATTTGTTATAAAATTAATTGACTTGGTAACAAGAACGACTAAATTGTAAATTATAATCACACACATATAAATTATTTATTCTTTTGATAATTACTGCAATGTACAGAGGCCAGCATATCAAGCTACTATAATCTGTCAAATTTCTCTAATATTCAGATTTTCAACATTATTGCTATTAGCATTGGGTTCAAGATTGATTGGGAAGATTTGACAGTTTCGGGTAGCTTGATGTGCTGGCGTCTGTACCTAGTCATTATGCAAATTAATCCGGCATAATCCACAGGTTGTGATGCATTTTGTATTTGCAAATGATAACCGCACCAAAAACATGTTTTTTTTTTTCTAAATTATCGCGTATGTCAGCCTATTATATGTTGAAGCATATTGCTAATACATTGCTCCATATGTTCGAAATATGTGTCTGCTCAGCAACGTAAATAACGAAATGAATGTTGTTGAACTGTCAAAATGAAACCCATTGCTACTGATAGTGTGTTACACAATTACCCTGCGGCATAATCCACAGGTTGTGATTCATTTTGTATTTGCAAATGATAACCGCACCCGTAGCATGTATTTTTTTTTCGATATGTTGTCCTATGTCAGCCTAATATATAAGATTGTCGGCTGCTTAACGGCCCTGCTGAGCAGCCTACAACCAATCAGACAAGACAAGAATCAGGGCATAAAACTCAAAAACCCAAAAGCATGATACAAACATAATATGAGAATACATTCTTGTAAGCCTATACAGTATGCTTTTTTTACCGTTTCCAAATTTCTACAGGGTGTTCCACCCATGAATATGAATAACTTTCACTATGGAACCAACTCTGAGATCACGAAAAAAATATCAACTGTTTCATACATTTTGGTCAAGTAGGTATTGAACTTTTGTATTAAACTGCTGATTTGGTTTTCGTGATTTCAGAGTTGGTCCCATAGTGAAAGTTGTTCATATTCATGGGTGGAACACTCTGTAAAAATTTGGAGCATGAAAAAAACTCACCCTGTAGGTATGTTTTCTACACTTTCCAAGATTGACTTAACCAATATACCAACTGCATATATGTATTCAAAACACCTACCATACTTAAATAACTGTTCTTCAAACCTACGCAGATGATTTCACAGAAACATAAACAAATCTTCTCAGAGCACCTGACGTAGGCATAATAAGTGCCAACTAATCTGCTGTCCTACATTTTAATAAACGAGTCGTTAAAGTTACCGTTCCCATATAATAGCTGTCCGTTGCTTTTGTTGTTCGTGACTTTTTAGCTGACTGACTCGAACGCGAAGTAATTGTTTTATATTCTTATCTGAAGTAGGCTTGTGCTGATTTCTGATTGCGCATAATATCTTCGTTCCACCAACAATCGTCTTTTACGATGATTATTCATTCTTCCTTCTTTGTCCAAGCAGTCTTTCTTTGGAATGCGCTCCCTCTGAACATCAGGACGGCAACCAGTCGGTTATCTTTTAAAGTGAAGGCACGTGAACATATCCGTCAGAAGTTGGCCGTAACATCTCAGCGCTGACATGCTGGATCCGTTTTCTCCTCTACCGATCATTTTTCTCCAGACAGTTCATTTTGTTTATATGTTTGTATGTATCTATGTATTGCTATTAATTCTTGTATTGTATAGTAATTTCCTAGCTATCTATCCCGTAAGTTGCACCTACCATATTTTGTCTTTGCATCACCCTAAGGTTGTCTGGTACAAAATGCCTCAGGCATTAAGTCCGCCTTTGTACAGTACTTTTTTTTACTTGTGCATATATGTAGTTTTAATAAATAAATAAATAATATGCATGTTTTAATTGTATTTGATGAAATCAACGCGTTCAGTTAATTGCAATTCAAACATCTGCGCTTTATTACACATACGATACCTACCTACCATTGCAGCAATTAAAACAAAGTTAAAATAAGATTTACGAATAGCCTCCTGAGTCCCTGAGGTCATTATTACGGACAAATTATCGTATGTCATAAAGTCCTGATGGTATACGTCCTGACATACATTTGTAATAACCGGACGTACGTCCTAACACACATATTGGTTTTTCGTTTAAAATCGGCGCTGCTACACCTGATTTAGTCAACCAATGAGAATTCAAATGTTGTATAATCTCAGGACTTAGGGCCCATTTTGTCCGTTATTAAGGACAACCGGTCTTTCCGAAATCTTGAGGTATAAATATGGCGGACTCAGGAAGATACAATTCCAAAGTATACATTGAAAGGAAAACCTTACGTTTTCAGGCTTCTCCAACTGAAAATAAGTCCTCATAAAACCTCGCTACACGCTATCCATCATACCAAAACATTTGATTCAATTAAAACCCGACGAAAGTGAGGAATGTGATAATGAATTGAATTAATTAATACATTTTGTTGTAAGTGCATAAACATCCGCCAGAGTAGGTAATTAGTTTGTCAATTATATCTGTGCGAAGTACTGCGAAGCCAAGTTCAGTGGTATGCCAGGAGGAGTTTCCAATGAAGTTATGCGGAACGCCGCCTCGTGAACATAAGCGATATATCATGAAAACTGGAAGATTCTACATTCTACCGTTCATAGCACGAATATCGTTTTCTTTGACGTGTTAATAGATAAAGCTGGCTGCACGAATGTTGACGATTTTGTTTGGTGCAACCGAAATTGACTGTCAATTTCTGGCAAGGATTTTTTGCGGAAGTTATGAACACTGTTTGCCTTTACTGGTATATAGTATTGAATTATTTGTAGCTTATTGGCCTGATACGTAATAATAGTATAATAATACCCCTTTATTTACCAACCATAAATTAAAACTAATTGCAAAATAAAATAAATTAAGCAAAACAAAACTATTACACTTCGGTGTCTTCGTGAATAAGTGCGTTCTTTGACCCATAGTCCTGGCCCCTCATTTGTCACGGCCGTCTTTCTCTAGCCTACAGGGCACCAGTTGTCTCAACTATGTCGAAGTCCCAATGTTTGCTTCCTCTATAACTAAACGGTAAATCAGAGATGGATCAAAGTAAAGAAAGAAAAAACGCGTATTTGCGGTAAACATGACGCAAAGAAAGAACCAGTTAGGGGAAAATAAAAGTAAGTAAGTTCCTAAGTAGAAAGTTTTCGGATTGTGGTCGTTTGACAAGTGTCCTCACTCTGAGGTCCATTCATATAAGTTAATCCCCCCTTGTAACATCCAAAGTAACTGACTCGAGTGACCAATTCCAAACCTAACACTAGCTTTTGTTTCACTACAACACTATTTGACATACAATTTACTTGCATGGGAGAATGCCTTAGCAGCTTCTAGCAGTCAATTATCAACGCTATTTCTTTATTTATAGAATGAATAATAGCATGTTTTCTTACCTCATTGGAATCGCGTCACAGTTTCGACTGTTCGTATAATACAAAGCTTTTTGTACTAACATTACAACTGTTGTGTTATATTAAGAGCGTTACATTTATCGTTTATTAACTTGCCATGTGGCTGAAACTATGATGTCATACAGTACATTCAGTTCTGTGATCCTAATACAAGATAAGTGGGGTTTCATCATCATTAGGCTTAGCCTGAATTTGCCATTTTTTTAGATGGCACTAACCTCTGCGATCAGCACTACTGCTGTAGGTAAGCCAATTTAAATAATAGGCCTTTGACAATAGCTTTTGTCTCAAAACCATATTGACCATCTTTATGTATAGCCAAATCTACTTTCTGTATTATTTATATTTGAGACAGTCCCATATGTATTTATATTGATTTTTACCTCATTGTTTTTTTTTTTTGTATTGTTACTTTATTTCATTTATACATATAAGTCAGGGAAATGTATAGTTTATTGAATTCACTACCAACCTAAATTGTCCGTATGTTCAAATTTCAACTGTTATTATTTGACAGCTGTGTAAAATGGCTACAGTACGGCTATAACACGGTAAATTTACGTAGTCTGAAAATTTGATATTTTTTTCTGACCATACCTGTGACTTTATATCTAATTTCTAAATCTGTGGTAAACTACGGCTAAAATATGTATGTATGTATGTCGTTGAACTAAAGTCCTCTGGGCAACCCAGCTTTGCTTCCATAGAATTAAGTACGTAATTTTTATTTTATTTTATTTTATTTATTAGGGACAACAAACAGCAGTATATTAAATATTACACATGATTGGAGTACTAAACTAATAGAATTAACAAATACACTACTCACGACGTTATCCACAGATTACCATATAAAATAATTAGCATAGGTACTGTTAATAATAACAATAAGGGCAAACTTAAAGATACTGATTAGAAAGTTAAAATTATTACTCGGTTTGTTATTAAAATGTATCTCGGAGAGAATAAAATAAAGTGAAAAAATCTAATAATATCTGCGTCTTAACACTAGGGATGTAATAATAATAATGTAATGCTTAAAATATTAAGTAAACGACAGATAGACAGGAAATAACGGATTATTCTTACACTTTTATCGTTATGCGAGACTCGTGAGTATAAAAGAATGACACAGGAAGTGTGTGATCCGAGATCGGATAAGATGGTCACAATGTAGAGTCGGATGTTTCTCCCAAGTTATTTGTACAAATTAAAGAAAAAATACTTTAATCGTTAAGTAAAAAAAAATGTTTTATTTGACACACCAGGTAAACATTCCTGGTGATGTGAGATGTCAATATATTGATATCTAATAATCATTGGCAGGCCTGTTGGTCTAGTGGTCAGTGGCCTGACTACTATACACAAAGTCGTGGGTTCGATTCCCACACCGGAAAAATGTTTGTGTGATTAGCACGATCATTTGTTCTTTGTCTGGGTGTAATTTATCTATAATATATATGTATTTAGAAATATATATGTATATTTATCAGTTGTCTAGTACTCATAGCACAAGCTCTGCTTAGTTTGGGACTAGATGTCGTTGTGTGAAAGTTGTGGAATATTATATTATTAGGTCATCCCACTTCCAGTGTCATATTTTTTTATTATTATTATTTTACAAAAACTGACTACTATACTATATAACCTTGTGACACTAATCAATAATCTCCACCACTATTAATCACTCGCTCCCAGACTGCTGGCAAATCTTGAACACCATTTAAAGTACCACTTTCATTTAATTCATCAATAATGCTCTTTAGTTTAATATCTAACTCCTTTTTGCTATTGTATCGAGTACCCGACAATTTCCTCTTCACATGGCCAAAACAATTGAAATCACAAGGATTCATATCCGGGGAATATGGCGGCTGAATAATTTCAATCCATCCTTTATCTTCAATTAAATTCTGAACTATTTTTGATTTGTGCGGTCTGGCGTTATCATGTAAAATTATAGGACTCGTTATATGATGTTCGTCTGCCCAAATAGGAATATTTTCTTCTAAAAATTACTTATATCGCTCTCCAGTCATAGTTGTATTTTCATCATAAGTTCTCCAAAAAGCAATGCCTCTGACATCCATAGCTACTATTAGTAGTATTTTTCGTTCATGTAGCTCTGCACGTGGTAAATGTTCAGCTGAAGTGCCCGGTTCCACCCAACATCGTGACTGATGTCTTTGACGAGGAGTATAAAATTCGACCCAAGTTTCATCAAGGCATATGAATCTATTAAGTATATTTTTCTTACGACGATACCACGATAAATGGCTACGCGCAGTTTCATAACGAAACTCCTTCTGATCCGTGTTCAGAGTGTGGGGCACCCACACTGCACTTTTATTGACCAGACATAAATCCTCCGTGAGTACTCTATGTATAGTGGAATGAGAAATGTTAAGTTGAGTGGAGAGATCACTGACACTGACCCTACGTGACTGACGAAGTGCTTCCTTGATTTTGTCCCTTGCTTCTAATCTAGTCGATGATAATGATCGAGGTGCTCGCGGCTCATCTTCAGCTGTGGTTCTTCCTTGTTTGTACATTTCAAGCCATCGCTGTACGGTTCTTTTATTTAAGGCGTTAGGACCAACACACTTTACCAGTAAGTCATGCGCAACTCCTCCAGAGTAGTTAAGTAAAGCACAAAACTTTAGAAATATACGTTGCTCCACTACATTAATACATTTTTTTAAATCTTCCATATTAAATCAATGCACGTCTTGACAATACAACACACCAAATTAAACTAACATGATTGTATGTACAAGACAACACATGTATTAACTATTGCATACCATTGCGCAATACATAAATATTGGAAATAAAAAATATGACACTGGAAGTGGGATGACCTAATATTATAAATCACTGCTATAATACGCGTCGTTCCACAGATTAAGTTACTAACCTATAATAATATAATAAAATAGAGGTATATATAGGTATCTGGCTCCTATTATTTTCTGATACACATGAGCTACGCTAAGATCAATATTCTCGAGAACAATGAGAGTGAGTCAGATATTTGAAAAACAAGTCACTGACCTCTTTAATGAACTTGAAAACGTGAGCACCAACATCGGACCTCATGGTAATATTATGCACCAAAATATGGTGAAGGACGGGCGTTTTGGGGGACTTTCTTTTGTAATTTTGACGTACGAAAAGTGCTGATTTTCAACATAGTTCGAATAAATAACTTTTGATTTGATTTGATTTTGATATATAGAGAAATTGGAACTTTAAACATTATGTAAGGTATGCTCGAAGAAACTTCATTAGAAAGAAGCATCACCTTTGTACGTATTTTTTTATTCCTTTCCTCTTGTCTGTTTATGTGTGTAAATAAATGGCTAAATAAATTAATGTCAATAGATCAATTTATTTGATCGCAGACTTCCTTAAAAACTACTGAACATATGATTGTTTTTTGTTTTTTTAGAATGAATCTAACGGTTTGTTTTTTTTTTGTTTAAAATGAAACTACTTCACATAAACCTTACTTGATAATGTACATGACATGGGCACTTACCTTCTCTAACGTCAGAAGCACGGTTCCAAGGTCGTTTCCTATGGAAAAGAGCCGGCAAGAAACATCACAGCTCCAACTGTATGCGAAAAGTGTCTGTCAGTTATAAAAAAACACTTGTCTATCTGCTTATAAAATTCAGATAAACCCAATGCAGCAATGGGTATATAAATATTTTCGATTCAACCTAGACCTAGTTTATAGGTTTGTTTGTTTGAAAAACGTAAGTAGGTTCACATTTTGGGATACAATATACATACGTGTTACAATATTTATACATTAGGCACTACTTTTAACGTTTAAATCGGTTTGCGAATTTAAAATATTTTATGGATGGAGTTGTAGAGGCCTCTGCCCAACAATTTTAATTTTGGAACAGGTTTTTTTTTTTATTACGGACGCTTTTAACCTGCACGTCTTTCTACAACGTTCTCACTTGTATAATTTCAACATGAATGATGTAACCAATATTTTGTTACAATATTTTGATCGTCCGTGAGAGGAGTGTACCGTGGAGTTTCTTGCCCGTTCTTCTCCACGCTTTGGGATGAGCAACTAGATTCATCTTTCTGACTGTTCGACTCCTTGATAATTCAAAAGTGCCTATAATTGGTTCAGTTGAAATAAACGCTATGAGTTTGAGTTTGCAGTGGGACAGTATAGGCGAAAGAATGTTTAATTTAGTTGGCTCATAAATCACCACTACATACTTTGGATTGGATCAAAAAGAAAAAAAATCCACCAAAACCAATCATCAAAATGCACGCTAATAAACTTGTAAATACTATTAAGCATTACTTTATACAATTATTTTATATGTACAGTTCTTCATACTAACATTATCGTGTCGATAATTGTATATTTAACCCAAATTATGTGGCTATCTAGTCGATTACGTCCAATCAGTTGCAGTCAATTAATCCGGCTAACAGAAGTGCTTCATTTTTAGAGCTCGATGAACTAGGAAAAGTGGGTCGCGGTAGAAAAAGAACATAGTTTCTTAAAACTGTTTGAAAGTATGATTAAATTCAACATTTTCTTTTACAATTTACTACTCTTAGGTAGGTACGATTACCCACTATCGTGTACCTAAACTATTCAGTAGTAAATACATATATTATATATTTTTACCTGTATTGTCCCGCTGGTGGGCAAAGGCTCTATTTGCTTGCCTAGAAATAATCTATATAAATAAAACAAATTCAGGTTAGTTGCATCATTAGTTAGATTGGTCTCTGCCCTAAATAGCAGAAATATGGGAAAAATTCACGAAAAAAAACATTAATGAAAATAATTAATTTTCTCATACATTTTGTATTTATTGATTCTGAAGCGGTACGAAGTTCGCCGGGTCAATTAGTAAAATAATATTAATACCAGTCTACTGCCTCACTGCCGAGAAATACCTTCACATACAGAGAAGGCATGATCATTGATCATCACGCTTGCACAAGACATTAATGAAGACAAGACATGAAACATATTTTAGAAGAAAGAAAATACATTTATATAATAAAAGAACACAAACACAAAAAAAAAAATACAAGTTGGAGGAAAACACAGCATTTACAACGCAGCATTTTTAATTAAGAATGATAAATAAATGATAAATGATAAATGATCACGGAACATAGTTCATAGTTTGTGACTCGTAGAGGAACTCGTAATTTCTGTTATTATGTCAATCTTAGTATTTTTTTATAGTAAAATTAAACAATAGCACAACATAATGAAAACAAGTTTGAAAGCGGTCTAATTTCTTGAACAGTTACTGATTGTTTTTGTACAAATCCTAAAAAGTATAATAAAAGTAAGATCTGTAAATACAGGGTGACATCGGGACATCGACGCGCAAACTGAAACGATAATAATTCAGTACATGATTCTGAACCGATTCAGAATCATGAGCTGAATTTATGCGTTGCTATTTTCAGTCGGATATTAAAAAAAAAAAAAAATTAATTGCTGTTCCATACAATTTGGCGGTGTAGGTAATTACACTTTTCTATGAAACAGCTGGTTTGTTTTTGATTACAGTCGACAAAATTCTACGCTAAGGGTTCTGGAATCATGTGCTGAGTTCATGGTTACAGTTTGTCCGTCGACACCACCCTGTATCAGTAAATACTTTTATTATACTTATTAGGATTTGGATAAAAACATTCAGTCACTGTTTAAGAAATTAGACCGCTTTCAAACTTCTTTTTATTCTGCATTTGGCATAACAAACGGGCCATCGTTTACAATACGACTTAGTGCAGCTGACCACTTTCTTCAGAGAAGTGCTAAATCACTTGGCACCTGTACAAGTTAGCAGTGATAGTGCTTCCACGTAAGAAACTTATGGCACACGTATTAAGATATTTTTGAAGTAGAACAAGCCTAAGCTTATAGAATACCGAATGAAAACTTAATCTCTGTGAAGATAATTGTAGATGGATAGTTAGAATAATACAGAATACTCCCTATTATGTATATACAATTTTTTTGGCATCGCCAAGCACTAAGGATAAAAACACAAATCTGCTAACAAGTTTCCTAAGTTGCTTAGTATGACTACCACGTAATCCCGTAGTGTTTTTAGGCATTACATAACATCTAATCTGAAACCTCAACAAGTTGAAATAGACGATCTGTATGCACTATGCAGATCTCAGTCACTTTGCAAGTGTAACTGACTCCGCAGTTGTAACGTGGCGTGGCTTTCAATGGACAATGTTCTTTAGGTCGTTTTCGCTTCATTATGCGATGGAAACTAACTGGGTGTTCACTTGTCTTGTCACCACTTTGACACCGTTACGGCATTAGTGCCAGGAAGTGTTAAAAGTGACAAGTTGTTGACGATAGCGGTATGCTTGTAATGTACGAGTTAACATAGCTTTGAAGGGGTTGAAATAAGACTCGACCCCGTGTGATTATCGGGACAAAAGTATTCCATGTCCTAATCCGGTTTATGGGCTATCCATGTGCCAAATTTCATTTACATCCGTGGTCGTTTTAGCCGTGAAAGCGTAACAAACAAACATACATACGAAAAATAAAAACTTTTCTCTTTAGTTTAGATATAAAAATAAATCGTCAACACGAACACTTGCAACATCAACATCTTTTTATCAAACTAACAGCCCAGGGTCTCCATAAACCACAAGTCACTTCTTTTTGCTCATGTTCTATATTTTGTTCAAATTTTTAACACGTAACGTAATCTCACTATGTCATCTCCGTTGATACTTCGATGACCTTACTTAGAATCTACGGTAGAAAATCTTGTCCTAACCTGTCTTGTGAGAGGCCTCCAGTCAAATGTGTGTCCATGCATATCAAACCTGTTATTGTTACTTCACATTTATAGTCGTTAAAACTAAATATCGTGTTTAAATGATATCAATGATGACTTACTTTGATAATATCCTCAGGCGCTTATTTGTCAAGCCTTCATGAAAAAAATTATGTTTCGACCGTTTCACCTTTAATCCTACCGACTCTAAGGCCTCTGGCTGTTTTTTAGTTCTACGATATCCATTACACTGTTTTTGTATGTTTAATCGGTTTATAATGAATATTTAATGCTATAGTATTTCGTGTCTGACAAAAACTTACGAGGAACTCAAAACGAATCTTACTTCCTTTTATATGTAATTTGGTCTCAATTTTGGCAAAATATGGTGGTTATTTTAGCGTTTTCTCTTTTTTAGCTTCCGCACAGGAGGATTTTAGCAATCTATTTTGATTTTTTCAAAGATTTTCTTTTAACTTATCGCTCTGAACCTCATTATTCTAAAAGCATTTGTCTAGTTCCCTATCTAAGCTTTCCACATTTTCATCTCCTATTACAAAATCCTAAGCTGCAAACGTAATAACCATCCAGAGCACGTATTCCAATCCAACCATAACAGTTCTATCAATATCACCAGTTGCAAAACCGTTCCGCTCCTAACTTGCGCCGATCCGGTAAACCGCGTATCCAATGGTGCTGTCCGGCGATTTGTCGTGCATCGCTTAACAATAAGCACACGTAAGTCGCACTGTCGCAGTCGCTGGGTCGGTACTTAGTGAAGGAGGCACTTCGATTTCACGTCGTAAGCGGGTAATGGGTCTTATCCTTTAATAGTATTTAGTGGGCTGCGGTATCGGTGGTTCAGAGTACGCTGGTTCAATAATATTAGTTGGTGGAATATCGGGATTAGGTGTTTCATCGTTAAAGTTAGCAGTATCCTCGTCTTTATAGCCAGTATTATTGTTTTCTAGCTGGCAACTAATATTGGTTTCGTGGTTTATTTTTGAAACAGGTTCTCTTTAACCAATTGGCAATTTTACTCATTTTGTTGAGTCTGGATTTGTGCCCGGTTGGTGGCAGGTTCGCCCTCTAGGCACATATTACTTAAATATACCTGGCGAGATGTGAGTGTACTATAAGTAGGTACACCTCCACGCAATCCTTCGAGGAATGCAATAAATGATGTAATTGTAGAATTTACTGCCTGCTTAGTTTAGCACTAACTTCTGAGTTGGTTGATATTTGGTTGATTTGGTATTATATGATATTAGACTGGTTTAATGATACGAATTGATATGGCTTACCTAAAGGCTATATTGAATACTAGTGATAATCATCAAAATGGCAAATCTAAGCTAAATCAGTCCTAAGATGGTTTTATCTAGTTTGGTTTGAGTTACGCCATTGTTAGTCGAACATGTACTATTAATAGTTTCGATACATGCATTTATGGAAATTCAGGCAAAAGTGCTGAGCTGTTCGGTTGCAAATATTGTACCGAACGGTAATGTTATGTGCTTGTTGCCAGTAGCGAACACTAAACTTTTGCAGTTAGTAATAATTAATTATGTAGTTATAAAAAGAAACTTCGACACCTTCCTATGTTTTATTACCTCATTAAAACATTATAACTTGAAAAATAAAACTTAAAATATGCTAATAAGAGGAAGTTATTCATTATAATACCCTAACTATTTTATCAAACAATTTACTAACACCGAGTCTTGTTTAATGATAGCATGTTTATTGCTGCTTCTTCCTAAAACGGGCTCCTGGTTTTTGTTACCATAATTATACAACTTAATTTATTCATTGAAATTATTTAACAGCTCTGGGTAAAAGTGAACAATAGATACTAAACTAAATGGTTCAACATTTTTGACGTCGTAGGTCAAAAGTTCAAGCAAGGCGTTCATGAAAATGTGAATGAACTAAGAAGGCGAGACGCAGCGTGCGAAAGAGATCATTCGCGCGATAACGACCAAGGCCAGATTGTCTATTTATAAGCCCCTGGATATGTGTTTTGATGTGTTTACACGAGAATTATGTGTTTTTTACACTACCTTTTGTTTTTTGCGTTAGCTTAAGATTTTGAATGATGGTGTAAATCTGACCGTCCTCTTTATTGAAGAATGTTTTGCTCTTCAGCATGCTTATTCATAACTGTTCGATACGCTTCCGTGCCGAATTGAACAATGTTAATCATGTTATCTAAGGAGTTCAATCATTTTCATCATCAAGGAGTCCTCTGAAGGCTGTTGCTAAATCGAAATCCAGAAAATTTTGTCAGTGTAAATCAAATAGACGACCGCCATTCTTTTATTATTTTCTGTCGGGGGAAAGCAATTGAAAATGTGTCATTTTCGATACTACAACCTGTCGAATGGTTATGTTGGTTTCATTTAATAAACTTATCTTAAATCTTAAAGTCGATATTTGTGTACAAGTTGGTGACTTGATTTCATCTTGAGCTCAATATTAGACTTAGCTCATACCACGAGATATTATCGTTGCGGAAAAAAATCGCCAATCTGTGAATAATACCAATATACTAGAGTCCTCGCAGTGCTGTCCGTGCACCAAAATAATCGCTTAAAAAATTACATTAGCGTTCGCGATTTTTTAAATCGCATGTTCAGTTGCGATTTTAACACCGACGTCGCGCGTTTAGCCTTAGGGAGTTCAAAAATAATTCATAGAATATTAGCCTTAGTTTGCGGACACAGAAGACCATTATTTGCAACAATGGGTCATGCAAATAGTAATAATAAGGTTAATAAGATCATAAAGCCTACTTGTAATAACGGAACTCAGAACTTTAAGGAAAAATATGTAGTTTTTGTCTCTTCAAAAATATTTGTAACTTTCTTTTTCTCTTTCCAAAAACTAACACACTAACACTACATATTTTTAAGCTGAATTAAAGAAAGAGCGCTATAAAACGATAAGCCTGGGCACACACAGGCGTGTTTTTCCCGCGGCGATTTTTTTCACGCACTGGATTTTCAACGCACTGCTTAAGACCGAAAGTTGAAAATCCAACAGTGTGTTTTTTTGACGCGCTGGGATGCGCTCTGAGTATTCTCTATGCTCGGCTCAACACCGAGAGTTGAAAATCCAGTGCGCGATAAAATCGTCGCCGCGATATTTTTACGTCCGTGCGAATCTGGGCTAACAGCCTATTTTACGTACAGTAAAACGGGGTGAATAGGAACGCAGGGGTGAATCGGAACGAAACTTTAAAATGGATTTTAACATTGAAATAATATCGTTTTTTGCCAAAAGGTCTCTTAATGTGTATACTATATTATAGTTGACGATTAAGTGTAATTGTTGGCTACAAACTATATTACATCAACGTTAAAATCCATTTTAAAGTTTCGTTCCGATTCACCCCTGCGTTCCTATTCACCCCGTTTTACGGTATTACCTATACCTACACAAGTTTTGTAAATATGTTTGGCCCACTTATTATAGAAGGTAAATAAAGATATCGTAACTGAACGGAAATATGACTAAGGAGTATCGACCTCCATCTCTAAAGGAGTGACAGGAATTGTAGAGCACATTCACTCCTTTCCCGGTCTGCCTAGTTTACTACAGCCAGTAACTGCAACATCGCCTTATGTGTATATTAAGACTATTAAATAAGATATTTCTAGTGTAAACATGGCACTGATACAGATAAGTGATAAAATATTTATTTTCTGTAAGTAGGTTTGTACATACAAACACTTACATATGCGGCGTTTCCTATCTGACTATTCTGAGAGTAAAGGCCGAAACAAACTCAGAGGTCATAGTCTCTTTTAAAGTCCAGACATAATCTTGGTCAGATCATGTGAAGATTGGTGTCTGAAATGGCCTTTTGAGGAAAGAACCACACAGTGGACCTGTCCAGTCAGTGCACGAATTTGTCAGTAACCGGGTTAGTAACAGGGTCACTTATATTGTTATGTAATCTCTGATTGAACACTATAACTGTATCAATCGATAGGTGACATTGTGTCATCCATCTCAATATCGTCACTTATGTGAACGACCCGATATCAAACATTCCAAACCAAATGTCTCACTGATTCCATTCAGACCATCATGAACTAAGCATTCTGCATTGACCTCTAATGTCTTCCAAAACTTCCTTAAAATAATTTCACAAAAGAAGTCAGGCTGGTGTTCAGGCAACCCGTCGGAGCCTGTGTGTAGTGGGTACTGGCTGGCTGTGTGACTCGCCGCTCGAATGCGATAATGACGTCACGCTGAAGTAGTTACAAGAAGGCGCGCTGACGTTCATACTGAGTCACCAGTATAGAGGTATGAGGAACAGGGTGTAAATTTCACTCATCCTCCTTAGAAAAGGGAGGATCTTCCGACCTGGTGGGTGTTGTGTATGGTGTGCTACTGCCCGGCGACAGGGCCGTAGCTAAGGGGGGGCATTGTGGGGCAATGCCCTACCTTCAAACACTAATGTCCTACCGTAAGAAAACACCATCAACTAAGTTATGACGGAAAAAAAATACTAGCTTATAGTGACATCTAAACGATTCCGAATTAACCGCGGCATTTTACAATCATAAAATAATATATTAATTCTTTATTCTGCTCGGCATTTGAAATATGTGTGCAAGATTTGTTCGTATTGCAGTCTATGGAACGGGAATCCCTTAGCTTCTAAAATCCTAAGGACGTTCGTTTTGACGTTTACAATGTTAGTCGTATGTCGCATGGCGTATATTAAAATGCTCCAATCGGGTATGTACCTTTATACGGGAAGGTCGATTTTTTTTTTTGATGCGAATTCTATGTTGATCCCATAGTAAAAGTTGTTAATATTGATAGGTAGAAACCCCCCCCCCCCCCCTTAAATTTTGTCGCATGCTTTCAAAGTCAGCCTGTATATCACCCCCGACAATTAAGTATTAACTGACACAAGTTAAGAAAGTCAAAAATCGATTGACTAGAACAGATCAAGTATCATTTTTACCTCCGCCCTACCTGTAACAACAGCTGCCCTACCTTAAATTCAAGTCTAGTTACGACCCTGCCCGGCGATGTCGGGACGTGTACGAGTATACGAGTATATGCTAGTTGTGCGGTAAACTCTGCTTGCGCGATTATTATTTTGGGTGACGGTAAGATGTGGCGATGTAGATGCCGCCACAGATCTGTCTAGGTATTATTGCGACTTCTTCCATTGAGTCTTTATTAAAAATCTGAGAAACTCATGGTAGCAAAATCTCAGTCGCCCATGAAGCTCTATAAAAACGACTAAACATGGCGACTTTCCTATAACTTAACAGTTCATTTAAAAAGCGACGAGTGTGCTTAAGAAAGCGGAAAGCTCTGCTATTTGCGAGTGGGTGTTGAACGTGAGGTTATTGCGATCCCCGTACGTGACAGTATGCGCTCGCGCACGAATTGTTGTTACTTATAAGTTACTTACTACGCTCCCATGAGAGTAATGAATGCTATTTAGGTAAACAGGCCACTGTTTTGTTTACAATGCACGTATGTTATATTATGTATATGTACCTACAGTACAACGCCGTTAAAATGGCACATTTAGTTATAAGTAACAATAAAAAAACAAAAGAACAAAAAAAAAACAACAAACAACAAAATCAATGTAACAATTTTGTTTTTTTTATTGATATTGTTTAAGCAATTATTGGAGGCTGTTTTGGTATAATAAATACCACGTG
This sequence comes from Eremobia ochroleuca, assembly GCA_949629135.1. Taxonomy (NCBI): domain Eukaryota; kingdom Metazoa; phylum Arthropoda; class Insecta; order Lepidoptera; family Noctuidae; genus Eremobia; species Eremobia ochroleuca. The sequence continues at coordinate 10,571,903 of OX451398.1, forward strand.
AAAATGATGTACTCGTAGAAGTTCGGAGATATTCCGACTTGTTTCCACTATAAAATTGAACTAGGTAAAGTCGTGTTTTCTTTATTTATAAGGCATGTAACAAAAATGTATTCAATTATTATAAAAGTATATGATATTTGTGATATGAAAAAAATTGTTTGGATGGATATATTCAACGAAACTACAAATTAGAGCTCTCAAATTAGCTCTCCATGAGTTTTTGCCTAAACATGTATCAGGAGAAGGATTACTGGTAAATAAATAGATAAATAATAAAAAAAGTCGCTTTATTATTATTGTAGAAGAGAAAACGAACTAATTAATTAACTAATCTTTACCAATTAATTATTATTTATACCAACCAACGAATAATATTCAATTTCAACGAGGAAATCATGCATCTACGCGCATTTTTGGAATAGGAGGCCTATTAATTAATTAAAACACAAAATTAAAACACAAAACATAAGATAAGATGCGTATGAGTACATAACATCACCGGCAAAAGGTGTGTCTACTACTACTATAAGTACACCTCTCTGCCCAGCCCTTCGGGGAAACATGGCGTGGACTTATATATCCCAAACCGTTCTTTATTCAATTGTGAAGATTTTCCTTTTTCTTTTTTATCTTCATTTGGCATTTTCACACACGTACACTACGTTCAGCGTTTAAACGGTTACAAAATGTACACGTTTCGTACATATACGGTTTCTCTTAACATTAGGTTAATGAACCGACTCAGAGCCGTTTGTGAGGGAACCTGTACGTTTGTGTGGAAAGGCACTTAGTTTAAACAGCTACGTACAGAGAACAAGGATTTGTTTCATAGAATGTGGACTTACACTATTCTGTAGTTATGTTTAATATCCGTTAAGTTATGAAATTGTGAAGTGTCGCACACCACACACGAATTTAAAGGTGCAAAACTTTTATATCCATACTAATCCAAAAGTAACTCTGTCTGTATGTTACCTTTTCAGGCGTTAACCACTGAACGGCTTTCGATAACATTTGCCAATGATGGCATTGGGGATGGACATAGGCTATTTTTTGACCCGGTAGCATGTTCCTTTGGGATAATTTCCAACATCCACCCGGGTGAAGCTGCAGGCGTAAGCTAGTTAGCAATATAATTAAAATTCCAGTTCTTAATGTACTGTACTGACTAACTCCAGAGTAAATTAGGTTCGATGGCCAGTTCGAACGTGACGTCGTTTAGATCACAGTCTCATAGGTAGCAATTATCCGTAATCATGAGTTATCTTATTACCTCGGTACCATCCAATCACGAGAGTTCTGGTCTCTGGAGCAAAACTTTATTTAAAAATCACGGCACGCAATGGTATCATTAGCCGTATCTTCGTCGAGGAATACTGGAGATGGGAACTAAAAGAAAAATTACCGGCACATATCTTCCTGCCAGGCTTTTTAGGTTGTGAGCACATTGGAAGAGCAACGCGTTCGTGAAGGGTGACATTAATAGTAGATGATTCACCAAGGGGATAAAGCAGTGACTTACGTCACGGGAGCTACATTAAATCACGAGAGTAACCTGAGTGCAGCGAGGGATTCGAGCTCGCCCAAGACGAAGACACCTTTTCCCCAAGGGATATACGGTACTTTTCACACGTTCTGCGAGACAGTGAAAATCAATTCGATTTTTGAAAAAGTTCTTTAAATTTATTTTTAATAAAACTTTTCACCAACGAATTTTTAGTTGAAGTTCCAAATTCAACTTACATTATTTACCATAGGGTTATAATGAAATTGAGTACAAATATTGATGTCTAATTACTTAGATGTTCTGAAAACTTAACCTCAAGTAAGTCATTGTAGCCCTGCCCTGCGGTTAAAATGACTTACCCTCACACTAGATGCTCTGCATGGTAGATTAAAAAGGTTATATCATAATTCATTGTACACGAATCGTGTGCTTTTGCTGATATTTAATTGTTTCTGGTTAGTTTTATTAGGAAACTGTAAATGTTGCCAAAAGAGTTATTTAACGTTAGCCGCCATCGCCTAAGCAGTGCAGTCTTGCCCTTAGATGTTGGTCTTGGGAAATGGAGTACAATGTTCGTGATCTTTAAGAATATCTAACATAATTATTTATAATTACTGATGATTATTCAAAACTTCAACATAGATAGCTTAATTAATTTAGGATATAATGATAGAAGTTCAATATTACAGTTTGTGAGCATACCTACAAGAAGAAGGGCCCGTGGCTAAATAATAAGAGCCGCTCAGGTCGATCGATCACGTTAAGCTACGCTTGCCGCGGTTGGTCTGTGGATGGGTGACCATCTTTACATACCGAGACTCCTCCGTGCCTCGGAATGCACATTAAGTCGTTGGTCCCGGCTGTCATTCATGTATCGATGACAGTCGTTACGGGTAGTCAGGAGCCCGAAAGTCTGACAACCAGTCTCAACAAGGGGTATCGTACTACCCAGTAACTGGTTTGTGGAGGTCAGATAGGCAGTCCCTCCATGTAAAATACTGGTATTCAGCTGCATCCGGTTAGACTGGAAGCCGAACCCAACATAGTTGGGGAAAGGCTAGGCATGACGATGAGCATACCTACAAGGATTTAAATATACCTCAGTAGGTATCGTTAACTTAGGTAGGTAACGTTCATTTTTACAGAAAAACGTAGTGAGTAACAGTTTACTCACTACATTTTTCTGTAAAAGTTAACGTTAAAATAAGTATACTGAAGGTCTACTACATAAGCACGAAATCCGTAGTTTCGAACGAAGTTACGGGCGCTTCCTTATTAGCCACGGACATCAGAATTCCAATTTCCGTCAAATATAAAAAAATAAAAAAAATAATCTAGGTTAAAAAAAAATGAAAAAATAAATAAATTAATTAAAAAAAAATGTTAATAATCAAACGTTCATAATCTAGGTCGCCAGCCACAACCAATGTCAAAAATGTAGGGGAATTAGAGGTATTTTTAACAGACTGAGATTGAGATCAGACTGTGAACGTTCTTAAAATTACGAGAACTGCTCCTTTCTTTTTTTTTGGGTGGGAATTTATCAAATAACTTCTCCCGCTCTGGGCGGAGCTGGAGGGCGTGTCAGACTTTTACTGACTAAAACCCACCCGTGTTCCTTCAGTTGCCTGTGCCAAGGGTCACGGTAACGCTTTCGAACAACCCGCGGCCCTGGCAAGCATCGGCCCCAGTGGACGTCAGTTGCTGGTGACATCTCTTTGAGGCGCGCGTGGAACGCAACGCGCCGTCGACTCGGGCCTGGTCCTTACCGAACGGCGAACTACGAGAACTGCCCCAAAGATTAGTTTGGGGGCCGACCTAAGAGTTAATGACAACACGATTTGACAGTTGTTCTTACTACCTATGTGTTTTGGCTCGTCCGAAAAAGAAAATTAAACGGGAGTACGGTTCCCTCCGATGTATCTAACTACTTTTGGATGGACTCGTGTCTTCGTTGACGGATTTAGAGAGTAGCCACCTGGAGTCACTGATATTTTTTTTTTTCTGAACATATCGTGTCTGTATTACTTTGTTGCAAAGGAACGTTATATTGTAGTATTCTCTTATAAATCTATCAGTGTCATTATTACAGAAATGTATTATGTAATAGCGTGCATAACGATCTAATGCTCCTAATTAGTCGGTTAAAATGAAAGTCAGCGTTGCTTAGCAGTAAAAGCGTAGATCCTTATCGTTCATTATCGTCTTCCGTTAGCGTTTACGGTTTCAATAATGCGGGCATTGAGGTGTTATAAATATGTAAAGCGATATCTATTATAATATTATCTGATCCCGATTTTTTTTTTTCAATAATGGGAAGCTGTAGTATTGCCAGGTGTCATTGGATATATTATTTGATGTTAAAACGAGAAATTTGACGCGGATGAAAAAGCTACCACCTAACCTTCATGCCGAACCTAATGCTTCAGCGATAAAGTTGAAAATCTATTAAAGAAATTTGACATATTGTAGTAGCTTGATGTGCTGTCGTCTGTACATTAAACAGCCGGTCGATTCTTTAAAAATCTCACCGTGAAAACGTACGTGAAGTAAGCTGTCATTGTCATCCCACTGGTGCTAGGGATTGACCAAGCATACATTTACAATTATAATCGAGATTTTAATAATATTTGATATGCAAATTCTATTGAATGATTTATATAATTTCAAAGCTAGTATTTTAGTTGTCAAAACATTACTATCTTGCGGGGTTTTAAAATAAAATAGCTAAACAGTTACTTAGAATCTCAAAGTGTTTTTTTTTTTTTTACCACAAAATAGTAATGTTTTGACTACTAAAATACTAACTTTAAAATTATACAAAATTATCAATAGAATTAGCATAAAATATATTATTAAAATTTCGATTATAATTGTAAATGTATGCTTGGGTTTACGCTGACGGCTCACTCCACGCTCACTTCACCTAAGTTTTCACGGTGAGATCATTACAGAATCGCACTGCTGCAATATCTATTGTCCAGTTCAACACTGCATAGAAACTGGTTATAGCAAGGATATTCTCATTTTATCATCTCTCTTGGCAGATACTTAAGTGATTGGTCATACACAGTCTTAGCTTTACATAATTAGGTTTACCTATAAAAATGTTATATAGGTATGTGTATAGTTATTCCATTCAATGACATAATTCATGCAAATCGCAAACAGTTATGCCTCGCTCTATTATGGATGAAAGAAAATGGCGTGCCTATTGCTAATACATGACTGGTTCCAGTGATTTTTAAGCGGACCTTTGTCAGCAAGTTATTACAGTAGGAACCTACTGTCCCGGTTAAGATAAAATAAGAGGGGCGCGTAGCTTATTTTAATGGACTATATTGATTTGAGCCGATTCCGTGGTTTTGCGTGACACTAAAGTGTTACTTTATGATTCGACGCTCATGTTAAACACACAGCCCAGGTACTGGGTAATATGAGATACCTTGGTAAGACTGGTTGTCAGACTTTCGAGCTTCTGACGACCCGGAACGACTGTCAAAGATCCACGAATGACAGCCGGGACCAACGGCGGTTAATTGGTATGTAAAAATGGTCACCCAACCACGGACCAACCGCGCCAAGCGTAGCTTAACCTGATCGATTAACCCGTGCGGCTGTTAATACTTAGCCACAAGGCACTACAAAATCAAACAAAACACAGAACATAAAATCAAACACAACACTTTTCAATACCAGAACCGTTAAATAAATTCAGTGTTAAACCTCGCGTTCACTTCTCTAACAAAAAAGGCCGTCAAATCTATCAACAGTTCAATGTAAACCTTTGCCACCTGTTAAACACATTACAAATTGCAATATTGCGGAAATTAGCAAGGAAATGTGTGAGAATAATGTTATTTTATATCGAATCGGACACGAACGTGCTCACTCACGTGTCACGTCAATTTCCTTACGAATTCGATAGCATTCGCGTTTTTACTGTCAAGGTTATGTAACCTTGTAACCATATTAATTGTTGTGGTTTAATTACACCTTAAGTATTGTTAATATTGAATGCTGAATGGGAATTGTTCAACGTTAGTTTGGAACTCAATTTATTTGTAATCATTTCAACCACGCGTCTAGAAAATGTGTTTGAAATTCAGTGTCAAACTTTAAAAATACAGTACGGTACTACGGTCACTAAAAGAGATAAGTACCAGGGTCGTCAGATATATTTGAAGTTTAGTAAGAAACTGATGGATGTTTTCTAATAGGAGAATGGGTAAGACCGTACCCAGACACAAAGTTAATCGTAGCATTATGAACTATGGCTATTTGGTAGTTTAATAAATCCTTAGACAGCATGTCTGAATTCACTTGGAGAAAAAAGATATGTGAGGAAATTAAATTGATTTAGTAAAGGGGAATATTTAACTTATCCCCTCAAAACTTATGGACCTGCTAATGGTGGACACTTTTTGAAATCAATGAACCTCTCAAAACTTTTTCGCTTCTAATCAAATCTACAGTCAAATTTTTTTGTTGGGTACGGAGTCTATATAATATTTCCCATTTTTCTGATTTTTTTTTTAAACATTCATCAGTTTCTTACTAAACTTGCACTATATCCGACAGCCCTGGTTACTTGGTATCTCCTTTGTTGACTGTACCTGCCTTATGAGAAGAACGGGGTAACCGACACGCTCCTCCCTCCGACACAAAAAGCTTTTCAAAACAGTTTTTGTCACGAAACGGTAAAAGATGATATTCCATTGTTGTTTTCCGACTTCCACGCGGGCCACAGGCGGAATTACGGGCGCAGCGAGCACCTAAGTCACGGCGCCAGCCACAATACGAATAATAATAATTACAAGTCTATAGCTATTACTAGTCTATACAACGTGTAACGTTAAATGCGTAAAACCTGAAAATAGTTTGATCAGAATAACGAGCAGAATGAATAAACCACTTTTTAATATAGGTCACATTTTTCAAAAAATCTTCATTAAAAACGTTGCCGTGTCTATTTATTAATAGGTCAAGAAAGCCAATGACAGCGCGGCGCAGCGGCCCGGTGACGACTCCTCCCTCGATGAAGCGTCGTCGCGGACGAAAGAAACGATCAGAATGTAAAACAGTAAAACTAAAACAGCACATAAAACCTTTACAATTTTTTTAATGACTTATTTTCTCTCTGAAATAGGTCAATTGAATTAAAACTCAGTTGGAGTGTCTGAGGTTTTGCGCATTTAACGTTACACGTTGTATACAGCATGATTTTTTTTTACCATCTCCAATTTTTTAGAGGGTATTCTATCCATGAATATGAACAACTTTCACTATGGAACCAACTCTGAGATCACGAAAAAAAAAATCAGCTGTTTCATACATTTTGGTCAAGTAGGTATTGAACTTTTGTATTAAACAGCTGATTTTGTTTTCGTAATTTCAGAGTTGGTCCCCTAGTGAAAGTTATTCATATTCATGAGTAGAACACCCTGTAAAAATTCAAAAGCCTGTAAAAAAAAATCATCCATTATATTATCTATTACCGATAGAAAAGCTTACTCCCGATACAGTGTTTGAATGGTTTCCGTTGGCCATATCATAAGCTGTTTCTTGCTAAATAAGGATCGCATTGCGCATGCCAACCAAACAAAGACGTTGGCTATGTTTTCGATGCCATTCCGGTAGATAACCATCTATACGATTGTCTGACTGTACTTAATTATGAAATTAAAAACTTTAATGAACGGTTCCGAAAGTATTGTAATAATATCATGGGTCAAAAATTTTAAAAAGTAAAAGCATTTATTAGAAAATTCCAATCATTTTTGTTATCATGTTGCCTAATAACTGGATTTTGGAGGTCAGATAAGTAGTTAGTCGTTCCATATAAAATTTCTAGTATCATGTATAGCATAGCGACATTCGGTTAGACGGAAGCCAAACCGGCCCCAATGTAGTTGGGAAAAGGCAAGGTGAATGATGAATTATTTGCGTTGCATACGAAAGGTTGAATTAAATAACTAACCTGTTACCCGTTTTTGGGCATTTTAATCAGTGAGAGTAGAGCAGGTCAACCTACCTACGTTCTTTATACAAGGTAATTCTAAACACCTGAATGCCTCCCTCACTCCCTGAAACCTGAGCTCGACGCCAAACTGGAGTATTACATCAACCAAAAACAAGAAGAAATAAGCAAAAAACTGACAGTTCAATTCAATTACTGGCCAGTACGTTTGCACAATAAAACTGTCTATTACTTTTTACAGAGATAACACTGCTGAGGATGACATAATAATAATTTGGAAGCGGAGTGATAGTTTGAATTTCAAAGACTATGTAGATAGTTACGTAAGATGGATTGTACACCGTAGATGTTGGGGGCGTCTGAACGAGGGAGTCAGGCGTCTAGATTCTTCAGTGATTAATGACTTTAAGGTACATCCCATCTTTGTTATTGAAGCTTTGCTAAATCTTGGTGACTCATATCAACAATCAACGTTGGAAGCAACGTTTTCTAATGTTGGAAGCTAACTCAATGTTGCTATTAAGACCAAGTTATGATTCCAATATCTATTTTCACAACATTTATCTGTTAGTACAACTATCAAAATAGAACAGTTAGCTTTAGTCATTCCTAAAGGCCAACCGCTCAAAAAATATTACCCTTTATATCGTATCACGTAATCACGTCTACAACCAACACTTTTTTCATAAACTACAAAAAGACCTTGAAATAATAAATAAAATCTAGTGGGTACTTATAATACGTGACCACAATGAATAGACCATGTGATACCACAGTAAAGTAAACGAATGGAGAATCTACGCGCCTGCCCGGGAAACACAAGAAAAACATACAATCAATTACGAGATAATTACGAGTTAGGCCAATCCGAATCCAAACCATGACGAATACGAGGCATGGACAAACCACGAACAAACAACTTGTATGAATAATCATGATTATTAAACCTGAAACAAGTTAATTTTATTTAATTTATTTACTTCTCCGTGTACTCTGGTGAACTCAACGCAATTAATTTGTGATAATAGGAGTCTAGTGAATGTGTTTTTAAAAAACAGTATCTACCTTCAAAGAGGAGTGAAGTAACCGAAGCAAACCACCTTTGCCTGAAACAGCAAGGTTTTTTAACTAGCCGTTGCTAGTGACTTCGTCTGCAATCCAGGATGAAAAGTATTCTATAGCCTTCTCCAGGTTATGGTCTGTCCATGTGCTAAATTCCATCTAAATCCGTTCAGCCATTTTAGCGTTAAAGCGTATCAAACAAAGAAACTTTCGCAATATAATATTAGTAAGGATTAGAATAGCACTCCATTTTTTTACTTCTCCGTGTACTCCGGTGAAGCGAAGCGTTGAATAAATAACTACTTATGAATTTATTTATATTCGTTAAGTCCGAGGCTTCCTCTTTCCCTTTCCGATGTTGCTACGATGCATATTGCTTACTTAATCAGTAATCGGTTATGAATGTAATCATAATTTATGTCAGATTTATTGCCAGCGAGCGGTGTCTAATGAAAGGAATAATTGAATGGAAATGTTCTTCGGAAAATGTGATTGATTGTAACGTAAATATAATATAATAACGCTGAAAAGTTAGTTTTGTTTTATTGTTTGAATGAGCTAATCTCTAGAACTACTTAGGAGCCGAAAATAATAAAGAAATAAAGTCAGAAAGAACCCTAAACGAAAACGCAGTAATAGCGCGGTCGTGATGTCAATATTTTAGGTAATTCATAATTATTTGTTCGGCTCAACCGAAGCGCCTGCCATCTAATCTCTTCACCACCCTTGGTTGACTGGTAGAGAATGCCTAAGGCATTAAGTCCGCCTTTGTACCTTTTGTGTGCGAAAAGCTTAAATAAATAAATAAGTCAAACCAATCGGATTTGAAAAAACTCACGCTACTATCCTCAGGAGCCGAAAAAAAAATAAGTGAGAATGAACGCTAATAATAATAATAATAATAATATCTTTATTTCAGACATACGTCCATACATTTTTAACAAGTGGAAAGTTAGTAAGGTTGTTAGTAGAACACATAAAAATACAAATAACAGGGTGTTAGTAATTTGTTAGTACAGAAACAAGAACAGTATATTATCTTACGAGTACATTCTGTTGCAGTCTATTTCCTATTTCTAAGTAAGTGAACACTCGCCCAGTAGACAGTAAACGGACCGTTTATTTTGCACGCTAACGTTCTGAGGACAGTGTTGGTGCTACCACGGACCCTGCTCATCATCGATGCGGTTCTTTTCCTAATTATGGAGAAGAAATCATCGATGAAGGCTGCCGCAAACATTTGTGAGGCACTGCAGTACCTGGGTTTCCTCAACACTGCCCTCAGAGCGTCATTGTACTGAACACGCAGGGCATTGCAAGCCCGCCGCGTATAGTTGATCCACAGACCGCACGTGTAGAATGACTGACAGAAGGCTCTGAAAAGTAACAGTTTTACATATTTTTTTTTTTACATTTTACATTTTTGCTAAGCGAACAATCTATAATAATATAATAACGCTGAAGAGTTTGTTTGTTTTTTTGTTTGAACGTGCTAATCTCTGGAACTACTTAGGAGCCGAACATAATGAAGATAAAAAGTCAGAAAGAACGCTAAGAGAAAACGAAGTAAAGCGCGGTCGTGACGTCAATGTTTTAGGTAATACATAATAATTAACCTTTTGACCGCCACGGACGGCTATAGCCGACAAACGAAAACGTGCCAAACATGCCACCGACGTCTACAGCCGACAAGAAAACGACATTTTTTAAGTACAAAATAAATATAAGATTTATTTTGTACTTAAAAAATGTCGTTTTCAAAAGGTTAAAAACACGTTTTTGGTCCTTACGTCCGCATTCTCTTGTTTAATTATTCCTATGACAAGAATAAAGACAAACTCTAAATCGAAATTCCGTAACTGTGGAGATATTTCATCACTCTAAATTTTCGCTTAATCGAGCCTAGAAGCATTCAGTTCTTTAATCCTAAAGAACTGAATGCTTCTAGGCTCGATTCAAATCACATTTATAAACTATAATACAACGTGTAACGTTAAATGCGCAAAACCTGAAAATAGTTTGATCAGAATAACGAGCATAAAATTAATTGAACCACTTTTTAATATAGGTCGCATTGTTCAAAAAATCTTCACTAAAAACGTTGCCGTGTCTATTTATTAATGGGTCAAGAAAGCCAATGTCAGCGCGGCGCAGCGGCCCGGCGACGACTCCTCCCTCGATAAAGCGTCGTCGCAGACTCAAGAAACGATCAGAATAGCCAGTAAAACTAAAACAGCACATAAAACCTTCACAATTTTTTTAATGACTTATGTTCTCTCTGAAATAGGTCAATTGAATTAAAAATTAGTTGGGGTGTCTGAGGTTTTGCGCATTTAACGTTACACGTTGTATATATACGGGTCTCAGGTATAATATCTATGACAGGCGGAGACAGGTCATTCAAGTTTATGAAACCACAGCAATCAATATATTGCACTATATCATAAGCTGAAAATTGTCCGTAGATTGACATGACGAAAGCTGATCTATATTCTTATTACTAGTATTAAGGATAATGTCCATACGCCATTTACCTGACCATAACTGTATACCTGCTTTGGGTTAGGTAATTTCTGGTATATAATAACAGTCGTGTGCAATTTATACTCTCCTTTAATAGATAATAATAATTCAACTCTAGATACATATTATAAAGGGAGGTAACTACAGAATCTACTGTAAAATATTCATCTCTATGAGCGTTTATTATGACTTCATCTTTACATGTATTTTTATACTTCATATGTGTATATATTTCTTCGCATTTTTTATTTGTAAGTCCACCGTCAATAGATCTCAATCTGCCTAGCCTTTTCCCAACAATTTTGGAGTCGTCTTCCAGTCTAACCAGATGCAGCTGAATACCAGAATTTTACATGGAGTGACTCCCTATCTGACCTCCACAACCTAGTTACTCGGTAACACGCTGATACCCATTGGTAAGACTGGTTGTCAAACTTTCGGGCTTCTGACAACCCGTAACGATTGTCAAAGATCCAAGAATGACAGCCGGTACCAACGGCTTAACGTGCTTTCTGAGGCACGGAGGAGTTTCGGCATGTAAAGATGGTCACGAATCAACGGACCGACCGCGGCAAGCGTAGTTGAACCCGATCGATCGACCCGTGCGGTTGTTATTACTTTGCCACGAGCTGCGCCGCCGTCAATAGATCTATCAATAAAAATCTCCTTTATTATCATTTAATCTTTTTTAACTAAGTAATACATCCATCCAAAATCAATCGACGCTGCATTATGATTTTGTTCACTGTCAATCATCATGATCGATTGTCCGCAGTTCTTTCAACGACCCGTGCAAAAATATAAATAAACAAAATCGAATAGATTTGCAGACATGGAGACACCGTAATCGATTAACGAGATACCTAACCGAAGTCTGTGTGATCTCATCAGGTATGAACCGTGGCCTTGACTGAGTAGTTACGTTGGAAGGTCATGCGCACGATTTGTCGACAACCTTATACATTATACTTACTGTTAACGTCAACTACTCAGTTCTCATTGGGTCTAATTTTCTAGTAATCGATCAGCATCTTCCTTGTTTGAAGTAGATAGTTTTTACTCTTCGAGTATTCTTTTGTATTGTTAGCCATGAACTCTTACTTTTAGCACATCATCTTCCTTCGTCATTATAGCTTCTTATTTACTACTAACTGACCCGATAGACGTTGTCCAATCCAAACAATATTTCATACTAAAATCCCTATAAAAAAAGAACTTTCACTTTTTCTTATTTTTCCACTTTCCGGGGAACTTTTAAAATGTTTCTTTCCCTATAACCCGATCCGGACTATTACGAACATTTTAAAACAAAAAATAGCCAAATCGGTCCAACTGTTCTCGAACTGTGATGCGCTTACCAGCGAACATCATTTCATTTTTAGGGTACCGTACCCAAAGGGAAAAACGGAACCCAATTACTCCCGTTCCGCTGTCCGTCCGTCAGTCCGTCCGAAGGCCTGTCACCAGGCTGTATCTCACGAACCGTGATAGTTAGACAGTTGAAATTTTCACAGATGATGTATTTCTGTTGCCGCTATAACAACAAATAACAGAAAACAGAATAAAATAAATATTTAAGAGGGCTCCCATACAACAGATATGATTTTTTTTTGCCGTTTTTATAGATAATTTATACATATAAAAGATTATTCAATAAAAAAATGTCAAGTTCCACGACACACTTTATGACTTACAAAATAATGTAGATTCAATGTGTAAACATTTACTGCAAAATGTTCACTTATCTACACTAGTCATCCAAATCGTCGTTTGCACGCACAACTATCCCATAGTTTCGCGTGTTTAGTTCTCGAGTTTCGAAACCGAACAAAACCAAAGCTGTATTATTTGCTTCAATTATCTCTCCGCCAAGATTCGATAATATGTATTTGTGTAGATAGGCCTATTATGGCAAAGAATGGTGCCAAGCCTTCTTCTGGCACTTCACGCATACGAAATAATGAACAAACTGGTGGCCTCAAATGTACTGGTTGTGTTGTATTTGTTTGCTTGACCACTTTAGCTTGGAGAAGCTTCTAGCTAGTTATTTCTAATATTATTAACAGGAAAGGTTTAACAACTAAAAAGTTTATTCTGGGGAAAAATAACAGCTTATGAGCGTATATGCCAAATATTGGTAAGAAGATTAAATAATTTTGTTTGATCACCAGGGGACTGCTTGCATCTGCGGGGTGATTGCGTAAAACATGTACTCTACTCGTATAGTAGTATAAGTAGTCAATGGTTTACATTTTGACAGTTCAACAACATTCATTGCGTTATTTTTGTTGCTGAGCAGACAAATTATCGAACATATGAAGCAATAGATCAGCACTATTGTTCACAATCAATCAGATTGTATTAGGTTGTCTCATAAATTATTGCCAGTTAAAAGACAAATTATTATTAATATTTTTTTATTAATAAAAATAAATTTAATCAATTATATAGTCTCCCTCGTTATCAACAAGTCAGTCATCTACTGGGCAACATTTGAATACCCTTCTCCCAAAATGAGGCAGGCTGGGACTCGAAAAAATTTTCAAGTTCAATTTTAATACTTCCAGAATTTTCGAATTTTTTTCCTAGTAAATGAAATTTAAGAGCTGGAAATAAATAAAAGTCTGAAGGCGCATGATCCGGGCTATACGTTGGATGTGGAACAGTCAGCCATCCTAGCTCCTCTAGCTGTTTATGTGTTAACTTGGCGCAATGAGGTCGTGCGTTGTCATGCAAAAGTTGGACTCCAAGTCATTTTGGCCGCTTAATGTTTAACATCTCTGTTAGTTTGCGAAGCTGCCGCGTATACAGATTGGCGTTAATAGTCTGATGAGATTCGAGGAGTTCCCAGAAAATCATTCCTTGCCAATCCCAGAAAACAGACAACATAATCTTACGACCGTGTTCATTAAGTTTAGGCTGGGCTGGTGGGTTTTCCCCGCGAGGAATCCAATAGGCATGACGCGTGTTAGTTTCATAATGTGTCCAGCTCTCGTCACATGTAATAATGTCCTTGAGAAAGTCTCGTCTGTGCGGACGAAGTAACAAACTTTGACAAATGGCTACACGAACGGCCCGTTCAGGGTCCGTTAACGCATGAGGTGTCCAACGTGACATCACTGTGTGATATCCCATCGATTTGAGATAACGATCTATAGTCGCGTGGGATTGTCCAAGCGCCTTCTCTAAATCGCGCGTACTATAGTCTGGACGTAGCTCAAGTTCGTGACGCAAAGCATCTTCATCGAAGCTGGTGGGTCGGCCTGGGCGAGGTTGATCTTCGCAGCTTATATCACCGGTGTCAAAACGCTTGTACCAGACGCGAACAGTCCGATCGCTAGTTATAGTACCCGGTCCAAATTCAGTGTTAATCTTTTTAGCCGTTTCTGTTGAAGAGACTTTAAGTCGATGCTCATATAGCATAATAGCTCGCAGTTGACGCTGATCCATTTTCACTAAAGACTAATTATTGCGTTGCGTCCGCGCCTATTTACACCCTCACCATAAAAGATACTCATCCTTACTAGAAAGATCTAGAAATTTCTTGAATTCACTTTAGTTTAAATACGAGAAAATTCGAGAAAAATAAAATATGGCAAGAACTTATGAGACAACCTAATAATTGCAAGTGCGTTACGCAATTAGGGTGCTGTACTTTTCTTTGTTTTAATGAACTTATTATCAGTACTATTCGAACTAATATCCATTTCATAATATTGGGCATAGACACAATTATTTTCATCTACCATACTCCTGTTTAGGGTTCCGTACCGATATGGTAAAAGATGGCAGACAGACTGAGTCGCATCATAAGGGTAAAACTACTAGCTGTGTGAAACTATTGCAAATTTCAAGTTGGTAGTATTAACTACCAACTTGAAATTTGCAATAGTTTTAGATGACGTTTGCCCAATTATTTTGCAAATAAGAAAGAAATATATTTCTTTCTTATGAAAATTTAAAACATTTCACGTTTCATAACCAAAATGTCCTCCTTCCTAACTACTCACAGGTTGCTTTGGGTGAAGCACAGTTGTAGTTTTTTCTGGGCACAGAACTATTTAGGTGCCTATATGAATGAAGCTCCTAATAGGCTCCCGGTTACTAAATTAATAAATATAATATAATAAATAAATATGGTACTGATAGAACGCGTTAGCTGCTTTTATGAGCGATAGTCTGGTATATGGATGGTATTAATGAACCCTCAAGAATTCAGTCAGTATTTAAGTAGTTTTTATTTATATATGGTGGTACGGAACCCTCGATGCACGAGTCCTACTCGCTCTTGACCGGTTTTTTTAATTATATAAACTAGACAAAATAATGTCATCAAGTGTTTTGATTTTCACATTACAATTTACTAGTCTACTGAGCTTGTTTTATGTGCCTTCTTCAATCATTCTCTCCCGAACTTTCGCATTTATATTACCTCCGTAATTTTCACTTTTCAAAGAAACAATAACTTGTAGACTCATAAACCAAACCTTCAATGTCATTAATTTAGCTGAGTTTTCTAAACTACCGTTTCCTAGTTAATCATTCCCGCTATTTCCCTCATTATGCAGGTCTGCAATTATATGCGTATCTGTGGAATAGATTATTTCTATGAGTATTTTAATGAAGTGCTTAACGGATGCGATCCGAATCTAATTGTTGGTGCGATGAGCTATTTACGTAACACAACACATTTAGAGAACATAATATGAAATACAGCTTAACACTGTTTCGTAATAGACCGAATATCAACATGTTTTAGTGATAAATTACTAGTTTGAGTACTGAGCGAATTAACATAGTTATTACACATTCAGAGTTGTTCCTATTATTTCAGTGTGATGGTTACTGTATATTTTAAAACTGACCTACTTTTCTTGTTTCTCTAAATCGTCAATGCAGGTGGTTGATTTGTCACAGTTGTAGTCAGCTGCGGTTTCATATTGTGAAAAATACTTCTTGTAGACTACACTTGCGGTTTGAAGAGAGTAAATAGACATATTGTGTCACTTTATTTCTTAACCGAATGAAATTTTTCCAACCGTTATTCGCACCTAACTTCCTTATTTGTATAAAATTCTCCCAACGTCAACTGAATTTTTAGAAGTGGTATAATTTACTTTAAATCTAGTTTGTTACGTTTGACAGTACAGTACACAAAAGGAGCCTATGCAATGCCTTCAATAATTCATGTATAAAGACCTCAACAATTCTATGAATTCAAAACAAATCAAATCAAAACATTGCATGTTATGATGATACTGTTACAAATAAAGGTGTGTTAAATTTATGGCGCGTCCATCAAATCACAGTTTCCCCTTGCACTTATGAATTGATAAGTAACGACCTTCTTGATACGATGGCATGAAGTCGGCCTCGGAGCACATTGAATATTAATGCGTTTCTACGAGTTTTCATTGCTGTAAACGACACGTCAATATAAACTGCTTTCTAGATTTTGCATTGATAATTTTGTCTCGAGAATTTACATATCTTCATCGCAATCAGTGTTTATTTAGATTTTCAAATGCTGCGATAGTGTTGAGTGCATCTTAGCGTTTAATGTTGGTTCTTGTTTTATTTGCTTTTGGCATTACTTTAACTCATATATGCTAATGGAATGTTTCGTAATATTGTCTTAAGCGTGCATAACAGCATTTTTATCACAAAAGCTTCTCTAAAGTCAGTAAGTGGCTCAGTTTTCCAGTTTCCTCAACTTTGCGGAAGTATCGTTTACATAAAAGTTTGTTGTTACTGAATAAATATGCGGTTTCGAGTTCAATGGAGTTGAGTAAATGGTTTGTTGGTAAACACTGAGCGTCCGTCAAAGACAATTGACCCACTTCAATCGAACCTATGTCTTGTCTTTGCCGATATCAATCGTTTCGAACAAAGAGTTTTAAACCTTATGTCAACTAAATAAGAAAGTTTTAACGAATAGATTCGTTTCATCGTTGACGAAACCCTTGTGGTACAGAAAATTTGGTTGGAGAAAGTAACACAAATTGGAATGACGATTAGCAGATACGGGTGCATTTTAAGTCCACAGGTGTGAAGATGGATTATCGGGCTATAATGATGAGGAAGAAATGACAATTCAGACCGTTTAGCGGTGCTATCATCAATGGTTCTCTAGAGTTTAGAGAATAATGTGAGAATTCGTTAAGGTCTCGAGTCTAGACGTTAACGAATTCGCACATCATTTTTGATAAAAGTCCTAGAAACTACGTGAATAAAGATAGCGAATTTGCTACAGCCCAAAGAAATGATGTGTTACTAAAGCTTTGTGTACAAAGATTACAATAACCCACTTTCTAAAGCCGACATTTGCGAGTTCCAATAAACAAGGCTTACATTGTAGCATACACGTTCTTTTTTGTGGAAACCAATATTTTTATCTACAATCAAGACGAGAATTCACAAAAAGATAGGTAGTCAGAAATTACTATGATCAGATCGTATTTGAAGGCGCAATCTTTCTATTTTTTATCGTCTTTATGATCGTACTAGCTTTCCCCCGAGGGAACTCGCATGGATATTGGAAAATATACCAGGGGGACGCAGGTACGCCCGGGGTTAGAAGTATTATTATGTGTTAATCCAGTTTATGAATCTATATCTCGACTGCCGCAACAAACACTATCGAAACTGCAAATCACGTACTTCAAAGGAGAGCAATTCAAAGTTGTAATTCGATGCAAAATATTTTGTATTATTAACTTCAGTAAAATTATATAATATATAACTTTACTGAAGTATATTATATTCTATTTCTATCTATTTTCATCTGATATTTTGCATCGAATTACAACTTTGAATTGCTCTCCTTTGAAGTACGTGATTTGCAGTTTCGATAGTGTTTGTTGCGGCAGTCGATCTGTGTGCCAAATTTCATCAAAATTCAGCTGTTTTTGAGTGACTGAGTAGTAACAAACACCCAAACTCTCGCAATTATAATATGAGTAGGTAATCCTACCAATATTATAAATGCGAGAGTTTGGATTTTTAATATTTTTACAAATCCTTAGCTTAGCAAATTGAAGTTTTTATTAGCAATTTTGAAGCATTCATAATAAAAATACCAATTATTTCGTAAACATAATTACCAAGCTACATGTTCCATTTGTAACATTAACTGTCAGTTGTCCGTGAATCGTTACTACTCGTAGTCATTAACCGAAGGTTCGGCGACGTGTCGTAACACTGGTTAGTGGTTACTGGAATGTGATCATGATTTACGAGTGTGTGTCTCAACGTTTGTTTTATAGCTGTTGAACCACTGGTTTGAGTTCGAAGTAACTTTACGTTTTGGTTTTTATTTCTTGGTTAGTTTGAACGGATTTCCTTGTTATTTATAGAGACAGTTTTCCGGGTGGAAAGTTGATTAGAGGTATTATTTTATTTCTTATTTTGTTATTTTTATCTTAGGGGCTCTTATTTTATTACGTAAAACGATTTGAGGTGGGAGGGGGTCCAAACAAGTCTTATTTTGTCTTACGTGGGAGTGAGAGGGGTCTAAGCTGTTCTTTACGTAAGATCGCAAAAGCAAGCAAAAATTATAAGTTTTTAATTTTTTTCCTAATTTTTCTTTGCAATGTTGGTAGATACGTGGTAGATACTAATCTTACTTAAGATTAAAAAGGGGGAGGGGGTTCAGAAAGTGGTCAAAATTATCTTACGTAATAAATGAACGGCCCCTTATCGTATGCTGCACCGGTTGAAGCCATCACGTCAACGCTGGCTATCGCTGGAAACAGCGCTGGTGTTCCGTCTCGCATGGGGTCGTAGAGTTATGCTACGCGATGGCCGTTTTGCGTGGACGTGACGCATATTTTCCCCCAACATATTCTATTTTTGAGTTTGTGTTCTTTCTCTGCGTCATGTTCACCGCAAATAAACGTATTTTCTTTCTTTCTTTCTTTGTCTTGATGGAAAAAATAAAGCGAAGTTGGAAACTTAAATTCATGATTGTGTAATCTTGACTTTTAATTTCAGGACATGTTGGTGGAAACAGAGAATTAATACCTACTTAGACACAATGTAAGCTTATTTAAAACTCTTGGTGTCAGTATTTTCCTTACAACTTTTCATATCTAATAGATCTTCAATTCATGATTGAAGATCTATATGAAAAGAGTATGAGAAAGTTATTAAGTAGACGAAAAATGTTTTAAATTAAAAGCCATCGTGTAAGCCAACAGCACCATTAACAGCCACCGACGATTTACAATACCATAAATCTCCATAAGCCGTAACGCATAATAAGTTGGCAACAGAAATTTTCTTAATAATAAGTAGTATGCCGTATAACAGGAAGCAACGGTTGGCAATACGGCACGATACTCAACAATGCGAAGTCTCAGAAACCCAACTTGGAACAAGAACAAAACTATTCTTTCTACTAACCTAGAATTAGACGTAGGGACTGCTCCATTGGTCCAGTGGTCGCAACCGCTATAGCTGAGCATGAGGTCCGGGGTTGGATTCCCTGGTCGGGCAAAGTGTTATTGGGTTTTCCATTAGGAATTTCTCAGTAACAGCCCTGAGTCTGGATTGGTGCCCGTTTGACGGCAACAGGCTCGCCCCATATACCCCCTACAATATACTTAACTGGCGAACTGTGGGCGTTGGTACCTAGTATAGATCATCTCTGCCGAACGCTTCGGGAAAACATACGTGATGTTATGTTATGTGTATCGAAATCAATTATAACGACAACCGTTTACGATCCTTTCTAGATATTGAGGGAGTTCCATTGAATGACACAATGGAACTCCTTTAATTTACATAGTGTTATCTTTCTTAACTACGGATTCATATCTGTAGCTAAGAAAGTGACGTCAAACTAAAGCCTTGTCTTATTCCTTTACTAGCAGTGCGCCATGGTTTCACCCGCATAAGTTTCAATCCCGTAAGAATATCGGGATAAAAAGTACTTTATGTATTAATCCTCGTTATACACTATCTGTGTGCCAAATTTCATCCAAATTTGTCCAGCCGTCTATGCGTGAAGAAGTAACAAACATACAAACACACTCACAAACTTTCGCCTTTATAATATTACAAGTGGGTTCAGCTTCATCTTCTTCTCTTGATACAAAAATAGCTCTTGCCGTCATAAAAATAAAAGTCAAATTGAAAGAAATGTTTACAAGGTAAATGGCTGATGCTCCAATGAATACTGAACCTTCTTTTTGTCTTTATTTCATGATGTCAGTAACAATTTCCTAGCAAATTGAATGGTGACGTGAAACAGGCGTCGCGTGACGACTCCGTAACGATGTTGACAACAAAATACTGTTCAGCAACACTCATTGAGTAAAGAAATTTATGGAGAGATTGTTTTTCTGTTTGTATTACTATTTTATTTTTGTTCTGGGTTTTATAAATCGGCCCGTAATAAATTACTGGATGTATCGATTGATGTGTTTTCGGGCTCCAGATGGGTTAGTCAATATTAAAAAATTCGTCAGTACCTATGTACGAAAAATCAGGCAGTGGTGAAAACCTCTATTCTGGTAAAGTCAACAGCGCAGTATTTTACAATTTTGCAAGTAGGCACTTATAGGTAGTAATATCTAGGTACAAGCTAACATCAAGGTATAACGTCACGTTTCGTTCACATGCAGAGTGGGCAGAAGACCAAACGGAACCGGAAGAGGACGTGGGTTGCATTTGTAATCACTTTATGCAGAGGTGTAGAACACCTATCTAACCATTTTACTAGATTATCTCTTACAGTGACTGCATGAAATACTTTCGTGTTCAGCACGTAAACGTTTAAAATCTAATATACTCCATCCAATTAATTCTAGTTGCAAATATTACGTAGCCTGATGAAATATTTATGTTCTGTCAAGTCGTAACTCGTAACATAACTGGTCTTCAGAATTAAGAAATATACACGAAATACGTCATAAAAACTTACATCTGACAGACAGGCCAATCAAATATACGTGTATGTTCTCACCTGTACAAATACCAATTAATTGTCAAACTTCACAACACCTAATTACATGCAGAAAAAGTCTTTGCAACGAAACAATGCAGCGGCCAAAAAATAAGGTATTGTATACGATCATAGCGAAACCCTATGCGCAAGAGTCAATCGTAGAGGTGGTTATGAATATAATGCTGTTTCTATTCCTGACAGAGAACGATAAAATGACAGTGAAAAACCAATGCTAGAGAGAAGAGACGATGTCGTAGGTGAGAAGCTACTACATAAATTTAAAAAAAGCCGACTTCCAAAATAACACTACAAAGTGAAAAATTATTTCGGGAGTCGGTGGCTTTGGATCAGTATTTTAGTTTTTTTGCCACCGACTTCTGAAAGTAAAGTTATTTTTCACTTGGTAGGTAGTGTTATTTTGGAGGTCATAATGATGATAAATATCATAAAACGAACAGAAGTTATTATTATTCCAT
The DNA here is from genome assembly GCA_949629135.1 of Eremobia ochroleuca. Taxonomy (NCBI): domain Eukaryota; kingdom Metazoa; phylum Arthropoda; class Insecta; order Lepidoptera; family Noctuidae; genus Eremobia; species Eremobia ochroleuca. Next base: position 10,593,400 of record OX451398.1, read on the forward strand.
TGACAAATTAAATACTTTTTGGTATCTGTTTCAAAGGATGCCTCATATTCAATAGACAACTCCATGCTCTATGCACGTACATTCAAGTGTGTATGGCTATGTGAAGCAAGGCGATGGCATCGCAAGCGCAGACGACCTTGGCTCCATATTTATAATTGCACGTAACATTGTCCCGCGAGGTATTTCATTGCTATGCCGATAGAATCACTGATCAATGATAACACTTACACCAACCTGCACCCATAATAAGCCATATTATGACTCCTTGGTCATGTTAAAGATGATAATTATGATATTATGTTAACATTATCATAATTTACGCAGCTTTTTATATCTGTTGCTTATTATTCTATAAGATTCAAGATAACGAGTTCGAAATTCTATTGTTTTATTTTACCACTAGCTTCCGCCTACGGTTACGCCCGCGTGTTTTGTGGATAAAAAGTAGCCAATGTCTATCCCCAGGGCTCAAAGTATCCCCATACCAAATTTCATCAATCGGTGCAGCCGTTTCGGAGATTAGCCGGAACAAACAGACAGACAGAAAGACAAAAAAAAAAATATGCAAGTACCGTCACATTTTTTTTTATAATTATGCATTTAGTAAGCGGTTATTTTGACAATACAAACAGACACTTCAATTTTATTTAATTGTATAAATGAATTATCATCATCTGCCTAGGCTTTTCCCAACTATGTTGGGGTCGGCTTCAAGTCTAACCGGATGCAGCTGAATACCAGTATTTTACATGGAGCGACTGCCTACCTGACCTTCACAACCCAGTTACTGGGTAATACGATACCCCTTGGTAAGACTGGTTGTCAGACTTTCGGGCTACTGATGACCCGTAACGACTGTCAAAGATCCACAGAAAGACAGCCGGGACCAACAGCTTAACATGCTTTCCGAGGCACGGAGGGGTCTTGGTATGTGAAGATGGTCACCCATCAACGGACCAATCGCGGCAAGCGTAGCTTAACCTGATCGATCGACACGTGCGGCTATTATTACTTAGCCACAAGCCACATTTACTTGTATAGATTATCACAGAATTCGAACTTCTAGATCCTCCAATCCATGATGTACTTACTTAGATTATGAGAAATGTTATTATCATATTTCATAAAATTTTAAAAAATAAAATTCAAATTTAATTCAATTCAAATTTCTCTAATCTTGTGATATAACAGACAACAATCTTCGGACATAACGAGGTCAACCATGTTGTATCATCGCCTTTACAGTCAAAAGGTCATACGAACCCAACGGTATATTCCATAAAAAGTTCCGTTATTATTTTCTTCGCGATACCAGCTTGTTATGGAATCTCTCAATGACTTTGTCGTTTTAAATCCTATCTCCGTTCGGCGCTATTAGGGTTCCGTACCAAAATGGGAAAAAGGAATCCTTATGGTGCGACTCTGTCTGCCTGTCTGCACGTCTGTCACAGCTGGATATCTCAAGAACTACTAATGCTATCAACTTGAAATTTGAGTTCTAGATGACGTTTGCTCAACTGTTTTGTAAATAAGAAAGAAAAAAAAATATTTTTATTTTTTGCAACAGGGACTGAAACATTATTCGCGGGTCTTAAAAATTCGAAGTGGGGCTACTAGGGTAATGTGGGGGTATCATATGAAAGAGTGCTATTTGCACATTCTTCTGAAGCATTTTTTTTTAGGCCGCATAGTTTTCGACTTCTGATGAAAAATGTAATAACCCTTCCTTGGCAGTCGGGTAAAAAAGAATACCGTTCCCCCCTTATCTCCAAAGTTAGCATAGAGAAAAATCTGAAATTATTCTGTGATACTCGTAGAAGTTTATGTAAAGATTACAGGAAAAATAAAACGATTTCTCTAAACATCACACTTTTTTACCGTGGTGCCGCACTTCATTAAAAAAAATTCCTAAGGGGCCTCTGCGAGGTGGCTTCGGCCCCTCGTACGCCTTCCAAAGGATCGGTACCCCGTGGTCCCGAGATATGTAAAAACATAAAAACAAATAATAATAATGTGCCAGTATTATCAACATTATTGCTGACAAGGTAAATACGAGCTTGCTGTGTGGTCTATGAATATGACCCCATCGTTTACGTGGGCGGGCTTTATCAAATGACATGTGACAGGATACGGTAAACATTGATAGATCTGTGTAGAATTATGACGTCATTGCCACCCCTTGCTAAATAGAAGGGTTCGAATAACACTGTCTTACTGCGTATAAATTAATTTTAATGTTTACCCAAACACAACATCACGCCTGAAATCCCCGAGGCAGAGAGGTTAGGCAGAGGTGTACTTATACCTTTTCTTTTTTATTTAGTTTTTAACTTTTCTTGCTGATATTTTCCAGTTTCATGTTTAGCTGGTGGGCATTGCCTGCCTACCCTGAGGAGACTGAAACAGGCCCGTAACAGTAGAAGTTCAATTATTTAGCGCAAAATGGCAAATGCATACCTCAATAGTACAGTCGCTACTGGTGACCTAATTGGTTGAAACCAGCGGGATAATCGCGTAACACACTATCAGTAGCAATGGGTTTCATTATGACAGTTCAACCACATTCGTTGCGTTATTTACGTTGTTGAGCAGACATTTTTCGAAAATATGGAGCAATGGATTAGCAATATGCTTCAAAATGATTCAAATTGAGAGTAATAGTGTGTTACGAAATTAGGGTGCTGTAAAAAAAGATTGGGCAAATTGACAAATTGCTGTAAATTTCAGGGTATATTGACGCTACCTCACGATGTCTATATCTCAAGTCTGACTAACTAGTCTCAACAAGAGATATCGTATTACCCAATAAATGGGTTGTGTAGGGATATGCAGTCGCTGTATGTAAAATACTGGTATTCAGCTGCATCCGGTTAGACTGGAAGCCGACCCCAACATAGTTGGGAAAAGGCTAGGCAGATGATGAAGATGACCCATGCTTTGACATTATTAATGTTCAAAATCAAAGTCTAATGATTATTCATGAATCATAAGGTGAGGTAACTGGTGTAAAATTGCCTTTTTCGTCTTTGCTTTTCATATTCTTTGATATTTCATTTTTTATCTTGTTAGGTATTAGTTTCTTTTGAAATGTCAATGTGATCCGCAGGTCACAGATAGACAGGTATATTATGTTCCATATGCAAATGAAAAGGATTCCATTCTAAGGATAGTGATTTCGCAATGAATGATGTAGTTAACGGGCAACTTAAATATTTATTGCGTAAAACTTGACCATACAACTGACTTCTAAATCATTTATAATTATCTCGTTAGTTCACATTTTATGGGAGCTATGCGTTACCAAATAATTACTTTACTAGCTGCGCTCTGCGGTTTCACCCGCATAAGTGTCGAGCCCGAAGGAATATCAAGATAAATAGTATTATATATGTTAATCCTGGTTCTGGTCCTCTTACCCACTATTTAAAATTTAACTAGGCTTTTTTTATTGCTACTAAACATATACCTTCGAAAATCCAAATTCAGGCAAGCACTATAACCATTTCAAAAATAAAAGATTAAGTACCTAACTCAGTCAATTAAAGATTTCAGTATCTTCTTAATGCATCTTTTTTACATAAAATATCGTCCGATAGCCAAACCTCCAACTAACAGACACCTTTTAAAGCGAAGTAACTAAATATTTTCCATATAAAGTTCAAGTAAAGTTATCGGCTAGTGAGACGCCGCACCTACTCGGATATATTTAACCCACATACGAGACGTTACGTCTAAGGGCGTGCCCTTATGGGCCTCTTGCAGTCGAAGGCTTCGTACTAATTATCACTATTATCGCTTCACTGGTTTGTCGGTAACCCCTACCTACTGTTTTTATACCTCTATGAGATTTTGATTTAAAAATAGAAATAACATAATTTGTCATAGAAATATTTGCAAAAACAAATCATGGAATGTGGGTGTTTGAAGCGGAATGATACCCATTATTTAATAATCTACGAATATATTAAAATGCACATCACCACTGTTCTCAAAATGGTGAAGGAAAACATCGTGAGAAAACCGGCTTGTCCTAGAACCTAATTCGAAGACATGTGACTCCCACGGCCCACCGACATTGGTCCCGCGTGGTGGATTATGACCCACTCCTGCTGACAGAGAGAAGGCCTATGTCCCAGCAGTGGGACAATTTTAGGCTAATTATGGTATTAAAATGCACTTTTGATATTTTCATCCTCATTAAAGGCATATTTTTAATATATCCCTTCACATATAACAACGATGCCTTCGGAGAAACATTCTTCCATTGATTGCCACCCATAATTCACAATAGGACATTCTTGATTCTCGTGTGGTACGAGTATATTACCATCACGTTTAGTATGTGTGTCGTCCGTCGGAATGTGTGGGAGTGGTACGTTTGACTCGAAGCGACCGCTAACAACCGCGCTAAGTGTTGTACCACGATCTATACATCAGTCGTGCTCGGCACGTGAATTATAAATGGATGTTAAAAACATAACAGGAATTCAATCAGAAAATAACGATTAAAGAAGCCCGCGAAAAATGAAATAAATCAGTAAAGGCGGGCCCTGTCAAATAAAACCGGACAGATGGAATCTTTCTGGCTGTTTTATTGAAACGTGTCAGTTTTGAAAGAATATTTTTATGTAGAAAATATTTCGACGGTAATGATGGAAATAGAAATAGTCATGTAGAAAGGGTCTGCTACTAATTTAAATGTTACTTACGTAGGTTGCTGTCGCATCACAGAATAAGAAAATAAATAAACATGATGAGAAAGTTACGGAGACAACACACACAGTTACGAAGTTTGTTGCCCGTTTTTCTTCATAGGTGCGTTGGAATGGGCAACCGGTTTCAACTTTCTGACTGACTGACCCCTTGACAATTCAAAAGTACCTGCAATTGGTATAGCTATACAAACAAATAAATATAATTGAAGTGTCTATTTGTAATGTCAAAATAACAGCTTTTTACAGAATTCATATGAAAGTAGGTAGGTATACGACTATCATCATCTGCCTAGCCCTTTCCCAACTATGTTGGCTTCCAGTATAACAGAATGCAGCTGAATACCAGTATTTTACATAGAGCGACTGCCTATCTGACCTCCACAACCCAGTTACTGGGTAATACGATACCCCTAGGTAAGACTAGTTGTCAGACTTTCGGAACTCTGACTACCCGTAACGACTGTCAAAGATCTACGAATGACAGCCGGGACCAACGGCTTAACGTGCTTTCCGAGGCACGGAGGGGTCTCGGTATGTAAAGATGGTCACCCATCCACAGACCAACCGCGGCAAGCGTAGCTTAACCTGATCGATCGAACTGTGTGCCTGTTATTATTTAGCCACGGGCCCCTCAGAAAGTAGGTAGGTATATACGATACTTTAAAAAAAAACATTTTTATTTTTTATTTTTATCTGTTGGCTGTCTGTTTATTCCGGCTAATCTCCAAAACGGTTGGACCGATTTTGACGGGACTTTCACTGACAGATAGCTGATGTTATAAGGAGTAACAAAGGCTACTTTTATTTTAGAAAAAAGGTTAGTAAAGATATAATTGTTGTTTTCCGACATCCATCTCGACGCGAACGAAATCGGGGGACCGCTAGTTTAACATAAATGCTTTGAGTTTGACAATACATTGTACAACCGAAACGTCTACAGAGTTGTTCAAAACTTTTACCAACATGGTAAATCTCTCTTGTAACATATAACCAAAGTTGTCCAATCATTCTTACGTTGTATGCAGGTTGTATTGTATACATACCTATACACTAAGCAGTCACGCTTCCAAGCAAATACCGATGTTTTAAATGTCAATTTGATTGCAAACATCGAAGATTCCACAGACCTTGCAGTCAAACCTTATGTATTACGAAACCTGTTTGATGTGCACTCATAATAAATAAACAATACATATCTTTACGTAATTACTGTATACATAATCGACTCGTAATTATAATAATACTCGAAGGACCTAACACAAATAGAGACGATTACGGCGTAAAGTCTCCTAGGACAGAATGCAAGCCTGTTATACTCGTAAACTATCGGATGATTTTCACACAATTCTTACACTGCCTTCAAGAATGATCTTAGTTTTGGCTAGCCCAATTTAGATTTCCTATTGGTAATCAATACACACTAAAAATAAATCTTCTTCTTAGCGTGTCGATGCTAATCTAAATGGACTCGCCCTAGTATTCGGCTACCGCGAAACGCACTGCGACATTCTTTGCTTCCAAGAGACCCATCGAGATGAAACCCAGAGCTGGCCACACTTCCCTGGACTTACGCCTATGGCCGAGATCTGTCACCCGAAGAAGCGCGGTAACGCAGTGTTTGCTGCTCTCGGCGTAAGCATACTATCCATCAAGTGCTCAAACTAAACAGACACAGAAACTGTTTTATCGATACTTGGTTCATTATCATATTTGTGAATCGCAAACTCAGCCAGGACCGTTGAGAAGACCACTTCCCCTCCTATCCAGAGAACCAGTTCCTACATTTTCATTATCATAACATAATCAGCCTGAAATACCACTGATAGGACACAGGCCTCCTCTGAAATGCCTTCTCCTCCTTCTGAGAATGAGTCATAATCCACCACGAGGGCCCAGTCCAGGATGGTAGATGTCACATGTCTTCTATTTTTTTTGGTTCTAGGACATGCCGCTTTCCTTTACCGTTTTGAGAGCAGTGGTGACATTTCCATTCATTTATTTATTTAATAATAATAAAAAAAATGTAATAAATAAAGCTTTGCTTGAGTACGTATAGTTTTTTATTGTATTTCTTGGTATATTGGCGTTGCTAGCTGACATATGGCAAATAATTTAATTTAGTGTTCTCTGTCTTGTAATATTAATTACTTTGCATACCTTGTATTGTATTCAGTCAAGTATTTTTTAACTGAACAGACAGCTGTGCTGCTGGGGAGTTTGTTGCGCCACTTCTTCTTCCCAGCGAAAGCACTAGGAAGTGGTGAAGGGCGGGCGTTTTGGGGGACTGTCTTTTGTAATTTTGACTTTCGAAAAGTGCTGATTCTCAGCCTAGTTTGAATAAATGACTTTTGATTTTGATTTAGAAAGTAGGTGCAAAAACAGTTGATGGTTAAATAAAATTAAATGTCTCTAAAACATAACACAAGTTGCTCAGTACATATTTTATTATATCTTCATATCGTTCACGCTTTCGAGCCATCAGCAAAGCAGATCAGTAAGTGGTACAAGAATGTGTCCGATGATTCCAATGATGCCCGTGTCTGATGATTGTTAGTTTATAATGTAGGTATACTAAATACCAAGTAACTGACAGTTAGCACGCTAGACTAAACTACAGGCTAGCGGAAAATTAATAACATGGAGTCGAAGTGAAGATATCTTCATGATTTGTTGCTGGTACAAAAAATGTTTAGACTGGTAGTGTCTTAAGAGCTTTGAGTTTGTTTCAACCTTTCTTCTCCGAGTAGGAAACGCCGACCTCTTCTAGTTTTTAAAATATGGTTGACGTGAAAAAATGTTTGTACAAACCTACTTACAGAAATAAAATCATTTATCTGTTATCAAGAGGCATCTACAGGCTGGAATTTTATTAGTGACACTGGTATCTACATAATTCACCCACATACTATGTGAGTTCTTTTTAACCCACTTAAGGCACAATGGAATGCATGCTACATCCATACTTTTGTTTGAAACCGTGTATAAGTTACATATACAGGGTGTAACGGAAGGGGGGTATCAACCCTGAAGGAGGTGAATGTGCTCATGAAACTCAACAACTTTCCCCAAAGAACATAGGTCGAAATATGAAAAAAAAATTTGGCCCTCCTTTACAAAACTGACTACCAGCTGATTGATTTACTATGGGAGGGCCAAATTTTTTTTTCACACACAAATTTAATTTTTTTTTTTCATTTTTTTGACATTCATTCACACACTCCGTCCGTCCTTTCATTGGTCTTCCCCCACTCTTATAGCCATCCACATTTATACTCCATTCACTTTTATTCTTGCTATACCTTCAATTATGATGTGATCAATTGTCCATTTATTTATTCTCAGGAATCTTTGCCTCAATTTGAACAATTTTCTGCTCGTTGAAAGAATTCAATGAACCGCATACATAACTTCCGGCTCCAATACCTGCATGTGCTAAACAATTATCATACAAGACTGGAGAATGCAATGAATTTTTCACGCCATTTATTGTCTATCAACTGGTTGAGAAATTAAATCCTAATACAAAAACCACATTAATGCAATGTGTTCAAAGCATACACCTGAAGTACTATTAGCAGTTAGTGGTAACGGTGCGGTCAATGAAGTCACCATTAAAATGTGTGGGTAGGTGGGCACACAACCGTCCATTACACGCTGTTTAAAGACGATAAGCGGCGCAAGCGCTGCTTTTCTTTTTCTAGTTGAATGTGTGGGGTATGCTGGCGGGTTAAGTGGTAGTCTATTAGTAAGCAGAATTGATTAGAATGGTGGATTCATTTTCTTTTAATGTTATGTGAGAAATATTATTACTTGAGTCCATATTGTAGGATTTTCAGAATTTGCAGAACACCTCTATGACTAAATTACATTATATGATAGGTATCCTGGTCAGCTAATTGTAAAGTCATTTCCATATTTCGACAATAAGGTCTTGCGCATAATGTAGTGAAACGAGGAGCATTAGTGTCCCAGTGGTAACAACTGCGAATTACGAGTTGTATGACGTAGCTTCGAACCCAGACAGTCGCTTTACTTTGTGTAAATTATTTCATCACCACTGCTCTCAAAACAATGAAGGAAAACATCGTGAGGAAACCCTAGAACAAAAAAATCGAAGATATGTGACATCTACCAACCCGCACTGGGCCCGCGTGGATTATGACACTCCTTCTCACCGAGAGGAGGCCTGTGTCCCAGCAGTGGGAACATTATAGGACGATTGTGCATAATGTAGAGTTCTTTTGATGGATATAGTTTCATGTCGTCGAAAATAGATTAAGATGCTACTGCTCTAATGAAGTAAAAAGTAACATCCAGATGTTATGTCATTTGTTTGATGTGTTCATCAGAGACACGTGGCTCTAATTCTATTCAATTTCCGCTCCAGTGCTACAACCCATTAAGCGTTCCCTACATTCACTGTTTGGAGTTGTTGCAGTGTATAGTATTATAGTTTATATATAGACTCGGTTTTGGTCGTTTTGGAAATTGATTCGATACTGTGAAAATATGGAATCCTAGTACTTGTTAGTAGCCTTAAAGGACCATAATTGTCCGACGAAGTATCCCTAGTATACTGTAGGATAAATCTTGCGTCATCAAACTCTAGGAGCACCATGTTTGGTCAAGTATGGTGGATGGGTAACCCTTTCCGCAGGTTTAAATATGATAAAATAAATTTTAGTTTCGGAAACAAACATCTTGTGATTATTTTTTTTTTATTTCCTAATGTTTATAATATCTACTTACCGTTTCATTGATCTCTAAATATATTTTAGTCATTAAACTTCCTAAAGCGTTGGTACTTCAAAGTAAACGTTTTTATTACTATTGCACGTCAAATCTTTGATGTTTCTAAACGGTAGTGACCAAGCTACATGTTAAGGAACTATTAAGTCTGTAAGTGTATTAACAAAATGTTTCAAAACACCTATGTTTACATATTTTATAATTTTTATGTACTTAGTTACAAAACTGTGAAAACGGCTTCTGAAAAGTTCAAACTACAGTCATTTCATAATTATGTTAACTCTGATTTTGCATCTCTGTCAAAATTATAGTGATCTTTATTTTCATTGCGATACGGTTGCTGTTAGATTGCTGCTATTAACAAGTATGTCAAAATCACAGTGATCTTTATACTTCTTGCAATAAGGTTGGTATTGGGTTGCTGCTATCAGAGGTGAAATAACTGTGAAAGGACTGTACTTACGTGCTTAAAGTTTAGAATATTGACACTAATATTCAAATCTTAGGTCGAATTTGATTGACGCAATGAACAGTTTTTTAGGGTTCCGTAATCAACAACCCATCCGTTGTTAGTCAGATGTGTGCTTCCCCCCCCCCCCCGTCCCCCCGCCAGATAAATGGTTGTTTTTGGATATGTGAAAAAAATCGTGGTAGCAGTATATAACTCAGTTAAAAGGAAACTCTCACAGCTAAGTAGGCTTTACAATGTTATGTTTGTTCTGAGAATAAATTCATTTCAACTACGGAACCCTTCATTGTGCGACAAGCACTTGGCCGGTTTTTTATTGTATTTGACTTTAAAATAATATGTGAAGTAGAAGCCGATAGGTGGTTGGCAGCGTTGATCAAAATTAACGGGACTCTCTTAAATATATTAGCAAACGGGGGTCAAACGTAGTGAAAAATATTTGCTTTGTAATTAAGGGTATGTAAACAGCACGTCTGGCTGTTTAAGATTACGAAATATCTTGGCTTAATAAAATACCAAAGCAAGCATCGGAATTAGGGCGCTATTTATCTACCTACTTAATATTCTACACGGAGAGAAAAATCTTAGAAAAATTACTGTGCTGTCTCATAATCTGAGTGCGTTTGAGTGGTAATGGAAAAATTACCATGCTAGCACAGTAAAAATTCTTATGCATATGTACAGTAAAATTTATTGGACAAATAGTGAATTTTGCCCAATTTCACTCAGAAAATTTTCTGTAGATGTCACTTGCAATCACTTTACAGTGACGAGCAGTGATTTTTCTAAGAATTTTCTCTCCGTGTACGGAATATCCGTTACTTAAATATTGGAACATATACTTATTTCATTTCATCTCAAAGACCTATACAGAAAAATAACTCAATATTGTTACTGTGTTCAACCTCGTCGTTATGTGTATCAAACCCAGTATCCGTTCATTGTACTTTAATATGAAACGTATATTATTATATACTAAGTACATGGTCCATTTCCTCCGATTCTTCCTAGCCCCGCCCACTCTCGGGAGGACGATTACCTTTAGGAGGTCATCGCACTTCACTCTCTTTGAGAAAGGACGGATGCAGGCATTTAGTTACAGCCCGTTCACATCAGCTGTCCGATTTTTCAGTTTCGTTGATTGAAAGATCGGTTTTTTATTATTTTGACTAATCCGGCAAATATATTATGTACTCGTATGATTTTGCTTATGAGAGTCGAATTGGTTGGTTCTTGCTTTGAAGGAAGTTTCTTCTACCATTTATTATTATTCATCAATCAATCATCCAACTGGTAGTTAGCACGACTTTTTTAGTCCAGCAATAGAAAAACTTAGTAAAATTACAAATAATTTCCTTTAAAAACAGGTGGTTTGACAAGTCTTTATTTCGCGAAGAAAATACGTTTTATAAAACCGTTCTCCAGTGTAAAGATTCTCCGCGGTTCGACTCGCGTTGATGTCTACGTGTTCGATTTTTTGCAGATACCTACGAATAGAATTTTTGTTAGCAAAGAAAAAGGTGTTTGGCAATATTATGCGAACTCATTGTGATTTTCATTCGATTATTACGGGTTATATTGTAGATGAAATAACTTATTAGTGTGGTGCACGTGTTTATTTAGATTTTTTTGCGTAACTAAATTAAGTTTCAATTCATTTTTATGTTGTTGTTAAAATTATTCGAGTTCTAAATCTTTATAAGTGAAGTGCTCATGCACTATGCATTTTGGTACTTATAGGCACCTTTCTAATGAATCGTGTGTCATCAATTCCATTTGAAGAGTGCGGTGAAAGCAAACCGTTGCGTCACAGTAAATAATATATCGAATGACTCGATCAAGTTTTGTTCACTTTACTGTTTCATACGATGTTTGATATGACCATGGGCACCGGGAAGTTTATTTTCAGGGGGTGCATCTTCAGCTCAACGAAGCAAGTGCGATCATTTTTGCACTTCACCTAAGATGTAGTGGATATGTTAAATTATAGTTTGTCCATATACAGCGTGTAACGGAAGGGGGGTATCAACCCTGAAGGAGGTGAATGTGCTCATGAAACTCAACAACTTTCCCCAAAGAACATAGGTCGAAATATGAAAAAAAAAATTGGCCCTCCCTTACAAAACTGACTACCAGCTGATTGATTTACTATGGGAGGGCCAAATTTTTTTTTCATATTTCGACCTATGTTCTTTGAGGAAAGTTGTTGAGTTTCATGAGCACATTCACCTCCTTCAGGGTTGATACCCCCTTTCCGTTACACGTTGTATACAAGGAGTCACTTTGTCAACTTAAGTCGATTAGATTTCCGGAAATAGGAGTTCGGTACTTTGTTGACTAATGCACAAAAGGCTTAGAATCGAGAGATTGCAGAATACAATCGAACATCTTAGGATCTCGTCTTAAATATGTTGAGTTCTCTCATATTAGGATATTTTTAGTTCTGAATGTTTTTACACATATACATGTGTATTTTATTTTTAAGCCAGAGAAGTGCAACTGCACTATCTTGCACCCCGCTCCCGGCAGCATATAGCAGGATTTTTACCACGTTTATTACGACGCCTATGTTTATTACCTCATTCCATTTTTTTTTTTCATGTACACATAAAAGATTCTATGTACTTAAAAACTAAATTCATTGTTATGTCAGTAGTCATATAAATTCGAGCTTCTATTACTGAAAAATCTATAAGTGCTTCTTATCTGCTGAAATCAGTAGTTGAAGTCCTGAATAAGCTTAGGTAAGTTGCTGTGCCAAGAGACAGTTTTGATAAAATATCTACCTACAAGAGACTTGGGTAGGTAATCTTATATAACAGTGAACAAACGGAAATGATGTCTTATAAAACAACATCTTTGCGGGATGTTGCACATCGCATACGTTTTAATTTCCTTTTATTCACTATTTTCCAATTTCCCATCAAACATTCCGAACACACCTAAGACTATTTAAAAGAAAACGCGACACGGCTGCACATTGTCCAGTAAGAAGTCGCGGGTCCTTTACTTTCGACTTTCACTCATGTGTCGCTACTCACGGACACTCCTATTTGAACTTACTGAATGGTCACAACAACAATAGAGTGAGGTACCATACCCACTATAATACAGTTAAACCAGAGAAGGTATGCGCTTCGATAATCTTCGAGTATCCGAATACGCAAGTAACCGGACAGAGGCGAAACTTTTAAGTTTTGTATGGCCTTGCTTTGTAGTAGTGCATCTATAATTGCGTCTTTATATGAAATTTATCTGTCGGATTACCTATTACCCGGTCACACCTCATCATTTGTCCCTATAAAGTGATAAAAGATTTTTATTTTTTTTTTTAATTTATAGATTAACAACTCTATGTAAATAGAGTTGTTAATCTATAAAATTTCTAACCATGGTAAAACAAAATAGGCAAGTACTTCTATGGTTGTATCAGCTCTATATTAGATGTCACATCGCATGCGTATTTCCGAAGGTAGCCGATGATTGCCGAAGCGCATAATGTTACAGATTTGTAATATACTCTATGGAACTACTATAATGTATCTTATTAAATCACGTGCATTGTTTCGTCAGGAATCCGTGGACTGCCGCATGATAGCGAAAAGAAATTTCATCTCGGTCCGCGTAGAGACTATTGAGAAACTTGTTCTGTTTCGCTGGATAGGCCTGCTTTTACTAAAGAAGCTACAGGTAGAATGAATTAAGATGATTTCACGCTGATTAACTTATGTAATCTTGAGGTAACTGATTTGTTTTGCAGGATTACGCACTAGGCTCAATTAACATACATTAACATAGGAATCTTTGAAATAGCTAATAATGAACTGCCGCTCGATTCTGTAAAAATCTCACCGTGAAATCATAAGTGAAGTGAGCACTTAATAGTGTTAATCCCTAGCGAATGACAGCTCACTCCACGCTCACTTCACCCAAGCTTTCACGGTGGTGCAAACTTTTTGCAGTATCAGTCAAACATTGATTAAAAAAACAACCAGCACCCTGATTCCGTAACACGCCATCAATCGTAATTTGAATCACTTTAAAGGATATTTCTAATCCATTGCTTCATATGTACAAAAACATTATTTGCTCAACAATGTAAATAACGCAATGAATGCTGTTGTACTGTCAAAATGAAAGCCATTGCTAGTCCATTTTTATTCGCTACTATCTTATAAATATCCCAACTTCATCTACCTCTATAATAAAAAGTAATTTATACAATAGCGCTGGACAGTGTTGAGATGATATCTCAGCACATGATTACGAAAACAATGGATTTTTGAAATTGTTTGTAATTGTAATAAATTGTGCGATAAGCATCAACATATTTTTTATTTACTATGAAATTTATTGCAGTAACTGAGGATGTTCTAACATTCGGACCAAGGTCTGAAATTATAAAAATGTTAAATTAAAAGATGCCGGCCGGCGTTTTCTAAACTTGTTTATAGTTATTTTAGTAATGATTTTGAAACTTCAAATACAACAATCTATTAAAATTATATCCATTAATATATAATTAATGTATTACCTTGACCTTATCCCAACCTGTGGTGCTCAGACCTGGTCGCTCACCGAGTCACAAAAGTTCCGCGTTGACGTTTGCCATAGAGCGATAGAGCGCAGCATCCTGGGTGTAAAAAGACAGGACAAAATTCGGAACACCATGTGCGTTCCAAAATGGGTATAATAGACGTATGCAAGTAGTCTGCCAGGCTCCAGTGGGATTGGGCGGGTCACATCAGCTGCATGCAGGATGACTGCTGGGTAAAAGTTTCCACACAATGGGTGTCTGAACATGCATGGAGCCGCCAAGATCGGCCCAGAAAGCGATGGCTGGATGACCTGGACGCGTACCACGAGGGCTGGTTCCGCGGGAATGGAGTTCCTGGAAGGACTTGGGACGGCAGTGGGACAGAATAGAAAAATAAAAAACTTTCTACAATTTACATGTTTTACCGCTTAAAAATCAATTAACTTCACCATAAGTATCTAAAAGCTCTTACTTAAGCTATATGCCAACTACTTACCATAAGTAGGTAATTCAAGTTATAATTAAGTAACACCTACTTATACAAAGATTTTCATACTTTCGCGTTAATTTCACTTTTACTAAGCGTATTTACATTTAATCCAGGTAATTGGTCAGGGTAGTGGTAATTATTTTGAAGTTTACACACAGCCACGGTCAGTAAGCGTATGTGTTGGTTCACACATTAGGTAATTGAATAATTGCACACGCGGTTAATCTTGCGGTTGGCTAAAATGGCGCTTGATTTTGCATAAAACAAAATGGCCGAACACTTTCATTCACCGTATTATTACTTTGGTTTAATTTACCGCTATTTTTTTTTTGACATTTCCAATAAATATTAGCCTGAAAGAAAATAATGCGTGTGCTTATTTACGTGACCATAGCACATAAGTTTACAAGTATTATTACCAACAGTGTATCATTGCCTGTCAATTACGCGTTCTTATTATACTTTGAAGCGAATCCATTAAACCAATTTCACTGAACTAGAGTGGCATTTATTGATAATATGATAGAACTTCCATGAATCAATTATTCTACATTATTAGAGCATGAAAGCTTAGTTACAAAGGGAAAATACGACTATTTATAGGTTACAAGTAACAAGACTTACAAGATACTAAATTAACAAAACTGTTGTATAAATGAACCAGTAGGAAAGGAATACGAGATGACTCAACGGCTCGAGGGTGACAAAACACAGGACCGATACATTAAACATACACACGCAAAAAAATAAAGTGTATAAATAAACAAACAACAGCATTTTAGGCCCCCGTTAGTTACACCACGTCTGTATTTGGATGCGCTCGGTCTCTTTTAACTTTTTGTGTGTTTTGTGGCCGAAAGTGAAACTAAACAATCGCACAGTCGTCAGTTACGCATGCGAGTAAAAAAACGCATTAAGTTTGACGTATTAGGTAAGTTATGACCTGTTAAGTTATCACTTAGGACGTGAGGCATTGAGTGTATGTTTACTTATTAAGTATGTGACTAATGTGAGCTGCAGATGAGTGCAGCGAGTTCTACTTTATTCCATAATATAAAACGCACTTAGTAGAGATATAAAGCGTTAATCTCTTGACTTTCATCATCATATTTCATCATAATAACCATGTTTAAGGCAAATAAAGACTTATCTTATCTTATCTTATCTATTCCTCCACTTCTCCCATGGCTTGCCTTTCAATCCTGAAGTTCTTAGTAAAGGAGAACTGCCCCTCAACATGAAGACAGAGGTTGTGTGTTCGAGCCTTCCCAGTTCCCAGAGGAAATTATTTCCTTTTTCCCCTCTGAACTCAGTAAGGGAGGAAGGGGGTGAAGTGCAGGAGGCGACAACGATTGCGATAGGGAGCGTTGAGAAATTTATGAATGATATCAACAAACAAAGTAGTCCATACGGGCTGAGCCCAGCTTAGCTCAGTCTGAAAGTGACAAGTGAAGGTAAATTTCCCCAAAGATTGCAAATACACCATTCGATAGGGCTTACTTGGATCTACTTTCTCACGTTATCGAATGTCGGATTGTTAGGTGCATAAATGGCCGAGGGCCGAAAAACTGTTTTTCCCATAGACTTCAATGTAACTTTGGAGGCTATTTTGACAATGTTTCCATCTACTTAGAACAATGCTTATTTTTGCATTCGAGTCAGTATACCACCTAGTGTACTTCACCGCGAGGTGGCGCTTGCGCGGTAAGGGGCATTTTCCTACGCAAACTCGGCAGACTCCTTTGATATTTAACGTATATGTTATCAAGCAGATTTATAATGGAAGTAGGTAAAGGTTTTTGGCATTCTCCTACTTACACCCGAAGGACTGGAATACTGGATACAGAATTCCAGTCAACTAAGAAACAAGTCAAGTAAGAAACTCAGGAAGGAAATAATAATTTCCTATTGTTCTTATTTGTTTTATTTAGCATAATCAGCCTATAATTTTCACACTGCTGGGACACAGGTCTTCACTCAGTGAGAGCGAGTGGGCCGTTATCCACCACGATGGGCCAGTGCGGGTTGTCTGCGAATTTTTGGTTCTAGAACATGCCGGTTTCCTCATGATGTTTTCCTTCACAGCTTTTATAAGCAGGGTGATGAAATAATTTACACAAAGTAAAGCGTCTGCCTGGGTTTGAACCCAAGACTTACAACTCGTAAGTAGACGCCCGAACCCACTGGGTCACCACTCCTCTCCTTTCTTTACTTTTATTTTCGAAACATTAATTTATACAATCTCTCTAATTTATAAATAAACTAGCGACCCGCCCCGGCTTCGCACGGGTGCAATGCTGATCACTATCACTACATAGTATAAAACAAAGTCGCTTCCCGCTGTCTGTCTGTCTCTATGTATGCTTAGAACTTTAAAAATAAGCAACGGATTTTGATGCGGTTTTTTTTAATAGATAGCGTGATTCAAGAGGAAGGTTTATATGCATATAATACATGCATAATATAGTAGAGAAACACTGATAATTTTAGAGCCATTATTTCTCTTAAAAAGTATAGGATAAAAAATGGTTATTGTGGGTTATCCCTAAGAGATAGACATATGCCATCGCAGATTTTTTTGTAGACGTTTTTAAGGTGTACAATACTGTAGTACATTATTTTGAGCCAGCGTTTGCAATGTAAGCGCAAAAAAATGTGTTTATTTACGACATCACATTAGAAACCCCTAAAATGATCAGTGTTTCTCTACTATATTATGCATGTATTATACATATAAACCTTCCTCTTGAATTACTCTATCTATTAAAAAAAACCGCATCAAAATCTGTTGCGTAGTTTTAAAGATTTAAGCATACATAGGGACAGACAGCGGGAAGCGACTTTGTTTTATACTATGTAGTGACAAACATGCCTAGTACCTACATAGTCGTGACAAGGCAATATACCTACGAGCACTTCACGGGAATTCATGTCTAATATCTACACCATACGAACTCGTAAAATAAATTAAAAGCCTTCCGACCGCTTACAAGAAATTAAGTACAGTTGATAACACACGTTCTTAGTCATTTAGATTTACATTTTACATTAGCTAAAATATTAGTTATATTAATAGAACACGTTTTCCGGAAAGACAACTTTTATCTACTACCACCTTGGAATATTATGCAAACATATGTGTCAAAAAGCGTTGGTAGAACATATATTTTCGCATATACAGTTATAAAAATATTGAAATGTCTACCTAACGTACGTGCCCAATCTAGCCATGTTATAAGTAAGCAATCATTTCAACACTATTGAGTTACTAATATTAGTCTGTTCGGAAAAGGATGGGTTGTGTGACACTTGCCAAAATATGCTTTACAGACCATCAAACTGAACAACTTTCTCCATGGGACCAATATATTGGAACTGTGTTCAGCCGTATATATGGGATATCTGAGTCAATTTGCTATTGCAGTTTGGTGGTCTGTTCCACACCCCCACATTTCTGGTACACGATGTATAAAACAAATGTTTGTTATTCGACATTTTATACGATTATTTACCACAAATTATGACAATCAATATTTATTAAACCGTGCAAGCTAGAAAAGCTGTCAAACGTTATTTTTGTACGTGTCATAGACCTTCGCGAAACGAATATAATATCGCAATATTACCAGGCACTCGAAAAAGAAACGTCTGGAGGTAGCATAACAATCGAATCGGTTGTGAAATCGAGACAGTATCGAGTCACTACGATAATAGGGTATCATACTCTAACGTGTGGGCGGTGGAATCACGCCGGCTGAATATTAATAACTGTCAAGGGTGCTTATACGGGTGACGAAGTATGGTGCAAGTTAGGAGACGTGGCGAGTGGTTAATTTGTGTAATTATATGGTAGACTTTAGTAATGAGAGGAATAAATTAAGCAGGTTTAAAGGTTTGTTATTCAAAGTTGTGATGAATGTTTTGCTACTTTTGAATTGTACAAACGCCATTGAATTGTACTGCTACTTTTGAATTGCCAGCACATCAAACTACCCGAAACTGTCAAACTTTCCCAATCCACTTTGAACCTTATGCTTTAGTGATAAAGTTGATAATCTATTAAAGAAATTTGACAGCTTGTAGTATCTTGATGTGCTGGCGTCTGTACGTTATTAGCACAGTAACAAGATCTTTATACTGATCTTTGGCTGGCCTATTCATGGTTTTTTTTTTCCATTTGGAATATCATAGTAGCAACTCGGAGTCCGAATGATGGAAAAAGACTTGCCCCCTATGACATGGGGCTTAAACATCACTACGAAATGTGGATATTTGTAGTATTAAAGGCACGACTCTTCGGGAAAACAAAGTACGTTAAATGCGGATAAGTCAAGACCGAATGTAAGTCCCTACTTAGACTCAAATTCGGTCTAGTTCGTGATGGGCCCTGGCTGATATAGCCAGCCTAGCTCCGCCCAGAAGCACAGAAGCTTCTAGGGAGACTTTAGAAAACTTACTAACTAGTAGACTTTAGAAAACTCACTAACTAGAGGGGCTTGTGGCAAAGTAATAACAGCCGCACGGGTCGATCGATAAGGTTAAGCTACGCTTGCTCCGGTTGGTCCGTGGATGGGTGGCCATCTTCACATACCAAGACCCCTCCGTGGCTCGGAAATCACCTTAAGCCGTTGGTCCCGGCTGTCATTCGTGGATCTTTGACAGTCGTTACGGGTCGTCAGTAGCCCGACAGTCTGACAACCAGTCTTAC
The DNA here is from genome assembly GCA_949629135.1 of Eremobia ochroleuca. Classification (NCBI taxonomy): domain Eukaryota; kingdom Metazoa; phylum Arthropoda; class Insecta; order Lepidoptera; family Noctuidae; genus Eremobia; species Eremobia ochroleuca. Next base: position 10,613,068 of record OX451398.1, read on the forward strand.
CAAGGGGTATCGTACTACCCAGTAACTGGGTTGTGGAGGTCAGATAGGCAGTCGCTCCATGTTAAATACTGGTATTCAGCTGCATCCGGTTAACAACATAGTTGGGAGAGGGCTAAGCAGATGACTAACTAGCTTTTCTCTATTAATAGTCTCTAGCAACCGCTCCACCCACCCCACTACTTGTGCCACAGAGTGTTAGGCAACGGTAACGTGTCAACGAAACGGTCCGCAACGCTTCGCCGGCGCGCATTACCTATCGCACGTGTAATAATTAATTGACTGTACTTAGCTATCATTTACATCGTCTACCACTGTTTATTGATTGGGCGAGGAGTTTAAATCTTGCTAAATTGGCATAACATCGTTTTTTAGGGAATAATATGTTGTCTGGCAGACCGTAGACCATCGTCTACGGTAACATTCTTGACAGAGTCAACAACAACAACATTGAGACATAAGGGTACTCGACGAAAACTATCAATTTCTTATTTTTTTTATATTTCGTCTTAAAAAAACCAATAATGTTTTTTCGTTCAAATTAGTTTTTTACAAAATAAGCTCTTTGAACATTTGGCTAGTATAGTATCTCCACTCCTTGCATATATGGTTCCTGTATGAAAATTATAATTACAGTCGTATCATACCTATACAACCTGTAACGTTAAATGCGCAAAACCTGAAAATAGTTTGATCAGGATAACGAACAGAATCAATTGAACCACTTTTTAATATAGGTCACATTTTTCAAAAAATCTTCACTAAAAACGTTGCCGTGTCTATTTATTAATAGGTCAAGCAAGCCAATGACAGCGCGGCGCAGCGGCCCGGTGATGACTCCTCCCTCGGTAAAGCGTCGTCGCAGACGCAAGAAACGATCAGAATGGCCAGTAAAACTATAACAGCACATAAAACCTTTAAAATTTTTTAATGACTTATCTTCTCTCTGAAATAGGTCAATTGAATTAAAAATCAGTTGGGGTGTCTGAGGTTTTGCGCATTTAACGTTACACGTTATAAAATGTTCCCACTGCTGGGACAAAGGCCTCCTCTCAGTGATAGGCTATAATTTACCACGTGGGCCCTCTGCGGGTTGATGGATGTCACATGACTTCGAATTTTTTGTTCTGGGACATGCTGGTTTCCTCACCATGTTTTCCGTCACCGTTTCGATGCCAAGGTACTTTGATTGATTGTATTATTAAAGCTATCCTCCTAAACAAGTCGCCCAATTGATAAACGTTCGATCACAAACCACAATACTTCATTCATATCCCACAAAGAATCATTGTCTCATTCAATATATTGGTCTTTGGGAAGCTGTTCGTAAATAAATGATAGCATTGTAATAGCAATATAAACAGAGGAGTAGGTAACTAATAATAAAGTAACCAAGACTTTCATCATCACTCTCCTGCCCTTTTCCAAATTTATTTGGGGTCGGTGCAATTTATTTATTTATTTAAACTTTTCGCACACAAAAAGGTACAAAGGCGGACTTAATGCCTTTTTCTTCCTATTAGTCGTCATCTTGGTACCCCAACCCAGACTTCAGCATCCCTAAATCAGACATTCAGAATTATTTCGGAACTTTAAAGTATTTGTTACTTTGTTTTGCCCGCCAGTCGGCGCAATCATTTTGTTTTTTTCTCATTTCCCCGTTTCAACCGTCACTTCATAATTTAGTCCATTTCCATTCATTTTAGTATCATGCCTCTCACAAAATCCATATATTTTGGTCTGCCTCTCTCCTTGATTATTCTGTACCTAACCACCCGTTTTTACTAGAGGTGCAATGACATTACTTAGATATTTTCTCTCATATCAGAAGAACTACTAATTCTTATATTGTATAGTCATTTCGTAGCTATCTATCCCGTATACTACTAGTACCATATTTTGTCTCTGCATCACCCTAAGGTTGGCTGGTAGAAAATGCCTCAGGCATTAAGACCGCCTTTGTACAGTACTTTTTGTGCATAAAGTTTTAATAAACTCAAAAAAAACTCAAAATATTAGCTAGCCAAGTAGCCAGCAAGGTTTTCACTACTGCACATTTATGTATACGCATGCCCGAGGGGCCCATGGCTAAATAATAGCTACGCTTGCTGCGGTTGGTTTGTGGATGGGTGACCATCTTTACATACCGAGACCCCTCCGTGCCTCGTAAAGCACGTTAAGCCGTTGGTCCCGGCTGTCATTCGTAGATCTTTGACAGTCGTTACGGGTGATCAGAAGCCCGAAAGTCTGACAACCAGTCTTACCTAGGGGTATCGTATTACCCAGTAACTGGGTTGTGGAGGTCAGATAGGCAGTCGCTCCATGTAAAATACTGGTATTGAGCTGCATCCGGTTAGACTGGAAGCCGACCCCAACATAGTTGGGAAAAGGCTAGGCAGATAATTATGTATACGCACGCATTTGTGTGTAAGCCTCTACTTTACTCACTCAGACATGACTTCACATGACATCAACTTACTTAAAGTGATTTCATCACAACTCATCCATGACAAATAATGAATCACTTACACGCACAGGAAATACAGAGAGAAAATCGTAGAGACAGTAGAAATTTTAAGACATACGACATAGAATATTCCTATTGAATTACAAGAGTACCTATACTAAATTAAACTAACGGAATTCTTCATAATTTTCTTAGCCTAACTGAATAAATAGGTACCAGGATAATGTTCCCACTGTTGGGACACAGGCATCCTCCTCCACAGGCCCAGTGCGGGTTGGTAGAAGTCGCATGTCTTCGAATTTTTCGGTTCTAGGACATAACGGTTTTCTCGCGATGTTTTCCTTCCCCGTTTTGAGAGCAGTGGTGATGAAAAATGTACACAAAGTAAATCGCCTGTCTGGGTTCGAACCTACGAACTACAATTCGTAAGTCGCAGCCGTAACCACTTGGCCACCACTGCTCCTCTAATTGAATCACTGAATAATGAATAAATACACATTGCTTTCAAAAACTGTATCATTATAACTTATCCTAAGCCATTAAGTAAGCTTTGGCACTAAAACAACCCTCAGCTGTAAGCATCATAAGACTTTATGAGAGAATACACGTAAGCATTACAGCAATTCCAATAACAGTCTAAATCCAGTCGTCCTACCAGTTCTGAGATCACATATACATGGTACTGGTACTCGTATTTCATTGCAAAACGAACAACACAGACGGGATGAATATCTCGCGACAGACTCACAGGATATGCTAATTTTAGCGGCATCCATTTCGAGATCTTGCTTGAAGCGCTTTGTAGTCAGGAGCGATGTAAGAGCCGGTTATGTAGGCTTGTAAAGTATTATAATTCATCGATGTCTTAGCTGCTGTTTTGTATAATAACTCTGTGTCTTTGAACGAACCGCGAAAGCATGTTTGTCTTATCTTAGATTTGATAGGCGTAGCGTGCGATAAAGCGCAACTGTGACTGATACTGTAATATGGTTATTAGCAATTCAGCATGTCTTTTATAGATCTAGAGATAGGCCACAGTTTTCTGTTAGCAACAACGCAGTGTGTATCAGCATGTACCAAATGTGGGCTACTACATTCTTATGGCAAAGCTAACGTTAAAAAGTTTGAATAAACCATTTTTCATATATGGACCAATTATACCTCCCTAGATACACCTAAATTTAGCTTTGGAGATCACTTCTCTTAAGTTGGTCATTCTTTCGAATGATAGCCCTGCCATCGTTATAATGTTTAACGCCATCGATGAGTTTGTCATGTACAGACGCCAGCACATCAAGCTATAAATCTTTAAGAGATTTTCAACTTTATAGCTAAAGCATTAGGGTTCAAAGTTGATTGGGAAAATTTGACAGTTTTGGGTATCTTGATGTGCTGCCGTCTTTACTTTGGTACATTCTTAAGTACCACTAGAACTTTTCTTATTTCTACTACTAGAGCGAATGCAACTCAGTGCTGCGTAATTTACGCAACTGTATCAAAGGGACAAATAAAGTTCGAGGTTTATTACGTTTTCAAACTGAAACAACGGTTTAGTGCACTCAATTTAACTTTATTAGACATGACAGATTTAGATCAGGTTAAATAAACCTTTCTATCTGTTGCAGCTACTTTATTCATCGTAATTGCATGGACAAAATCGTCATTTTTTATTAGTCTCTGCTCTGCATAAGTAAATAAATTTGGTGGCGGCTTTCTATGCCATCTTCCTGCCCTTATTCCAATTTATTTGGGACCGCCGCAGTGTAAGCCTCCCCACGAACCTTTCTTTCCATACATCTCTTATTACCTGTCATCACAGTGTTTACTTCCTTACCAATCATAATAACAACATCTTTCACACAATCAATATTTTCATTTGTAATTTTTTTTTTTCTGATAGCCAAATCTCAATCACTCTCCCAAAACCAATAACAATGATAATGATCCAAAAACAATCACATACTTAGGGCGAGTTCCACCAAACTTTTATACGTAGAATAAGTGTTATCCTGAGAATAAATATTGAATTTTTGACAGTTTTCCTATACTAGAACTGTCAGATGTCAATTGTATTCCATGGACAAGAGATATGACTTTGGCGAAATCAGCCCTGTGAGAGAAATAGACAAACCTTCCAAAAAGTTCTAAATTCGCAAACGTATTTGTTCAACAAGTCGTGATAACATTTCTCAATGAAAGCCTCGCATCATAAAAGTGCTAAACATTTAACCCTGATCTTGTGTTTATGATACAAAACAAGAAGAAGGCACAATGCTTCTCCCACGTTTTTGTGCGTCTGCGCTGTTGGATCATGTCGCGTAATGATAAACATCGTCTCTATTTAACTATTAGCCTCATGCCATAGGATTTACGTTTTCTTGGTAATGTCGTAAATACCTTAACAATTTATGTAAACAATGTTAGGTTACTACATATATATCCTGTTTATTTTGCAGATATTTTTAAAATGTCTATTGTGTTCTGGAAGGAAAGTGGTAGCGAATCAAATGTAAGGCAATATGTTGCTAATATTATATATAAAGAATGAAAATGAAACGGTAACATCAAAATCTAAGTTATCGGATTATCTACTAACAATAACAACCGCCAAATCATAACAACCGTCTATTAAATCGAACACGGAAACTAGAAACCAGTCAATTCACAGACCACGAAGCACACCAATCAATTGAAATAGACGAATAACGACACATAAATAACCTTCACTTAGTAACAAACACTAGCACCCCGGTAACAAAGTTTTAATGTTTTTATTCGCCAGCTTTCATGCGGAACAGACGTCGAGTAGAAAAGGACTTTCTTCTAATAATAGGGGCCTATTACAAGAGAAACCGCACAGCTGTTCGATAGTAATGGCCGGCCACATTGATATCGATTATTTCATTCGATTGAGCATCGATAAATAAGTTGTGATTACGATCTCTCTAGTCATTACTTACGAAGCTAATTAATATAAAATTGCTAAGAATAAACAAGTTTATGGGGTAGTTAAATGGCTTTATGTGTTATAGAAATCTTTAAAAGAATTAATGAAAACTTAAGCCAATGTGATTGAAAGACTAGACTAAAAGATAGAGCCTTCTTGGTGAAGAAGTGACTAAAATACTCCACGGTTCACTGCCGGTCAGAGCAATAAGAATAATCAAATTACGTGAACAAAAACTTAACAATGAAATTGCTCAATTATAACCACATAGCTACTAGCCGAGACACAATCCTATAAGGCGTATTATAATGCAAATAAAACAATCTTAAGTGAATATAGGTAGGCAAGTACGTGGCATTGTTTCATGTTAGAAGTTAAGTGTGCTATTATAGACATAGAAACAATGATGGAAACTATTCACATGTGATGGGATAAGCACAAAAATTTCAATTTCCTTTGAAGTTGCGAGTCAAGGACTCCTTCCGACATGTAGTAACATCAATATCCAGGAAACTTTCAATACATATGATTTGCTGCTCATAAATCAACGCAAAGCGAAGAACGCCATACAGTATCTTAATAAAATTGTAAGAATATCCAAGATAATCCAAACCAGTCATTGATCATATTTTTTTAAACATATTCTTTTTTCTACACATCAGCAACCCTATTGAAGACATTGGGGTCCCTGGTAACCATAAAAGGGCGGCTACCTCACGGATTCTATTAAAAATGTGGTTCGTCTCATTACCGTATTGAACTTTACTATCCCAAAGATACTCATTAAATAAAATAATATGCCATATTGTCTACCAAATTGTATCACAGCTGATACACCAAATCTCAAAGCTCTAAATTGATAATAACTGGTAAAAACCCTACATGGATATAGATACATTCTCCATTGAAAAAATCGAAAGGAATGCTATTGACGCGGCACCAAACCATGGGAAATAAGTTGTCTGTCTGACAGACAATAACAAATAAGGTAGCCCGCATTGTGACCTGTGTTTATGAATCGTACGTCGTCAGCCATATTTCTCGCTAGCTGTAAACAAACTAATACTCACTCAATGCATATTGTTCGTGGGCAGAGGAACTTTGAGGGATTTATTTCAGTCGCTAATCACCACTTAACTTTATGCAACGTTTATAAATAAACCCCGTAATATAGTAAACGTAGTTGTACGCTTATTTTAAAGGATAAATACTGAAAAAATATAAAATACACAACCCTTGAACATTCAGTCAACAAAACAGTCAGGATTTCGTGGATATCTTAAAAACATACACTCATTCAGAATCAATTCCCTTCAAAACAGTTTGCATATTGATATTTGATTTGTATATTGAATACATTTAATAAAACGTAAAGACAGCAAATGGCATCATAAAGAATGATAACTATAGAGCAAGTCCCATATCATATCTATTTGGGATTAATAATTGATTCCGATTCAACTGGAGTTACCAGGTGGAATCAGTTTGCGGCAAGTTACGTGCAATACTCACCAATTTTGCCATTATAAAGCGCGATATACCGTACAGAACCATCCTTCAAATGTACACAGCTCTTCCTGATTCGATAATATCCTATGGACTCACCAGTTATGGATGCACTATTAAAACTAACTTAGATAAAATTCATAATTTGCAAACACGTTTTTGGAAACTTGTAGTAGGTACCAAGCTGTGTAAAGAATAAATATGAAGACAATTACACAGGCTGATTTAAACACTGCAAAGTAGCGCGTTGAATTTATGTTCCTCATATAACATTTTGATAACAGTGATAATCAAATTCCAGTTAAATATGGAGTAAATACACGACAAGCCAAATCAAAATCATTTCAAGTGCCACGCAAAAATAACTTTTATGGCCTACCGCTTCCTTCACAATGGCACCGATTCCCTTCTTCACAAACTAAACTAAATTTAAGTTCAGCGCATCTTTTTCTTTCTTTTTCTTTAAAAAAAGGACAGAAGATAAATATTAGTTTCGTCCTGTTAAAGAAAGGTACTCCATAGACTAGTTTAGACTGATTAAAAAATTGGCTACTAAAAACACGTCACTTTACGTCAGGCGCTGACTAATTTTAACAAGAGAATCGGCGCCAATACCCAAGTTATTAAACCAAATAACTGAGACTCAATGAATAGTAAAAACATAAAACGTAAGCTGAAAATACATTACATCAAATCGATTATAACTTAATTGTTAATAGCGCGTTGAATAAGAATAGAATGATCAACTAGAAATTCGCTCATACTGATAGAAACCATAACATTACCTATAAGACTAGTGGCAACCATTGAAACGTGATAGACATGAAACAGGCAACCCAAATTTTCCCAACTTGCAATAAAGATTAAAGAAAAAAAATTCTCACGTCGCCATTGTAATCTTTACATAATCCACTAACTTAATTCAATCTCGTGGTCTTGACACTGACATTGTGAACAAGTTATACAGAATTCTCCACAATCATAAAATAACGCAAACTCCCACGCATTCTCTCAACGATCACAATATTTCCGATTCTTCGATGCGTGGTTCTAGTATAAAGGTACTTATTATGATGGAATCTTATTCTTCGCTATAATCAATTATTCATAACCCAGATTCCTTAATTCAATAACTTGCGGTCGATCCGTTTCGAGATTTTTCGTAATCATCCATGATCAGTGTTGGTCAAGTTAAGTCAGAAATACTATCTTGGCTATGTGATGAACTACCAACCTCTTTTTTTCGTAATACCTTCAAGTATGTTACAGTCCAAAGGGTTTTTGAGTATATGTAGGGCGAAAAGTTGAAAGCGGAGTATGTGCGGAATGTTGAGAGACCACTGAAAATATATTTGGAAAGTTTCAGATAGGAGCCCCGTGGTCAGGAGTCCACTTTCAGATTTCGAAAATGGTCCAAAAATAAAGTGATCAGAGTCGTTGATTTTGGTATGATCGTGTGCGGCCTCACCCAATAAGCAAATCTGATGAAGAAATAGTGGATTTTCCACAAATTTTAGGACTGAAAACTCAGATTAAAATTAAAGACAGTAATGTGTGGGTATGCAAAGTAACAAACAAATAAAAAATATAATTAATGGACTGGTAATTACGCTGTTAATTACCTAGATGATGTAATTAAATACGTATAATTATAAGAACAATGGGATGACGCAATGAAAATTGAGAGGCTGGAGATGATTTCAATAGACACTCTTAGATTACTCAGCAAAATATTCCAACAAATAGATAATTTTAAGTAAAGAGCTACTACAAATCTCCGAAAAAGAAGCGTCCCTTTGTTAGACAAATGTATGGAATGGATTGATGAAAAATGAGAGACTTGCAATAAAAGAATTAGGAGAGCCATCATCATCATTCTCCCTTATCCCAATTTATTTGGGGTCGACGCAACATGTCTTTTTCTTCCATACTTCTCTATTAGTCGACAACTCGGTATTCACCCCCTTTCTAACAGTATCATCATTCACATCGTCCATCCAACGTTTCTTTGGTCTTCCCCTACACTTTTAGCCATCAACATTCATACTCAAAACTCCTCACGACATAAGGATTAGGAAAGAATTAAGAAAGTCATAATTATGATAACTATCCCACCTAATAGTATACTGTTTATTAGTGTTTATGCTGATGGGAGTTCCGAAAAAGATAACAAAAACGTCACGATAAACGATAACTTGACCTTATTTATACAACATTATTTTTAGTATATGGCAAACCCGGAACACGTGTCTAGTATTTTTATGTAAAGAATCTATGTACAAAATTTCAAAACTGTATTGTGCGCATATGCTTGCAGATATGTACTTAGTGTCGCTCTAATTTTTGGGAGAAAATATAACATGGTGTAAAAATTATTGGAATTGATTCAGTTACTTACTCTGAACAAACTATATTTAGGTTTGCAGTACTTATACTAAAAATAATGTTCTGATGTTTCTGATAATCCCACCAGTTTTGGGTTGAAATAACGGTTCAATAGACTCATGAAAATCTATCTCTTGTTACAGATCAAGTTAGGAATAATGGTCGCGCACTGAGCCAGCAATGGACGCGCTCACGTGGTTGTCGCTCGGGCTGCAATTCGCGGCACTATGCTCCATCGTCGGGGCTCTGTTGCTGTACCTCTTGAGGAAGGTCAGGGTAGCTGAGGTGCTTCCTGCCGATAGCGCCAAGACCGTGCTTGTCACATCCGTTGATACAGCACTTGGATTACAAGTGAGTTGCAAAGATATCAATATTCCAAAATTATTTGTTTTCTTGGGATTAGACTCTTTTTGTTCCTTCCGCCAATGGAGAACGGAGAGATGAGAATGAACGGAGGATGTCAGACTCCTGCTACAGTGAGACGGGAGCGCAGGGTGTTCTCTGCGCCTGCGCCAATTTTCCAAGCCTAAAAGCGTTAACTACAATACTAACTATCAGGGTACTGCAAAAAATACGCAAAAGGATTATAGCTTCCCACTTAAAATTGATAAACGGGAGGCAAATACTTTAATTAAAAACCTTCTTTGCTGAATAATCTCTCTCCGGTCATGACAAGTGGGAGGAAACCGTCAAAATAAGTATTTCTAGCTGGCACGAAGATTTGTGACTACCATAAAATGTTATTGCTTGCAGTTAGCACCCACCTAGCCAGATGCCACTGCACGCTGTTCTGATTTAATGTCATGTCTTGCAGCACCGGGACGAAATGTGTTAGGGCCCTGTCGTGTTTGCAGTATCCGGAAAACAGGATGCTTGTGTGAATATGTATATTTAAACACGTACACTAATAAACGGGATCCTGCAAAAAACCGTACCTGCAAAAAACGGGATCTTGCCGTGGGAAAGGGCCCTTACTTGCGACTTAGTTAACAGCCAGCACCCTAAATGCATAACACACTATCAATCTCAATCTGAATAATTTTGAAGGATATTGCTAATCCATTGCTTCTTATTTTCGAAAAATTTGTCTACTCAACAACGTAAATAACGCAATGAATGTTGTTGAAATGTCAAATTGAAAGCGATTGTTATGATCGCAATCACGCAATCACCCCGCTGGTTGTATCTAAAACTAGTCAAAACTCCAAACACATGATGAAGATCCCGACGAATGAGAGATATAATTTTTTTCAGTCTCCATGTTAGATCATTAAAGTTGACTTAATCCTTACGTTGAGCTTTCGTCCTTCTTATTGCTGACGATGCGTTGATAGCCCGTACTCTCAGCCTAAAATCTATTCATGCGAGGAACTGACCCTCATAATCATTACTACTTTAACCTCCTGAGTCCGCCACATTTATACCTCAAGATGTCGGAAAGACCGGCTGTCCTTAATAACGGACAAAATGGGAGATAGCCCTAAGTCCTGAGTTTATACAACATTTGAATTCTCATTGGTTGACTAAATCAGGTGTAGCAGCGCCGGTTTTTAAACGAAAAACTAATATGTATGTGTGTTAGGAAGTACGTCCGGTTATTACAAATGTATATCAGGACTTTTATACTGGATGCTTTTTTTTTACAGGCTCCAAATTTTTACAGGGTGTTCTACTCATGAATATGAACAACTTTCACTATGGGACTAACCCTGAGATCATGAAAAAAAAAAATTTGCTGTTTCATACATTTTGGTCAAGTAGGCATTGAACTTTTGTATTAAACAGCTGATTTTGTTTTCGTAATTTCAGAGTTGGTCCCATAGGTAGTGAAAGTTGTTCTGAGTGTATATTCATGAGTAGAACATCCTGTAAAAATTTGGAGCCTGTTAAAAAAGCATCCAGTATATCAGGACTTTATGACATACGATAATTTGTCCGTTATAATGACCTCAGGGAGTCAGGAGGATACCTACTCCTATTCTTTGTCACTATACCCTAAGCACAATCTTCTTCCATTATGAAATGTCCTAAGTATGATCTTATTCCACAGATCGCAACATACCTAAGCAGTAAAGGATGGCGGGTCATTGCCGGTTGTAGGTCGGGAGGTCTTGGCGCCCGTTTGGCCGACTCCTGGCTTCAGGCCCACATCGCCTCCACGCCCGAAGACCAGCCGAAGCCGAGGCTCGTCACCCTCGAGCTGGACGTGGCTAGGGAAGACCTGCTGGAGGAAGCTGCCAGGGCTACTGCCCAGCATTTGCCAGCCGGAGAGCATGGTATGTAGAATTTTTGAAGGGCATAGAAATTACTTTGGATCGGATTATTTCGACGTCTATTGGTAAACTCTACAGGCAGATCGGTAAATTACTAAATTCGTAAGCAGACACACCTACTAGTTCATTTTTTTATGAAGTTGGCTGAGCCAAAGTGTATTAAATATATATATTTTTTTCTTTGCAAAATACCTTTCAGTATTGCTTAAGATTACAGAGTACGTACAGACGCCAGCACATCAAGCTACCCGAAACTGTAAAATTTTCCCAGTCAACTTTGAACCTAATGCTTTAGCGATAAAGTTGAAAATTTAGTAAGAAAGACAGATTATAATAGCTTGATGTGCTGGCGTCTGTACACATTATGCAAAAGGTCGTTTTATTAAGACAAGCATGTTTTCATTTGCATATTTTTTAGATAAATACGTATAAAATGCACTACTTATATGAAGTTGATATTTTCTGGGACCTACCTACCATTTAACATACATTACACGCCTTATTTTCATTTCATTGATAAAAATTAAACAATTAAAGGTATAATAAAAACGATACATGATTATGACTAAAAAAATTGTTAAAAATAAACAAAAGTTATGTGCACTGCCCGGGAATCGAACCCGGGTCGCAAGAATGGGAATCTTGCATGATACCACTACACCAGCAGTGCTTGCTCATTGAGTGCGAAATATTGGTTCCATATGTTTAAGGTACTTGCTGATTAAATTACACTAAATTAAAACGGAATTGATTTAAAAAAAAATCACTTAATCATTCGTTTCAAGAAATAAGACTGAAGAAACAAAGTTACGGTACAAAGGATAATTTAGCGCCATCTGTTGAGGTTTATAATAGCTACTTACATTTCCCGCTCTCAAACGTTGAAACGCGATACGATACACGATGCGATGACGGATGACGTAATTACGCATCTCAACATAGGTGGCGCTTTTAGCTGTTTTAGCACGGCGCGAAAATACAATAAAACGTAGGGATTTATTTTCATTATTACATTAGGTACATAAATATATGCAACAGTAATGAATACATAGGTAAATAAGGACTATTTAATATTCATAGCTATGCTCCTTTACGAGCGACTATTAAGCTGGTAGAAGGTGGCTGGGGTGGACTGGATGCGGAAGGCGGAGGACAGGGTGTTGTGGCGCAGTCTGGGAGAGGCCTATGTCCAGCAGTGGACTGCGATAGGCTGAGTTGATTAAGCTGGTCTAAAATAGGTAAGTACAGACGCCAGCACATCAAACTAATAGATTTTCAACTTTATAAGGTTCAAAGGTTCCTAAGGTTCAAAGTTGATTGCGAAAATTTGACAGTTTCGGGTAGCTTGATGTGCTGGCGTCTGCACATAACTAAGGCCCACTTGCGCGTTAATAGGTTATCCTATAGGTATAAATCTGAGATAACAGTTAACTCAAGGTTTATCAAATAATAAAATTCATCTTGCCACCAAGATGTAGAGGTAGATAAGCCTAGAGAGAGATAAACTTTTAAATAATAAACCCAGCGATGTGGGAGTTAATTAGTCGCTAAACTCTGGGTTAGTGTTAGAAATTTCAAAATAAATTGACGATACGAGGTATCGCTGATAACGTATTGTGTATTTTGTAAGTGAAAAAAATAAAATAGGTAAAAGGTTTATTTCGGAACTATTACACAAGAATAAGTACAAGAAGTAAAACAATGATAGCTGCAAAAGTCGAAAATTCGGTAATAGCAGGCAATATATTCATAAACTCTTTTAAAAATAAGTAAAAATTATAAAAAACTTGAAATATTTTTTTCATCTATCCATAAACCAAATCTCCATCGAAACCACATTCAATACGATTAAAATGAAATGTCATGTTATACAATTCAAAGACAAGAAAGCCTACACCTACCTACGTATCGTAATGTAGTGTAAAAGAGATGGGTATAAAATGTCCGTACATTCATTTGTAGTTGTATACATATCAGGCGTCAACAGTGTTGACGACAATATGTTACCTACATTTTCTAGCATTCTTTATTAAAAAAAAAAAAATAAAGTCCGTTAACGTCTTGTGATCTTTTTGCTTCCAGGTATCTGGGCGGTGATCAACACAGCTGGCAGCAGCGGCCGCGGCGGTGCGTCATGTTGGGAAGCGGCTCTAAGAGGCAACGTGCTCGGGGCCCTACGAGTTGCAAGGACCTTCTCGCCTCTGCTGGCAGCCGCAGCCGCCGACCATCCACATGCTGGCAGACTGTTTTATATTGGTAAGTACCACCTTAAGCGGTTCGTCCACAGACAAGCGATCATTCCAGCTGTAAGTAGAAGCAGAACAGGCCGGAGCGAAATACGTCAATGAAGAGATAAAGTAGACCGCCAGAAAGGCTAGTAATAAATTACTCTCATTCCAGGGTTAACATCAGACACAGCTTGCGAGAGTCTATCCCGCGTCGAAGCAGGTGAAACTGGCGAGAACAGCGCGGGAGCAGCGGCCGCTCGTTGGGGAGTGTGGGGCGCTGCGCGTGCATTGCGCGCCGGTCTGCGTGCCCGTCGGTTGCACGTCGTGTTGCTGCACGCGCCTGACCTAGCGGCGCAAGAGATTTATTCGCCACCGGCGCTGTTGCAGCCGCCTAGCCAGCCAGCCAGGTAAATTGTCACTCTCACATACCTATTTTCCTGACAAATCAAATCACAAGCTCCTCTTCCGTAGCTTTGTCAAGGGTGGTGTTGTTAGAAATTCTCGCCACCTAGTCCCAAACTAAGCAGAGCTTGTGTTATGAGTACTAGACAACTGATAAACATACATATATATGTATTTCTAAATACATACATATTATAGATACATTACACCCAGACAAAGAACAAATGATCGTGCTCATCACACAAACATTTGTCCTGGGTGTGAATCGAACCCACGACCTTCCGTATAGTAGTCAGGGCCACTGACCACTAGACCAACAGGCCTGCCAAGTCACAACCACTACAGCAGATTTTGACATGAGCTTGTCACGTTTTGAGAGGAACGATCAGAACAGCAACGTGATATTATTGTTCTCAGAGTAACTTAGATACACGGCATTCATTCCTTTCTCACCGTTTAATACAATGTGTAACGTTAAATGCGCAAAACCTGAAAATAGTTTAATCAGAATAACGAGCAGAATTAATTGAACCACTTTTTAATATAGGTCACATTTTTCAAAAAATCTTCATTAAAAACGTTGCCGTGTCTAATTATTAATAGGTCAAGCAACCCAATGTCAGCGCAGCGCTCCGGTGACGGCTCCTCCCTCGATAAAGCGTCGTCGCAGACTGAAGAAACGATCAGAATGACCAGTAAAACTAAAACAGCACATAAAACCTTTAGATTTTTTTTAATGATTTATTTTCTCCCTGAAATAGGTCAATTGAATTAAAAATCAGTTGGGGTATCTGAGGTTTTGCGCATTTAAAGTTACACGTTGTATACATATCTCTTTTTTCAGTCGTCCCGAAACTCCAAGCTCGGAGGTAAGCGCCGGTACTGCCAGCTGTGCGGTTACAATGCCAGGAGAAGCAGCGGAGTACAGCGCCAAAATCCTGCCTACCAGCGCACTGAAGATTCTAGAAGATGCCCTCATAAATCCTTCACCAAGAGACGCCTACTATTTGAAGGTCAAACAAGACTCCTGGTTCACCAGGATGCCCTCGTTGAGAGTCGCGCACTGAAGGAAAAGCGCCCTCTACAGTTTGTATACTGCCAATACAGGTCGCATGTCACAACCAAGTTATATTCTGATAATGTCCGCACAGAATGTATGAACGTTTGCTTAACCACTCGTAGTAAGAGAGTTAGATGAATCAGATATTTTTTTACCTAAGTTTTATGTGTGTTACTTTATTAAAGTCGTAGTTAAGCTAACGTTTTGTTAAGGATATAATCAATTTGTTATTGATGTTGAATGAATATTTCTTGTCTGATTTTTACACACGATCACCAATATTAAGGTGAAGGGTCCAAAACTTTGTCACATCGAAAACCTAACTTCTAATCATTTTATTGTTATTTTCTATGCTTTAATCGAGTCAGTTTTTAATTTTATATTTTATTATGTTTGCCATTCGGGCTGATTTTGCAATGTATACTCATGTATCTGTATTTAAGTATAATGTATAATCATATGTTATAAGTTTTTAGCGACCCGTTATCCCAGATATATCGAAGATTCGGGAGGACGGAGGTAAAGCACTTTAAAAGGTGCTTAAATATATAAACGATGTTTCTAAGAGTAATATTCCATGTTTTAATTGGAGTAGTACCTTGTCTTACACGGTGACTGAAAATCTTTGCTTAGAGGAGCATTATTATTTCATAAAGATTTTGTTTATTTGTGGGGATTCAAGCTCACATGGTGCCAATTAAGAAACCCTCTGTTTCAAGAGTGTGGAAACTGTATATTATACACTATAATATCATAGATCCAGTGAAGCCAGTTCATAATAATAACGGTTTCATATACTTTCTGTAGTGTTTGTACGATTTTTTGAGTTGTTTGTTTTTATGTCGTCACTCGTCTGTTAAAACGATATGAATCATAATCATGTAAATAATGTTTGTGTTGTATAATAAACATTTTGTCTATAAATGTAACTTTTTTATTTGAGTTTCAAAATAGGTTAAATTTCATACCGACAGTTAACACTTAAAGGGCAAAGAAAATTCATTTACCATCTATATTGACCTTATTAAGGCGTTTGACACTGCCTCCAAGGCCTTGTTACGGGCAAATCAGGATACTAATTTGAAAAATAGGAACTAAACTTAATATTTCCTGCAGGTCTAATACTTAACCGACACTGTTAAAATTGAAAACTAAACTTAAATAGCAATCTCTAAATTTTAAAAGGATCTCGCAGGGAACCATTCTCAGGCCTATTAAAATGACTAGCGCCAAACGTTCCATAACACATAAACGAACTTTATAGCTGCCACCAAAAACTTAAAAGGAACAAGTAAACAGTGGGTATGCCAAATAAATCAAGGGCGAGAATTGAATTACAAACCATTTTAAATATCTTCAATTCTATTACATTCTGGTTCCTTTACTTTCAAATTATCAAAAGCTAGCCAAATATGAAAATTAGTAACGCAAGCAATCATTCCTCCCATCGAGTTGCGTATTTGGTTTTCTATGTTCCCAGTACACGTCCAATATTGGTACTTGCTGAGGCCATTTCTCTGCCAAATTCCCGCTGTGCTTACGGCGAAGCCCATATTGTCGGTTGAATTCTTTATATAGTAAATACTGTCCCTATGCTTTAGGGATATTGAGTTGATATTGCGTATGCTGAAACATTAAGTTCAATAACCTAAATATCGGGCTGGTTCACAAATTTAGCTCATTTGAAGGGTAAAATCAGAACTTAAGTTATCCGAATGAACCGGAGTTACTGACACAGCTTGCAGAGTAAACAAGCTGAAGTGGCGGTGGGCTGGCCATGTTTGTCGAAGGACTGATGACTGGTGGAGCAGACGAGTCCTGGAGTGGTGGAGACCGCGTATCGGCAAGCGTAGAGTGGGACGCTCCCCAGCTAGATGGACAGACGACCTCAAAAAGGTGGTTGGGACAGACTGGATGCGGGAGACGGAGGGCAGGGTGTTGTGGCACAGCATGGGAGAGGCCTATTTCCAGCAGTAGACTGCGCTAGGCTGAGTTGAATGATTGATTGAACCTTTATAAGTTATAACGCTGTCCTCGCTAATTATAAGACAGTAATATTTTATTTTGTCGTCGACTTACCGCTCTCGTACCGTGCTCCTTAGAGCATATAGTATAGTAGCCAAGACTTGCTCCGCTATATTCTAAGTGTACACCTACGGTTCTAAAGTATAGAAAAAATAATGAATAGTAAAATGTATTGTACAATAAACCTGTATTGTTTGCCACAATAAACATTCTGATGTTCTTTATGGCCGTACACGTCCATAACGATTTGCTTGGTTTTCGCAAAGCTCTTGTACAGACAACGTGAGTCCCCGGGACTTCGGGCGAACATAATTCCGCGCAAACTCTTGTTCCTTGTCACAAAGTGTACGATTTTTGTTTTCCTTCTGAAAATACATTTCAGTTTTATAAATTGATATAGTGAGTGGTTGACGAAAAAGGGACCTCAAGGGAAAATAAATTGATTTCGAGTAAATCGCGTTTGAAGTTTCGTGTAGAAACAAGTTTCGTGTGTAAGGTGTATTTTTCCCAAAACCGCCTCAGCTCACAAAAAAATTCATTAAAAAAAAACTACGGCACCTAAAAATATTCTGGTGAGACCAAAACAAAGCTAAAAGACCACAGATTCAAAAATTCGAAAAAAATAAATAACGGTTTCCAATCCCTCCAGGTCCCTTTTTGGTCAACCACTCACAATATTCAAGACAGGATTAAACGACTCGATGATTCACAGCTAAAAAGTGGTCAAACTACGAATGGCTACTGGGTTATAGGTAAAGTGTACCTAATAAGAAGTTTTATTTGTTGCAAAAAACAAAGTTCTTTCTACACAACGACTTATCACGGCTAATAAAAATATGATATTATTTGTACAGACGCCAGCACATCAAGCTACTACAATCTGTCAAAATTATTTAATTGATTTTCAACTTTATCGCTAATTGGGAAAATTTGACAGTTTCGGGTAGCATGTACGCACAGATACACAACGTCCGAAGTCAACGTCATCTGAAATCGACGTCTTTTGTGTTTCCTCTTATATCACTCATATAAATAAATAAATAAATAAATTTGAAGAGCAGAACTTTTGAATGAATTGAATTGAATTGAATTAATGATTTATTTACTTAAAATTTCTTAACGCTAGGTACAGTCGCCAGCGCATCAAGCTACTACAATCTGTCAAATGTCTTTAATAGATTTTCAACTTTATCTCTAAAGTGTTAGGTTCAAAGTTGATAGGGAACAGTTTCGGGTAGCTTGATATGCTGGCGTCTGTACATTGCCCCGCAAAACTGCTTACGCAGTTTAACTGTGAGATCGTTGAGTTTCTCTTAGAGTAAACTAAGAATTATCAATATACGTCCATTTTATATAAGAAAATATTGTCATAATGTGCACACCCCACGAGAGCGGCGTTGGGCCGAACGTGTTAATTTCCTTGTGAACTCCAGTGAGTGAATTGAACTGTTCATGTGACAAAGTAGAGTCAATAAGACCTAAGAATAAAAGTAACAGTAGGTATTTCATCAAATTAAATACCAACACAGAGGTTCTCGATATCTTCGGAAGTGGGGACAATAATATATTCCAGTCTGCGAAGACGTCAATCTTATATGGTGTGAAAATCCTTTTTATATGCGGCTCCGTCTGTCTGATAGAAGAAGCTAACACGTTCAGGGTGGGTACGTCCAATGTCAAGCACATAATCATATGGCCGTTCTTTAGCTCTTTCGGTGGAAACATCCGGGCACCTTCTGAAGGAAGAAATCGGATGCAAAATTATTTTATATCAGAAGATAGGTACTATAAAGCCAGTGTGACTATTACCATAATCAAAACAAATCATTCTGAAAAAAGTAATACAGAAAGAGAAAAAATAATGTAACTGAAGTCAAATAAAGCCAGTCATTCGATTTTGAACCTCCATTCATGGGCTGCCTAAATATCATTATGAATAAGTAATAATATTCAAAGATAATAAAATCATGAAAAAACATTCCATTTACAGCTTCAATGAAAACTTTAGTCGTCTTATTACAAAACGAGTTCTAACTTAATAATTTTAGACCTAGCCTAAACCTACGAGCTACTGTATTTTGAACTTTATTCCGACAAACGGAAAGTGCTTAATGCAAGATTGACAGCTTAGACGGTTTTAACGTCAGTTTTTGTAGTAAGAACTTTAACTTTGTCGGATTACAGTTCGAAATTTTTAAAATGGCTCGATGGTCTATACTCGTACCTGGGTCTAAAGACAAACCTTTTGTAATTAGGCCATAGTATCGTATAGGTACTTACACGAGATCCTATAACCTACCTATAAATGGGTTAGATCAGAAATGTAGGAACACTCACGGGTAATATCCGGAAATCCAGGGATAGTATGTCCGATCCACATACCGCCCAACGAATTACCCATCATCAGTCCACGGGAGGCCGATCCCATAAAGTCCCCCATAGGCTCTTTTCCTTCGTAATCCACTATAGCTATATAATCTGCGTATTGTTCCTGTAACAATTAATATTTAGGTAAAATACCCGGACGTAATGAGTGCACACAATTGTTCGGGTCAGAATGAATCGACACGCCGCCGGGCGATAAAATCGAATCTGCTCATCTGAGTCACTCGCCCGCTCCGGGCGGGTACACAGATTACCGCGTCTGTGTCCCGCCCGGAGCGGCCGGTTAATCACTGTCATAGTTTTGTTTATAAAAACTGTATCTATCTTAATGAACTGAACATCATACTCAACAAAGTTCAAATTCCATCGCAACCAAAAACTTGTTAGGACCTTTTTGTTACAAATGGTCACTCAAAAATCAACTTAGAATACTTACATTTCATTAAAGTAGATAACTGATTAAGTGGCCATGGAATATAAATTATCTGAGATTATGAACACTGCTATAGACAGGTCCGCCCGGCTATGCCGGATGCCAAAAAGAACAAGTGTGTCTGTTTAGCACCCCTTAAACACTTATAGCATAATTATCGAGTATTAGAAAGACACTTCTACACTTTAAAGGCCAGCGCACACCGGCGGACAGCATCGAGGAGGATTCGCCACCCGCCAGTGCACACTGAAGATTTGCGACGCACTACAGGATCCCATGGCATCCCGCGGGGCGTGCCCGCTGGCGCGTCGAGCTTGCTTAGCCACTACGCAACGCTATCGAAAAGTTGCTTTTGAATGAGTTGGTTGTGTTGAAGTTTATGAAATGCCGGTAAGAATTTGGTGTTACTTGTGGTCGGGGGTGATATATACTTATCTTGTTACGAATTTACGATGATACATTTTAAAATACCTTGCCCTGCCGTCCGCCGATGTGCGCTAGCCTTATGAGTCATCAGATATTATAGCCGTCAGGTCAGAATTCAGTTCCTTCTTCTAAGCCATAAAATATACAACGTGTAACGTTAAATGCGCAAAACCTGAAAATAGTTTGTTCAGAATAACGAGCAGAATTACTTGAACCACTTTTTAATATAGGACACATTTTTCAAAAAATCTTCATTAAAAACGTTGCCGTGTCTATTTATTAAAACGTCAAGCAACCCAATGTCAGCGCGGCGCAGCGGCCCGGTGACGACTACTCCCTCGACAAAGCATCGTCGCAGACGCAAGAAACGATCAGAATGGCCAGTAAAACTAAAACAGCGCATAAAACCTTTAAATTTTTTTAATGACTTATTTTCTCTCTGCAATAGGTCAATTGAATTAAAAATCAGTTGGGGTGTCTGAGGTTTTGCGCATTTTAACGTTACACGTTGTATAATTATTCATACAATCTATCCCCTTATAGCCATCCATCTCCATACGTAGGTATGTGGAATTAAGTCTTTATTTGTAGCATTCCACCCAAATGCTTGTTATCTTGGGTGGTTTGGATTCTAAGCCATGTTGTACATACAAGAACTATGGATTACCCACATGTGGCGGCATCTACATCGCCACATGCGAACTACGCATAACACTGACGTCACACTACAGCATCCTCCATCCTCAATTACCTCAAAAGTGCAATGTACACCATTAAAATGTATAGATTTTTTTTTAACGAAAAATTTTATAGCTCGGTGTCTTGAATCATGTAGACAATGAATCCGAGTAAAAGCTTTAGTTACGATGTCACTTGGGCCGCGTAAGTAATAAAATATCCGTCCAAGTGCGTTTCGGACTCGCACACGAAGGCTTCCGTAACACAAGGTAAAAAACCCCAAAAAAAACATGTTTCTTGTAAAATAAAGTTAAAAATAAAGGTAATCCCTTTGTTTTTATACTTTGTTTTATTTGAATACTTTGTTGTTATAGCCGAAGCCAATCGAAATACAAACTGTAAAAATTTCAACTGTCTACTTATTACGGTTCATGAGATACAGCCCGCTGACAGACTGACGGACAGACGGACAGCGGAGGCTTAGTAACAGGATCCCATTGGCACCCTTTGGGTATTAAACCCTAAGAAGGAATACTTACATTAAACATAGGAGCCATCGTTTATGTGAGCATGGATTCATCGAAGATATTTACTGGGGAAGGCATCAATCGTTTAACAGTATCCGGTGTGATGTAGGAGAAGTTCATGCCGGACTCCATGTCCGGGCCCACGTTGCTGGCAGGCTTGTATATGTACCACCTTTGTAGTCATAGTTGAAAAAAATTACTAAAACACACCCCCAGTACATACTTTCACAGTTGATTAACATCTAATTTTGCATAAATGTCACAATCAAAGTGATCTTTATTCTCATTGTAATAAGGTTGCTGGTGGGTTGCTGCTTGGGTTGCTAGCAGAGGTAATTTAACAAGTCTTTGAGTTATGAATCAAATATAACTCCCTATTAAATATTATGAGGCCCATATTCAGCGGGAGAGTACCCACAAGTGGAAATATTATATTCAATTTTAATAGACACATACCGTCTGGTGGTTTGGTACGATTGTTCTTTACATAGCTAAATAAATGTATTTTCTTTCTTTCTTTAGCTAAGGGCAACCAAGGGCGGATCCAGGATTTATTCTGAGAGGGGCGCATGGGCTAGCATTATTTTTCTATTACATTTAAGAATATAACGACAAAATTCTTTTGACCATTCATGGATGCTTTGGAATAGATCACAAATTGATGCTATAATATTGGGTGCACTGCCGCTAGGCCATATATTTCAATAGCGCAGATTCCCTTGTTCACAAACTAAACTAAAATTCAGTGCATTCTTTCTATTTTATTAAGAAAAGGACAGAAGACAAATATTCGTTTAGTCCTGTCAAATTATTCAGCGAATGACGTATTTTTAGTATCCAAAGTTTTAATCACGTCTAAACTGGAGTATTTTAATTTAACAGGACTAAACTAATATTTGTCTTCTGTCCTTTTAGAAAGAAAAAGTTGCACTAATCTTAAATTTAGTTAATTTGTGAACAAGGCACAACCAATCACAGTAAAGGATTTTAGGAACAATTGGAAATGGTGCGACCGACACGTCGGGTGATGGGACATTCCATGGGTACAGGGTTCTAGTACGATATCTCAGTGTACTTTAATAATATGATTGTTTCACAATTATTTTATTTAATTTTTTGACCACATAAAATATTAATATTACCAGTCTACAGGCTCATTGTCATTATCTCTGCATTGTAGATTTAAGTAGTCCCATCCCTCGGCAAATTGCAAGCAAAAATAACACTCCAGTAGAAAAAAACACAACCAATAAATGTAGGACATTATTTCATTTTAAAAACCACCAACTAAACCTAGTGGTCGCTTAATTTTTTATCGGTTTATTTTCAATCGAATTCTTTATCGAGTCGTAAAAATAAATTCACATACAAAATGTTGTTACAAAATCAATGAATAAAATAAAAATGCAACGATATTATAAGTATTCCGTTTATTAAAAAATTAACCTAAATACTTAATTATTTATAATTACAAAAGCTAAGAAATCATGGTACGATACTTACTGAAACATACTGACGTAAAAAAAAAACTGAGAAACGGTAAGTTCGTTAACCTGTAGGGGTTAAAAAAATGTCGTCTTTTATTAAACGTAGAATTAATTAAATTATCCATAATCTATATTTTTTAATTTATATATTTATCCTACAATAATATATAGTCGACCTCGTAAATGTGTTACCATACCACTTTTGACACTTCCCATTAAATTTAAACTTGACTAACGTTGAAACTGTTTATCTGTCAGATACACCTTGTTGATTTATGACGTGCAAGTGTCAGCACTATTATTTATTTATTTAACAGGTCAAGCACCGCGAGCGGGCTCTTTTAGATATATAGCGGACGATTTTAAGACTTATCTTTACTACAAATACAGTTTTAAATCGGTCGGTGTTTACTGGCACGTCTTTGTGCCGCTGGGGCTCTAGAGGTTAATACTTCAAGTATATAAATGTACAGAAGCGGACTTAATGCCATAGACATTTAACATTAAGCCTAAACAGCATAACATGTTCTCACTGCTGGGACACAGGCCTCCTCTCTGTGAGTGGGAGTGGGCTGTGATGCACTACGCGGGCCCAGTGCGGGTTGGTGGACGTCACAAGTCTTCGAATTTCTAGTTCTTGGACATGCTGATTTCCTCGCGATGTTTTCCTTCACCGTTTTGAGAGCAGTGGTGATGAAATTAAATATACAAGGCAAAGTGCCTGCCTGGGTTCGAACTCACGACTTAAAACTCGTAAGTCAGCCCCGATATTTAGTTATTTAATACTTTAAGCACACAAATATACAGAGGCGGAATTAATGCCATAAGCATTTTCTACCGGTCAACCTTTGGGTGATGCAGAGACAAACAGTGATATCGCTGGGCCAGCACTGCTCTCTCTTCAACCTAAATAAGGTGATAAAAGAATTACGAGGTCTACTATACACAAGGCACATTTCAAAGACATTATCTTACGACTAATAACACAACGCATCGTATCCCATGATCACAGATCATAACACACACCTTTTGTACTAAAAGTATATTTTACAGGTATTTTCTCTTATTTCAATTGAAATCTTATAAATATAAGGGAACGTTACAATGTCAACAGTCATAAATCGACGGCGAACCTCCTAACTGACATTTTTCGAGAAATTCACTTTTTTATCGTTTTTAATTTAAAGGCGTTATTCGCATGTTTTAGTGAAATCTCCGAAATGTATTTTTAATAGCAACAGCATTAAATTAAAACGTGGAAATACCTCCCAACTAAACCAACGTGTCTATTTTTGAACGTTTTTTTTTTCAGTATTTGTAAATTTTTGACGTTGTCAGTTAGGTGTTATTGGCACTTCGCCGTCGAAATATTGAACCAAGGCATACCGCGCTTAAACATAATAGTCCACCAGAACGGATTTCGGTCAATCTCAGCGGAGCCTATCCCTTGGCGCGGGAGATATTGTAACACATTTGTGCCTCTCCCTCACTCTCACTCTCATAGTCAGATGGGACGGCAACCGATACGACCGGAGAGAGATCAGGCGTAAAACAAAAATATGCGAAACACTGCAAGTCTGAGGGTTTGTTCAGACCGTTAGGCGATGTCCTAATAGATTGCGCGACCATCGTAAGTTCGTGCGAATTTTGTAAGGACGAACACGCGATAAAAATTACCGGTCTCGAATAAGGTGTCTTAATTCATAGTTGAAATTCGCGCGGTAGTCACATAATCGCGTTGTATTAGAACAACGGCTAAAAATGGCGGCGAAGAACCTCTGAAAAACCTTTAAACTTATACCGTAGCCAAAGCCTACGGTATAACTCGAGAAGTATACAAGGCAAGACTCATTCAGGGACTTACCAAAAACCGGATAAAATATCAGAGAGACAATTCCCTTATTTTTAGAACATTGGCATCCTAATTTCAGTCTCAATCTGTCAAGAAAACCTGTAATTTTCCTACCGACTTGAATTGGCCTAAAACAACGCCTATTAGATAAGTGTTAAGGTTCTATACTTTTATGGCAATTTTAACAACTATAATGACAATTTAGCTTAAAAAAACGCTATGGTGTTACCTGAATTTCTGACATTATTGGTAACAGCTTTAATATGAAATGGTGACCTCAACAGGAACTTAACAATAAAGGCTAGTTACACGTCTGTACAGATTCTATGAGATGAGCGAAGTTCCCCCATAGGATAGGGCCTGAGGTGCACACTGTCCCGCCGCCGCGTGACTCCTGTGGTAACTAAAACAAGTCAAAAACGAAATTAATAAGGAAATATTTAAGTTAATAATGTTATATCGCAATACACCATTTATGACGTAAATTAATGTCAAAGCAAAAATGTGTCTTTCAGTGACTACTGCTGACCGACAATGCTCTGAAATCAGATAGATTAGGATCGATTTCACCTAATAATAATAAGCACATAGGATATGGATATGATACATGAATTCAACATATTAGGCATGACGGCAACACAGAAACATCGTAATGGCATCAAACAATATTGGCGCCGATTCCCCTGTTCACAAACTAAGCTCAATTTAAGTTCAGTGCATCTTTTTCTACCTATTTCATTATGAAAAGGACAGAAGATAAATATTAGTTTAGTCCTGTCAAATTAGTCAGCGCCTGACGTAAATTGACGTATTTTTAGTTGCCAATCTTTTAATCTCGTCTAAACTTGTCTATGGATTATCTTAATTTGACAGGACTAAACTAATATTTATCTTCTGTCCTTTTCTTAATGAAATAGAAAGAAAAAGATGCACTGAACTTAAATTTACTTTAGTTTGTGAACAACAGTATCGGCGCCATTACCAAGCTTGGTAAAATAAATGGTGATTATATTTACATCTGTAATTTATATGGTGTAATATTTTTTTATTTTTCTTTGTTAGCCTATCTATACTGTCCCACTCCTTTTTTTTTTTTTTTTTTTATTGTAATTCACAAAACTGATGTACAATCGTAAAAGCATTAAAAACAGTTACAACACAATATTTGTGATTGACATCTACTAGATGTGAATCTAACATGCATAATTGAAGTAAAACAATTAGTAAATATTAAAAAAAAAAAACAAACAAAAATTAAACAAGACTTACAAAATGTGAACTTTTCCATAAATAATGAAAAAGTTTTGGGAAAGAACAGTTAAATATAAAAATAAAAAATAACAACATACAAGTAAGACTCTAAGTTTAGTCCTAACTTAGGCTACAGAACCAGCAAAGATATCTATTTCACCACGAATGGAGTTAGCAAGATAAAGCATGCGGCAAATTGGTGAAAAACTACCCATATTAGTTCGACTATGAGGCAGGACAAAAGTCCTTCGATTTAGTAAACGGCTACTACTACGTGGCAAAGGTCCTGGGCAAAGGTCTCCCCCAAATCGTTCCAGGAACACTTTACCCGTGCCACCTCGAACCAGCCCTCGCGGTACGCGTCCAAGTCTCCACCCAATGGATGCCTGAAGATGGACGGCGCAGCCGAGGCCGGGTCAGAAGGAGATGGTAAGATGGTGTACATAATAAAGAGTATTTTATCTATCTATCTATTACAAAATGCTATTTATACGAGAAGTTGTGGCTCATTTTCATGGCAATATCCCTTCGGTTTTCCATTTTAACATATGGCTCTTTCGAAAAAACTCATAAGTTCAAGGGACCAAAAGAAATAATCCGACTCACCGCTCTATTGATATCTCCAACGCAGACCCAGTAGTCTGCGACCTTCGTGTCCTGACTGTTGTGCATTTTATGCGCCACCGCCACGGCCCACTTCGAATGGTCGTTGTGTGACGTAAAAGACATCTTCGCGATCGAAAACTTGAGCCGGTCTATGTTTCGTACTCTGAAACAAAAGTTAGTACGAATCAGAGAGATTAAGATACTATACAGAGTCTATCGGGAGAAATGTCATAGAAAAACTGTACAGACGCCAGCACATCAAGCTACTACAATCTGTCAAACTTCTTTAATAGATTTTCAACTTTAACGCTAAGTATTAGGTTAGAGTGGCCCGTGGCTAAATAATAACAGCCGCACAGGTCGATCGATCAGGTTAAGCTACGGTTGCCGCGGTTGCTCTGTGGATGGGTGGTCATCTTTTCATACCGAGGCCCCTCCGTGACTCGGAAAGCACGTTAAGCCGTTGGTCCCGGCTGTCATTCGTGGATCTTTGACAGTCGTTACGGGTAGTCAGAAGCCCGAAAGTCTGTTAACCAGTCTTACCAATGGGTACGGTATTACCCAGTAACTGGGTTGTGGAGGTCAGATAGGCAGTCGCTCCATGTAAAATACTGGTATTCAGCTGCATCCGGTTACACTGGAAGCTGACCCCAACATAGTTGGGAAAAGGCTAGGCAGATGATGATGATCCCTAAGTATTAGGTTAAAAATTGATTGGGAAAATTTGACCGTTTCTGGTAGCTTGGTGTGCTGGCGTCTGTACAATCCCATGTCATGGTGATGCCATCTAGGGAGCACAAAATTACGTTTTATAACTACGAGACTTGCAACACCACGATTAGAGACATAGAATTATTAGACTAAGCGGAGTTTGACGAGTTGGTTATTGCAAGTAGATTAAGATGTTCTCCGCTTTTTCCTCTCTATCGTAAGTATACCTATTCGAATGTGTTTGGTATGAAACTATACGTAAATTTTATAACAAAAAAAGGATGTCTGTTTTATCAAGGTCAAGGTAGTATTTACAGTTTCTGCGTTTGTATATTTTTTAGTTAGCAACACCAACTAGGGTTTACGGAGAATTTAATCTTTTTGGAGTACAACACAGATTGTGAAGCCACATGTCCAAACAGTATAAATTCTGGTATTTCTACCCCTATTAGAAACTCTACAGAAAACTGTTTTTTAATAGTTATCGATTACAATCGAGCATATACACGATCGAAGTTTCCCATAATATTGTTGACATCTCGTATAGATAATTTAAGTTTTTGATTAAAAAGCAAACGTTCAACGGAACCGAGAATGTGGTTTTGTTGTTTATCAAATGTGATTCGATCCACGTTGTACGGGGTTATTACGACATTCGAAAATGTTGCTTACATTTTCAGTCCACCTAGATATAAGTACTATGAATAAAACTAGATGGAACCTAGTTTTATAGATAGAACTTGTATATCGCAAATTAGTAATAAGAATAAGCCAATTAGGACCGGCACTTTTGGTACCGAAACTACTTTGGCAAGGAACAAAGTAACGACATAAAAACGCTTATCTCATACTCCGATTTAATTAAGAAGTAGGAGGTACTCACTGGAAGTTCCGAGTACACTCCGAGTCCAGTGCTCCAGGTCCATTGGTCCAGGACTCGACGAGGAGGTCCGACTGTAAAACTTCAGCTACCAAGCCGCTGTACAGGTCATCGTTGAACATCGCACTCTTCGCAAACGAAAGGAACTTTCGTCCTACCAGCGTCTCGAAGCTCTCTATGTGGTACCTGAAATAATGAATGTAAACGTGAAAAACGGTGAAGGTAAACATCGGACTCCAGACTAAAAAGCACTGCATGTTGTACGAGCAATTCCTCGGAAACTAATGGAAGTGTACTTGTAGTTCAGTCACATTTCGCCTAACTAATACTCATCAAGATATGAAATCCTGTTCTGCGAAGCACAGGATGAATATATTTATATAGGTTTGCAATTTAGTTATAGCGTAATCAGCCTATAATTTTCCCATTGCTGGGAACCAGGCCTCCTCTCTGAGAAGGAGTGGACCAGAATCCATGACGGGGGCCCAGTGCGGGTTGGTAGATGATATGACATCTATCAACTACCGGTCGATTCTGTAAAAATCTCACCGTGAAATCGTAAGTGAAGTGAGCACTTAATAGTGTTAATCCCTAGCGAATGACAGCTCACTCCTCGCTCACTTCATCCAAGCTTCCACGGTGAGATGGTTACAGAATCGCACGGCTAGTCTTCGCATTGTTTGGTTCCAGGACATGCCGGATTCCTCACGATATTTCCTTCGCCGTTCTGAGAGCAGTGGTGATGAAATTAAATACATAAACCAAAGTGCCTGCCTGACTTCGAACTCACGTCGTCGTGAGACCCAGTGGTATCGGCCTTTTTTTTGGGTGGGAAATTATCAAAAAACTTCTCCCGCTCTGGGCGGAGCTGGAGGGCGTGTCAGACTTATACTGACTAAAACCCACCCGTGTTCCTTCAGTTGCCTGTGCCAAGGGCCACGTGACTTAGGAAAGTCAAGGCCGATACCACTGTTCCCACCAATAGGTATATGCATGCCTTAAATTGACAAAGGTTACAAAGTTAAGTCAGTTGCATAGCAGTGTAATTAGGATTGAAAGCGAAGAAAACTGAAGCAACTAGCTGAATGTGTGAGACGCAACTAGCTGAATGTGTGAGACGCAACTAGCTGAATGTGTGAGACGCAACTAGCTGAATGTGTGAGAGCCAAACACAGACTTATAGGTAATAAAGTGAAACATCCTGCCTGTTTCACCTAATTCCAACAATTGCAAAAATTACCGCGTCGACCGCGACGTTACAATATTGACCAAAACCTAACATTTTTCCCGCAAATGTTATGATTTATTGGTACCAAGTATTTATAAACAAACCGACAAACGAAATCAGCCGTTATTGTTGTCGTGATATATTGACTCATTGATGATCCTTTTGTTCAAATACGATCGCATTAATACGCAGTAATGCGTAATATATTGTAATCAATCTAATGTTTCATTGTTTACGATGTGACCAAATATTTTTGCCAAAAAAACCTAGTTGATTTTTTTGGCAAAAATTGAACTTTTTTACTAAACAGCTGATTTTGTTTTCGTGATTTCAGAGTTGGTCCCATAGTGAAAGTTGTTCATATTT
This sequence comes from Eremobia ochroleuca, assembly GCA_949629135.1. NCBI lineage: Eukaryota > Metazoa > Arthropoda > Insecta > Lepidoptera > Noctuidae > Eremobia > Eremobia ochroleuca. The sequence goes on from OX451398.1 coordinate 10,643,188, forward strand.
ATGAGTAGAACACCCTGTAAAAATTTGGAGTCTGTAAAAAAAAAATCATGCAGTCTATCACATCACACAAGGCGCCTACCGTTGATTAGCTATTGGATTAGATATTGCTTACAGCTGTTTTGATTGAGTAATAAAAATAACAAACACTAATCACGCATTCCTGACATATGCTGACAAACGGATTTAGTTCATCAATAGAAATGAAAATGATGAAATAGTTAATGATTGGTAAGCACGTAGACAGTGGTATTTTTATTGTTTTAGCCATACAAAAAGGTCAAGGTCAAGTTCATATTTATATGTATTTCCTTAGCACAAGTGATATCGTTTCAAAAACTCTTTTTGTTGTGAGAGAGATGGAACCAGATGATATCACTATTCACAGTATCCGCGCGACAGCGACCCAGATTAGTTTTCATTCAAATTTGGTTTTGCACCAGACACCACACGAAAGGTGTGGTGTCTGGTGACTTGCAAAACCAAATTAATTGGTCTTGAAAACCCGGTGACACCGTGTACAAAAGAGCTGACCAAAACAGCACCATTGTATATGTAGGCATATGAAGGCTTTGGGCAACTTTTGTGTAATTGGCGCTTCTTGTCTAGTACTTGAAGGCGATTTGTTTCGAAGCAATATAACGAATAATAAAAGAAAAAAACATGTTGCGCCGACCCTAAATAAATAGGAATAAGGGCAAAAGAATTATGAGAGAGATGGAGCTACACAGGACGGTAAGCACCATCTCTTTTTCGCAACAGAATAATGATGATTTGAATACATCCCCGAATGCCCCCAGGAAGTATTATTGTTGTCCATTTGTCAAGCAATCTACATTGAGTCATGGGAATGCGACAGCCAAATTGATTGAATGAATGAAACTAAGTACTACTAACTTTAAGCATAAACATCCGAATCTAAACTAACCACGGCGATGCATCAATTGTCTTGTTTCGGACAACATCGACTAAGTTCGGCAGCTCGTTTTCAAACTCCTGGGGTATATGCGTCCAGGCCAAGAGTGGCTCGTTGTACTTCAGCTGGGTAGCGATCTGGTTGAGGGTGGACGTTTGAACGGATACGCAGAGGAAAGACTGGCCGTATTTCATGCCGGTCGATGGATAGTCGTAGGAGCTGACGTTGAGGCCATTTACTACTGAAAAGAGGGAAAATCTTTTATTAAAATTCAATTTTAACTCAAGTGAAACCAATAAAACTTGTTCCCTAACTAAATATGCCATCTTTTATCAAATTATAAATCGTTGTATAGATTCGAATTCATATAGAAATGATGAATCGTTGCAGGTATCAGAAGCAGAAAAAGAAAAAATACCATATTATAGGCAGTAGTAGGGAATCAAAGACCTCGGCGCGTCAATTCGACGTCATGAAAAAAACTCACTATCCCTCCCTTTTCTTGGGAGGGAAAGTGAGTTTCCTTCACAGTGCACACAAAAGGTCCTAGGACCTTCGTTCGTCTAGCAGGCATAGGTAAGGGCGTGAAGGATTGTTAGAAGGAGACTAAGTGATGAGCCTCGCAACTAAGAGTTACGTGAAATTCCATAGCCAATAAAAATACTTACAATCAGGAAGAGGCGGGAACCGCGGCACAGAATGCACCAACCACAGCGAAGTAAACTTGTCCCCTAATATGACGCCTTTGGTGTGACCGCTCTCAACCCTGGTCTTCATAAACTTGGAGTGCATCTTGCACATTTCAGCCAAATCGTAGTCGTCATAGTACCTGTCACCCAGTTTGAACTTCTTGAACTTCTTTATTCCTTGTTGCTTCATTTGACCTGAAAGAGGTAATAAAGGGATTTAAACTGGTTTTTCGAGTAGTGGAGGGTTACTTTCGAAAGAGTAAGATGGGTTTTATTAGAAAGAAAGAAAAAGAAAGAAAAAACGTTTATTCTGCACAAACAAAATGCACGCTACAAATAAAAAAACAAAATAATAATAAAAAATAAAAAAGACATAAAATATACAATGTAGCCAAAAGCCTCCTACTCAAGCCCTTGATGTCATTACACATTCATTTATTACATTTTTATCAACTAAAATTCCCTTTGGTGGATGTTTTTAACACATGACGAGGATCCCAGATCTCTGACAAAAAAATAGTTGTTAAAAAGCAATAAATGTTACCTCTTTTGCTTTTGGAGTACATATCAGCGACCGATTGCAGGATGTCTGGCTGATGTTCCGAAGCCGGTGGCTGGTCATTGTAGATCAAAGAAATTATATTTCTATCCTGTAAAAATGTGGCATGTTAATTGTAAGTGATTCGGATTTTTATTTTCTTTCTTTATTTTCTATTATAATTTGCAGTTCAGTGTGCTACTTCAATATTGGCGATTACCTTTTAACAACAGACCAATTTTTTTTGTATCGATTTTGGCTGATGTTCACATTTCTGATAAAGAAAATAAATTAAATAACTAATAATAATAATATTCCACAACTTTCACACAACGCCATCTAGTCCCAAACTAAGCAGAGCTTGTGCTATGAGTACTAGACAACTGATAAACATAAATATATATTTCTAAATACATACCTACATATTATAGATAAATTACACCCAGACAAACTATAACTATACGTAGGTCCTGTCATTCATAGAAGGTCTATGAATGACTGGAAGCCGACACTAACATAGTTGGGAAATGGCTAGACATAATTGATTGATTCATCATCTGCCCAGCCTTTTCCCGACTATGTTGGGGTCAGCTTCCAGTCTAACCGGGTGCAGCTGAATACCAGTATTTTACATACAGCGACTGCCTGTCTGACCTCCACAACCCAGTTACTGGGTAATACGATACCCCTTGGTGAGACTGGTTGTCAGACTTTCGGTCCTCTGACTACCCGTGACGACTGTCAAAGATCCACGAACGACAGCCGGGACCAACGGCTTAACGTGCTTTCCGAGGCACGGAGGGGTCTCGGTATGTAAAGGTGGTCACCCATCCACAGACCAACCGCGGTAAGCGTGGCTTAACCTGATCAATCGACCTGTGCGGCTGTTATTATTTAGCCACGGGCCCCTCTAGGCATATTAATTGATTGAAGTCGCAAAATACGTCTGACATTAAAATATTACTCAGTCATTCATTGCTGTTAGCCATATTACCTGATAAAGCGGCGATAACGTTTTCCCCACCATTGACCGTGGGTCGCTGATGGCCAGATCTGACATGATCCAGCCTCCTCTCAATTTTGACGGCGTCAAGTGCATGTACGCAACCCCTCGACGAACCAAAGGATTCAAATGGTTCTTCTCCCTCGGCAACTTGTAGACATAGAACCTGAAATAAAATAATAGTTATAACAATGTTTGATAAACTTGTCACCTAGCTATGGGAAAATCTACTGCTAGCACCACCACACATAGGTATACTACGTGATTATTTTTACCGTCTACAAATTTTTACAGGCTGTTCTACCCATGAATATGAACAACTTTCACTATGGGACCAACTCTAAAAACACGAAAAAAAAATCAGCTGTTTCGTACCTTTTGGACAAGTAGGTATTGAACTTTGGTATTAAATAGCTGATTTTTTTTTCGTGATTTTAAATAAGCAGAGTTTTCAAAAAACGAATGATACCGTTTTAGTTTTCATCAGGCTCCAAAACTCTTTCGAGTATTTTTCGCTATATCTTCAAGTTTCGTTTACTTGGAAAATTCATTCTGTATACAGGGGATAAAAATACCCATTACATAGCCGTCAACTACGCATTCTGTACATCAAACTAAGTAACATTGAACAAAAATAATTGCTGGAAAACGACTTTTATTCTTGGTGTGAAAAGCTGTTTGCGGTAGCGCGCAGTGTAACGCACCCAAAATATTGTGCTTTATGGGTGTATGCAACGGTGCAGGGGTCGTGAGGGTATTTAGTGTTATGACATTAAAAAAAACTTGATTTCGTAAAAAAACATCAGTATTTGAATTTTTAACCGACTTCAAAAAGGAGGAGGTTATCAATTCGGATGTTTATAATTATATGTATATGTATATACAGGGTGTAACGGAAGGGGGGTATCAACCCTGAAGGAGGTGAATGTGCTCATGAAACTCAACAACTTTCCCCAAAGAACATAGGTCGAAATATGAAAAAAAAATTTGGCCCTCCCTTACAAAACTGACTACCAGCTGATTGATTTACTATGGGAGGGCCAAATTTTTTTTAGTATGTTCGGGCATAACTCCGTCATATATGGACGGATTTGCAAAATTCTTTTTTTGTTCGATAGAGGTTCATTCCGAAATGGTCCCAATTAAACTTCGTAAAGATCTGGAGATGAGTTTCGGAGACAGACAACGGAACTCTTCAATAAATACCAGTAAAACAACCGCGCTTGCTGCTATCGCCATTGTTTACGCAATCGCATACTTAACATAACATCACGTCTTTACCCTATAAACGCAGATGCAGCTTCCTGTCACTGATATTTACATAGCAAATAGTGTTATATGAATTTGTTTGAGGTAGGTATAGCTAAAAAGTGAAAAATGAAAACTTGTTTATAAAAAAAAACAACCGACTTCCAAAAAAGAACTACAAAGTGAAAAATAACTAATTTCGGAAGTGTAATTTCGTTGTCAAAAAACGAAAATGCGGAACCAACGACATCGACTTCCAAAATGAAAGTTATTTTTCACTTTGTAGTGCTTTTTTGGAAGTCAGTTGTTTTTTTTTTTATGAAAAAGTTTTTATGACCTTCAATATCTCCGTAGCCCAGGCCCAATGGTCATACTATAAGTTATTCATACTTCTATGCATATGTTGAATCTAGTACAGTCCCGTGCAAAAAGCAAAACACTTGGGAAAGTTCAAAAGCGATATTCGAATTCTACATGTTGAATTACGATACAATTTATAATAAGTACTTAGGTAGTATGTGTCTGAAGAAACTATATGCACCGCGTCAAATATTTGCGAAGAGATTATTGTTATTTAAACAATGACATCTTTTTGCACGTGGTTGTACTAACCCGTAGCCAGTTCAATTCAAATCTACTGTCAAATGATTGGCAGTTGATATTTTGGTGATCCAATCACAAAATCTAATATGGATTCCCTTTACAAAGTTTTAAGAAACCCCGTCTAATTAGATCTTTGTAACTTTAGTAGCTATGTAAATAATTTATACTTACTTACCTATAACTTTTCAAACATGATTTATTATTAGTGCATGAGAACTATAAATCAAACAGGAAAACACAAAACCACAATGTCAATGTAAACAAAGAACCGCACTAGAATAACAATAAAACATAAGTTAAAATTTGATATTTTGTAATAATACTTAATTTTAAAAATACTAACCAATCAACTGGCTCTCCCTTTTCATTCCTACATTGCGGAGTCAAGCTCGTACAAAAAGTCACAAAAATGGAAAACACAAATAATACAATATAAAAACACATCGCGGTGCGTGTACGAAGCACGACTAACGACATCGAAGTAACAAGAGACGCAGGAAGTTCGCGATACTCGTATGTTTATGATGTCATGCGACACGATCGCATCACTACCGGCAGGGTATCAAACAATCGATATATTTACACAACATTAACAATTATTTCCCTTTGATTGTTGGCACAACTGCCTAAAACCGAATGATTTCATAGTGTTACAATTAACGTCAATCTTTGTATTGACAAAGGAATAGTGGTACAAGGTTGGGATGCAGGTAATAATATGTGCTGTAGTCTTTATTTGTAATTATATAAAGACTGTTATTGAGATGCAAGCTGCAAGTTGTATCAGCCAATGAGATGATCTCACTGACGATTGGTCCATATTACATCAGCCGTACGCGCGTGTGAAGCATTACGCGGTATATTTAAAGTTTGTACACATTGAAGTATACAATGAAAATTACGAATATTAACTATCTAAGATACCTACGCTGAAAAAGATTTCTTTAGAAATAAGCATTACCATATTTATTTACTTCTACGTTCTTGTTTCGCCTCTTATTTTGTTGTTTACCTGCTTAGATGATTAAATAAATAAATACAAAGTATTTTTAACAAGTAATATTTAATATGATTTTTTTTAAATATACAATGAACAAAATCCTTAAGTATAATATGGAAGACTTAAATTACATGGCATGATATAATAAAGTATTTAGTAAAAAAATAAATGCTTAAACATTCTTGAACATGTATAAAAATAAACACAAATATTATGTTATTTCTATTTATTGTTGTGTAGGCATAGATACTGCAGCCTTGGCGTGTGATACATCACTCTGTCGCCAGAAAGACACAACAGTTTTCAGTTCAGTGAAGAAATCAATTCCCTGCTTGCCGCAGAAGTGATTGGTACCAAGGAAACTGCCTCGGGAACCAGTGAAAGAGAACATGGAAAGAGGGACAGGGATGGGAACATTAACGCCGACTTGTCCGACATCGATTTCGTTGGCGAACTTTCTTGCTGTGGCACCGTTGGTTGTGAAGATAGCTGTTCCGTTTCCATAGGGGTTTGCGTTGACCATTTGGATGGCTTGGTCCAAAGTGTCGACGAAGAGGCATACTAGTACGGGTCCAAAGATTTCTTCCTTGTAGCATTCCATGTTGGTCTTAACGTCGGTAAGGATGGTCGGGCCGACAAAGTTACCCTTTTCGAAGCCTGACACTTTAACGCCGCGGCCATCGAGAACTAGCTTGGCTCCCTCCTTTACGCCTGTAGGAAGAATGGAGTGGTTATTTTTTGTTTTAATAGTGTGCGAAAAACGATAAGTACGATACATTACACGTGATCTATACTAAAATACGAAGTTTACTATCTACAAGACTATTTTGTATGAGCATTTTATAAATACAGCTAGATAAGAATGTGCATAGTTTGAGTACTAACGTTCAAAAAGTATATAATACACAAGTGAGTTCACTCTTGTTCTTCAGTGAACTATTCTCATACTCATTGAAGAAGAAATCTCAAAAGAGTGAATTCACTTGTGTATTAATCTTTTTAACGTTAGTAGAATAGTTAATATTCTCATACTCACTGAAGAAGAAATCTCAAAAAAGTGAACTCACTTGTGTATTATACTTTTTGAACGTTTACGGCAAATGAAATATCTAAAAATGAAGTATCGAAAGCTTTGCCGGTATAGGGCGGCAGCGGAGGACGTGTTCGAGTAGATATCCTCAAGAGTGTGAAATTTATGTATCCTTACGTTTTTTCGATCTTCAACTGTCTTTGTCTCGGTGGAACAAACCAATTTTCTGTCTTTCTTTCTAATAATACTTTACCTGATTCGACAAGTCTTTCGATCCTCTCCTTGGCCTTGACAGAGATGACGGGTCCAACATCAGTGGCGGGTACGTGGCCGGCGTTCACCTTCAAAGCCTGCGCACGCGCAACCAGGTCAGGAATCCAGTCCTTGGCTTCACCTGTGTTAACAAAACGGACTATTTAGTAAGTTGTTGTAAAAATTGCTTAACCCATTGAATGCCGAGGTGAACTATCACATCATAATTAATCGGTGGCCACCATACATATGGTCAACTACGTAAGACGCCAAAAAGTATAAAAATGACCGTTCCAGGAGGCGAAAGCATAGATCGCCCTATAATTAACAGAGAACATCTACGTATTAACACGAAGTTGGCCTCTTCTATTAACACTACCTACGTAATATTACGTAGCCGGCATTCAATGGGTTAAATGAAAATATATTATTTCATATAAAAGAGGCATGATTATTCACATTACAATCGTCTGCAAAACTAAACTTCACCAATGACTTTCAAGGCCTGCAATAGAAGATTGGCGCAAACCGTAAGCAGCTGCCTACATCTGAAAGTTCATGATTATGATAGTGTAAATTGTCTGTCTGCTTGGCAGTGTGTTGCTATGTCGCAAGAACCTCACTGCCATGCTTGGATTAAAAAAAGAAGAAAAAGACGTTCTCCATTGGAGCATACCCCGTTCTTCAGCAGTCAGACCCTCACATATGTGAGGTTCAGGAATAATTTGCTAGTCGCACGATCGTGAGTATATGTGCAGAGGCGCCGGGATTAAAAAACGCAGCCATCTCTCATCCGGGTTTCAACGTACTGGCAGGACGAAACGTGCGCAGAGTGCAAAACTATTTTTGTTTCATTCTTAGATAGAGTCACGATAGATCGACACCGGTTGCGTCCGCTAAAGTTGTTTACATTTTTGCTCAGAATTTTGTAAAGTCGAAACTCATGATCACTTTAACTCGAAAGGGATAAAAGATATTAAATTCAGCTGTTTATCAATGTTCTACTGACCCACAAACACCGCAGTACTGAGCGCCATGCACCTCTGCCCGGCGGCTCCGAAGGCGGCACCAGCTAACTGGTTGAGTGTGTGTTCTTTGTTAGCGTCAGGCATGATGACACCGTGGTTCTTAGCACCCATGTTGCTTTGGACACGCTTGCCTGGAACAATGTAAGGAAATGTAAGCACATAAAATATAATAGACAATAGAAAATTACACTATGAGAAAAAAATCCGGAGAAGTGCGAGTAGGACTCGCCCACCGAGGGTTCCGTACAAATTTGTAGGTGTGTAAATATACGGTTTCGGATTTTTTTCCTTTACTTGTGCTACATGACATTGCTTCTTGCCAAATTTCATGATTCTAGATCAACGGGAAGTACCCTATAAATTTTGATTCCCTTGAGAGTGTCGAAATATACGTTTTTTGCGGCATAAACGGCCGTATCTTTTTTACGTCAACTTAGAAGTTTGAGTTTTTCACAGGTTCAAGGGACTGTAGACCTGAGTATATGGTTTAATTCAACTCGATACCTCCACGCGTTCCCGACATAAAGGGTCTTGACAGACAGACCGACAACAAAGTGATCCTATAAGGGTTCCGTTTTTTCCTTTTGAGGTACGGAACCCTAAAAACGGCTCATCTATCGTCCTATGCGAGCAAAGTCTTATACGACTCTTAATCTAAGTATTTAATCGTATGAGACAGCATATTAGGCGCTGCCGTCGAAAACAACCTTCAACTAAGTTTCAACCAATCAATGTTTTTGCCTCTCTTTTAACACAAAAACCAACTGGTAGGACTCTCAGATCTCATTAATTTTAAAAGAAGGAATAAAGTATATATAGAGGTATGAGGTGTACCTCATACCTCTATATATTTTATTCTTCCTTTCCTCCCACCATGTTGGGTGTAAAGTTCACTCATCCTCCATAGACAATGGACGATCCTCCGACCAGACGGGTGTTGTGTCTGGCGGGCAACTGCCCGATGATTCATGTCCGGCCGTTGAATATGCTAGTTGCACGGTAAACTCTGCTTGCGAGATGCAGGATTTAGCGTGACGTCAGTACGACGCGTAGTTCGCACGTGGCGTTGTAGATACCGCTACAAGTATAATAATATAGTAGTTAACATACCTGCAGCAGAAGCCCTTGTGTAGATATGTTTGCCGGCCGCGTCGCCACCGACGAACGAGACCGCCTTGATGTCAGGGTGGTCGCAGAGGAAGTTTACCGGGTCGTGGGTACCGTGGATCACCTGCAACGAAATAATGTTGGTTAGTAATATGTTCATGCGTTTTTAGATGTTAAGCTACGCATGCCGAGGTCAGTCCGTGGATGGGTGACCATGCATTACAAATCGGGAATCCTCCGTGCCTTGGGAAGCACGTTAAACCACTAGTCCCTGCTATGCTACAAACAGCAATTAGTAACAGGTAGTTATAAGCCAGAAAGTCATATCACCCAGGAACTGGGTTGTGGCGCTCAGGTATTCAGGTGTACTCGGTTAGACTGGAAGCTGACCCCAACATACTTGGGAAATGGCTAGGCAGATGATGATACCATGTTTCAAAAGTTAACTATGACTGTTGTACATCTCTGCTCAGTTCAACATGGCAGAAAATTGGACATTTATGTTGTCTTCTATTATTCACTGGTCTCACAACACATTCTGACTATGCTTGGGCGATTAACACGTTGAGTACCAAACACAGATTGATGGTCAGCCCCATATGGGCAGATAAATTTTTTTCACGTGCTATATACATTTTTAACATTTAGATATAATATTACAGAGTTATTTTGATGTTATACAACTTGTAACGTTAAATGCGCAAAACCTGAAAATAGTTTGATCAGAATAACGAGCAGAATTAATTGAACCGCTTTTTAATATGGGTCACATTTTTCAAAAAATCTTCATTAAAAACCTTGCCGTGTCTATTTATTAATAGGTCAAGCAAGCCAATGTCAGCGCGGCGCAGCGGCCCGGCGATGACTCCTCCCTCGGTAAAGCGTCGTCGCAGACGCAAGAAACGATCAGAATGGCCAGTAAAACTAAAACAGCACATAAAACCTTTACAATTTTTTTAATGACTTATTTTCTGAAATAGGTCAATTGAATTAAAAATCAGTTGGGGTGTCTGAGGTTTTGCACATTTGACGGTACACGTTGTATAAGTAGATTTACATAAATAGAAATGTCATCGCGCGATTGCCCATCCATAAGAAGATTATACACGTATGGCCAGATGACGCGATATCGCGTGATCGGCCGTATTATGCAAAGCCGAAACACGCGATATCCCGTGATCGCCAATGAAGGTGTTAAGGAATTTGCATTGCATAAACGATATACAGAAACGGTGTACAACGCGCGTCTGTAACATCAAATCGTTTACACCATCATGCTTCCAAAAGAAGCATTTTAAATTTAATTCACATCTAACTTGAGAGGCGAGTGAAGAAAAACAGTTATGCATTCGGCGAGTTTTGTTTTACTTTTCTTGGGTAGTTTTTGACGTAGCTTTCATTTAATAATACACATTTAATCCACTTTTTATTATGTGCGTCTTGTTTGTGCAGAATAAACAAGCCTTTTTTTCTTCAGAATCTTGTTCCGAAGGCTTGAAGCGTGTCACCGGTCGCCAGTGCAAAAATCTACAGAGGAATCATCACGGGGTACTTGAAGGCAGGTGAGTAAGTAATACTAACGTTAACAAGACCAGGCGGTGCCCCAGCCTCGTTGAGGAGATCCATCATCATGAGTGTCGCGCCGGGGTCCTGTTCGGAAGGCTTGATGATGCACGTGTTACCAGTAGCCAATGCGGGCGGGAACATCCATAGCGGGATCATCACAGGGAAGTTGAAGGCAGCCACACCTGGTAAATTAAAATGTTTACTTTATTTTATTTATTTATTTCCTTAAAATGACATTATCCTTACACGGAAAACTATTGCACACATAGTGTACAGACGCCAGCACATCAAGCTACTACAATCTGTCAATTTTCTTTAATAATAGATTTTCAACTTTATCGCTAAAACATTAGGTTCAAAGTTGAGAAAATTTGACAGTTTCAGGTAGCTTGATCTGCTGGCGTCTGTACATATCTAAAGTCTTATCCTAACTTATTACTAATTCATTACTATAATTAAATTTTGTAGCTTATTACAAACAATGCATTCTTTGTGAACTCACTCAGAGAACAACAGAAAAGGTCCGTGTCACTAACTATGAGGCTGAGAGTGCGGAGTGCACGCGACAGTGGCGCCTCCCTTAAAAGATTAGTCCGATCGCGCGGCTCCGCCAGCAGCCGTGGCTGTTGTTAATTTTAAACTAACAAACTATCGATGTTAGGCTAGAAGCGTACTGATGCGCTCACAGCAACAACCATGACCCGGCTGGCCGAATACATTCGGCCAGTAAATACTCGAGTTTAGTATTAAAACGCAGGTGGATGTGCATCTAGGGTTAGAATTAAATAATAGATCTTTATCCCCACTACATCTTTTGCTGTGTATTTTATTATTAGCTATATATCAGTGGTACGTGTACTATGTGGTAAGTAAAAGTGGAACCGTGCAATTAGGGTTGCCAACCGTACTCTAAAATAGAGTATTTTACTCTTTTAAAAACAATGAAAAATTGTTATGTGCTGCAAAAAGTACCAAAAAATACCTTTTAATTTTTTTTAATAAAATTATACTCTTTTTATAAGTCCATACTCTTTATTTACCTCTTTTGAAATCAGATATACTCTATTTCTTCTAATAAAAGTTGGCAGCCCTAATTGCAATGTTACCTTACCTATAAATAATTAATCAAGATAATAATGGATAATGGGGCTAAGTAATAACAGCCGCACGGGTCGATCGATCAGGTAAAGCTACGCTTGCCGCAGTTGGTCCCGACTGTCATTCGTAGATCTTTGATTGTCGTTACGGGTCGTCAGTAGCCAGAAAATCTGAAAACCAGACTTACCAAGGGGTATTGTATTACCCAGTAACTGGGTTGTAGAGGTCAGATAGGCAGTCAAATGTTATTCAGCTGCATCCGGTTAGACTGGAAGCCGCCCCAACATAGTTGGGAAAAGGCTCGGCAGATGATGATGAATCAAGATAATAATGCGTAGGAAATATAGCTCATTGTTAGAGTCTAGATTATATGTGAGGTAATGAGTAAATGCGTGTTGCTTTATTAATATCCACAGCAACAAATAACTACAGCTGCTTTGATCTGCATTATATTTCTATTATCTTTAAACAAATAAGATAAATAACGATGACGTATGATCGTTGTCTAATAAATATTATAATAGTAATTATACTTACTTATGAATCGCATGTTTTGTTATCTTGTTTGTGATATTTATTATTTTGTTTTTCATAGCACTTAGCTGTAATATCAGTATTACGATATCTATATTAATCACATTTTGATTATTATGTAAATCTAAAATCACTTTTATCTTTCTTACTATTAAAATTGCTAAGTACAAGAAATGATTCGCGATTCTTATTTTGTTTCAAAATCAATATCTGACTACATAGCAGAATAATTTAGTATCTAAATATTGGAACCAAAACACATGCAAAAGAGTCAAAAGGAATTAAAAAAATACAAGCTAATTCTGCTTGTTATATTTTTAATCTATTTTATCGGTTTTCAGTTGGTCAATCAATATGCCTAGTCTTTTCCCAACTATACCAGTCTTGGGGCTTGTGGCTAAGTAATAACAGCCGCACGGATCGATCGATCAGGTTAAGCTACGCTTGCCGCGGTTGGTCCGTGGATGGGTGACCATCTTCACATACCAAGACCCCTCCGTGCCTCGGAAAGCACGTTAAGCCGTTGGTCCCGGCTGTCATTCGTGGATCTTTGACAGTCGTTACGGGTCGTCAGTAGCCCGAAAGTCTGACAACCAGTCTTACCAAGGGGTATGGTATTACCCAGTAGCTGAGTTGTGGAGGTCAGATAGGCAGTCGCTCCATGTAAAATACTGGTATTCAGCTGCATCCGGTTAGACTGGAAGCCGACCCCAACATAGTAGGGAAAAGGCTAGGCAGATGAGGATGACCAGTATTTTATATGGAGCGCTACTCCTTGGTAAGACTGGTTGTCGGACTTCAGTTGGTATGAAACATAGTTTTTAAAACTTTACTAGATTGTTTAATATCACTCACCTCCAACGACTCCCAAGGGTACTTTGTAGCTGTGGGTGTCCATGTCCTTAGCGATGTTTTGGATGCAGTCACCCAACTGAAGAGTTGTGATGCTGCAGCTGTTCTCCACTGACTCTGAAGATAAAACAGATAAAGAGTGCTTTAGGAATCAATCATTACGTTGACAGTTGTTTTAAAATACTGTTTATTAAAATAAAGGCTCAAATATTATGAAACATCAGCACCCTAATAGCGTAACACACTATTACTCTCAATTTGAATAATTTTGAAGCATATTGTTAATCCATTGCTCCATATGTTCGAAAAATATATCTGCTCAACAACGTGAATAACGCAATGAATGTTGTTGAACTGTCAAAATGAAACTCATTGCAACTGATAGTGTGTTACGCAATTACCCTGCTGGAAATACACGCACGCCGGTTCCGAGTACTACGCACCTGGGGCCTTATTCTCTATGACACAATGAACGAAACCGCGTGAAATGAAAGCGAGATTGGCGGTATTAGCCGAGGAATTGACGTGGTTTGAGCAAGGAATTGTTAAGTGGTCGTATTGAAATAGGGCCCTGACCTTTCTAAAGAACATCTCCAATAAGGATTAGGTACGTATGAACGTAAACGAGACAAAATACTCCTTTTTTTGTAAGGATCGTAGCTGGTCGCATTCAGGCGTTCTGTGGTTTCTGTCTGCCCCCATAGGAAAAAGGCATGAGGTTATGTTATTATGTAACGGTCAAAAATATGAGCTTCTTTTCTACAAAATCGCGCTATTACTTGCAGATTCGGAGTATATTATACGCCCAGTTTTGGTTTCGAACTAAGAATTATTTCTTATTTTGTGGCAAAGGGCTGCGGGTTCACTTCGTCCTTCCTATCTTCCTCTTCGTGTTGCTGGCACGAGTTATTCAAAGAACAATGTACATCTGTCATACATCGTTAGACCCAGAAATGGACAGTTAAATATTACACTAATATTATTTGTATTAGGTAGATAAATGACTACTAAAATAAAAACAAAAATCTAAAGAAAAGTTCGCCACGTTACTTGGTATCACCAAAAATTTCAATAAAAGTAGAGTAATCTTACAATAAATAAAAATAACAAATAATAATTCATTAGATACTCTAATAAATAATAACAAATAATAACGATTATTGGAGTAATTTTAACAATTGTTAAAAAATATATTGTTTTAAATATAATTGATTCATTAAATTTTATTATGCTATCCACGCGTGGGCCGAAAATGGGCATTGTTCTTTTATTGGTCCAAAACTTCGCCACTTCCACGGCGTTACCTGTGGCAGCGCAATGCGTCATCGAACTAATATTATAAATGTGAAAGTTTGTATGTTTGTATGTTTGGATGTTTGGATGTTTGTTACTCAATCACGCAAAAACGACTGAACGGATTTGGATGAAATTTGGCATGCATGTAGCCTGTGACATGGAAAAGAACATAGGCTACCTTTTATCCCGATTCCTTAAGTAGTTCCCGAGGGAAAATTAAAAATTGTTTACCAGCGAAGCCACGGGGAGAAAACTTTGAAATTTGGAATGCATGTCACCTATGACATGGAAAAGGACATAGGATACTTTCTATCCCGATTTCTCAAATAGTTCCCGTGGGAAAATCATATATATCATAATAATTGGTGATAATGTAGGTACTGTTCTGTTTATTTTGACTTTGAAAGGAAGCAATGGAGTTACATGATTTTTTTATGAGGATAGTCTTAGGTAAAAACGTCTTATACCCACGGGAAAACACGTTTAACATTTCCCAATGACCACGCGGGCGAAGCTGCGGGCAACAGCTAGTATAATATAAAAACATAAATGAAAGTACAAGAAGAGTTCATTAAACTTACGAATGCCTCTTAGAACATCGCCCTCAGCATCGGCAAGAGTCTTGCCTTGCTCTTCGGTGATCTTGGCGGCCAGCTTGCTCTGGTTCTCTCTCAACAGTCGGGCGAATCTGGTGGTTTTAATGTGATTGATTTTTTAAATTTTCGCTTATGTATTTTGATAATTGAAGTAGGTTATCAAAAATTTAAGTTTCAGATAAATATTTGTAAGCAACGAAACTATTGGGCTCTTTTGAAACGTTAGCTGTTAGTTTTATTGTACTGTTGTCACAGCACGCACAAAACAAGAAGAAGAGAAGGTGCACTCCTTCGCTTTTAGGAGACATCATAAAAGCGAAGGAGTGCACCTACTTCATACCTGATCTTGCCATTTTTATTTGTCATGTGTTGTGTACATCATTTATTGGAGATCCTATATCAATAAATAAAGGCTTTGGCTTCTCGAGTCGCAGTAATTGATGAAGAATACCTATAGGCAAGTATGGAAGCTTTCACGCGACTATCACAAATACAATTTACCTGGGTAGTCCAGTTAAATTGTATTTGTAACGCGTTTGCCACCTGGTATCTGTCTTCGACAATAACGTGTATGAGAAGAGGCCTTTACCCTGCCGTGGGTCAGTAAAACGCTGGTATTATAGGTGTAACTGGTAATATAACCTGGGAGTCTTTAAACAGACTCTGGATCCAGGTTGGCCGAAGCAAGGAAAACTTGTCCAGGTGGAGATTCATAGACGACTCCGCCATGGAGTGTAAATGCTGTGCTGTTCCACAAACTATGGGACACTTAATTTCGTGTCCTGTGTCGTCTGCACATTACAGGAACTGATGGACGCTAGTGACGGCGCCAAACACGTGTCGAATTCTGGGTCAAGTCCATTGAGATTGCCATCGACACGCTAAGAAGAAGATAAGGTAATACCTGAACATGAGCTGTTGTCTCGTCATAATGGTGCTCTGACTCCATGATTTGTATGCGTTCCTGGCAGATTCTAAGGCGGAGTTCAACTCATCTTGAGTGGCTTCTGGTACCCTGAAGGGAAATAATAATACTTATCATTAAACACCATCATCATTCATCTTCCTTTGATAGTAAATAAGTATGCATTTTGTTACAAGTGGCCTTTAATCTTTAACTTATAACAAAGATAATAAGCGGTAAAAAATGGCGCCGATTTTGTTGTTCACAAACTAAACTAAATTTAAGTTCAGTGCATCTTTTTCTTTCTATTCCATTAAGAAAAGGACAGAAGATAAATATTAGTTTAGTCCTGTCAAATTAGTCAGCACCTGACGTAAATTGACGTATTTTTAGTAGGTAGCCAATTTTTTAATCACGTCTAAACTTGTCCATGGAGTATCTTAATTTGACAGGAATAAACTAACATTTATCTTCTGTCCTTTTCTTAATTAAATAGAAAGAAAAAGATGCACTGAACTTAAATTTAGTTTAGTTTCTGAACAAGGGAATCGGCGACAATACCAGTCAATTATCAATATAAATGAGCAAAACTAAACAATGTTTAATTTTTAACCGACTTCAAAAAAAGGAGGAGGTTATCAATTCGACTGTATTTTTTTTTTTTTTTTTATGTTTGTTACCTCATAATAACCGACTGGGTGAACCGATTTTCATGATTCTTTTTTTATTTGAAAGCTGGTGCTTCCCGTGTGGTCCCATTGTCACCATTTCAATATCTGATGATGGGATCTTGTAGAAATCGGGGGAACTCTTCAATAAATAACAGCAGATTAACCGCGATTGTTGCTATAGCATATCTAAGCATTGTTTACACCATCACACAACATAATATCACGCCTGTACTCACTACAAAGGTTATAATTTTTTTTTATTATAATAATAATTCATACCAGTAAAACAACCGCGATTGCTGCTATCGCATATGTATGCATTGTTTACGCAATCGCACAACATAACATCACGTCTGTACCCTATAAACGCAGATGCAGCTTCCTGTCACTGATATTTACATAGCAAGTAGTGTTTATATGAATTTGATTGGGGTAGATATAACTAAAAAGTGAAAAATAAAAAATTTTATATAAAAAAAAACAACCGACTTCCAAAAAAACACTACAAAGTGAAAAATAATTTTAATTTTGGAAGTCGGTGTCAAAAAACCAAAATGCGGAACCAACGACACCGACTTCCAAAATTAAAATTATTTTTAACCGACTTCAAAAAAAGGAGGAGGTTATCAATTCGACTGTATTTTTTTTTTTTTTTTTTTTATGTTTGTTACCTCATAATAACCGACTGGGTGAACCGATTTTTATGATTCTTTTTTTATTTGAAAGCTGGTGCTTCCCGTGTGGTCCCATTGTCACCATTTCAATATCTGATGATGGGATCTTGTAGAAATCGGGGGAACTCTTCAATATATAACAGCAGATTAACCGCGATTGTTGCTATAGCATATCTAAGCATTGTTTACACCATCACACAACATAATATCACGCCTGTACTCACTACAAAGGTTATAATTTTTTTTTTATTATAATAATAATTAATACCAGTAAAACAACCTCGATTGCTGCTATCGCATATGTATGCATTGTCTACGCAATCGCACAACATAACATCACGTCTGTACCCTATAAACGCAGATGCAGCTTCCTGTCACTGATATTTAAGTAGTGTTTATATGAATTTGATTGGGGTAGATATAACTAAAAAGTGAAAAATAAAAAATTTTATATAAAAAAAAACAACCGACTTCCAAAAAAACACTACAAAGTGAAAAATAATTTTAATTTCGGAAGTCGGTGTCAAAAAACCAAAATGCAGAACCAACGACACCGACTTCCAAAATTAAAATTATTTTTCACTTTGTAGTGTTTTTTTGGAAGTCGGTTGTTTTTTTTTATATAAAATTTTTTTTTCAAAATATGTAATACTGACTGGTGAAGGGAAGTTGTTTTCTCAGTGGCTTCGAGATCATTACAGTAAAAGTGTATGTGCCAGCCACTATCAGCAACAATCTGAACATATTCTGCTACTATCTACTATTAAGAAACATCATGAAGATGTATTGACAGACTTTTTTATATTTTGTGATAATGACTGCAAATAAAAAAAACCGGCGAAGTGCGAGTCGGATTCGGCCACGAAGGGTTCCGTACCATTATCTATAAAAACGGTAAAAAATCACGTTTGTTGTATTTGATTCCCCCTTAAATATTTATTTTATTCTATTTTTTAGTATGTTGTTATAGCGGCAACAGAAATACATCATCTGTGAAAATTTCAACTGTCTAACTATCACGGTTCATGAGATACAGCCTGGTGACAGACGGACGGACGGACAGCGGAGTCTAAGTAATAGGGTCCCGTTTTACCCTTTGGGTATGGAACCCTAAAAATCTGCTACAAGACTTAAGTCACATCAGTATATTGACCAAAATGAAGTCTTATTATTAATGTTTACCATTACATAACTACCTACTAAAGATAAAGCAATTAAACACGCAATTGCCTTTGGAGGCAAATAAAAACAGATAGCAACAAATGAAACTGTGTTATCAGTAATCAAGTCACACATGAGGCCAGATTTGGCGTTCCTGATAACAAATTAGTGGGCAAACTTAGATTAAGAGGTGTGTCGCGATGCCAAAATTAACGAAAATAGGCAAACAATGCCATTATGTAACTTAATTACATATTCTAAATGTTAGTTAGTTCATTCAAACTTTCCTCCAGAAATTAATTAACTGTGGATAGTGACTAATGAATATGCAAATTAGGATATTTTTCCTTTCAACCTTAACTAAAGTTGAGGATTGGAAATGAATTGAATATGGAATTAATTTATAGTGTTGTAACATCACAACAGATACTGAGGTTGACACAAATAATATTGATTTTATGTAATAAGATAACATAATTTCATCAGAATGTGTGTAAATACTACTAAACCTTGTTGTACTATTTCTAAGCAGAATCCGGTAACACTAATTACTATGAAGGGTAATAGATTTTCTTGATCCTAAGTCATAGTTTTACTTTTATCATCATATCAAATAGAATAAGAAAATAACTGAGCCTGAGTATATTTTATTGACATTTTTGGGCGACATCCCAACATCAAAAGATAGTGACATTTTCTCTTTATGGTGTAGCATAGCAAGCCATATTTTGTAGGTCAACATTTCAACAATACTGAACAAACAATATGTAGGTATAAATCCATACAAATGGAAGGAAAGCTTTCTCCTTTTTAGATAAAATAAAATGCTCTTTAATTTACTTTTATCAGATAGACAAAAATGGCATTTGTATTAATTTATTTCCCAGACCATTTATTCAAGTTAACCCAACCTTATTTGTAAAATAAGCTATCAATCATTTAATTTACCTGCCAATAACTTCATTGGTGGCTGGGTTTGTGAGGTCAATCCAGTTGGTAGTCTTGGACTCCACATACTGTCCATCAATGAAGAGCTTAGTGGTGGGAGCGGCGCTGCTGTAGCGTCTACGCAGAACCAGCTGAGACTGAACAAGGAAATACACTGTGTTAGAAGGACTGTAGTGGAATGGATGGAATGGACTGGTCCTGGAGTGGAGACCGCGTATCGGCAAGCGTAGTGTGGGACGCCCCCCAGCTAGATGGACGGACGACCTAAAGAAGGTAGCTGGGGTAGGCTGGGTGCGGAAGGCGGAGGACAGGGTGTTGTGGCGCAGTCTGGGAGAGGCCTATGTCCAGTAGTGGACTGCGATAAGCTGAGTTGATTGATTGAGAATGGACTGTAGATTGATTTGTGAATGTAAAGATTATTGATTGTGGTAGTATGCTACTGTGATGTGATTTGCTATTATGCTCTTTAGGCTGCATAAACATTAAACTTTCTGCTACTTTATTTCTACACTTTATATGCATGCGTGCATTGTTATGCTCACCACATGTTACAAGAAGTAGTTTTACTGTGTAATATTTTTTCTTATGGTGGGTCCACATGATATAGACTTTTGTTTGTACAGCTACTTGTACAGACTATGAAGTCCGAGTAAAAAGGTTCACGCAGTCAAGAATCCGACTTTGCTAATGCACCGCCATTTGTCTATAACGCTTTGTTGCACAAACAAAATTCTATAGAAGTCTGTATAGTGTGGACCCACCATTACACTTCTGAGCTCTCTTCATTAAACTGCAAAGAATAGATTTAAGTTTTCAGATGAAACCATTCACCATTTAACCCTAATTTGTTTATTAAAGCAGTACAATGATATAATTAGTTTTGTTCTCATTATTAACATCTCAAACTACGTAATTATTGAGTCCCCCCCTCTTAAAAAGAGGAGGTGTGTGTCCCAGCAGTGGGAATATTCTAGGCTGATTATGTGATTATTGAGTGCTTTTTATCTACCTATATGCATCCTCAGCTGAACCACAGGACTTGTCAATGACAGTTCAAAACACATAAGAAAAAAAAATTCAAGACGGCCACTTGATTGCTTATGCAGTAGGTATCACTTCATGTCTGTTCATGTCTCCCCGCTGCGACTGTCTATCTGAATGCAATAAACTGAAAAACTATGGAATGGAATTTCATATGGTTTTTACCAATGGTGATTTATGAGGAAGGTTAAGATAAGTAAGGTATTCATTAAAGTTTTGTGTAAAATGGCTAAAATATGATGATGATTGTTGAAGACGTCTGAAAAATTAGGAGTCGGAGCTTTACTGGTGTATGCCGTGTAAAGCAATAGAGTTACATGAAAGCAATGGTAGTACATTCTTGTGGAATATTTTATGACATCCACGCAGGTGAAGCATGCGGGCAAAAGCTAGTGTTGTTTACTCGGAAAAATGTATACTTCTGCTCATCCTCTTGACATACTTACACATCAATATTGTGTAAACTCAATGAAATTTTCAAAAGTGAATAATTGAAAGACATGTTGAAACTAGAACATCAAGATTCAACTGCGCAACAGCCTATCGGTATCAGTTATAAATAATGTAGCCAGTTTAAATACCAAATTATGTGAATGTATAAAACCTCTTTGTTTGTCTATAAAACAGCTACTTACTGTCAGTAAAAGGGATAAGAAAAATCTAGTATGACATACTGAAACTATTCTTGTATCATAATAATATTTCAAGTAAGAAAATACAAAATATTGACTATAATAAAGAAAACTTTTAAATTAAATAAAGATGTAAAACAAGGTTTAAAATGGGCACACTAATAGCTGATACTCAAGTTAAATTGCAATGCACACGTTTTGATATTGTGTTCATACTGCATAAGTGCATAGTGCCGAACATTTTTTTTTTTTTTTATTGTACTGGTACTGTAATTCCTTTCCCATAATTTATTATACCGGTCAGAGCAGTTCTTGTTTAAATATTTATAAGCCGATAACGTGACTGCGCACAACGTGTGGCGTATAATACACATGATGAATTAATAATAGCTATCTATGAATAAAAACAAAAATTAAACTTACTTCAGTTTTCAATAACTTCAGCATAGCAGAGGCCATAGTGTTGTTTTTTTTTTATTCTATCGTGCTAAAGATAAGCAGCGAGATCTGTGAGCGGCCCTTGGAGTGAAGGGGGCAAAGCCGACTGATTAAAATACATTTATCTGGCCTTGAATTGATAAACTTGAATTTCATTCGTCGTCATGTATCGCAAAGTTGATTTGTTTTGATTTCGGTAAAATAATTTGACAGTAGCGCTCCGTTTTACTCAGATTTAATGTACAGACGCCAGCACATCAAGCTACTACAATCTGTCAGATTTCTTTAATAGATTTTCAACTTTAGCGCTAACTGTCAGATATTCCCAATCAACTTTGAACCTTATTCAAAGTTGATTGGGAATATCTGACAGTTTCGGGTAGCTTGATGTGCTGGCGTCTGTACAATCAAACTTCTTAATGATTGAAGTTTGTGTTAAAACATTTTCTAAGCTAATAAATAACATTTAGCACTAACAAACGTGTTCACATTTAGATTTGCAAACACTTTTAGGCTTTTTGAAGTAAATAAGAAATGAAAAAGCAAACTCTTATAGCAATAAAAAATATATAATAGCAATAAAACTTTTCTCGAATTTACAATGGAACGCAATGTTCTTGCTTGACTTTGACAGTGACATGTGTGAAAGTAAATCTGACATTAGTGACATAAAAAAGGGTTACCCGTACCTCAAATAAAAAAAAAATAATTCACAAGCAAATTATTTTTATCAATAAATAATTAAAATTGGGGATATAGGCAAGACAAAATAAGATAATGCATAGTAAAAAAAAACAGCTACGTATGGCTTACATGTATTACTAGCAATTCTGCCGATAAATACGTGATAAATCGGTCAATTAATTATATCAATCATTAACAGAGGGCGCTGGTAGTAACGAATTAAACCTATATTTCTTATTTAGCTTGGTCTACCCACAAAATAATGCCCTCATTATTCAAATCGAGTAAAAATATATGAAAAACCACAGTAATTGCACTTCGTGTATTAATTGCCTCTGTCCTTGAATAAACTACCAGTGGCAAGAAACTTCATGCCGCCTTCAATATCGGGAGGATGTAGTTAGATAAGTGGTAAATTGACAAAATATATGGTGTTAGGATACTAAACAAGGACATAAAGACATGTTGCAACATGAACAATATTGTTGTTATTTTAGAAGCACGTTTTGCATCCGGTGGGGTTGTCAGGGTGGTCACAAAGACCCCGTTGATTGCTGCCTGGAGCACAGCGGTCCACTGTGTTGATAAGCCAACACTTGATCAAACAGAGACATAGTAACTCTTCTGTACGAAGTATTTATGTATTAAACATATTTTCTACATAAATTCATGTGACAGTAGGTATCACATATTATGTAGGTAGATACTACCTACTTAGCAATGTTTAGGTAAGTATCCTACCTGCAAGTAAGTAAGTACCTACATATGTATAACTGAAGAATTGAAATAAATCGCACTGAATGCCAGATGCATTCACGCGCATTGCCAGTTCAACCTTTGTTAGAATAATATGTGGTTTGGTACACATGGTTCACCAGAATTCTATTAGACTGACTGGATATTTTTATTGAAAGTAGTCTTCTCCTCTCCCTATGCAATAAAATTCAACCTTAAAAGCAAGATGTTATTCTTCCACCTAGCAAATAAATAATTCATCCACAGATTCACCTACAGCAAATCAATTCTCTATAGACCCGAAATTGGCTGATAACACGTATCAATATGTATTCATTCATCCAACGACTACGTTTACTGAGGCACGTAGGAAGTTTCATAAGCTGATTTAGGCACATAAGGAAAATAATCTAGCTGTTTGTGTATGTGACTTTAAATGTTTGTAAACATACCCACGATACAGGAGAAATTCCTAGTGTGGGGCAAAGTTTAAAAAAAAAATAAGGTGGGTAGGTATGTAAATGTCTAGGTGTAGGTGTGTTCCAGTGGAAAAGATCATTCAATGCAACGTGTAGGCGCACGTAGGTAGCCTGATAAGAGGGTCAACGACCTGCCTATCGGTCATGCACACAACGACTCACCGGACCGAATCAGTCTACACACACATGTGCTGTAAGTGAAATGACTGATTGAAAATGCGGATGAAAATTTAATATCGTAAAACAGTTTCCATTCGCCGCTTATGGCTGTGATAAAATAACCAACGTTACACAAATTCGAAATAAAAACTCATTAGAAACTTATTAAACTGCGCAACGTGTTACGTCCCCATGATTCATTTTCAACTTGTTACGAGACAAAGAAAAATTATTTAAAAACTATAACAAAGAGCAACGTCCGTGTAAATCATGAAGAAAATGGTACGCTTCAAACGATTGACTTACTCGCAATGTGTCCATGGTGAAATAGATGCCACAAAAATATATCTTATGTTGAGTCTTATGGCCGTTTTCATGAACATTTAGCAACACCTAAATGTACGTGATACCTAATAAAAGCTTGGATTTCCAACGGTCGTTTAGCCTTCGAGTTAAAAAAATCAACTACACTCTTGAATTTTTAGAAACTCGAGAAAAGTTGAGAGGGAATCGTTTGGCTTGGATTGTTAACTGATCGTGGGTGACCAAACGTAATAATGGCACTGCTGGGTGTAGACTCGCAGTAGACTACGAAATGTTGAGATAATTACCGGAGATCAAAACCCGGAAAATCTTATGTAATGTCTTGTCTTACGTTAGCGGTATTCCCACTAAGGTTGCAGAGGTCAGTAACGGCAGTCTCCGTGTGTTAAATGCGTAATTTCTAATTAATGTACCAAAGTAAACTAGGATATGTGACTGAAGGAAACTGGACCCAGCACCCTAATTGCATAACACATTATTACTCTCAATTTGAATCATTTTGAAGCATATTGGTAATCCATTGCTCCATATGTTCGAAAAATATGTCTGCTCAACAACGTAAATAACGCAATGAATGTTGTTGAACTGTCAAAATGAAACCCATTGCCACTGATAGTGTGCAATTACCCTGCTGGCTAACCCCAAAAATATTCGTGAAACAAACAAGGAACCAATTTTGATATTAACCTTCTTTCCAATAATAGCTTAAGGAAGGTTAGGCATTCAACAATGTTGAAAGCATTTATAGAATAGTGGGAAAAAGTGTAAATGTGGTCGGGAAATCCATACTACATTTCAATCGTCTGTT
Source organism: Eremobia ochroleuca (assembly GCA_949629135.1). NCBI lineage: Eukaryota > Metazoa > Arthropoda > Insecta > Lepidoptera > Noctuidae > Eremobia > Eremobia ochroleuca. Next base: position 10,668,199 of record OX451398.1, read on the forward strand.
TTTAATTAAAACATGTTTCATTAAACTTTAGAACTTACATAGGTATATACGAACGCATCACACTAATATTATAAAGGCGAAAGTTTGTGAGTGTATGTGTGTGTATGTTTGTTACTTCTTCACGCTCAAATGGCTGGACCAATTTTGATGAAATCTGGCACACAGATAGTTTATAACTAGGATTAACACATAGAATTCTTTTTATCTCGATATTCCTACGGGATCGAGACTTATGTGGGTGAAACCGCAGCTAGTTGTAAATATATGTATGTGTCTATGATGTGCATGTCTCTCGATAAGGGAATCAATGCTTTAATAACATTATATGCGCTTATGTATATTGCGCAAGTACTTATTGCTACGCGTAGAAACAATACAATACACAATAAATATGACATTTTTTGTGAAATATCACGTAAACAGAACTTCGACGTAGTTGTCATACTAGTACCTATGTAATTGATAATCAGCTATAAATACAAATAATGTCATTGCAAATGATTTTTATGTTCTTTTATTATATGACGAAGGTATTATTCTGAACTGTATTTTTTCATTGTGACACGCTAATTTATACGATTGCTTCTTTTTCGTGATCCTTAATTTTAACAAGTATATTTTATGAAAAATGTGGGTAGGTATCAGAATAGAATAGAATAGAATACTCTTTATTATGTACACCTAATAAATTACAGACATAAATATAGAAATTTTGCAAAGGCTGACACAGTGGGCGGTCTTATCGCTAAGAGCGATCTTTTAAAGACAACCTTTGGATGGATTGAAAAGGGAAGGAGAGACAAATATATACAACGTGTAACGTTAAACGCGCAAAACCTCAGACACCCCAACTGATTTTTAATTCAATTGACCTATTTCAGAGAGAAAATAAGTCATTAAAAATATTGTAAAGGTTTTATTTGCTGTTTTAGTTTTACTGGCCATTCTGATCGTTTCTTGCGTCTGCGACGACGCTTTATCGAGGTAGGAGTCGTCACCGGGCCGCTGCGCCGCGCTGACATTGGCTTGCTTGACCTATTAATAAATAGAAACGGCAACGTTTTTAATGAAGATTTTTTGAAAAATGTGACCTATTTTAAAAAGTGGTTCAATTAATTCTGCTCGTTATTCTTATCAAACTATTTTCAGGTTTTGCGCATTTAACGTTACAAGTTGTATACTGTAGGTAGTCTGTGGTGTACCATTTACACGATCAGTACTACACGATCAGTTACTAAATATGTACTTTAATTACATAGTATAATCAACCCATAATGTTCCCACTGCTGGGACACAGGCCTCCTATATGTGACAGGGAGGCCATAATCAACCACCTGGGCCCAGTGCGGGTTAGTAGCATGTCGGTTTCACGGCGTTTTTCTTCACCGTTTTGAGAGCAGTGGCGATGAAATGAAATAAATCGAATTCAAAATCAAATCAAAAGTCATTTATTCAAACTAGGCTGAGAATCAGCACTTTTCGAACGTCAAAATTACAAAAGACAGTCCCCCAAAACGCCCGCCCTTCACCACTTCCTAGTGCTTTCGCTGGGAAGAAGTGGCGCAACAAATTCCCCAGCAGCACAGCTGTCTATTCAGTTAGAAATACATAAAGTGCCTGCCTGGGGTTGAACTCATGACCTACAACTCGTCAGTTGGGGCCGATACCACTTTACATAAATGATCTTAAAAAGTGCCGATAATAACATAACCGCGCAGTGTCCATAAATCGTTTAGCAGACAGACCGCAGCCAATACATACTTTGAAGCTTGTAATCAACACAACAAGTTATTGCCTCATTAGAATAATGAATTTCTCGACAACATTGTTAAGGACTCCCGGGATAAAGTTAGGTCAAGGAGATAACCTTTCCCGTCTGGTCTGAAGGTATTTTCAATTCATACCAATTTTGTATGCAGATTCGATGGATCACGATTATAATGCAAATATTTCACAGCAAATACGTACCTATAGTATACTTGGTTCTTTAAAAGATAACACATCGAATGTTTGAATCAACAGCTTGTTTTGTTGTTGTGCTTTATTTTTAAGTATAACGTCATGCTTTGGATTACGTTCTTGCTTACTGCGTACTACGAGGCTACGCTTTTCGGAGAAAAAATGAGATGATGACTATGGTCACGTTCAGGTTTACTCATCGTGCGTCGACCGTAGACTTGTCTGTCCCAGTCATACAAGGGAAGGAAGATAAGCTGAAGCTGAGTAATCAGTAAAGTCACATCATTTTTTTTTTACACCAGGTAAGAACTTATTTCGAAATGCAAATATTGACCTTCTCGCAATGTGTTCATAGGGAAATGGATGCCACCAAAATATATCTTATGTGAGTTTTACGGCCGTTTTCATAATCATTACGCGATTCCTAAATGTACGCGACGCCTAATAAGAGTGCACTGTTGTATTTACAACGATCGGTAAATCGTCGATTGTTTAAATATTCAACAGTGTAATCCAACAGGCTCTGCGCCGAATCGTTTTTCTTGGTATGGACATTGTATGAACGCATGTAACTAAAAGGGTGATTTATATCAATGTTGATGGATGGAGAGGAAAGCCAAAGAAAAGATAGATGGATTGATTGAAGGTGTGATATGAAAGAAAAGCGAGCGAATGAAAGTGTGACGGTTGGCGCGGAAGAATGGAAGAACAAAACGTGCTGCACCTACCTGGAAGATGAGCAGTCCTGAAAAACACCGGGTGTGTTTTAGAACACTTTTCTTAGCACAAGGTACTTACATCATCGGTCGATCGATCAGGTTAAGCTACGCTAGCCGCGGTTGGTCCGTGGATGGGTTACCCTGATCTTATCTGACCGCCACAACCCAGTTATTGGGTAATACGATACCCCTTGGTAAGACTGGCTGTCAGACTTTCGGGCTACTGACGACCCGTAGCGACTGTCAAAGATCCACGAATGACAGTCGGGACGAGGCACGGAGGGGTCTTGGTATGTAAAGATTTACCAGGAAGTCTGACAATCAGTCTTACCAGAAGCATCGTGTTATCCCGTAGGAACCTAACTGGGGGTGGGGCCGTCAGTGGTCAAATACGCAGTCGCTTCATGTAAAATACTGGTATTCAACTGCATCCGGTTAGACTGGCATTTGTTAGCACAAGGTTGCAGGCTATTAATAATGGTTTGAAATCACCAACACAGACCAAACAGGCCAAAATGACAGCGAGCAATCGTGCTCGTTCCTTTTCCATGTGAGTTCGAGGTCTATGCCTTGTAGTTGTAAGACCACCAATGCCCCATGCTAGAGTTTCCCTAATTTCCGTCCAATTGCACCCTTGACGATCTAAAAACGGCCTCTGATGCCGCTATAGATAGAAAGAAAGACGAAAGAAAATACGTTTGTTTGCGGTAAGACGCAGAGAAAGAAAACTAAAAAGAACAGGTTAGGGGAAAATTCAGCATAATGTTACGACTGTAGAAGATAGAGCTCCAGCGTTGCGCTGGTTGAAAAAATTTACAGCCTCAAGCATAGATATACCGTAGAAACGAAAAAGAAAGAATCATCATAACAAGCTGTTATTACAATATTATTCGCTTTTATCAGCTTAGTTAGAATCTATTCCTTCAACTTTGTACGATTAGAATAGAAAGAAATTAATATTCGATAAATAGGTACGAGGTGTCTAGAGATGAATGACCTTTAGTGTTGCCAAGGCAACTGGGTTCATTATTTATGTCATTATTATGTTAAATAGGGTGTCATAATATCAGATAATTATTTGCATAATTTAGCAAGACTATTAATTATTTTACTGCAAGCGAGGAAAGGAATAAATCTATAAGTACAAAAACTTGCAATGTAATTGTTTGTGACCAAATATTAGCATATCTCCAACGACAGTAGTAGGTACAAAAATGAAAGTCTTTGTCTACAAAAATAGATACTGTACTACGTGAGTAATCACCTATAATCTTTAGGAAACATTTTTGGTATGTCTTACAAAATGTACGAGTTTTGTAGATAACGTGGTATCATCTCATTAGGTACTAGGTACATGAGACTTTTGACTGATACCGTGCATGAGGCAGCCATTTGATAACATTGTTTTAAACACAATAAACATACGTACCTACCCCCTTCTTAACTATTATTGCTGCATTTTCATTGTAATTATTATGTTCGCGAAATTTCTGTGAACTCAAACTCAAAACTCAAACTCAAAGCATTTATTTCAAGTAAACCAATTACAGGCACTTTTGAATTGTCAAAGGGTCGGTCAGTCAGAAAGATGAAGCTAGTTGCCCATTCCAAAGCGTAGGTACCTGTGGAGAAGAACGGGCAAGAAACTCCACGGACACTCTTTTAAATCATAAAAATTGTTACAAAATTTTGGTTACATCATTCAAGTTGAAAGTATACATGTGAGAACGATGTAGAAAGACGTGAACGTTAAAAGCGTCCGTACTAAAAAAGATAAAAACAAAAACAAAAAAATAACAATTCAGAAATGAAAATACTTAGATTAAACCTCACTTCGTTCAGAGTTTACACAACTGTCAATTTCTCATGTTGATTTATACAACAAGTTTTAGGAATTTGAAAATATTTTAGCTCCGTATGAAATTATGAATATATTCAAATGATTCAGAATATTATTTGGTAGTATTGCCTTTTTTCATAAATGATAAGATAATTATCTATAGACGTTTCTATGAAGAGATTTTTAGAATGACGAAAAATTAAGAATTAGAAAAAAAAACCTACCTTAACTTTGTAAAATTTCTATGTTTATGTCTGTAATCTATACGGTGTACATAATAAAGAGTATTCTATTCTATTTGAAAATTAGAAGAAGAATAAGATTAGGTTTCTTTGCTTTCATTTTTCACCACGTGCTAATAAATAATAATTAATTACGAGGATAGCAGCAAGCCATCAGTAGCGGAGGGTGAATTTATGACAGAGGTAAGTTGGGGCAAAAAAAAAATGCTTACCACGGCTGGGCGAGGCGCACGTAGTCCTAAGTAATCTGTGACTGTCTTCCTCGCTTCAGTCTTGTATAGGCAGATGTGTCTTCAGTTCACCTCTACTATACGTGTAAGCACTGATAGATTGAAACAATGCCTTGCAAGTAAAATAAAAGTGGCTTTGAAAAAAGCCGTTTGTGGTGTGATGGTGATATGATGTCTACTGGACAAAACTACTTAACTACAATACCACTGACTTATTCTAATATAAAGCTATTCGTCTATTCTTTCATACAAAGTGCGCTAAGACATCATAAAAGCCGGGATGATTCTTAATTTTTAGCAACAAATGTTTTTCTATAGAAATAATGTCTAGCTCAGCACCCTAATTGCGTAACACACTACGAGTATTACTCTCAATTTGAATAATCTTGAAGCATATTGCTAATCCATTGATCCATATGTTCGAAAAGTGTGTCTGCTCAACAACGTAAATAAACGCAATGAATGTTGTTGAACTGTCAAAATGAAACCCATCGCTACTGATAGTGTGTTACGCAAATACCCTGCTTATAATCGTTCTTGTTTTTGAGAATTACGCATGAAGCCATATTGGTATCCGCTCTAAATAAGAACTATTTTTTTTTATTGATGTTTACAGATGTTTCCTCACTGTCATGGCCGCCGGGGTCAATTTTTAATTTCCACAGTAAAAAAACTAGGGAGTGGTCGATGTATCTAATTAGGTAAAGTTAAATATTACTAGACGGACACTACACATGATTCCCAGACAAAAATTGATTCGCCGCTTATGCAGTTGATACTCTGCACCTCTTAGAAAATCCAGGACTGCCAATGTGTGTATATAAAACTCATAATACAAAGGAGTACTAAATATAATTACAACAAAATATTTTATTATTTAAACACGATCTAGTCAGTCGTAAAATTTTCCGAGAACTGTCTGATTCATGCAGTCAAATACAGTGCACTGTGCTCCATGCAAAACATGAGTATTTCTGCTCTATGACTGCCTACAGTGGCCTCCAAAAGTTACTTGACATTTTCCAGCTCAGCTTTAATACCACATTAGGATTAAAAATTTAAAAAATAATCTGCCGTGCGATTCTGTAACCATCTCACCGTGAAATCTTGGGTGAAGTGAGCGTGGAGTGACTCGCCAATAGTGTCAATCCCTAGCATCTGCATGACTAACAGCTCACTCTAAGCTCACTTGACCTTAGTTATCATGGTGAGATTTTTCCAGAATCGAGCGGCAGGTCAGAATATTTTGATAAAAGATCTCTAACGAAGGGCATTTGGTACAGGACGATTCAGCCTTCGCTTCCACGCATGCTTTGGTTCAGCGAGGGCAGAATGAATAGGCAAGAAGTTGTGATAACTTTGAGACTCCGATCCGGCCATGTTCCCCTCAATAGTTTTGGTTTTATGATGCGCAAAGTTGATTCACCCAATTGCGCTTTCTGTGGAGTCATAGAAGATATTCATCACATCTTGACAGAGGGTAATCGTGTTGGAGTCCAAAGACGTCAAGCTTTTGACAATAATTTTAATGTAGGCTACTAGGTACTATAATAGCGTTCTGGCGTCACCATTGTCAGATGAGTCCAGAACCCACGGATTTTTTTTTCTAGTCCGTGCCAGAACCTATCATATGATTATTATGGGTACAAGGTTGCGGGTAGGTTCATTTGTTATATTTGTTGTATTCAATAATCGGGGTGACATATTCTTTATAGAAAAAAACATGTAATAATTAATGATTATAATTCTGTAATACATACTTGTAAAGGACATGAAAATATGACTGACCTGCAATTTGCAAAAAACGTAAGAAAATTTTAATTTCGCGGGCTGAGGGAAATACAAGTATCTAAAACATCTAGACTTCTTTATCAATTATTAGTCCCTGGCCCCTCTGGACAGACAGAGGTCGAAGGAGAGTAGTGACAATGCGAGCTATTAAAAAACGTATTTAGGTAAGTAGACCGTATTGGGAAATGGTTACAATACAGTTTCTAATCTAACTCTCACCAAACACAGATCTCTCCTCCAACAATCGGATATCTCCTACTTCCGTGTTCCATAATGTTGAATTAACATAAAATGTAAACGTCACAGCATTCAGTAGTAATCCCGCAGAGCGATCTCGTAATTGGTGCGCAAACGCATATCAGCGCACAATCTAAACGTACTAGGTAGGTATACGTTCTGAACGCATTATCAACGCACAATCTAAACGCAGTAGGTACAGACGCCAGCACATCAAGCTACCCGAAACTGTCAAATTTTCTCTATCAACCTTGAACCTTATGCTTTAGCGATAAAGTTGAAAATCTAATAAAGAAATTTGACAGATTGTAATAGCTTGATGTGCTGGCGTCTGTACGTTCTCTATTTGAGAGCTAGGTCAACGCACGCTGTATCGCTCATTTAGCTATAAACAAAGTTTATCGAACGCACACGCACAACAATGGCACTGGGCGACATTAAAATCACCTAAGTACAGTGTACATAACCGCACAACACATGGTATTTTTCAGAGCGTAGGAATTACCTACGTACTTAGATCGAGCGCTCACAATCCCATGAGTTTTTTAATGGCCATTTAATATAAATTTTATTTGATTATACGAGTAACTATTTTTAAGGGTAAATGAATATTTTTGAGGGGCCCGTGGCTAAATAATAACAGCAACACAGGTCGATCGATCAGGTTAAGCTACGCTTGCCGCGGTTGGTCTGTGGATGGGTGACCATCTTTACATACCGAGAACCCTCCGTGCCTCGGAAAGCACGTTAAGCCGTTGGTCCCGGCTGTCATTCCTAGATCTTTGACAGTCGTCACGGGTTGTCAGAAGCCCGAAAGTCTGACAACCAGTCTTACCTAGGGGTATCGTATAACCCAGTAATTGGGTTGTGGAGGTCAGATAGGCAGTCGCTCCATGTAAAATACTGGTATTCAGCTGCATCCGGTTAGACTGGAAGCCGACCCCAACATAGTTGGGAAAAGGCTAGGCAGATATATGTATATAGGCTATTGTTAATGAGCATCGACAGTAACGATCGCTGTATGACAATGATAGTCCTGTGTAGCATAAACAGCCTAATAATGTCCCCACTGTTGGGACACAGGCCTCCTCTCTATGACAGGGAGTGCGCCATAATCCACCACGCGGGCCCAGTGCGGGTTGGTGGATGTCACATGTCTTCGAATTTTTGGTTCTAAGACATGGCCGTTTCCTCACGAAGTTTTCCTTCACCGTTTTGAGAGCAATGGTGATCAAATTAAATACACAAAGTAAAGTGCCTGTCTGGGTTCGAATTTACGACCGACAACTCGTAAGTCGGTAACGATACCGCTGGGCCACTACTGTTCTCCTGGGTCTACGGGATAGGCCTGTGTGTGAAGACTGAATTCAGTGAATCCTAGGGGTACCTACAGGGCCTCAATTCTGTTATATATGATAAATATTATTGGCCGCGTAATCTTACCACGTATGTACAGATGCCAGCACATCAAGCTACCCGAAACTGTCAGATTTTCCCAATCAACTTTGAACCTTATACTTTAGCAATAAAGTTGAAAATCTATTAAAGAAATCTGACAGATTGTAGTAGCTTGATGTGCTGGCGTCTGTACAAACCGCGTGAATATCGTGTCTTGCCCCTGTAACGGTAAGGAATCGAAATGTCAACCGTACGTACATGCATTTTGACAGTTCTAACCGCGCCATCTTCGCTTTCATTTCGCGTGGTTTCGTTCATTGTGTCATAGAGAATACGTTAATAGCATTATGTCGTGATTAACTAAGCAATTGACGTCGTTTCAAAGTAAGGCATCTTTATGTGGCCATAGTGAATTAGGGACCAGCAGTGCTATTCTGCAAAAATCTCACCGTGAGAACTTAGGTGAAGTGAGCGGCAAGTGAGCTGTTATTAGGGATTAACATATTGACTGCTCACTTCAAGCTCACTTCACTTAAGATTTCACGGTGAGAGTTTTATAGAATCGACCGGCAGTTCCAAGATTCCTTTAAGATGATTTTCATACCTGTAAACAGAGAAAAGTAATTAATAAACAAAATGATAGCGTCAATAGGTACCTATCGGATAATTTTCAAAGTTATCAATGAAACAAACAATGTAACGAAATGTCTGTTTTAATGCTATCTCATGATATCATTAGATAGGTATTAAATGTATTATTCATGTAGACTGATCTACAAAGCCCTATTTGTTCAATTTACTTCGACAGGCCGCTAATATTGATTTATGTATTTAGTATTATAACAGAGTATCTGCCAAATAAATTCCCTACGACGCGCGTAAGATAAGGTATGAAAAAAAACATCCGGTAACCAATTAGGAATAACACTCAAAAACCTACTAAATAGGCTAAGCTAATAAAAGAAACACCAGCCCCGCTCGACCCCTTTATCAATATCTTCAAAAGAAATTTCGAATTTCATATTTAAAAGTAGAATTTTAATAACAAAGATTACAAAGGCGATGACGGAAGCACAAAAAAGGTTGACCGATAACAACCTATTTTGCTGTAGACTTTTTTAAAAACAACACTTGAGCTATGTAATAACATTGTTGTGGCACATAATTCATTAGGTACTGAGTTAATACACAAGTGGTAGAACCAATGGCGAACACTTGAGCAAATATCCGTATTGTCCTCAATTCGATACCTGCTTGCCACTTGTACCTACTACTGCATTTATTAGGTGAACAAAAAATGGTGTCAGAGCGGAATTTGATACTTTTTGCCAATACAATGCATTCCTAAATATGACACGCCCAGTCGATTTTGGAAATATACCTAAACCACCAGATTTTTTTTTTAGCACCCTCTCATATTATCGAAAACCGGTAAATTGGCGCCGTTTAGTTAAATTTAGATTTGATGGGACCCGTCGAACGAGAATTACAGGCAGTACAAATCGAGTTGTAAGCTTGGAACATGTAGTCTGGCACTTCACTATCACTACATAGTATAAAACAAAGTCGCTTCCCTGTCTGTCTGTCCCTATATATGCTTAGATCTTTAAAACCACGCAACGGATTTTGATGCGGTTTTTTTTAATAGATAGAGTGATTCAAGAGGAAGGTTCATATGTATAATACATGCATAATATATTAGAGAAACACTGATAACTTTAGAGGTTTCTAATGTGATGTCGTAAATAAACACATTTTTTTGCGCTTACATTGTAAACGCTGACTGAACCCGTCGAGATAGATCAAAATAATGTACTACAGTATTGTACACCTTAAAAAGGTCTACAAAAAAGTCCGCGATGGTATATGTCTATCTCTTAGGGATAACCCACAGTAACCATTTTTTATCCTATACTTCTTACGAGAAATAATGGCTCTAAAATTATCAGTGTTTCTCCATTGCACCCGTGCGAAGCCGGGGCGGGTCGCTAGTATATGATAAATAAATATATCTCTACCATCCGTGCCATAAATAATGGCGCCGATTTCCCTTGTTCACAAACTAAACTAAATTTAAGTTCAGTGAATCTTTATCTTTCTGTTTCATTAAGAAAACGACAGAAGATAAATATTAGTTTAGTCCTGTCAAATTAGTCAGCGCCTGACTTAAGAGGGTTTATCCCTTAGAGCCATGTTGGAGATTCAAAATTGATGATTTCCGACGGACAATAAAACCATAATGCGTTTAATTTATAGATGAGATATTGACGTCATATTATTGCGAATTTTATAATCTAGTGCATGGCTGAAAAACATTTTCAATTTTTCGTATAGTTTTCTCATCAGAACCGTTTTTATGCAAGCCTTTTATAAAACTAGCGATCGACGGTCTAAGCAGATGCGAGATATTAGTAAAACCATATACGACAAACTTATAACAACATTACTTTATAAAAAATAATAACATTTATTATTGCATGGCTGAAAAAAAAACACGATTACTGTAAGTTTTCATTCAAGAAAAGTATATTCAAAAGTGTCAATTGTAGCCACTTTTCGAGATATTAAACGTGTTAGTTTAGGATAAAATCTCAAATATTTATATTTTCTTTTAGACCTAGTAAATTAAGACATTTATATTCTAAAACATGGTTTAAATATTTTTTTGATAACTTATATGTTTATTTTACTATGAATTATTTAGTATTGCTAGAGCGGCGCGCTGAGCGGTGGCGTGAATCCGCGCCGATTATATAGCAATACTAAATAATTCATAGTAAAATAAACATATAAGTTATTAAAAAAATATTTGAACCATGTTTTAGAACATAAATGTCTTAATTTACTAGGTCTAAAAGAAAATATAAATATTTCAGATTTCATCATATACTAACACGTTTAATATCTCGAAAAGTGGCTACAATTGACACTTTTGAATATACTTTTCTTGAATGAAAACTTACAGTAATCGTATTTTTTTTTCAGCCATGCACTAATAAATGTTATTATTTTTTATAAAGTAATGTTGTTATAAGTTTGTCGTATACGGTTTTACTAATATCTCGCATCTGCTTAGACCGTCGATCGCTAGTTTGAAAAAAGGCTTGCATAAAAACGGTTCTGATGAGAAAACTATACAAAAAATTGAAAATGTTTTTCAGCCATGCACTAGATTATAAAATTCCCAATAATATGAAGTCAATATCTCATCTGTAAATTAAACACATTATGGTTTTATTGTCCGTCGGAAATCATCAATTTTGAATCTCCAACATGGGTCTAAGGGATGAACCCTCTTAAATTGACGTATTTTTAGTAGCCAATTTTTTAATCACGTCTAAACTTGACTATGGAGTATCGTAATTTGACAGGACTAAACTAATATTTAGTAACGTTTACTTAGTTTAATTTATCTTTGTTAGATACTTATGAAATACTTTTCTTCAGTAACAAACAGTAGAAGGCTACCACACACCGCCACCACACCACAATTTACCATTATTTTATTCAATCAAAGGGTCTGTGTGTTGACTTAAAGAAATGAAGTGACACAGGTGTTCCCTCTATTTAGACACTGCATACCATTTCCTAATGTTACGATGGTTTCCTCGAACAAACACATTCACATTTTATTATGTCATCTTGACATTTGGTTTCGTTTGTTCTACAAGAATCCACATAAGTGTGTATATTCATTTCTTTCACTGCATAAATCTTTCCTCATTCTTCACCCGTATGTCGTGAATCATAATGAATTACTGATGAAATTACCATAACAGAACGGATTGCTCATTTCAGTTGACGATGAGCCTTGAAAGTTAAAATTGAAGTTTCTAGAAACTGAATTGCTAAAAATGAAACTCATCGTTGTTGACCCTTGTTAGTTTAGTTTACTGAACGATAATGTCACCATTATCGTGACTGGCCGAAGTGGCCGAACAATATTTTTTTACTGGATAAATCATCGGAAAAAGTCGTTACATGCTATCTTATCGAACCTACTTAATTATGACTAAACAAATAAAACGAATCATTCTTTGTTAAAAAGGAGTTCGTTACTTTAACTTAACTTCGTAGTCGCAGCTCGTAAAATGTTGTCACATCGGGTTCTGTTTAATCTAATAAATAATGACCTAAGACTATAACGTAACGGATAAACTGACACTGAAATTGCAGATAAATTGTTTTAATTTCATAATATTGTGTAAATAAATAGTGATCAATGTTGCAATTACAACTATCATTACACGATACAATCGTAATTAACAATGATTGCGTGTTGGTTGATATCTTAGTTGCGTGTGCGCAGGGAACCACGCGGAATCGCAAACACATTTTGTGACGATTAATTTAATATTTAATACAATAAATAGAGTACCTGATATAATAATAAATAATACAATATTGAGTTACTGTTCATAAATAAAGTAGACGTAGGACCTACATTCCGTCGTATCTTCAGACTAATAATTCCCCAATAACCATGTTAATCGAAGGAAGTGGGTATTGAGTAAATTCGAGTACATTTATATCGAGATTACCCTTATCGGCTATAAATATTATCATTATCACACAGCAAATTTTCCTTCACGCATCTGACTAGCCGTGGTCGTCTGCCACTTTGCCTCAAAGCTTAGGATCTCTTAGTACTGTTACAATGTATTGTTTTGTTAGGGTAGATGGCATACGACCGTCCGTGCGATTCTGTAACCATCTCACCGTGAAAGCTTGGGTGAAGTGAGCGTGGAGTGAGCTGTCATTCGCTAGGTACTAACACTATTAAGTGCTCACTTCACTTATGATTTCACGGTGAGATTTTTACAGAATCGACCGGCAGGCTATCCTCTGAACATCACTGTGAATATGTATTAAAAACATTAAAATATATTACGTGTAAGTTGTTTATTTAAAAGACGATAAGTATTGAATAGTTTGTGCACAACAATTTCAGATGAGAATATTTTCTTGTTTCATACTTTTTAGAGCCATTTTACGGTAGTCGTGTTTTAGTTTTTGAACTTTTTTTTTATAAACTACTTAGGTTCTTGTGTGTATTTTCCGGCACTCTTAGGTAAATGAAAATTCATGAAATCTGGTGGCGTAAAATCCGACCTCGGTAGATCTTTTGCTGATCTACCGAGTTCGGATTTTACGCCTGCAGTGCACTTTAAAACAATCTATGACACATCAGGCCGAAGTGACGTCATTTTCATAGAAAACATAAGCACGCGGAATGTTCATCGCGTACCTAGTTTTCGACAGAAGTGTGGCAAATTTTCCGCTGATTTTTACCCTTCCATTGTTTGTGTTCTGGCCTTAGTAGGTATAATAGCTTCCTATCTTCAAGTGTGCCTCAGAAATTACGTCACTTATTATTACTTAGATAACACCAATCGCAAGTGATACTTGTTCATTATTGTTAGCGAAACATATCTGATAACTTGCTATATGGGTTAGTGCTGTCGAAGATAGCTGGCGGGGCGACCATAATGTGTATTTTATTACAAGGCACAGACGCTAGCACATCAAGCTACTACAATCTGTCAAAATTCTTTAATAGATTTTCAACTTTATCGCTGAAGCATAAGATTCAAAGTTGATTGGGAAAATTTGACAGTTTCAGGTAGCTTGATGTGCTGGCGTCTGTACATTATGTTCTTCCCTGATTCTAAGACCGAGAAGATAAAAGTAAGTTAGATTTTCCCTGCTCTCAACGAATTAAATGCAATGACTGGGATATTCACTTTTATATTATGATTTCTACGAATATCATGAAGGTATTCTTGTATGACGTCAAACTGATTCACGATCGAATATATGAATTTTTTGTATAACTAAAGCAATTATCTCAAAGCGTGTGAATGATGCAAAAAATTGCAAAATAATAACATTAATAACAGCGATGACTCAGGCAAGTCTTGTAACATTTTGACCTTTCCTTATATACCCACGTTTAAATCCTTATTTAGAGTGATTCAGATTATTTATATATAGGTCATGAATTAATTCAAGAATTCAAATTATTATCCAATAGATTATTTTTTTTCAGAACTTCTCCGTATATTAATTGAATTACAAAACTTTATTCGATATATTTGAATTATAAATTAAGTGACTGAGGCAGACTGCAGTGTACCGTTGCAATTTTATAAAATAACTAGCGACCTGCCCGTGCTTTGTGCTTGACAAAACATCAAGATTTCTTTAGTCTATATACGTTTAATATTAATGTATTATACACATAAACCTTCTGGAATAAATTCTCTAAATTATGATGAAAACCGCATCAAAATTCGTTGCATAGTTAAAAAGAACAACGCGGACAGACAAACACGAATATAGAAGCGTAGGTTACCCATACCTACGAAGAATGATTCCATCGAATAATAAATAAACAAGCGTAAGGGCCCTTTCCCACGGCAAGATCCCGTTTAGTAGTATACGTGTTTAAATATAATTCACACAAGCATCCCATCACGTTTGCATTATCCGGCAAACAGGATGCTTGTGTGAATATGTATATTTAAACACGTACACTACTAAACGGGATCCTGCAAAAACCGGGATCTTGCCGTGGAAGAGCCCTCAGTAGGTAAACAGAAAGTAAAAACAAAAGAAAACGTTCTTAGCTCAAGGAAAACTACATGAGAAACCACGAGTACGAAACGAAATCTTGGAGTAAACTTAAAAGATGTTCTTTCCAGCGGGGTAGTTGCGAGTACCTAGCAATGGCTTTCATTTTGCCAGTTCAACAACATTCATTGCGTTATTTACGTTGTTGAGCAGATGAATTTATGGAACATATGAAGCGATAGATAACCCTTCACAATGATTCAAATTATGATTGATGGTGCAGAATTACTATCATCTAACTTCGACTAGAATACTCAGTCAGTACAATCAAGACCATAAATATTGGCCATATATCGTGCTATTGACCGACAAGTCAACAAACAAAGTGGCAGTATTAGAAGGCCGGGTGTAAAAACATAACAAATAGCTTTTTCTACACAAAGAAAAAATATCGTAACAACTAGACTTTGATCAATGTTGATCGACGCAACTAGAGAAATAAATTATATTTAGGTAATAATGACATCGAATAGAAAGACAATGGATTAGTAACTTAATACCATAAGCATTGTTATGACAGTTAACGCAACAATACTCACACAGACAATACTCACATCGTCAGCACTTAGAATTCTTCTGTACCCCTATGGAAAAATACTTAAAATACGATACGACTAACATAAATTAACGGTCAACAATAAAACATACATTCAGTGGTTCCAAGTATCGAATAACGTTGTTCTGCGAGTGTCACAATGTTTTTGATATAAAAATATGATGTATTATGAATATTAATAGTTTCGCACAAGTGGCGACTGGTTTCATAGTCAATGGTTAAGGTCTACGTGATCAGAGGGGCAATTTTATGAACGTTCATAGTTTGATTTCAGTCTCAATCCGTCAAAAATACCTCTATTTTCCCTAGATTTTTGACAAGTTATTGAAATTGTTTGTCGCTGAGATTGCGACTAGATTTTGAACGTTTTAAATGCGGGAATTGGCGTTCTGATGTCATCGTATTTTCGCGTAGAACAATGGCCAGCAGGGTAGTTGCGTAACACACTATCAGTAGCAATGGGTTTCATTTTGACAGTTGAACAACATTCATTGCATTATTTACGTTGTTGAGCAGACACATTTTTCGAATATATAGAGCAATAGATTAGCAATATGCTTCAAAATGTTTCCAATTTAGAGTAATAGTGTGTTACGCAATTAGGGTGCAGGGCTCTGTTTAATATAACTGAGATTGTGATATATTTGTAAAAATATTACAAATTTCACACACTTTATCGACAACCAAGTACTGTTTAATAAAACTGAAATCGGTCGGATTGTCACTTGTCGCCTATCGGCTTTATTAAATAAACCTGAAGAATATATGCCTAAGGCATTAAGTCCGCCTTTGTACCTTTTTCTGCGAAAAGTTTAAATAAATAAATAAATACAAGATTTGACAAATATTCGTGAAACACACAATATCAAAAGACAAATTAGTAATTCAACTATTGATTAGCACAGCATAGCATAATCAGCCAATAATTTTTCCACTGCTGGGACAAAGGCCTCCTCTCTGTGAGAGTTCAGTGGGCCATAATCCACCACGCGGGCCCAAAGCGGGTTGGTAGACGTCACATGTCATCGAATTTTTGGTTCTAAGACATGCCGGTTTCCTCACAATGTTTTCCTTCACCGTTTTGAGAGGTGTGGTAATGAAATAATTTGCACAAAGGCGCCTGACTGGGTTCGAACCTACGACTAACAACTCGTAGGTCGCGGCATTTACCACTGGGCCAAAAGAGCTGACATAAAATTAGCTCCGTTGTCTTGCATATGCGTAATCAAGATTTCTCACATGCAAAAAAGCAAATGATAGAAGTTAGGCTTACTTATTTGTAAAGCATTTCCGACATTTTGCTGAAAAAATATGTTTACCCAATGTGTGAAAATCATTTTCCTGCTTCAGAACCTAGGAAATAATCAGAAAAAATATGACCTTCTGTGTGATTTTAACTACCTAATCTAAGTAAGTACTTAATGTTCTTTTGTTACGCTACAAAAAGGAAAAAAAGTCGTCGCAGTGTTAGATGTGTAGTATTATTTTCCTTTATACTTAAATAAAAATACATGCTGACATCATGTGTAGTGTGCATACACACGAGTGGCACGCATCAACGGCAGAGGCAACTGTAGGCGTCGACACTCAGTGTTACCAACTATCAAAAATATTTATCCCTAAAGTTTGAGTCAAAAACCCCTAAAATCGCCTTAATTATTGAGTTGTCCCCCTAAAAAATATATAAATATAAATTCATAATGATTTAGAAATAATATGCTGCAATATGTTTCAAAAGTCTTTTTATTATAAGTTATTTAATAAATAAAATATTTCGTCTTCATCTAAAGATTCAGATTTTTTGAAATCATACATGTTGACATTGAATAAATTTAACATTTTATTGGATGGATTAAATGTTGTACAAGATCCACCATTTCGATTTAATGTAAATCGGACCATCATAATGCTTTGCGCTACAGAGTGGTTGTAGAATTACGTACTAGATGTCGTTATAAGTCGCTAGGTCAAGAAATCCCTGAAAATGCCCCTAAAAATTTCAGACCCCTAAAAAAATCCCATCTCACTTATTTACCCCCTAAATCTGGGGGGAAAACCCCTAAGTTGGGAACCCTGTCGACACTCGTTGACGGCCGCGCCGTCGACAACGACGCGTGCCGCTAGTGTAAGCACACAAGTACTCGTGCAAAACTCAATAATCAGTCAAATCAATCAACTCAGCCTATAGCAATCCACTGCTGGACATAGGCCTCTCCCAGACTGCGCCACAACACCATGTCCTCCGCCTTCCGCATCCAGTCTACCCCAGCCACCTTCTTTAGGTCGTCCGTCCACCTAGCTGGGGGGCGTCCCACACTGCGCCGACAATGTGTGATGATATGTAATCAGTCAAATATTATGATTAATTTACCAAAGACAACCAAAGAGTGGGCTATAAAAAAAAAATCGATAGCCATTATTTCTTTGACCTCCGTGTGCAAATTAATGCGTTTGTACTTACTGCTTACACTACTGTCTAAATAAACGCTATGAGGAAATAAAATGAAAAGGAATCATTAATGTTTCGCCTCAAGGCCAAAGGAGGCATGTTTTGCACAGGATACGAACTGCCATCACAGTTCACCACTAGTGCCAATAGCCACGCATTTACTACGACAATTAATGAACATACCCTATAATTGACAGTAAAGGACTTTTATTAGGTACTTACTAACTAGCTGTGCCCGCATGTCTATTGGATTTCATGGGTTTTCATTTTATTGCGCGGAACCCTCATTCTTTTTCTAAAATAAAAGCCTAAGTTACTCCTTAAAACATGAGCTATCTGCCAGTGGAAGTCCCGTCAAAATCGGTCCAGCCTTTTCGGAGATTAGCTGGAACAAACCGACAGACGGACAGATCGACAGACAAAAATTTTAATCATTGTTTTTTTTTTGTTATAACTTTATAAGTAGGTACTTTCATATGCATTTAGTGGTAAAAAAACAGTTATTTTGTCATTACAAACAGACGCTTCAATTTTATTTATTTCTATGTATATGTATATGCATTATCATGTATCGATAACTTGAGAAGTTGACGTCGAGACTAAAAAGTAACGCATTAAATTAATTACACAAAGGTCATTGTCGTTCTACTACAGAGGTCATTCACAAGTAAAGTAGAAATTCGATTAACCGGCGCTCAGTTATACTGATTCGAGTTATACGGATTCGCGATCATCCGGACTATCAACCACCACCAACCACGAACAACAAGTGCATACATCGTATGTTGAAAAATGTATCTCTTAATAATTTCTTAATCATCATCTGCCTGCCTTTTCCCAACTATGTTGGGGTCGGCTTCCAGTCTAACCGGATGCAGCTGAATACCAGTATTTTACATGGAGCGACTGCCTATCTGATCTCCACAACCCCGTTACTGGGTAATACGATGCCCCTAGGTAAGACTGGTTGTCAGACTCCGACTTCTGATTACCCGTAACGACTGTCAAAGATCTACGAATGACAACCGGGACCAACGGCTTAACGTGCTTTCCGAGGCACAGAGGGGTCTCGGTATGTAAAGATGGTCACCCATCCACAGACCAACCGCGGCAAGCGTAGCTTAACTTGATCAATCGACCTGTGCGGCTGTTTATATTTAGCCACGGGCCCCTCCGTAATAATTTCTTCATAAACATTCATTTTCGTTGATATGTATTTGTTGTTTTTAATAAAGACATAACATTATTGTATGTACTACATATGCACAAAACCCACTTTTCTTCATACATTCAATTATCCGGATTTTCGATTATCCGAATCCCTAACGACAACAATTAGTCCGGTTAATCGAGTTTCCACTGTAGGAGTATAGTAAGTAATGAACAACAGTAAGCTGAGTCAGGCAGAGGGATGAGTAAGAGGCAGCCACACAGACTGGTCGCTCCGTCGGCTGCGGGCTGCGGTCGGGGGCACAGAACTGGTTCAATCCATTAAATTTTTATTTTTAGTAATGAACCTACCTCTTGCTCGTTCAATAAGAAGGAAAAAACACACCATTTAATAGGCAGTACGTAATAAATGCATTGTTTATTGGTTCGACTTTCCTTTGAGCTTGTCGAAAGACAGAGCCGTAGATAAGCCCTTTAATGATTCGTAATGACTTTTGATTCTCTTTAATGCACAAATTAAAGGTAATATTTAGTATTTAATTAAACAGTTATTTCAAATTGTTTATACTTATTGTAAGCACCATCTATGCTAATAATAAAGCTGAAAGATTTGTTTGAACGCGCTAATCTCCGGAACTTCCAGTAGGATTTAAATAAAAAAAATTGCATTTGGTAGCTCAATTATTGAGGAAAGCTATAGGTTATTTAACATGACGCTAGGACTTTTAGGAGCCGAGCATGAATTAAAAAGTCAGAACGAAAGCGTAAACGAAGTAATAGCGCGGGCAGGCGATGCGAAGCGACGGGGAAGGTTTTTTTATTTTTCATTTTAAAAGACGTTGCCCTACACTAGGAATTTGTCCTGTATTGTGGGTGCGTTTACAAACATTTAATCTCACATACACAAACAGCCAGACCCGAAACAACTACTTGTAGGTCATACAAATATTTGTTCCGTGCGGGAATCGAACCCGTGACACGCAGCGCAGCAGTCAATCGCTGCGCCAACCGTGCCGTCGAAAGGTTGGAGGAAGTCACGGGCAGAAAGAAGGTAGGTTCTTATATTTGTTGCAATAAAGGAGAGCGAATCAACTATGGACCGGTTCCGTGTGCGATGTCGCGATTAATAATAATAATAACATTTTCAGATAGCATATAAATTAAAACATTAATTTAATTTCGTTACACGATGCCTCGTAAAGATAAATAATTACCGTGATAACACGTACAGATGAACAAATGGACATTAAACGGCTAACATTGTAACATAATATTTAAAACTTACAACAAATACGCAGTATATCGTATGATGCATTAAGGTACGCAAATCGTGATAGCCTGTCAATTAGTCTGTTCTTCATACGTTTATTACAGCAATCGCGGTAAACAGGAAAATAATAAAGTGTACGTTTAATGTTAATTTTCATTCCAAGCAGCAGCAGCAGCTGTGATCAATTTGCCATACATAACTCCAGGGACAATTTGTGCTCAAGGCTTCAATAACGCTGTGTACAGATAGCAGCAAAATGATTGAAATATTACAAAAAAAATGTGCAGCTGCAGAAGATTACTGTACTTACATGGATTAGTTTAGAAGATAAGCGGATGCTGTGCAGCCAATTTAGACGTAGGTATAGAATAGAATAGAATATAACTTTATTTGCAATTATGGGTACGCAATAGTTGTTATAAATAGATAAAGTTCAGCCATATTTTACCATTTGGCATGCAAACATTTACAGATGAATTAACATTACAATTAAATTATCAAGTTATCATCACAATTATCATTCTTTATATGAAATATTAATAAGGAGGAAAGAGGAGGAGGTGGTGGAGGTCAGATAGGCAGTCGCTCCATACTGGTACTCAGCTGCATTCGGTTAGACTAGAAGCCGACCCCAACATAGTTGAGAAAAGGCTAGGCAGATAATGATGATGAATTATTAATAAATTATCATTACAGTAAAATTATCGTTCAATAGATCAATACAATTAATCAATAATTGTATTTTTCTCTTTTAGAAACTCAGTTACACTGTAGCCCTTCATCTGTGTCACTCGCATGCTCCGGGCGAGTACATAAATTACCGCGCCTGTGTCAGTGTGAGCGAGATAGATACAGTTTTTATAAACAAAACTTTGCCCGCTCCGGGCGGGACACAGACGCGGTAATCTGTGTACCCGCCCGGAGCGGGCGAGTGACACAAGTGAGATAGTAGTACGTTTTTTCTATAAAAAATTTACGCACTCTACTCTTAAACAGCGCTATATTGAAATCATTCCAACCACATGGTTATTTATTTTAAATAATTGAGGCCATGATATATAGTATATACTGTTGCGCATCAAAGCGGTTTGAGATGATACTTGACATACACTCACCGGCACGGAAACTTGGCCACTCGTGATTTTCCTGATTATTTGCATAAAAAAATTGCATTTGCATTTATGACAATAAATTAAGGGTAAGTGGCTTTAATACATGTCTCTTATGCTTTAAGGACTTAGAAATTAAAAGACTACCTCACCAATAAATCAGTTTTTAAAATCACGCACTTTCACTGAAATTAGAAATTTTTCACTATAAATTTAAAAACACTACAAAATAAAAAATAAGGTCTTTTTCGTTATTGTCTGTACGTTTTAATATCGGGTGTTTCCTCCTCTAGCCCTGATAACTGCCTGCATTCGATCTGGCATACTTTGGATGATGTTTCGGACATCAACTTGCAGTATACTGCGCCAAGCGGCCAGCGCTGCAGTACGGAACTGGTTTAGAGTTTCCGGCGGGTTGGAGCTGGACTTTATCTTTCTTTTGAGCATGTCCCAGACATGCTCAATAGGGTTTAAGTCTGGGCTACGAGCTGACCATTGCAATTTTTATATGCCAACCTCTTCCAGATATTCTTCAACGCAATTTGCAACGTGTGGGCGTGCATTATCGTGCATTAGGAGGAATTGGTCGTGTCCAATGAACCCCGAATATGGCATTACGTGCTCCTGAAGAACTTCCTCGATGTATCGAACAGCTGTTAGCCGATTATCGACGATAACCAACTCTGTACGTGCGTCGGAACTTATACCTCCCCATACTATTGAGCCTCCATGGAAACTCACTGTTTGAGTGGTAGTAATGGGTAAAAACCGCTCTCCTCTTCTTCGCCACACTCGTTCTCGACCATCTGGAGAACGTAAAGCTATTCGACACTCGTCTGTGAACAGTACTCTAGCCCATTGTTCGTGGGTCCAGTTAACGTGTTCTCGTGCGAAGTGAAGTCGAACTACTCGGTGCTGTCTCAGAAGTTCTGGACCTCGTGCTGGTCTACAAGCTTTTAAATTGACTTCCTCCATTCGTCTTCTCACCGTATGCTTACTAACATTAACGCCTCTCACAATTTGAAGCCGCTGGCGTATCTCAACAGCGGTCAGGTAGCGGTTTCTCAAAATCTCCAGGACAATAAAGCGGTCGTCTCGAGCCGATGTGCACCTTACGCCTCCACTGCCTGGCCTGCGGGTGTACTGGCCTGTCTCCTGGTATCTTTTAAGGGCATACTGCATTGATGACCGTGGTACGTTAAGAGCAATAGCAACTTCACGCTGTGTCAGCCCTTGGTTAATTAACGCAACGGCTTGTGAAACCTGTGCTGGTGTTAGAGGCATTTTTATTGCTTTTAAAGCACCTTTACTTATTGAATTAAAAGCATAAAATCACAATAATTCAAAAACCGAACAGTAAACTTTGCACCACACACAAATTTGAAACGTGAACTTAGTCGCTCAAATGACCCGATTCAACTGTAAATTAAAAGTTTCGTCGTGGTGCACTTAAACATAATGGATTACCCTCTTGAACTAAAAGTAAACATTTTTTGACATACCTGCACAACAAACATTCATCAGAAACACTTAAAACTTTTGCTATCGCGAGATAAGCGCTTGGCCAAGATTCCGTGCCGCTGAGTGTAGTTTGCTCTATTATCACGCCTATTCCTTGGGAATACATCAGCTTTAAAACGACTTGGGTTTTGCTTAACAAACATAGCAACTTCGAAAATATAAATACAAGGAAGTGTCAAGATGTTATATATTGCTTAAAATAGTTCTATTAATAGTTTTGCGTTGCGACGGACTGGAAAAAATAATTTTAATAGATTGCACCTTGTTACTACTAAACTTTTCTAAGTGTGCATACACACGAGCGATACGCGTCGACGACAGAGGCAACTGCAGCCGTCGAGGCGTGTCGGCGACTGCCGCGGACAACATGCCGCTCGTGTATTTGAGCACCGTACTCAAATACACGAGTGACACGTTGTCGACGGTTGCAGTTGCCTCTCTCGTCGATGCGTGTCGCTCGTGTACATGCACACTAAGTCGGGAAGCATTCATATGTAGTGCAGAACAAGGAGAAATATTTGTATTTCTAGTATCTGTCTATGTGCTTTTATAGTCCTAACAGAAATACTTTATTATTTTAAAATAAACAATTTTTTATTCGTTTTTGTTTCTCGATAAAAACGCCGTAAGTAGGTCAATATTACGAATACATTATTCAAAGCAATAAACACCGATAAAGCATTTGATACATTTTATTCACATTGATAATGTAACTGAAACAATTCGGAACATAAATTCACAATAACATATAAGTAGGCATTTATAGATAAACTATGTTATCTGACACCGCATAGGATTATTATTAAACATGACCCAATTTGAGGTCGAAATTGGAGATTTTATTTATTGGTGTTTATGTACTTTGATAATTTTATGTTAATGGACAGATAAAACATTTCCTTGGAAACTTTAACAGGGCATAAACTCCTCGTAATACCCTAATATTGGCGCCTATTCCTTTGTTCACAAACTAAACTAAATTTAAGTTCAGTGCATCTTTTTCTATCTATTTCATTATGAAAAGGACAGAAGATAAATATTGGTATAGTCCTATCAAATTAGTCAGCGCCTGACGTACCTAAATTGACGTATTTTTTTTTTTTTTTTTTAAATTAGTTCCTGACGGAACAGGCTAAGGTCTGAGACCATGCTGCCTAGTCTTCAGTTATGACGTATTTTTAGTAGCCAATATTTTAATCACGTCTAAACTTGTCTATGGGGTATCTTAATTTGACAGGACTAAACTAAATTTTATCTTCTGTCCTTTTCTTAATTTGAAATAGAAAGAAAAAGATGCACTGAACTTAAATTTTGTTTAGTTAGTGAACAAGGGAATCGACGCCATTACCATCATATTAAAATTAAAGAAGTTTATTGGTAACTAGTGGCCCGCCCCAGCAATTTTTCGAATTTCCGAAATTTTCTATCATACAAACCTTGTCCTGGCAATACCGAACACAACAAAAAAGAATGATCCAATTTGGTGCAGTCGTTCGGAAGTTATGCGCGTACAGACATTTCGGCAACTACATATCTAACGATAAGGATGATCACTGCTGAAAAGTATCAAGCACATTTTGAATAACTGACCATTACGCCTTATATTTCCCGAAGTGCTTGGCAGAGGTATAAATTATAATCAGCCTATAATGTTCCCAATGTTGGGACACAGACCTCCTCTCTGTGAGAGGTAGTGGGTCATAATCCACCACGCAGTTCCAGTGCGGTTTTGTATATGTCAGGCGGAGGTAGCCGATTACAAACGGATTGAGGATCTTCTTATCACACGCACTTGAGCACGTTGGTATCTGCCTTTCTTTTTTTTTTTTTTTGTTTGGAAATTCTCATGGATGTCCACCACCCTGGGGTGGGTGAAGGTGTCTTTCAGCCTCTTACTAACTAAAACCACACGGTGTTCTGCTGCTACCTTTAGCCGGGGTGCTGGAGTGATTGCGCATTTCGTCACGCTCCCCCGGCCAGGTGTTGGTGCGCATGAATCCATGCGGACCCCGTCACCCTCAGCGGCCTCATACAGCCACTATTCCTCTAGAGAGAGGCGTGCGCGGAACACGGCGCGCCTCCGTCTCTGGCCTTTCACTGTTCAGACAACAAACTCCCCAAGTCCCCCTTGCCTCGTTGGGCCTGCAGGTCTCACCCTGAGGCGGAGATCGTTCCGCGTCCTCCGGCGCGCCGCCCGATGCGTCTGCTACGGTTTTGAAAGGAGATTGTATCCTCCCATGGACTGGACCACGTCCGGAAGCGAGAGAGTATCCGCAGCGCCAACCGCCGCGACGAGGCCACGGCACTGCACTGCCCAAGCAGGGCATTCCTCCTGCCTAGTGTCCGTGCCCTGTAGGAATGAATAATCCCTTCGTTTTCCTCTTATAACAACGGCAAGAATAGGATTACAAACATACTTTTCCCAGAACCACGGAGGCACAAAATTTAAGGAAAATATGTTGCGTTGAAAATAAGTTACGAAAATGGCATTCGTTTTTTTGCTGACCGTTCGGTCTTTTAAAATATAAAGTGCGAAATAATAGCATTTGACGAACATTCGATACTCGTTGATACACCTGTTAGCTTTTGTATAATCGTGTGGTTTTGGTTAAGGCAAAAACGAAAGTCGGTATCCTTGTAAAAAAACGATCGTACCAATATTTTGGTTATTATAGATACTCGAAGAACCTTGGTCTATATCTATAACTAGCTTCAGCCCGTGACTTCGTCCGCGTGAATTTTTTCACTACCCCGACCTACCCTGTCGCATCGCATCGCCTGCCCGCACTATAACTTTTTATTTTGTTTTCGGGGGGAAACCTTCAAAAGGCACCCAACCTCTGGGGAGGGAGGTCTGGGAGTGGGGGATTTTTACCTCACTAAAACCCCGGTGATCACCATCAGCACATAAGGGTGGTCCCGGTTCCTCTTAAAAGACCAATTCCGGAACACCCCCTGTACAACGCCTATAAGGCACATCCCTGAGGAGACTGTAAAGAGGCCTCCCCTGAGCCTCGATATGCACGTGGTCACGTGCTACCGTCTTCCCTGGGGGGTGATGAGTAGCCTTCCTTAAGAATTGGGCAGAAAAAATGCAGGAATAATTTTTCAAATTCGACTGGAAGTTCCAGAGATTAGCGCGATCAACATCAACAAACCAAAAAAATAAACAAAAACTCTTTAGCTTTATAGGAAGTTTATGTATGTAAATAAAAATGTCGTAAGTCGTAACAAATCGCAACGTCTACGTAGACCCAGCAGGCACGCGTATTAGATACTAACGATCCTCAAACAGTACTTTTTTACTGGTGCATAAAGTTTTAATAAATAAATAAAGATAGGTATCTAATGTTGCTTCTGGGATGCCTTGGTTTTGGAATTACTTTGTTCTACTAAATCATCAAACATAATTTTAGGTACGGAATTAAAATTAATTTGCCGTTACAAAAACCTATGCCATATTGAAATAACAACACATAAACGAAACTTAACGCCTGCATTCCGCGAAGAGGCAGATGTGTTTTTATAGTAGATATTGAAATGAGAGCTTACTAAGAGCCTATTGGCAGTTTTTATTGCAATTGCTCCAACTACAAGACATAATCTTTAATGGTTTTTACGATTTCGATGTCATAAACTTTTTACCACGCCGTCTGACCACATCGTTGCCAAAATAGTTACAAATGAAATAGTATCCTATTCAAAGACTTCGACAAAATCGCTGTTTGACATCTTACCTTTGTTGTATTTGTTTTTTCACGGTTTTTGCTTGTAGATTTCGAAGCCACTTAGCGGTTACAACGTTCGTCTCGCGTAAGTAGGCTGACCATAAGAGATGTGTTATTTATTATAGTTGCTAACATACATTTAAGTTATTTAACAGTTGTATAATATTTCGACCGTAAATACTATTTTAGCCTAAGGGGCCGGGATACTGCTGGGTAGCATAATCAGCCTATAATAATCCACCACGCGGGCCCATTGCGGGTTGGTAGATGTCATATGTCTTCGAAATTTTGGTTCTAGGACATGCCGGTTTCCTCACAATGTTTTCCTTCTCCGTTTTAGCGGTAGTCACTTGATATCTTTTTTAATTCCACCTGTAAGTTAAAACTTGTGTCTAAGGATGATGCAGATGGTGCCACGTGATAGCGTTCTATGTCAATGTAAATTCCAGGTTCCTTGATTCTTCTAGCATAAAACTCCAAGTAACCGGTTGCCTGCCCAGAACCGTAACCTGTATCCTGAATTAGAGCCTAAATAGGGAGCTACAAAAAACCCGATTCACCATTCTCATTATCACTATACTAGCAGGCAGTCAGTACCAGCGGTTATCAAGCCTTCTTATTTTTTCGCGCCAACACACATTCAATCAAGCATTCACTCGTAATAGTCGTTATGTTAACATCAGGCCGAGCACACGTATAAATGCGTCCCCACTTATCGCGAGCCACGTAAATGATTATGCAACCACCGAGTGCCGGCTAAGTGTTGCTCAACTGCAGTGATCTAACTTGGTGACGATTACGAACAGTAAGCTATTAACTAGCCGATAACTACACTTTCAATGCACCTGTAGGAGTTTAAGTTTAGACCTCCGGGTTATACTATTGTGTATTTTCTCTCGTTTTATTTGAACATACACTATATTTTGTTAAAAGCAAGACTCGGTTCTTCAGATGTCCTCATCATTCTCACTTTTGTTCGGAAAAACTGCTTAACTTTTTTTGTCAATGAAACTGACAAACGTTAAATTTTGTTTATTTCTGTTTGTTTAATCAACATTGAATCTGATTTTTTTTAACGGACTTAAAAAAAAGGAGGTTCTTTATTCAACCCCCATTTGTAAGTTCGCGATTTCCTCAAAAACGAATAAGTTCTGATAATTCTTTCACTAACGTAATATTTATCCAATTATCCAGAAGCAAAATTCAAAATTCAACGAGTGGTAATTAGATATATATTAAAGCGGCATTAATTGATCGGGAGGACGGTTATTTGAGTGAAATATAAATACATATACTTTAATGTCTAAAGCCTCAACAGAACTAGGGCTCAGAACTGCGTTGCAACATTGTGCTGCAGGCAGTGCGGACGAAGCTTATGACAAAGACGTATTTCGTGCAAGAAAATATTTCATAACATAACGGAGCATAATTTATTTATTTATTCAAACTTTATGCACAAGTAAAAAAAAAAAACTGTTCAAATGAGGATTAATGCCTTAGGCATCTCCTACATATAAACAAAATGAACTGTCAGGAAAAAAAATGACCGGTAGAGGAGAAAACGAATCCACCAAATCAGCGCTGGGATGTTACGGCCAAA
Source organism: Eremobia ochroleuca (assembly GCA_949629135.1). Taxonomy (NCBI): domain Eukaryota; kingdom Metazoa; phylum Arthropoda; class Insecta; order Lepidoptera; family Noctuidae; genus Eremobia; species Eremobia ochroleuca. Next base: position 10,696,651 of record OX451398.1, read on the forward strand.
TTCTGACGGATATGTTCACTTTAAAAGATAACCATAATCTGCCTATAACATTCCTACTGCTGGGATACAGGCCCCCTCTCTGTTTGGACTAATATGTACTGATACGTGTAAGCCATATTTCATCAAAAATAAAATGTTAACACTCCCGTCATTATACATTTACGAGGCTGCGGTCTTCGTTAAAACAGACCCAAATCTTCTCAAGAAGCTATCAGATACTAGTACCCGAAGTCGACGGGATTATAGTAGATTATGTGTAAGACAGTCCAATACAGCACTGATGCATAAAAGTGTGTTCTGCATGGCGCCAAATATATTCAATGAAATTCCGCCACACATTGAATGTTATCTTGGCTAACTGACATATGGCAAATAGTTTAATTTAGTATTCTGTGTCTTGTAATGTTAATTCCCTTGCATTGTATTCAATCAAGTATTTTCTAACTGAACAGACAGCTGTGCTGCTGGGGAGTTTGTTGCGCCACTTCTTCTCGCCAGCGAAAGCACTAGGAATTGGTAAAGGGCGGGCGTTTTGGGGGACTGTCTTATATGTATAATTTTGACGTTCGAAAAGTGCTGATTCTCAGCCTAGTTTGAATAAATGACTTGATTTTTATTTTGAACTTATTTGAGGAAAAATTAAAGAAATTCCTAATTAAAAAAGCCTATTATAATATTTCCGAGTTTTTAACAGACAAAGTATTGATCTAGTTTTATTTTTATTTACATTCTGTTTAACATTTGACTTTATTTATGTTAATTATTGATATTATGTATAGTATTCAAGTAAATTAATTTAACTTGTGTGAAAAATAATATATTATGTAGATTTTTGTTCCTAATTACTTTGACTATTGATTGGTTAATTTTATTCTATTATACTCGTACATTTCGATGACGAGTTGATGACAAGATTCTTTGGTATATTTATTATAATTTGATAGGTTAATATCTTTGAACAATGGACAAACCTACTAATAAAATTAACCTATCTGTTTTTATTTGTACGCCGTTAAGGCAAAACATGACTGTGCTATAATTTTATGTAACATCTTTCATGCCATGTGTGTGTACACTTTATGTTTTGGACAAATAAATGATCAGCCGTGCGATTCAGTAAACATCTCACCGTGAAAGATCGGGTGAAGTGAGCGTGGAGTGAGCTGTCATTCGTTAGGAATTAACACTATTAAGTGCTCACTTTACTTATGATTTCACGGTGAGATTTTTACAGAATCGACCGGGTGTTCTATTCTGTTGTATTGTATTCTCTGTGAGAGGGTCATAATCCACCACGCGAGCCCAGTGCTGATTGGCGGATATCACGTGTCTTCGAAAATATTTCATAGATTGAAAATAATTCATTCATTAAACCTGAAAAAAGTTTGAAACAACGCTTCCAGTACGATTCTGCAATTCTGCATTGATGTCGACGATTGCTTGCATGCAGTGGCAAAATCCCTTCAGTAGCATACAGGGGTTTTATTTAGTAACTAAATTAAGTAATTTAGGATTTCTGATGCCATTACACCTCACACTTTATCATTGATTGTCAATACGACAATTGCAGCCAAATGTTAAATATGACAGTACGAGGGAACTATCGACTGGTGAGATCATCAATAGTGTTATAAAATCGCGGGTTATCGCTAAAAACGCCCGGCCCACACACTGCGCTTGATTTATACTCAAGTTAGCAATGGTTTAATATTCTTCTCTTTACGATCAATGCGAATTTGACCTTTTATTAATCATTGTACAGACGTCAGCATATGAAGCTACCCGAAACTGTCAAATTTTCCCAATCAACTTTGAACCTAATGCTCCAGCGATAAAGTTGAAAATCTATTAAAGAAATTTGATAGATTGTAGTAGCGTCGCGTAGATGTGCTGGCGTTAGAGATGGGTTTATGCCCTGGCAAATTGGGCGCTTTGAATAAACGCCGGATAAATGCCCGTAAACGCCCAATAAATGCCTTTTGCCTGGGCAAAAACTTTAACAGAACTTTTATTACTTTTTTCATTCAAATTATTTGATTAAATTCATATTTGAGTGTGCAGAAAAGATTAATTGGTCCAAATAGCGACGTCAATACAAAAAAATTCGATTCCTCATACCTAGGGGTATCCGAAAATACCCCATACATGTTCCTTTTCCTGTTAATGAGACACTACAAAACTCTATACATTTTCTTTATCTGGTCAATTGTTTTCGATAGTATTCTAGAGTGTGGTAGAATGTTCTAGGTACTTGTGATGTGGGGAAATATAAAGGCGCCCTCGCGATCGGTTTAGTAAGTTTGAAGAAAAAATGGACGAGCGACAAGTTCGAACACTGTTCTTATACGAGTACTTTTTAGGCCTCTCGCCCACGCCACGGCGACTTTTTGTAGCGATGCTGTCGCGCTTTCGCATCGATACAGTCGCGATGCGGTTGCTATAGAGATGTAAGTGCTGTATTATACCGTTTGTATTGAAACGTATAAAACAATACCGTATAATACGGTATTATACCATTTGCTACGGTATTTTATGTATAAATCGATTGTTTCTGTATTTTTTAAGTAAATTATCTGAGTAATAATTAAAATACTGAAAATACGGTGGAAATGCACAGATATAAAACATGAAATGGTATTTTGAAGTGAAAACTTTAGCATCGTTGTGATTTGAAAATCAATGAAACGAAAAAGCGACGGTAAAAAGAGATAAACACACATCTATAGGACTTAACGTGCGAGAGAATGAGATAGAAGTAGTGATGAGCAAAATCCAAGACCAAGACCATGATCAAGACTCGAAGTATTTGAGCAAGACCAAGACTAGCAAGACCAACACCAAGACCGAACAAGCAAGACCAAGACCAAGACTGAGTAAGCAACACGAAGACCAATACAAAGACTGTCCCAGTCTTGGTCTTGGTCTTGCTTTGCTCATCACTAGATGACGATGACGATGACGATGATGACGATGACGTTCACGATGACGATGACGATCACGATCACGATGACGATCACGATCACGATGACGATGACGATCACGCTCACAATCACGATCACGATGACGATGACGATCACGATCACGATGAAGATGACGATCACGATGACGATCACGATCACGATGACGATCACGCTTACAATCACGATCACGATCACGATGACGGTGACGATCACGATGACGATGACGATGACGATGACGATCACAATGACGATGACGATGACGATCACGATCACGATCACGATGAAGATGACGATCACGATGACGATCACAATCAGGATGACGATCACGATCACGATCACGATGAAGATCACGTTCACGATCACGATGACGATCACGATGACGATCACGCTCACGATCACGATCACGATGACGATGACGGTCACGATGACGATGACAATCACGATGACGATGACGATCACGATCACGCTCACGATCACGATCACGATGACGATGACAATCACGATGACAATGACGATCACGATCACGATGACGATGACATCGTAGATTGTCGGTACTGCTCTGGGTGCCTTCAAGCAGAAACCTAATACGCTGATAGTCGTGTAACACGACTATTAGATTAGATTATTATATTATTAAATTAGATTAGAATTAGTCATTCTAAAATATACATAGAATACAATCGAAACTTCAAATATATTTTATTTATTAAACTACAACTCTTCGTAATAACGCAGGATCTTAAAAAGTGAATCAAAATCTAAAATACACAAAATACCAATAATACCGTAAGTTATGGTAAAATACCTGTTTAATACCTAGCCTTTTGGTATTATACGGTATTTTTACAACCATAGGTTGCTAGCTGTTTGCACTCGCTCACACCACGATTCTCAGTCGCGATGCAAACGCGTAACGTTTCAGTAATGACACAAAAATGCCAGACTTGCAAGACGGACTCCGTTGAGGCAACATTAGTCACGTTGTCTTTGGTGCTGTTTTTACAGCACTCGACCTGTCTTTGTTGCACTGATGCTCGGTTTTCCACATCTCCACTCACGCGCCACCCTCCCTCCGTTCTCTCCGCGATGTCGTCCGACACGGTCGCGCGTTTACTTCGATACAGTCGCGATGTAGCGAGTAGCGAGTTGTCATCGCTTCTGTAGCGCGTTGCAAATGCGACTAACGTGCGGTAGTAGCGATGCTGTCACGCGTTTACGAAACGCGGAACAGCGTCGCTAGAAAAAGTCGCTGTGGGAGGGGGACAATATCAATACTGCATTGGGCGCTGGAAGTACAGACGCCAGCACATCAAGCTACCCGAAACTGTCAGATTTTCCCAATCAACTTTGAACCTTATGCTTCAGCGATAAAGTTGAAAATCTATTAAAGAAATCTGACAGATTGTAGTAGCTTGATGTGCTGGCGTCTCTACAAGCCATGCGACGGTGTCCCGATGGCTTGACCGTTTTAAATGAGGATACAGGAGCCTTGAAAGTCAGCCACGTTCAGGACGACCAACCGCTGTGAATGATGACGATTTACGCCGCGAGCCGCGAAGAGCAGTCGAATCCGGATGCTACCAGTTGTGAATTAGCGGAAGCACTTAACTGCAGTCACCACGCCGTGGAATACAATTTGCATGAGTTTGGGTATCGAAAAGTTTTGGCTCGGTGGGTACCGCACATCCTTACTCACTTTTGCTGCAACCCCGACGTAAATAAAAAATTTTGTCTGATCGGGTTACTGGAGATGAATCATGGATTCATCACGAGAACGATACACGTCGTGCTTTTTGACTGCCTCGAGAAGAAACACCACCAACTCAACCGAAGCTGAGTCAAAAGAACCACTTAAAAGTTCTGCTTTGCTGTTTCTGGGACGCGCAAGGCATGCTGTTTTATGAACTACTACCTGGGGTAGCCGGTTTCGCTCAGGGAGTTGATATGAGATTGTGTGGTAGTTGGAATAAACTTTACAACAACAACTTACAACAACAACTACAACAAACACACACAACTACAACTTAACATTTTTTTTATTGAAAATACATTCTAACTACAATACTTGTTTATAAACAACATTTTTCATTTTTCCGGGGTATGTATGTATGTATAAATTTTTAGAATTTCCTACTCAATGATCTAGGATGTTCCTGAATACTCTCGAATGTTCCCAAACATTCCACAACATTCCAGAATGTTCTTGAAAGTTGTGGAATGCTCTCGAATACTCTCGATTGTTCTGGACTGTTCTAGAAATTTCCAGAGGGCAAAAACTCCAGCCCTTATATCTTCAAAAGTATGCCCTTCTGGTAAAAACGGGAACATTCTTTACATTCTTCATGGACAGGAGATAGAGGCTTACCACACCATATAACTCCCTTGATCGTACCGGGACTCATTTATAAGTTTTAGCGGCATGCACATTGCACACTTTCTTTTATAACATACATTGATTACACAATGAAACTATAAACGCTGACAAATATTCAACCCAGCTCACCAAACTATCTGCTGATATCAAGAAAAACCGACGAACACGAGTCAATGTAGTTTTACTACAAGATAACACTCGACCTCACGTCGCTTTTCTCGGTATTTTTATGGCAGAGTAGTATATTACGTACAAAGACTATTGTAGGATCAAAGCCAATTACAAGACCACTTCATTTTTCATTTAAAGAGAGTTAAAATTATATTTTCTATAATTACCTACTGTGATTTTTTTAACAAGACTGATTATTTGATTAAAATTTTAATTTACTTACAAAATACTGACATCAAGTTTCATTTTAAGTTAAGTTCCTGCTTTATTTTTTACAAAACATTGTTATTAGTTTTTGCGCCCAGTGATCGGGCATTTATTTGGGCGTAAACTCGTTTACGCCCAATATGCCAAGTTTATGCCCATTCTGCCCATATTTGTTTTTGCCCTCGACCCATCTCTAGCTGGCGTCTGTACGCACTTGCTGCCTCGCCCGTGCCCGCCCGATGATTACATCAACATATTGTAAAGCCATTTTAGATTGTTAAACTTGCCTCGTTGTCTGGAATTATGTGTTAATTATGCAATGGGTACCATAATATTGTTTGATATTATCCAATCTACAGGAACCTGTAATTTCGATGATTATAATTTAACACTTAGGTACCGTGGTTCCTGCCTTATAAATCTTTAATGGATAACGGAGACAGTGTCGTTAGCACATTTTAGAATTCATTTACAGTATTTCAGAATTTCATTTGTACCTTTTGCATGAACATATGGAATATAAATATTGTATTTATATGTGACACAGTTCTGAGCTGATTTGAGGAGTCCGCGTGTCACTGATCAGCAGGGTAATTGCGTAACACACTATCAGTAGCGATGGGTTTCATTTTGACAGTTCAACAACATTCATTGCGTTATTTACGTTGTTGAGCAGACACATTTTTTGAATATATGGAGCAATGGATTAGCAATATGTTTCAAAATGATTCAAATTGAAATTAATAGTGTGTTATACAATTAGGGTGCTGTTTCCCTCAGTCGTTCGCCAGTTTCGTTGATTAGTCAGTTTCATTGATTGGTCAGTTTTACCGATTAGACAGTTGCGTTAACTGGACAGTTTCCAGTGTTTGCCAGTTTTCGTCGATTCGACAGTTTTGTACACTCAAGGGAAAAAGTTTTTACTTGTTGTTAAACACATATTGTGGATTTACTGAAATTTCAATATAGTAAATTCAAATAAAATAAAATAGATTCAATTATAATGCTATCGAAGAATTTAAAAACATTAGATGGCGTTTTTGGTAATACCTATATGTATTCATCCAGATATCTGTGACGTATGATTGTTACACCATGTGACATTTTCTCTTTTATCGCCAGGAATATAGTCTTAGTACAAGTATGCCAAAGAAGAAATAGTTCCAATGTTATGCCTACCTTCCACACTGAGTTATTTCCAACTTTTTGGTTTTCGCAGTAGGTAGGCATTGTCGTAATATATTTAAATTTGCAGACGTGTGTGCAGTTTTCTATCGACTGTACCTTTGTCTGACGAATTGAATAAAACTGAGGAATCGACTTCTGGAAACGGTCGAGTTAACCCAACTGTCTAATCGGTAAAACTGACCAATCAGTGAAACTGACTAATCAACGAAACTGGCGAATTTGCCTAACACATTATCAGTCACAATCGGAATCATTTTAAAAAATATTGCTAATGCATTGCTTTATATGTTCGAACAATTTGTCTGCTCAACAACGTAAATAACGCAATGAATGTTGATGAACTGTCAAAATGAAAGCCATTGCTACTGCTATTGTGTTTCGCAATTACTGATAGTGTGTTACGCAACTACCCCTCTGACCAGTGATACGCGGACTCGATTTGAGATTTAAAATAAAGTAGAATTTTATCTTTTCATCATTCATCATTTCAGCCGAGACTTTTAATATACAGCGTGTAACGGAAGGGGGGTATCAACCCTGAAGGAGGTGAATGTGCTCATGAAACTCAACAACTTTCCCCAAAGAACATAGGTCGAAATATGAAAAAAAAATTTGGCCCTCCCTTACTAAACTGACTACTTACCAGCTGATTGATTTACTATGGGAGGGCCAAATTTTTTTTTCATATTTCGACCTATGTTCTTTGGGGAAAGTTGTTGAGTTTCATGAGCACATTCACCTCCTTCAGGGTTGATACCCCCCTTCCGTTACACGCTGTATACCACGTGTTAAATACTGATGGCTAAGATAAGCTGTATTTTGGCTTTACCTAAATTAATTGGTAGGTATCATTACATACATATAAACTCACGCCTTCTTCCCATGGGGGTAGGCAGAAACTACAGAACGTCACCTGCTGCGATTCTTACGTACTCCTTATGCCTCGTTTACGTTAGTCATTATTTGAGAAGACGAAGTAGTTTCAGTGAATGTTTTGTTAATTTTTTTATACATGTTGCGTTCTTTATTTAAAAAATCTGTTATTTCAGAGGGAATGCCCTGAGAATTGTGTATGTATTTCGAAATCTGGGTTACTTCTGATTGTTAAGGTTTGAACTCAACATCAACACCCAAAACAATGCTTCATAACGGGCAATTAAGACCAAACAGAAAAGTGCATGAACCTTGTGCAGGCTTAGTGCATACTTGGTGCGTGTGAGTGCATGTGAGTGCGTATGAGTGCGCCCGAGGTGAGTGCCTGAGTTACGTAAAGCGAGCGATACGTCGCGTATCTTTACGAGCCTTTGTCTCGATTCCTGCCAATCGTATTGCTCGAGTATACTTGCCCACAAAATATTCAATTAGCTAAATATTTGAACGTTACAAACGCAAAAAAAAGTTGAAAAGAAAATCCTAAACAGGGTTTTCCTTATTAACTTTTTTTCGTTAAGTTTGTGTTTTGGGATTAACAGCTTGCCACTTCTGAAGGGTTCCGTTTCAGTATTTACTGAAACGTGAAGATTGTTTTGTGCCATATTCAAAACTAAAAAACAAATACTGTACCTACTAACAAATACTTTCATGGAATTGATTCTACGGTTGATATAATTATTACCTACATATATAAGAATGACCAGATCAGTAATCTACGCTCACTCTTGACCCTTTCTATCCGATTCCCAGGCTTGAGTCTAGCATGGAAATGAATTTGCACATATTTCAGATTACTGCGAATTTAAATAACAATTACTTGATGAAATAAGTACCGTATAAATTGTTTTGATTTTTACCTAATGGCGCCACGGACTTAGAAGTAACTGTTATTTCTCAATCCAATTACTTACTGATTTTGCGATATTTTTGCCTTACTCCAATTAATTTCCATTCTAATGATGAACAACCCACATCCGAATAGAAGTGATATAACTGAAAATTTTGTACATTTTTTTTTAAGATAACGCTTGTGTACAAGGTAGTACAAGCATCGAGCAGTAAAATGTATACTGCGTTCACCAGGTAGCGGGTCACTTGTCGCCGTGCCTAACCGTTGATACAGCACACAGCATTCTAAGCTAGGCTTATTGTAATATACAGTAGAATATGCACCGCCACGCTCCCAGGGCTACCAAGCACCACAATTTGTCCAACGTCGCTTTAATGAAAAAACTCTACGCTAATTCAACTGTAAAATCTAAGATTATTTCGCTTAATGAAATCGTTTAAAAATTTCACTTCATCGTCGAGGCAGGCAGATCTTTAATTCGATTTCAAGAGAAAACAGTGGCGTTGTGTAATTACGAGACAAACTCGTAAACTTTTAATTTAGTGAGCATTTATGGCTGTCGATATTGTGTATTTTAACGATGTTATCGTAATACCTGTGAGTATGAAAGTAGTGCATACCTACTTTCCGTTCAATTTTGTAAAGTAATCGCGTTGACAGATACGTATCCATTATTGTATTTACCTACTAGCTGTTAATAATACCCGCTTCACTGGATCATTTTTACGAGTAATTGTATAGTTATTTGTTAATGTTAATAATCTATCACTACTTACTTCATAATTTTGTCATATAAAAGACACATCTTCTTTTTTCTTATTAATTTATAGATCTTACTTGTTTTTACATTAATATCTTACGACTAAGTAGACATTAGTATCATAAATCATCTAACATTAACTGATATACTAAACATTTTTATTAATGATAATCACACATTTTTAGAAATCACATGTTTCAACCCCCGTATCTTCTACACCCTTATAGGTGTCAACTTGCAACCACCATAGTGCACGATGGGAGCCTTGTACCTATTGCGACATACAAACACTATGCGTCTGTGACGTGCAGCAGTTTTAGCTGCAAAGTGAAATATAGGGACACACTGCACACACCTCTATTTATACAACGTGTAACGTTAAATGCGCAAAACCTCAGACACCCCAACTGATTTTTAATTCAATTGACCTATTTCAGAGAGAAAATAAGTCATTTAAAAAATTGTACAGGTTTTATGTGCTGTTTTAGTTTTACTGGCCATTCTGATCGTTTCTTGCGACGACGCTTTACCGAGGGAGGAGTCGTCACCGGGCCGCTGCGCCGCGCTGACATTGGCTTACTTGACCTATTAATAAATAGACACGGCAACGTTTTTAATGAAGATTTTTTGAAAAATGTGACCTATATTAAAAAGTGGTTCAATTAATTCTGCTCATTATTCTGATCAAACTATTTTCAGGTTTTGCGCATTTAACGTTACACGTTGTATATATGTATATATAGATATAGATATAAACCTCTCATGTGTCCCGTTCAATTTATTTAGTTTATCAGTTACCTTCACACTGCCCGAACCTTGTATAGCTATTTGTGGATACAAGAGTACCCTCAAAGTCTCTTATCACGTCCGTTTGCCCTTCTGTTAATCCCATAAATAAACACGGAACGGCCAGGTTTGCCGCTTGACGGTACGGAATGCAAATCTTGTGATTTCTTTTTTTACAACTACCCTTGAAAACGTGACTTTCCAAATATTTCGCGGCATTAACAGGGCAGGAAGCGGACGTGAGGCGTCCGTCATTCAGTTTCACCTCACCTCTATCTGTTTTATGTCAATATAAATAACTTTCAGTTAAATCCGTCCACATGCATAAAAGTGGATGCGGTTACATCGCTGCTCTTGCAGTTTTATGCTTCATTTTTCTTTACCCTTTAAAATTATGCACATTATTTATTACTTCGCAAGAGGTTCACTCAATTATGCATAATATGACTTCCAGTTAATTCTGCAATTAAATAATGCGGAAGATGAAGCTTCTGAGTCGATCGACTCATTAAAAGTAATAAGTCATTACAACAGCACAATTTATTAAAATCGTATCGGTTTTAAGATCCATATCAGGAAGAACATCTTAAATGTTCTTCCATTACTTCAGTAATGGCTAAAAGTTAATTAGTTTACTATTTACATCATTTCCAACGAGGCAATGCCTTCTCAAGTTGTCATCAATTTAATCGGTTTAGTGACTCCACGTATTTATACATCTCCTTCGTTATCTAATCAGTGTTCTGTACAAATATTAGATAATGGTCGCCCTCACATATCCAGCAGTAATTATTATTATCGCTGAACCAACATCGAGTTTTATAAGTAAGTATTTACTTTCTTAGACGTGATACTGCCGGTGGAGAGGTATACCAACGCAATGGTTGAATTTGACTCGGTTTTGGGAGTACAGGCAATGCACCACACATTCCAGAAGGTACCTAATCTTCCATGGTGGTTTTGTTATTGCCCATGTGGAAGTGCAAACGTCATTGAGTGTTGACAATAGGTGCCAATGGATATCAGATGATCCCAAAGCCACGTGTAACAATTATTGCAGGTTTTAGATTGCAGTAGTGGAACAAAAGAAAGGTTGCAGATTTGTACGTCTACGTTGCAGTAGTGTTTCTAAAGCCAGTAATATAGCCGACTCTACGTTCTAGCTGGGCACTGATTCAGCATCCCCAACATCCTCTCGGCAGATTAACTGATGAGAGATTGGATTCGGCTTAGGAGGTAGAGAAGTGGCTTTGACGATTTATTAGGCTGTTATAAAACGAGTTTAGATGAGTAGGTAATACAATCTGTCAAATTTCTTTAATAGATTTTCAACTTTGTCGCGAAAGTATAAGGATCAAAGTTGATTGGGAAAATTTGACAGTTTCGGGTAGTTTGATATGCTGGCGTATACATCGGTGCATATTTTGTAAGTTAGGTTCTGGGTTAATCAACATTTCAGCGATATAAAAAATGAATTTTCCACCAAAAAAATGAATGAATGAATGTTATACCTATGTAGATACGTATTTTTCTGTTCCTTTCATCTTGTCTGTGTGTATACATAAATGGTTAAATAAATAAATACTACAAATTTAACACCACGTGGTATTTTTTATTTCTTCTGCAGTTAATAAATTGGTTCCGGCAACAATCCTCCGTAATTTTAGCATTAGCTCAATAATAAAGTTATTGAGCTAGCTCCCTAATTAAGTGACTGATCTTATGACCCCTGCACAGGCTCGTTCATTATTTTGTTCGTCAAGCACCAGATTATAACATCCGTTATACATTACTAACCACTTCATCGCTGTGTTTGTGAAAATTATTCTGTGGGACTACCAACTTTATGCTGTTGGTTTAAAGTAGTTTTTGATAAATCGTGAAATTACTATTGGCTGTCGTTACTATATACTGTTTTGTCAAGGCCAGTCCTTATCTTCGTATTGGGTTACAAGAGTCGCCGACTCAGCCGGAGAACTCAACGCCTGGCTTCGCTTTAAACAAGGATCAATTTACTTACAACGAAACGAACCTCTGTTCTTGAAAGTTGCGAATGATTCGTTTTATATTTATTAAAAATTAAATAATATAGGTGCACCACAGATCATATAAATACAAATGCACACATAAGTAAGTAGGTGCAAGTTACGTTGCAGTCAGATTTCGATCAAAAGATCGTTTTTCGTATTCCCTACTGCTATCAGATACGCTTGCGTCAAGTTCGCGTCACTCGAGAGCGTTCTGCTGCTACTCGCAGTTCAAAGTTTACAAGAATAGTTGAGGACTAAATAACTGCAACTGCACCGCAACTGGATGAACTTGACTAATCAACGCACAAGTTACAAATATTTCAGTTAAATATCACATACCGACACGATTACCAAATCGCTAAACTACATAGACTCCAGTTGCTGGCATCGCTGGCTTACTTACCGGAGTATTCATTAGATAGATCTCAAAGGAGCTGCACTCTCCAAGGAGTATCGTGTTACCCAGTAACTTGGTTGTGTAGCTCAGAAGATAGGCAGTGGCTCCATGTAAAATACTGGTATGCAGCTGCATCCTGTCAGACTGGAAGCCGACCCCAACTTAGTTGGGAAAAGGCAGGCAGATTGACTGATCGACTCTAGAACACATCTCTAGATTCCCGAACGGTCATCGGTTCTACGGCTAACATAACCTATATCCGGGCCCATTGCCAATGGAAGTTTTAGTGTTTTTATTTCTCCACACTCCACTCTCCCACTAACTGAACTGTCTCTCTCCGTAACTTTGTTTTAAATGCTAACTTTTTGTATTTCCTGCGTGTCCCAAATATTTTTTTTCTTCTTCCTTTTATATTCCTTCTAATTATTCATAAAATATACCTACCTACTATTTATTCTACCATTTGTCACCGCCAGAGGTGGCCTGCGTTCGTAGATAATTCTGGTTATGCGGAGACAAAATTTATTATTTATAGGAAGTAATGTAAAGGCTTATCCAAGTGCTTGGTCTTGAACTTTAAGATATTGTGCTGAAGTTCCTTGTTTGCCGATATACATAATATATAACATCGAACATTCTTGGAATTAATGTTTAATATCGGGGTAATTTTAGTGAATAGGCATTGCAAATGTCCTCATACATAATCAGAATTTTAATAGAACATTCTTAATGTTTTTCATGCTGCTCACTTAAAGCCAAGCACTTAGATTTCTGCAGTTGAATTTGTACACTTGATAAGCATTGTAGGTACGCACGGCTCCACACCAAGCTATACTTAACCATTATTAGCTGACTTCGGATTGTACGAAAAACTTATACAATGCGAGGTCAGCTAAAACTGGAAACTTAATTATAGCTTGATGTGTTACCGTGTGTACCTATACGTCACCTACTATTTGAATTATTATCATTTACCCTCAATTACTGCGCAGTCCAACTAATCCAATAATCCATTGCAAACCTTAACAATAGTAGGTATTGCGACTTTACATTTTTTATTCGACGTTTCCTTTATTTTATCGCAACTGTTGTCTGTTTACAATGCAGTTGCCTACTACCTACTTACCGTGTGCTGGCCGACTTGGTACAAATAATCGCTTTTGTTATTCACTGAATAAATACGTGAGTAATACAACAGAGACGGATGCCCCTCAAGTTAAAGGCGAAAATATACAAGTCCGTGATTAGGCCTGTCGTACTGTATGGATCAGAATGCTGGGCTGTGAAAAAGATGGATGAAAAACAATTGCATGTAGCGGAGATGAGAATGTTGAGATGGACGTGTGGAGTGACAAGAATGGATAAAGTAAGGAATGAGTATATTAGAGGAAGTTTAAAAGTGGCGCCTGTTGCAGAAAAATTGAAAGGAAGTCGTTTGTCTTGGTATGGACATGTAATGAGGAGGGATGAAACGCATGTAACGAAAAGAGTGATGAATATGAATGTAGATGGATGGAGAGGGAGAGGAAGGCCAAAGAAAAGATGGATGGACGGTGTGAGGAATGATATGAAAGACAAAGTAAATGATGCCATGACGTCTAACAGGGAAGAATGGAAAAAGAAAACGTGTTGCGCCGACCCCAAATAAAATGGGACAGGGGCAGGAAGAAGAAGAAGACAACATAGAGATGGCATTTTGTCATTTTGCTGCGTAGAGTAGGTAGGTTCTGAACGATTGGCCGGAGAAGGAACAACATAAAGTTTTGAAGTGTGGGGGAGACCTTTGCCAGGTGGTGGGACAATTTAGGTTAAAGGGGTAGATACTATAATTTTCCTCTTAGGTTGGTAGTCAGATTGATACTCAGACTACTAGCTGAACTAGCTCTTAGAATGCATCCTTATTAGTCTGGTAACTGATTGATAGGCAAAGCGTTTACCCACTGAAACCCTTTAAACCTTTTCGAGACGGTTTATTAGTACCCATTCATAGTACCTATAAGGGATTTTAACCCGATCAACGGATACCTAAGGGTTACCCTTTTACAATAACTGTTTGATTTTAAAGGGGTCCCCATAACCATACTTCATGGGTAAACCATTAATAAGCGTATGATTGGGTTATTGAAAACCCAAACGAAGCGTTCCTCAATTAGTAGTTATAATTTTTATACTGGTAGGTAGAAAGGTACTTACGTAGGATCGTTAAATTACGTAGATAACTGCTAACATCGAGACTCAGCACGATTTGAAGTCATGTTGGTACTGTATTTTCTTTATCACAAATAACTCAATGAAAATGTACCTACTCACTCCTAGACTTCTGCCGAAGTCTACTCACTACCTAGACTTCTGCCGAAGTCTACTCGCTACGTACAGGTGGATTTTTTTTAAATTGTTTACCTAGTTCATATTAAAATTACGTCATTCATTGTGCCAATGTTTACTCATGAGCAATTTCCGTGTCTGTCAAATTTCTTGATGTGGGTTTTCCCATATATCAGAAGCCATTAATTAATTAAATCAGTTGGTGATTCAACCTACAAAAAATTCCAATGAATCTTTGGAGATAAGTATTTGAATCAGTCCAGAATCGAAAATTTTTACTGTGTCATGATGAAATCTTTGTCTGATTTCATTCTTAGCATGACAGCAAAGTTGTTGAGTAATAGTTACAACAAACTTTTTTAATAGTCTTTTCAAGTATCTTAGTTCAGTCGTATTGTGCCGTGTTGTCTTGTATTTATTATGTGTGACTGTGTTCAACAAATATTAGCGTGATTAGCGTGATTTCTGCGTGTGTATAGTAATGTTGAATGAAATAAAAATTTTAGGATAGGGATAAAACAAAGGAAAACAAAAAACAAAACCAAAATTAAACATTATTTTGACTATAATTCAATAAAAATGCAGATGGAAATAAAGAAACTTACAAGAAAAATGTCATAATTAAGCTTTATACTTAATTTGTTTGTCCATAAGAAAATAGAATACGTAGTAGTCATTTTTGGAAGATTAACTTACATTGAAATTAAATTAAAAAAATTAAATACTTAATTACAAGTGTCGTAGGTACTAAACTAACCAGTTATATTATATGACTCATGATATATTACTAACATTAAGTTACAAGAAATCGTACAACTTAAATGTCGGTTTAAATACAAAAGAAATTAAATAAATCAGTTTTTAATGGTTTATAATTTGTAATGAACTGATAATAAATAATAATCGTGATCTTTATGAACGCTTAAAACTAAAAGTTCCTTAACATTAGGTACAAAATTATTATCTTGTGGTCACCATGCAACGACTCGCTTAGAAAGGGAGAAAAACTGAAACTAAAAATAGTAAAACAAAATAAAAAATACCATCTCGGTTCTATAAAGCTGAATAATAATTAAACACAAAACCAGTATTGGTCAAATGTTGTTTTATTGTAATATATTATATTATAAGAACTCGTAGATCTGACATGTAACAAAAATATCATCAATATGTGGCGCGAGGATACAGTCTCTTGGTAAGATTCGATAGCATACGATGGTTCTATCAGAATTTCTCCTAATCACTTACATTGGTCCCTTAATTAAAAGTTTAAACTTTGTTTTATATAAATATTATAAAATATCACACTTTAAATTCAAAAGAAAACTATGCTACTTGGAAACTAATCACTTAGCTCTGTCAAAGTAGGACTAAAGTTAAACTGTGCCAATTTGAATATTATATTCAAAAGGAGACAATAAATAAACAATAATCTATCTCGATCAACTAAAAATTAAATAAATCGATTTATGTCGTTTATAAAGTAAAAGGCACACTTTTGGCGGAGCGCGGGCGAGCGCTGGCTCCGCCCGCGCCCCGCACGGCGACCGCTCGCCGACAACAATTGTATAAACATGTTTCATATATTATTGTGTCGTATCTTTATACAGGTTTATCGGTACGAGAGCTCGGGAGTTCGGCGGGCCTGCGCTCGGGAGGCTCGCTCCCGGCGGTTTTTGCGAGGCGGACGCGAGCGCCGTGAGAGGGACTCGGCGCGACCACTACAAAAATAATCACCAAAACTTGGAACCGGTTTCGGGCCGTATCTCGTCCTCCTCGCACGAGGTAAAATGAAAAAAAGTCCTTGGCAGACTAGTCGAGCGCGGAGGAGCGTCGTGCCGATAGTTCTCAGATGGGCCGCGGTGGAGATCGCTAGCGGTGTCGGCTTGCCGGAGATTATCGCACGGCACGCAGCCACAAATGAGCACTTTCGGTTTTGTCTGCCGAGGTCGACTATAATATTCGAGATTAATGAAACTGGAATACTTTATCCACAAGCCTATCAAACTCCCGAGTCGTAGACCGACTGATTCTGTCCGTAGCGTGTATATCGGTGACTGTATTAAAATAGTATCATTTGTGTTCAGGTTCAGAATCAGTCGAATTTGTGTATGGTAACGAGCCACGTCCCGTCGACGCGGGCCTCGTCCGTATGCGGTGCGGCATCGCAGCTGCTAGCTACAAAATAAAATAATTATTACAGTTAAAGAGACTCAAAATAAATAATAAATTATTATCTTAAACCCTTAAAAATAGATCACGAGCGCCTTCTCGCGGTACAGTACCGAGCGCGGATAGGCAGTACGAAATAAATAAAATGTTCTATAAGCTAACTTTACAGAGACCACCGCTCGGCGGAGGATCATCGGGAAGACTTCCGCGAGCTATACAATAAATATCTAATATTATAAGGTGCCATTTACAAGTGCGTGCCGATAACTAAAAACATGTAGGTACGAAACCACTATACTTCACACCGCAAACTTTCGAGACGCCAGAAAACACTTCGTTTCGTTAACTTTATAAATTACAAGGCGAAGTAGCAAAATAGCATCGACAAACTGGAGATCATTCGTTGAGCGGGTGTGCGTGTGCGCGAGGCGCGACGAGCGGACGCCGCTCGGGCGCTGGCTGGAAGACGTCAAGTAGGCACTAAGGTGACGGACGATCCTTAAGCTATGTTCGGTATAAGTTAACTTAGGACTAGGCGGTCGCAGGGCCCTAGGCGATGACGAGGTCCCCGAACGCCGACGAGAGACGGTTGAACACAGGGAGCCGCTCTTCTTCAGGGTCGGGAGATTGCGCGCGGCGGAACGCGAACGCGGTGGCGTGCGCGGGAGGAGACATGGCGGGCGGCGAGTGCGGCGCCAGCGGAGACTGCGGAGACTGCGGCGCCAGCGGAGAGTGCGGCGAGCGCGGCGAGCGCGACCCATCGCTCATGTAAGATGCCATTGAGCCGCCCGACGACAGCGATGCCAGCGACCCGCCGGGAGACGTCGACTCGCGGCGCCGCGCCTCCTCCGCGTTGTGCACGAAGTGGCAGCGAGGCCCGTACGGGCAGAATCCCACCGAGTGGAACGTGCGGCACAGCTCCGTCTTGTACTTGGGGTGGCGTTGCAAGTTGCGCAGCTCGCGCATGCCGTGCGCAAATTGACACTTGTCACCGTATTTGCAGACGCCGGCTTCCTCGAAGGGTCTGCAGAGTTCGGTCTTGTATCTGCTGGTGGCGGGCGGGGGCGGCGCGGGCTCGCTGGTGGTGCGCTCGAGCCGGCGGTGGCCCAGGCGGTCCAGCAGGCCGGCGAGTGCGCGGTGTGCGGGCACGGACGCGGCGCGGGCCAGCACAGGGTGCTGCTCCCAATTCACGGTGCCTGTGACCGCTCCGGCTCCTACCGGCCCGAGGGTCGCGCTCAGTGTGGCGTTCATTGTCTGCACTGGCCGAGATTGGTTCTGAAAAATGACAAAATAATTTGTTACTAAAAGCTTTCAGGCGTCATTCTGTCAGAGGCCAGAAACAGATAGTTCTGAGGGTGACATAGGGTTTAAAACGGATGCGAAATATAAATGAAAGGCCATTGTTATATGTCTTGGGCACAAAAATAGTATCTTCCACAAAAAATACTGTGCCAAAAGGTAACATGAGAAAACGTTATTTTACAACATCGTAGATTTATTTTTGTAGTAGAAAAAATGTACACAATCCGTCTAGAAGGGTCGGCCGGTACCTGCTTAAGTTAACAAAAAAAAAAAACCACCCCGAGAGCTGGTTTGGTCGTCTACCTGCTCGGATTCATCTCGTTTTCACTAATGGTCTACATGTTGAAATGGTTAATGCTACCAATTAACTGAACTTCAAAATGGTGTTTTTGATGCCCGAGGGTGAGTCGAATTTTAATGTTAAGTTTTTAACAAGCGGCGGTCCTCCGGAACCCTACCATGAATTATTTATTTCGGTAAATTTCCCAATTCCCATCAATATTCCCTTTCTAGAAGAGTAACGTTTAGAGATGCAAATGTGTGGCGCATCTTTTGTTTTCACAGAGCGTCGAACCTAAAGTTACAGAGCATCACCATAACAATGCTGGTGTTCACGCGAGAGGCAGTTGACACAGGCGCGGCGGCTACAATCGCGGTGATTGTACACTATTGTTCAGGCATGGCTTGTCGCCTCGCCACTATGACGAATAATTGTCGCCGAGCTGTTTGACGACACTTCTCCGCGCGAGGGGCAATGGTCGGCGCGTGTCGTGTTAGATAACAGTACTTCCATACAGATCTATTCAACGCCTTGTATTTGATCGGCTGCCATGTTACTAAAGTGCTGCACTTTAAGGATGACTGTGCAAACTACGGCTGGCTAGTTTGTAGAGGTATGGCAAGGGGTTGTATGTGTTGTAAGTGGACAGCGCTCAATACTCGTAGGAGTATGGTTTGGCAAATCTTTGGCGAGACCAGAGATACGAAGGTTGGATCGGATTGGAGTTGGACGCGGAACACGAGCTCTATACATAATGTATGATACGCCGCATCTTGTATGCGGCCTCAATCGATGTGAATGACACGTCATTGTATATTCTATTCGCCTCAGCCTCGTCCGGGGATCGTAAACACGCAAACACTTGTGTTTTGGAATACAACGGACAAATTATTGTATGATACTGACTGCGCTCTTTGTTTGCATGGAGCGTAATAGATTTTTCCCGACATACCCTGTCTATATCTCCCATAATCTCAACATGGGCTATTTCGTAAATAGTAATACCTACTGCCACGGGTTATAGTCGATAAAGCCTAGCGTATTAATGGATCATGCCGACAAAGTCTATACTAGACGTTAAGTCTTGCGGTTAGCAGCAAACGGTAGGTAAACAATTACACACGAATGCTTTTAGTGGTGTATGAGCACCTATTGTTCGCTATGTGGGCAATAACCGACTACTCTTAAGGCTGCGTCTGCGCAGTAGCTATTTGTCCTTCATGAGAGATTGTACCTGCCCTGTTCACATTACAATAAGGTAAACCTTGGAAAACTGACAGACAATATAAATTACAAAGGAAAGTTATCTTCGTACTACTCCAAAAATGTCGTGAAGCAAACTGTTCTGTAAGGAATTTATTGTCTACAATATATTTCTGCTTAATGAAACAATATGACCGTACAGTAACGTCAAAGGCGAAAGTGAAGCAAACAAATGAGCGTGTCAGTACAATTGCGGGTGAAATGTTGCAGTGAAAAGCCAGGGGTTAAGTTGGTGGCGGCCAAGTGTCGACGGAAAACGGTCGAAGCGTAATTAGAGAGTTATCAGAGCAGAACATTGGTTAAACGCTGCTTTCCATCGGACGTTGCGCTCGCGCAACCGAGCTCCAGGGAAAATTGTAATCACTGTCGATTTCAAATGGCCGCGGTCGTTGCGTTCGAAGCTGAGGGTAATCAGCCGGCAGCGCGTACTCCATGACTGCGCCTCGCGAATTATAATAACACATGTTTAGAGCTCTACGTCAACAGTTAACACGTTCGGGCCAACAAACTAATCCATAACACTGTAACGGGTGTTTGTTTGGTAAATATAATTTTCGGTAATGGATGGTGTAATGAACGTTTCCAAAGATCCAGCAGGCACAGGTCGCGCCTCATGCTGCGATGTGTACTGTTTTGGTTAACGCACGATGTTGTCACCGTGACAAACTCGCCGACCGCTCGAGCCAATGTGTTTGTGCTTCTCGTTATTTATGGTGGCAGCAGGTAATTCTATGTTCTATGGCTAGACCGTTTTAAGTTTAGCTTCGAGTACCGATGACATACCCATTTAGGTGGAAAATTAAAATACAAGGAAGTCCAAACGCTGATGGTGCCAGACGAAAGCAAGATTTAATTCAAAAAGCATTTTGTAGCTAAGAAATGACATAAGCATTCCAAATTACCAATTTACGGTCGTAAAATATTGAAAGAGTAAACATTAGTGGCGAATATTCAGATGTTAATACCAGAATGTAGAGAGGTCAACGACTTTCTGACTAATAAAAACACAACTTGTAACTTTATGGCAATTTTTACAACACAAAGTTGTTGCCAGCGAATGTAAGTATATTCACTTAAAAAATATACTATAATACAAAATAATAATGTGAACATTGGATAGAGCATCTTACTTAGAACAATTTTCTTTAGGATGATTAATAAAAATTGAAAAAATTGTGTAGTCAGTAAGGTTGTCGAACTCCGAGCATCGCTACGCGTGTGCTCGCGTATTTACGTTGGCAATCACTGAAAATTTACACCTCTACTTTACTGTCGATGCTTTCCGAACTCGAGGTCTCGCTAAATATATTCTCTTTCCAGATAACCTCTGAGGGCAACGGCATCGAACAACAACGAACACGAATTTAGGTTACTTATTTCCAGCAGATTCAAAGACTTCAAACTTTACAATTCAAATTACTGTTTCTAATGTACACCATTTCAGTTAGCCGTTTATAGGGATTTCAAAAGGGTTTTTGCAACTTCGGTTTTTATAAGAAACCCTTATCTTCAATCTAATAATACCTTGTGTTAGTAAACTCCTTTAAATCAAGTAGTTATTGTATAAGGATAACCCTTATCTAATAAACGGGTTAAGAAATCTGAAAATTCAAAACTCTTGAATACCATGAACGGGTAATATATCAAAAACCCTTTCCCTCGAAAAGGGTTCATTACAGTTTTAGAAGTCTCAATGGGTTAGCTTTTCAAACGGGCACTAGAATAATAAGGCTAAGCCATTCAGTGTTATCGATATTATTGGGTTACCGCTAAATTATTGGGTTGAAAAGGGTTAACAAGCCATACAAGATGTTACATACATATTTATATGGGTAACCAAATGACGGGTAACCCTTTGAACGACTTAATTCTAAAGAGGGTTTGTACGGTCCCTGGTAAACGCCTCAAAACCTTAACCTATGACTGCACATTCACAATGACCTAACCTGACCTTTATTGCAATCATTATAGTTTCTTTGTGGTCATTTTGCTAGGCCTTCGTAACCGTCGTAAGTAACGTAACGAGCATGAATTCGAATCATTAAGACAGAGTGCCTCGCGACAATTGATACAAGTATATAACTCAAACAAGAGAACTGCTTAATTGAATGTTAATTGGTTCTAATCAAATGCGTTCTATATTTAAATGAACTTTTAACGATTTAATACTCTCGGACAACCACAATGCTCTCATCAGAGCAGCCTCAGTAGCGACCAAGACATAAGTAAATAATTATACTATAATACAAGGTAAACATTAATTCAAAACAATGAAATTTTCAAACTACAAACGACCGTTGTGCATTGTAGTATCAACTATTAGAAGTGGTTCATTTCTTTGAGTCAAGCGAGGGTCTTGGCGTTTGATCCCATCACGTTTATTGAATGATTGCGCGAAAACGATCACAGTCGAGATGTTGCGGTCCCCTCTGACAGAGACCTAACAACAATCTCCCAATAATGACCAGAGTAGTCATTAACCTTTCAGTGTCTGACGTCGCCGTCCCCTGGTTGCATATACAAGTCGTTTATTTCAGTTTGCATACAAGTCTCTGAGAATATTAGTCCCCCTCATTCATTTTCCTGTTGTTAAAATAATTGACGTGATAGAGATTTCCCTCTAATCATTGAAATATTGAAATGTAGAAATTACTGTTTAGTGACTTAGTGAGCGCTCACACGAAATAGTGAACAATGGATGAGTATTAGTATGATTCACTCGGAGTCACTGCGTAGTGACTACTTACTGGTGTATCTAACACTTATGGTTATTTAAGTGGCGCATTTTACCACAATTAGACTGGCTGTCTACGAGACACGCTTTACGCCGATACAATTATGAAACATGTTAATATAGCTACGAAAGCACCAAAAATAACAACGCGATCCAATGTTCTCCCACATAGACCAGACATCCGTTCAAACGGTCACCATATAATTCGAATCAGTCTGATAATTGTGTCGCTTGATTTATTAACTTAGCAAACGTTATTATTACTCATTTATTATAAAAGAAGTAGGAACGTAAATAATTATCCCCATTGCTCTTGAAGGAGTTTTTTTTTTTGCATTCGCTAGGAGATAACGAAGCAAGATTACGTACCTGATGCTAATTAGCCAAAATTTGATGATGAAATAATAATCGAAATGATATTATGCTTACAATAATATCCTTATTTATCGTTGCTTAGCTTGTATGTACAGTATACGAATATGGTAAACGTATCCACGCACTTCACATAGTTAGAGACTGTTAGATGAGTAAGACCGGACGCCGGGCGTACCGCACGCATGCAGATGGGCACCACGCCGTGATTGCAATGCGAGAACACACCGGCTAGGGTATAAATGCCATCACAGTCATGTCAACCGCTCCTCTTTATTTATATTACGATCACCTACCAAACGATTGTCTGCTGGTTTATTATAATAGACGAAACAATGAAAATGTATTTGAAGAAGTAAGTAGATAGTCATTAACATAGCGAAAAGGAAATCACGTAGTACCGGAGACAAGTTTCGAGAATTTGTAAATTCGCCTGTTTGTATTATTTTCCTGGTAAGCTTATTGTTAAATTATAATACGTGGATATTAAAACGATTCTTGTAAGGAAGGTACTTGATAAAGGAGAATGGGGAGATGCACGTAATTTGGGACCCATTGATAGGGGTAGCGTACATAATGGAAACTTATAAATAGTTGAAAAACTATATAAAACTAACAAAAAGGCAAATGCAGAGTAAGTTATAGAAATTGGGAGAAAAAGATCCGCAAGGTAGTATGATGATATCCTAAAATTAATCCAAAAGTACCTAAGAATAAGTGATATTGTTATATATTGTTATTGACAGCCAGCCAATATTGACAGCAAAACGTTCCATTTTCAGTTATCACAAAATAATCATAATTATATTTTTTACGGGCTGTTTTTGTTATACATATTTAACAAAATTTAAGTATAGAAAAGGAAAACCCTCAATTAAAAACACATAAGTGTAAAAAGGTGTATCTTTTGTAATCATTACTGTACTAGACAGAAATGTTATCCGAAGCACTGCGTTTCCTAACTGCACGATAACTTATTTTTTAATAAATCAAAATCAATTCTAACTTTTAATTCACAACCCCTAGTGACTCAATATTTTTTTTTTATAAAACTCTTAAAAACTTGTTATTATAATCAATATAAACTTGCACGTGAACGGCGCTTCGTTAATTTTCGAATTTCGTGGTTCCAACCTCGCCATTCTTCTTTTAAGCTATTCAACCCCGCTTAGGAGGTAATCGTTCAAAAGGTTACCCATTTATTCGGTTAACCTTATGGAGTAAGAAACAGCTTGTACGGCTAACCATTGGATGGGTTACCCATATTATTCTGGTAACCGATTGAGTGGCTTGAAACCTAAAAACCCTTTCAAGGGAAATGGTTTTTCAGAAGGTTTCCTAAACAGTTAACAATTTATGATTGGGTTTAAGAAGTAACCGGTTCGTATGAGTTAAGTAGTTCAGTTAACAGTGCAGCACATACATATTATGTAGTAAGAGTTGATTGAAAACCCTTTGCATAGAAAACCCCTCTAGGTAACCGAAAATGGTCCCCGAGATTAAGCTTTAAGATTTTATAATGTTGGTGTAATGTCGTAGTAGTGAGTGAGACGTGATGTGCGTTGTTATGGCGATGGCGGGTGGGCCTGCGTACGCGCATACAGACGTTCACCTCGTCGCTCGTCGCAGGCACTGGCGTCGCTACGGGTGCTGTTTATTGCGTGCGCGCCATAAAGCTCACGACTCGAGGTAAAGCGGCCGTAAAGAAAATGTCAACAAAGGGCTTCGTTCAACTCGAGTATGTTTACCCCCCGGCCGCTCAAAGCGAAGGAAGCACGTCCCCCGGTCGGGCCGCTTTTAGCACCTCCTTATTTATAGACGCAACAAGACAACGCCGTCTCGGGGTTGATTTGCAAAACCGGACAGGTAAGCAATTTGTTCGTGATGATCGTTGCAGTTGTGGTAGACGTTCTGAACTCGAAACTTATAGAATGTAGCGTCTGCATTATGTTTACTATTTATGGCGTGTAACGTAGCTAGCTGAAGCGTCATGACAACGGATCATTGTGTAGCGGTCATTAGTGACAAGCTGTTGGCCCTTACGTCAGCCGCGGGTCTAGTTGCAACAATTCCTTTGTCCGTGTAATTTTTATTGTTGCGTCACTACCGGGTTAAACTTTCCCCGCAAATCGTTCGACATATTGTATGACTCACGCGAGGTAATAACATAGATAAACATTTTCTGTGACTAATGCATCTTTGGCCCTTTTTGAGTCACTGTTAAGTCGACAAGTATGGCTGTGGGCGAGACCAGTCTATTATTTGGAATGGACTTCGAAAGTTATGAGGGTTTGGTATCTAATTGTCTTGATATACAAATTGTAGAGTGCCCGAACAGAAGATCTCGATTGTAAGGCATGCATACTTGGCAGCTTTATGCATATTAAAGAATTAAACTGTTAGAACAACCAATGCCTTACCAACCGGGTTAGGCAATAATTCCAAACATAAATTCTGAACTACATTGTCAAGATTAATTATAGCTCTACAAACGTTGTCAGCGGGTATTGTCAGTATTGTACTGTTGTGCTCTGTTTTTTGGTTATGAAAATTATCCTACTTCTTGATGAGTGGTTCCTGTGGATTACTTGGCCACTGTTTAAAGCTCTTTTAGAGGAATACTGCGGTACCTACATTATCGGAATGGACGGATGATGGAAATATCGTAAAACGGAATAAACAACATAGGGGTCATTCTAATTTTGCTTTCGATAGAAGATTAACTAAACTTACGATGACTGCCATTTCATCCAACTCGTAATCGGGACTCACCTGTGAACAAAGAAAACAGAAATTAGTCAACAAAATTGTTAAACTAAAACAAAACTTTTCGACTTCACAATAGGGATGTTGGACTTAAGTATTGCTTAAAGTCGCATTTAGTTGCAATGCAGCAATACTTAAAAGTTTCTTAAGTAATTACTAAAGCGCAATCAGCAATGATTGCTTTACTATCAGATTGCTTAGGTATTTACGTTTATGTAAATGTGAATATTACGTTCCCTTTTTTATTGTAAAACTACAGGCTCTGTTTCAGAAGTCAAGACATCAGTTGCAAATCATAACAATCGTTCGGTAATTCCAGTAAGCAACAATATTTGTTTACAAGCTAATCGTATCCAAGCCCATATATCCAGCGAGTAGATACTCTCAACCGGTCTGCGTTGAAAGCGATAACACTTCCTATAAGAAAGTAAAACGTACTCCGCTAGTCGTCCGGAAAACTTACACAGACGGCCCGATATAACTGAACTGATTATATTAGACAGAATACACTTCTCGACTTTTGCCAAAGCGATGGTCTGCTTATAATTGAAAATAATTGCGAGAGTAATACAGCAATTACTGCTTTACTGGCGTTTTATGATGTTTTTATTGCAACTGACTACACTTCATGGTTATTAGCTATTCGAAGTATTATGCAAGTATCTAATAAATCAGTTATGAAACTATTACGTTCGGTATCGATATTAGGGTGTTTATGTAAACTCATGCTATAAATCCTCTATAAAAGTTTCTGAAACAGCTTATTGCCAACATTAAAACAACCAGTGTCATAGTAACCATAATATCATCCAAACGAGTGTTATAACGTTGTACTAAATTTAATTATGCAAATCCTTTGCTTTATCGATTCCTTCCTTACTCATCAAACAGCCACATTCTGACTACTACAATTCGTGGTATCTTTATGAATTTCAAAAAAAGAACATTGTCTTGCACGCGCGTTCCACTAGGTACCACAGCGCCGTAATAAAAAAAAAACCAGGTTATTTGAATTCACGTCGTATCCCGCCATTTTTGTTCGATTAGTATTGCAAAAATTTAATACACAGTTTGTTTGTATTAGATACTCAGCAATTAAACTTTCCAAGAATTTACAGAGTTCTTACAACACTGTACAACACAACCCTATAGTTTCAGAACCTTTTATAGAGGATTCATATCATGATTCATATTCATATCATATCGCTCATCCAATAGAACAGCGACGTAATTACGAAAATGTTTTCTTGAGTTTTCTCATGAAATTATTACAAATTATTATTGATATTAAAGTAACATACATAAAAATATTAAATATTTTAGCATAATCATTGGAAATATATCATATTTTCAATTTCAAACTTTTAAAACGTTCTCCTGAAAAATAGCTAAAACGTAATTACGTCATTGTTCTATTGGATGAGCGATATGCAACCGTACGGGACTGCATAATTAGGTATTAAAACACTCATGTGATACTATTATCACACTCGGCTTCGCCTAGTGTGATAAACCCACATTTGTGTTTTAATACCCCTTATTATATACAACAGTTGCATAAATAACTATTATGTAGCAGTTTCCTGACTTTATTGGTGTGTGGTTTACGACCTAAATATGGTGTTCCTATTTCACGTTGGTTGAATAAGAACAAAAGATGTTGAAGTGATAATTAATTCTAATATATGTTTGTATAGTTTTAACACCATCATCTGCCTAGCCTTTTCCCAACTATGTTGGGGTCGGCTTCCAGTCTAACCGGATGCAGCTGAATACCAGTATTTTACATGGAGCGACTGCCTATTTGACCTTCACAACCCAGTTACTGGGTAATACGATACCCCTAGGTAAGAGTGGTTGTCAGATTTTCGGGCTTCTGACTACCCGTAACGACTGTCAAAGATCTACGAATGACAGCCGGGACCAACGGCTTAACGTGCTTTCCGAGGCACGGAGGGGTCTCGGTATGTAAAGATGGTCACCCATCCACAGACCAACCGCGGCAAGCGTAGCTTAACCTGATCGATCGACCTGTGCGGCTGTTATTATTTAGCCACGGGCCCCTCTTGTATAACAACACACTGCAAAAGTAGAATGTACAAAATACATTGTGAATTTATTTCTTGTCTCGATTAAAATATTTAATCGAGACAAGAAATAAATTCACACTAATATTATTTGTATTATTTAGATAAATGTCTACTAAAATAAAAAATAAACTAAAGAAAAGTCCGCAACGTTACTAGTTTCACCGAAAATATCAGTAAAAGTAATCTTACAATAAATAAAAATAACAAATAACAATTCATTAGATATTCTAATAAATAATAACAAGAAATAACGATTATTGGAGTACTTTTAACAATTGTTAAAAAATATATTGTTTCAAATATAATTGAATACATGACTTAATTAAATTTTATCATGATGTCCACGCGTGGGCCGAAAATAGGCGTCGTTATACTATAGTAGCGTTAATTTGCAAGCGTCCTTCACACGTAGCGATACAATGCGATAATGCCCACATTTTTTCCGCTCCTAGTTACGTACAAATCGTAGTACCTATCTACTTGTGTTCATTCCACACAATTAACTTCTAAGTTAGTTGCACGTGAAAATGACTGCCAACAATACTGATATTACGCCACCGGCTTTAGACGTGCGGTGTCACGACCCTAGTCGGTAATGGGAGACTTCGTTTGTAACGCAACTGGGTGATGTCTAATTGAACCCGGCAGCGCGCGAAGGTCTTGTGCGGATCAAGAACTCAGCAACACAATCTTATTGACCGAATGAGCTCTGTTGTTAGCGAGATTTTTGTACAGTGAATAGATTTTACTTCAATGTTACGTAAAAGGAAATAATTCTAAAGAGCGTAGAGCCACTTGTAAAAGCTGAAAAATTGTCACGTAATGACTTTTCCGGATTTTTTATATTCGTTCTTTTGATTTGCTTTTTCAGTTTTAAGTAACGTATTCATTCTATTGTAGCCGCTGCTTTGGAGACCCTTTAAATTCATTGTCATCAAAGCGACGCCATATTGGCGAGGCATAATCGCGATAATATGAATTTGGTGATACGTCCTTCGAGCAGAAGGGTAATGTTACATTACGTAGTAGCTTTGACGTTCAAAACTTTAAAAATATATCTTACATAAAAGATTTGTTAGGTACCTAAAATTATGTGGCTCACCAACAATCTTACTGCTAAAGTAAGCCTCTCTCGTTTTGGCTTAGGCCAAGAGTGACTAAACAACTTAAAAACTAGAATTACTTTAAATGATGAATTATTATCTCGTCATAATTCGTTTAAGGCTTACTTTATCCGACTTCCTTATTACAAACACACATGAATTCATCATCACGTGTCTGTTAGTAGCAAGTATTCATGGCGCCTGAGTTTTGCGACGATCGTCGGGCACCGGACTCGATCAACGAAGCAATCGGGGCCACTTGTGCTAATGAAACACTTCAATTGGATTGGGGACATTAATTCAGCAGGCGTATCGCGCTACTGTTTACATTGGTACTAAATAAAAATAGTTCTGCATTGCACGCATTGGAAAAGTACTGAACAGACAGACCCGGTTATAATTATTATTAATATAGCCGCAATTGTCTTACTTGACTCACTTGGCTTAATCTCATTTAAATATAAGTAAGAAATGTAGAACAATATTTATTCAACTATATAAATGGATGATGAATAAATAGGTACCTACCTAACCGTTTTTCCAGAGCTTTTAAGATATCATCGTTTTGTATCCTTAAAGTTAAATTAACTCTACTAGTCAGAGTCCTAGCTTTTTGTTATACACTGCGTTTTATTGTTAATTGCTGAATGGGCCCGCTCTTGACCTCGATCACGCCTGATGGAAAGCGATGGATGAGGTCTATGATGGAACGTGCCCAGAAGATGTCTAAGACACTGGAACTCCCACGCATCGGCGAAACACAGCAGGCTGCTTGACGCCGGACTCCGGTGGGAGGGTGGTCGCAAACCAGGCGGGCATTAGCCCTACTACCGCAAGGGAAGAACTGGCCAGTCAAATAAAGTGTTGGGTGTGACTGTCCAGGATGCGCCGAGCGCTCGGTTCAGTTGAGTAACTGGCGGAACAAACTGCGTTACACGAGGAGGCTTCTTCATGCATCCCTAAAATTTTGTTTAACTTGTTTAATAAGTTGTTGCTTCACTGTATTCAGTGTTAATAAGACGTGAGATTAGGTGAAGTAAGACAATGAACTCGCGAATAAGGCCGCAGTGGCAGAAATCACTTATGTATTTAACTTTAACGTCTTTTGTGCAAATGGAGGCCGAGTTTCAATTATATTTTCGAGGCAGCATTAAATTTGGTGAAAAATTCAACAAAGTATGTGGTTTTGCATGACATTATAATTATGTACGCAGTACTTACTTTGAATAACAAAGGCAATATGAATAGTGAAATATTTTTTGATTTTGACTAACTTATCGATCCATATTCCTATATGAACTTGCTAAACTATTATCTACTTTAAGTGATCAATTCACGAGCGATAAATAATAGACTAATAATAAGTCAGTTGCATAAAGCTATGGTCACAATTATTAAACATTATCTAATTTATTACGAGATTATCCCTGACAGGTTTGCCTTGTAGCAACCGAAGTTCGATTAAAATACTCCCAAGTTTACATATTCATAACGTATTATTACTAGATCGACAGCATTATAAATTTGTTGGATGCTGGCACTAACATTGTTGGCATTTGTTGGCTTTTATTGTAATAATAACAGATTTATACTAAATTACAGAGCTTGATTAATATTAGATTCGATAATTTTGTATTTTCACAAAGATTTAGTGACATTAGAATAAAAATTTATGAACGATGGGTCCATTCATTGCTAATGGCAGTCATAGCGCGACCTTAACCCGCGCGAGTGGTCATCATAAATATTATAAAATTAACATTATGTACCTATTTGAAAATATACAACCACAAAATAGACAGAGAACACAGAATTAATCATCACACTCAAGTACTCTAATTTAAGTCTCGCGTCTCATTTAAGTACTATAAAAAAGTTAAAAAAAAAACGAAGCTAATGAACTGTTAGATCTAGAATTCCTTAACAGTATAATTCAACAAAATGAAGATCCTAAGAACAGATTTGCTTAATTATAACAAAAAGATTCAAGTTCAAACTACAAGCATTTGACACAAATTGGTATTCAGATAAGAATGAATCTACAAAAAACTTGAAAGCCAATTGACTAAGTAATATTGAAGATCAGCCGCCACGACCTTGAAGCTACAAAGAGTTCGCCGGCCAAATATTAATTAATTATTTATAACATAACTCGTTTGGCCAGTCCGTGGCTTGCGTGTTGATTCTCCACTCCACATTAAGATCCGGACACTGATCAATAATATAGAATCGACACAACACTACGCTTTTAAAGCATGTACCTATGATCATCACTCATCATCAATATTTGTGAATGACTGACGTTTGAAATGTTAATTACTTTTAACAGAGCTTACAGTCACGAACGCGATATACTCGTATATGTATAAAACTAGGACGAATCCAGTCAATGCTCACAATGGGAAGTCTGGAGTTTAGGATGGAGCTAATGTAATTTCTTTGGTGACGAGACAATATAATAACAGAGAGGAGAGAGGTTTCAGATACGTTAAAAACGATGTTACTGAGACATTAGGTTATGCGGATCTACGGTACGGTTACTACAGCGTGATGCACGCGAGTGCTGATGTTGCAATCACATGTAGAGACTGTCACGCGACCTCTGTTTAGCAACCGATTTAATCATCATTATGAATGCTAGATTCCCTCGACCTGTTTTTACACTTTAGAACACCCTTAGCAACCAATTAAAGGTACTCGAGTAAGATACGTTCGCAGAAATATTATATTATGTATGGATACAATCACGCAATTTTTTATTTAAATTACAAGTGGCATGGAAAGCTACTGTTTGTTTTAAATAGAAAGTAAAATTGAGAAAACCTGATCATTCTGTAAGGGTTTTTGGATATAGAGGTCGGAGCGTTATGACGTTTACTTAGATGTTAATGAGTGCACGACCAGTGTCCTCAACCAAAGCGGACCTTGACAGTACCTATGTAGCTGGGGAAGACGTAGAAGTTACAGACAAAGCAGTAGGTGGATTGGATGAAGAAGATTACGCACAACAGCTATCATAATATTATTTAATTACAGTTGCAAATTTTAGTTCGTTAGGTTATTGTTTGAATGTTTCATATTTGCAGTTTCAATAAAACATTTATTAGGAAAGTATCGGCTGATTGCTACATGCAGAGCTCGAAAGCGGTTAGAAAGACGAGTATAATTATTATTACGTGATGTTTAATCGTCCCGTTCTCGGTTATTCGATTTCATTTGTAATTAAAGACTTGTGAAACGATGCCGTTTACGCAAAGCTATTAAGCGGATAAGGGCTTGTCGATAGAAGACCTTCGAATTGCCTATGAATGTTCCACTAACGTGATAGTACATGAACGAAACGTACAAGTTGAATTATATAGTGATCAATCTTAATGTCCAGGCCCTGGAAATGCATCTTGGAAGGTCGGGTCCGTTCAAGACGAGACGGCCTTGCCGCCGGCTGCTGTGCCACTTTCTCCGCAGCAGATCAAGAGCCCACGTGCGTTACGTATACTCCACAAAACAATACATGTTCCACAAGCTCTGTTACGCCGACGCATTCTTTGGAACAGCTGACATAATCACCAAAAATGACTGCGTTTCTATACACGGACAATGCGAGGACAATTCAGATTACATTAGCGTCGGTATCTTCAGCAGCTTTGTTAATAAACGAAGCCTTGGTCTCCAACTGTGACGAGACATTCTCTTTCCATAATAATTATGATCCACACTGTTTCGTAACATTATGCGTATCATGTAAACATCAATTTAACCCAAGATTTGGAAGATTTACCTGATTTTATAAAAGTTTTCCATTCGTAATTTTCCTTTGCCTAAATCCATAATACATCTCTGTAAATTAAAATGATAAAAGTTTGGTTTCGATAGCCACTTATTTGACTTGGATATCAACACAGCCTATTTCACCATAATTGAGTTTGATTGAATCTAATTATCTTATTGTGAGGTCGCAAACCTGCAAGCAGGTTTTCAAATAACTAATTGTGAAAAGGTTGTTAAATAAGATAACTTACTGCACAACTTGACGTAAAATTCTTGCCATTCACTTTAATAAAAAAAAAAACGTTATTATTTAATTATTCATTGCAATAAACTGACTTCATATTTGACCCTGACTGGAGGTATCGTGTATAGTAGGTAGTCTTTGGCACAAATATAATGATTTTACTAAAGGTATTTTAGATATAGCATCATTCCTTAGCGGAGATCTCAAGAGTCAATCTAATCTGTGGCACAAGAGCGCGTGTCCCAGGTCCGAGAGGAATAATAGAGCGCTGATTTGAATGCATTTGATAGCGACGCGACGATGACGACCCAGGCTAGAGCAATTTAAATACTAATAACATTAAATGCGGTCACCAAAATAAAGGCTTCTTATGTAACTGACCACAGTCGGCCACATCTAGGCAAGTGTGAAATTGCCAGAGTGTTATAGTGTTATATAGTGTAAACCATGATTTACGTAAAATCTGTAAGACGTGGTCATCGAAATTGGTTTTGACGAACAAACGCTATGTTTTGTTAAAATGGGAGAAATCGAAGGTTGTCTCACGACGCAATGGTGGCGTTGCAAGCTAGTTTCGGCAAATGTTAGCGGTAGGCAGGTAACTACGTGCCGCGCCACCAACCGCCGTCGTTAAGCAATATTTTCACAATTCACTGAAATAGTGGATTAGCCACATTTGCCACGCAGACGATACGCCCACTTCGTCGCGGACTTATTGGCATAACATTTAAATCGTAATGTGCTGCCGAAGAGGATAATGTCGCCAATTTAGAAAACACTTAAAATTATGGTCGCGTACTTTTTTGGCATCATTCAATGTTACAAGATAAATAAAACCAGCATCTCTGGCATACAATAATCAGTAATGCAATCAATTTTCAGTACATAGCCACGTATGTAGTCAAGTCATAATAGTTAATGAGCAAACACACTGTGGGCAGATAAAGTTGATTAACAACAAACTGTATAAAAACAAGAGCATGTTTATGAAGTTTTACATGTTTTTTATGTTAAACGCCAAGACTGGCATTTGAATCTGACATTTTGTGAATGGTTAGACATTTATTTAAAAATTAAAACGCTAATTTATTACAATATCACAATCGGCAACGGAAATAATATAAGTTGAACACAACGGTCGGCCGCGTCGTGGTAAGGTAAGTAGGTGTGTGAGCGGGTGACCTTCGCAGGAGGAGCAGGCGAATGGGCTCATCAACGCCGCTCCACCACTCTACACGTTTAAAATGGCTTTAATTAATACCACTTTTATGTTAACGTATACATATAAATGTAAGGCGATACCTTCTGTTTTTATTGTTATGTGAGAATATCTTGAACATCAATTTTTAAATTATTTGGGTGCGTCATTTACAAATGTTAAATAATTCATAATGTATTTTGGTTACAATTAGTTTTTTTTTTGTTCCGGCCTTAGTTAATAGACCATCAACTCGAGCGGTGTTCATCAATTGATGAATGAGCGTACAATAATTCAGTTCGTTTAGGGGTCTTGGTGTTGGTGTCTGAGGGGTAAGATGTCGCGGGGGACGACGGAAGCGGTCCAACGTGCGGGACACATTGTGCGAACATGGCCGACTTCACTGGACGTCTTCCTTTGCTAATTATTACTTGTTATTATGTCTCCAACAACAGATGTGCAACATCCGTTCCTAACGCGCTTTAGTCTTTTTTCAGCGCAAATTCATTATGATGTCTTCATAGTCATAATTCGCTATGGGAACGATTCTGAGTCACCAGGACTTCCGTCACTCAAGGAAAACCAAAGTAAAGTATAAATGGCTCGCTGTTTATAGGTGTTAAATCATACGGTTTGCAATGTAATTCATTCCAAAGCGCGCTTAAATTAAATTATTTATGGCGTTTCATTCAAGATGGCGGCGGTAGCAGTCGTCTATGAAATATGGAAAGCAGTTTATCAAAGGTTTTAGTCGCATGTTGTTCATGGTAAGCTTGGATAACTACAAACAGTAAGTAATGTTGCAAGTTGTCTGTACAGCGAACCGTAGAGAGTAATGTACAATACATAGTTGATCGGAATATAGGCAGTGGTTCAAAGCTCGTAGATGAACAGATAGTTGTTGGCTGGGCAGGCATGTAGTAATAGCAAGCGGTTCTATTACAAACAAAAATAGAGAACAAGCGGGCGATTACAATCTAGTTTCACTTTCGTTAGAGGCGCATGCGGGTCAGCGCAGTGCATCGATGCGCCTGCGCCGCCTCCGCCCGCGCACGCCGGTGGCCTCGAGTAGTCGAGTTGCGTTCACATTGCGTGCACTCACTATTTAACGTGAATATTACTAATTTACTATTGACACGGCAATGATTTACAGCAATCTATTTTTATAAAGATAAATAATGTATACCTTGGTGTGGTGATGATAGACGTTTGCCAAGCAGCAATTTGTTAACGCACTTCTTTTAGAAGTTTTTAGGTAAATCTAATTCGACTGGTTATAGTTTAGCCATAACAAACAGTGTCCATAACAAACAAAAAAACATTGTGATGAAACGTATCACAAGTTGAACAAACTGTCATAAAGTAAGCTCTCGGAGTCGTGATATGGGACCGTCGCCGGGTCAACACAGATAACTTCTGAACTGCATGTACTAGTTTTGGATAAGTTATCAATGTGCGTCACAATACAATTATTTTTAACAGCTAGCCTACATTTGTGTATGCTTTGTACCACAGGGAAATGGTCTTAAATATTTCGTGGTCATGGAAAGTCACTCACGATTACGTGAAACGTGTAACTATTCGTTATCGCAGCCGTTTTCCACGGGTGCCGCTCATCCAAGCATGGCTTTCCACGTCATGGCATAGACCACCCCATTTGTCACGGTGATGCCTCTGCCTATCCACTTGGCAGGGTCTGCAGCTTCGTATGAGTTACACAATCATTTAACAATTCTTACGAACAGCAGTTGCTGTTTGATGTGAGTTTTTGCATTAATCTACGAGTTTTTGAAATTACACGTGTTATTTGCATATTAACGTGTGTCCGCTAGTCTATACATAGAAGGACTTTGCGTCATGTTGGCAATTATGTGGATGAAATCGTGCATTTGTTGCAATGAGCTTAATTACTTTGCTATCCTAGTAATAAAGTAAAATGGCAGGTATAAGGTTAATTTATTATTTGTGGGCGGGGTAATGTTGTGAGGTAAGTAGTGGTGGTGCATTTCACGGGCCCTTGAGCACGCAGGTACGTTCCACTGGTAGGGAGCAACGATGCGCGGAAGCACCGATTTGGTAGTGTACAGTATTGTTGCACAGAATGCAGTTAGGGCGAGTTCCACCTGTTCGAAACCTGTTATTTTAAAATATCACGATTCACGCTCACTGCACTATTTAACTTATATTCAATGAATAAAACATTTCTTACTCAAAATAACACAAAAACATTGCCGGCGGTTGAATGTCTAGTTTTCTAGAGTTAATTTGATGATTAGCAACTCTTGATTATTCAACAACAATGTTTATTAATGCAAAGTTAAGCAACTAGTTCTTTACTTTAGAACTGCAGAAATGTGTGCCAAGGAAAAGAAAAGAAAAGTCTTGAGACGTAAACAATGAGAGTACCAATTCGGGAAATTTCACCTTTGCATAGTCCTAGTCTAATTAATAATAGGTTCAAAGCTAAACGAATACATGCAAACGTTGAAAAACAATCAATTGATGGCCGGTATATGATTGATAGTCATGCATGACTGGCCATAATTGAATAATCTTAGCTTAGAAGTTAGAAGTGTTACGGCACGCTGGCTCAGCCCGTATCAGACGAAGCATCTCTAAGCTCGCATAGTAACCACATTACGTAATTAGGTTTTGTGGAGCTTTTTATATCATCTATTGAAACGCGGATTAAGTCATGCGTACCCTATTGTAACTTGAAGTTTTGTTAAGCTGTATGCATACAGGTATGTTCTGCGATGTTTATTTTCTATTGCAGCTAGAGAAAACAGTACATAATATATCAGTATAATTGCAGTACATGATTTTGGTGTCATTTTTTTTTAAATTGGGTTATTATCTTTGTTTTCATTAGAGCAACAGCGTTACCGAGAAAGCACCCTGGATAAGTAATGTTATCAAAGCAAGAAGTTCTCAATAAATAAACCTTTAAACGTAACTGTAAACAACACCTGTCAGTAAAGTATTTTTTTACAAATCTAAGTAATCATATTTTCAATTAAAGTAATTTTTGTTTCATTAATGTCAAGAAAACACGAACAACAAAAAGATGTAACCTCAAATAATTTCATCAAGTGTAATTTGAAGGCGTCAAGAACTCAAGATTATAGTGTAGACTCCGCCTATAGACGTTTGGGTTCGTGCTCGAACTCTCGGAGCAGGAAGTGTTGTGGCAGCTAGACCTTGCGAGGTTCAACGCCTGGTGATGACAAGACCCACACACTACGCCAACACATTTTATATTCTCTTCCGCTACAAGAGAAAACTGACCTCTGAACCTTGTTGCATGTTGCAATCAAACGTTTGAGATTCCCTGCGTTATGCAAATACTGAAGTGACTTTGCGAAATCCTAACTTGCACAATATTATGAAAATTTTGTAGGTCCAAGTATGGATTTACACGATTTTCTTAGTCAAGTATTTTTTTGATACATCCATCTTGAACACATGAACGAAATAAAAAGAACTATGCACACATTATTTTGGTAATTAATCTATTTAAGATCTTCATCTTCAATATTTACAGGTTATTGAAATAGTGAAAATTATACGAAAGTAGGCATTGGAAACTGTAAAATAAATAAATTGCCTACAGCAAACTGAGATGACTTTTTAATTAGCAGTTAACAGAGTCGACTATAATTAAGTAACAACGCCAGTACAGTCATTTGAATATTAAATACTGGTAAGCTTGAAATTGCTGCAATCGGTTGGCCGATAATATTTATGCAATCGATAACACCACCTACTTTGATACGTGGCTGTATTCCGGTAGGAGGCTCTGTGAAGTTAGCAATAAACTTAGACTAAGCATTAAGTCAGAAATTGGAACGATGGATGTGCGGTATGACAAGGGTTACGTAAAGGCGAGTGGACCGACACTGACCTATCGACGACGACGCCTGCCGCGCCACTTTCCTTTCATTATTGACACACTATCTATAAACGGACAACCACTATCGCTAAGCTCAACTACGTGATTGCCGATATAAACACGGCCAACGCCATAGAGGACAAAAAAAAAAAAAAAAACCAATTGATGTGGACCAAAATCGTTGTTGAATTGCGCTCTATTCACTCCCAAAGTTAACTTAAATCGTGTTTGCTCGCCATGTTAGCTAGACATAATTTACAAGTTGTACAAGTTACACCGGATGTGTGATTTTGGCCCGCGTGAAGCTTAACCGAAGTTTACACTTAGGATTTTGTGAAAAATAAACAATTCCACATACAATGTTTGTATGATGTGTTTTATCGATCGTTGTTTTCACGAGGCAAACAATCTAAGGGTGCGTTTCCACAGAAGCGGAGCTGGGCGAAGCAGAGCAGAGACGTGCACGAGTCGACTAATTACAATGGTTGAAATACTCATCGCGTCACCCGTTTCGTCTGTGATTGGACGATTCCTACACGTCTCCGCTTGCTCCGCCCAACTCCGCTTCTGTGGAAACGCACCCTTAGTCTGCGGGTGCGAGTCCTCAATCGTTGCGAAACGTTACACAGCAATTATAAGTGACGTGATTACCAACGTAATGAGGATTGCAGCCGTTTGATACCACGCAACGTGTGTGTACGACACGTATCTATACGCTTCGGAGGATATTCAGCTCTAGCTGCTCGCCCTTTACGATAAAATACTATTGCTATAATATCGTATCATTCAAGACATACGGCAAACAATCATACGTATACCTGAACAGGATAGCGGATACAAATACTATTTATTGTGTCCGCAAATTGTACGACCGATACAACAATCACTTTGTAGTTCCATATTGAATTGAATAAATATCTAAGGTAAGGCCAAGGGCCCTAGAGCTATTTGAGTTGAACCGACCAATGTTCAGCTGATTATACTGGAGCTGTTAAAATTGTAATGAGTCTGTGCAATGACTAAACACTTACTAAGTAAGGTTAGTGGAACCCGGACACATATAGTTAGCTTACAATACAATAATATATCGGGTCGGGTGACACATCCAGTGCTTACCTCGTAAGGTCGTCCGATAGCGCAGCCCAGTTGCGCAGCGAATGTTTTTAAAATGTATGTTAATACGAATACACACAATACACAGGGCAATGAGTTGTTTCACATAATTGTTCTACATGGACACACCTAATTACATAATAAACAAAGGTACATTCTGATTTGAATACGTGTTAAGTGGTTTTCCAAGGAGGCTGGCTGTAAATAGGATTTCGAGAACTAAGTACCAATATTTTCTCCAAAGAAAAGATTGCAATTGCAAAACTAAAATTTTTACGAGTACAACGACAGCGATCTATTATCCACTTAAATGTCAGCTAATTAAGTACCGTATTTAAAATTGAATACTTATTTATTAACGACTAGCTTTTGCAGGCGGCTTCGCTCGCGTGGAGTTCGGAAATTATTAACCCTTTGCCGCATAGGAAACCATATGTGGTTTCTTTTTCATATCATTAGCAATAATAAAACACAACTATTTTGTCTATTATCACATACCACTTGGACATAAAAAAAACACTATAATTATTATTATAATTCATTCTGAAGCTTTAATAAAGATATTAACTTTAAAAAAAAATTGTCACTTATTTAATATATCATGCAGTAAAGGGTTAAAAAAAGTTAGTCACATTAAATGATTAAGTTAATTTAACACTCATAAAATGTATTAGGCTTAAATAAAAATAAAAAAACCAAGGTTTCTAATTTAATATAATTCAATAATGATTCGAAAGACACGTGGCGCTATCTATTATCATAATAACGTTATTGTTGTTTTCCTCGAGAACAGCACTTTTCGGGATGAAAGGTACCCTATGTCCGTTTCAGTACACCTGACAACGTATGCAAAATTTCAGGATGATCGATTCTCAGTGGTTTAGGCGTGAAAAGGTAACAAATAAACTTACTTTCGCATTTATAATATTATTACTATTATATTATATTATACAGCGTGTAACGGAAGGGGGGTATCAACCCTGAAGGAGGTGAATGTGCTCATGAAACTCAACAACTTTCCCCAAAGAACATAGGTCGAAATATGAAAAAAAAATTTGGCCCTCCCTTACAAAACTGACTACCAGCTGATTGATTTACTATGGGAGGGCCAAATTTTTTTTTCATATTTCGACCTATGTTCTTTGGGGAAAGTTGTTGAGTTTCACGAGCACATTCACCTCCTTCAGGGTTGATACCCCCCTTCCGTTACACGCTGTATACTACGTGTAACGTTAAATGCGCAAAACCTCAGACACCGCAACTGATTTTTAATTCAATTGACCTATTTCAGAGAGAAAATAAGTCATTAAAAAAATTGTATGTGCTGTTTTAGTTTTACTGGCCATTCTGATCGGTTCTTGCGTCTGCGACGACGCTTTACCGAGGGAGGAGTCGTCACCGGGCCGCTGCGGCGCGCTCACGTTGGCTTGCTTGATCTATTAATAAATAGAAAAGGCAACGTTTTTAATGAAGATTTTTTGAAAAATGTCACCTATATTAAAAAGTGGTTCAATTAATTCTGCTCATTATTCTGATCAAACTATTTTCAGGTTTTGCGCATTTAACGTTACACGTTGTATAAGTTAGGAAGTTAAGATAAAGGTAGACGCAGCGTGAAGCAACATTGCAGTAGGTCGGGGATTATGATACCATAAAAAGTGAAAGAGTTCGAAAGTTCACTTCCTGCAAGGCGAGTGCATAAGATACAGCGGCACGCGCGGATTATAATCACATCGCGGTACCTAACTCCACGTGTGCAACACGCGTACTACAAACTGCAATAGCTCGAAACATGCGCAGTGTATGACAATTGGGGACTAGGGCTGCTGCTTCACTGTTCACGACTCCATAGAAAGATTAAGCCCGGCGCCCACTGGCGGCACGGCATGGCAAGATATTTTTAGGCGACAAACAAAAATATAACTTTATAGAATAGAAATAAAGTTGAAATTTCAATGTTTAACGGTCGTAAGTACAAAAACAATACCGCGGTATGCTTAGGCATGCCGTGTCGGCAGCCTTCGGAACGCTTCGGCATCACTCGGAACGCTGTGGCACTCTTCGGGATACCGCGGCAAGACAGCGCCCGCCCGAACCCCGCGGCCCCACGCGTAGTTTCATTAGCAAAGACGCCTCGGCATGCCTAAGGACGCCTCGGCATGCCTAAGGACGCTTCGGTATGCTTAAGCACTTCGTGGCGTAGTTACCGCCAGTGTGCGCTTATCCTAAGAAATATGTAGGGATGCCGAAGATCCCCTGCCGTGCCGTGCCGCCAGTGTGCGCCGGGCCTAAGAAAGATTTTTTAGGACAATGTTGGTGAAGGCGCTGCCTGACATCTATGGGATGGGCAACCATGAAATGATACGGTGACCGATTAATTTAGTTCCGCTTGAAAGGCACGATCTGGTCCCTAATTTTGAAAGAAGATGCTTTCTTACCGTGAAATAACCAAATACTTGATAGTGACCATCGAAATGAAAAAGTTAATGTACAGCAAGCTACTTGGGGAAGCAGTGGATGTTGGTGGCACAGGCGGCGGCGCCAATGCTGATGGTTCCAGCGACAGACTGGCGCGACGCTGGGCCGAGACAGCTCCTCTCCGCTCAGCCGTGTTATTACGAAACAAGAAAAGAAAGTTAAGATCGTTTCGGCCGAGAGAATGTAGCTCCTCCAGTGGGCTCACAGCCAGCACTGCAGTGTTGTGCCATATTACATGAATTACATCCTCGCTGTCCCCGCTCCGGTCGTGACGCAATGGCTTGACGGCAACTTGCACTTTTTGTTTGTTTACCAAGTAACGAGCACACCTCGACTCGTTCTCCATTCGAATTGAGCACAGCATCTCATTAGATTGCTTTAGTTTATTACTATGAAATTAATTAAGTATTAATATCTTCCTAGGCGTTTTCAGTTTTGATGTAGCTTCAAGAATGCTTCATAATTTTATCAGTGATTAATCAAGAAATGAAATGGACAGAGGGACTTAATAATAAGTTTCATATCAAGAAGTAGTTTTGGTGTGAATTTAAGTATCTACTATAAATTAGGACAGATTAATTAATTATAACTCAATACAGATACGTTTATAATGAACAAATACAACCAAACTAAACCAATGTTATAACTGAATTTCAGTAGCATAACGCAATTGCATAAATTCTGTTACTTAAATAATTGTGCAAAACCTAGTTCTTCGACC
Organism: Eremobia ochroleuca; assembly: GCA_949629135.1. Lineage (NCBI taxonomy): Eukaryota > Metazoa > Arthropoda > Insecta > Lepidoptera > Noctuidae > Eremobia > Eremobia ochroleuca. The sequence continues at coordinate 10,739,128 of OX451398.1, forward strand.
TAGAAAACTGACCCTCTTAAACTTAACCAGAATATCAAAATGTTTTGCTATTGCATAACTTGATGTGTTCTTTACGAGCAATTATGTAAAGCGGTGGATCGCGTCGAGCACAAGTAGGTAGGCGAGAGGTTGCCGCGGCGGTAATTGTAAAAGTGTTACGCGGTGTGCTCGATTCTGCGCGCGCGCAGTGACGCAACACGGAGCGAATGTATGCCAAAAGTGCAGTCAAACCTTCGATATTAGCTGGCGAGATGAAACACATGTCTTCTTAGGTTCGGACTACGATATTTCGCACGGTGATATTGTACCGAATCGACTAAACAACGTTTCTATGAAATAATTTCCCCATTTCAGAAATATCCATTTCGGAAAATTTCGTAGAATTCCTGAATAAGCTTAGCTGGTGCGATAATGAACTAGGATTACGACTTTTCACAATATGCATCTCTATAAGATTGCCAGTTCATTTAAAGTAGGCCAACAAAATAATAGCAACACCATGTACAGACGCCAACACATCAAGCTACTACTATTTGTCAAATTTCTTTAATAGATATTCAACTTTATCGCTACAGCATAAGGTTCAAAGTTGATTGGGAAAATTTGACAGTTTCGGGTAGCTTGATGTGCTGGCGTCTGTACCTTATGATAGTTAGGGCGCGTTCCCACTATGTCGTGACGACAGATTATCGTGTCGTTTAAAGCTTCGTGGCTTGTGTATATGACACGATTTACTGTCGTCTACAACATTTTTTGCAGTGACAACATTGTCGTGACAGTGGGAACGGCTAGCACGACAGTCGTAAAACGATAAAAAATCTTTACGAATAAATCGTGACCGCAAATCAACGATAAAATGTCGTCGCGATCCAATGGGAACAGCAAGATACGATAGTCGCTAAACGACAAAAAAAATTTACGACAAACAATCGTATTAATGGGAACAGCTAGAGACGACAGTCGTCCAACAATAAATTAATCGTTACGACATAGTGGGAACGCGCCCTTAGGTAGCTAGTAGACCGGTTTTGATAAAATGCGGAAAGTCACCTTCAATTCGACATTTAAGTAACGTCGCGAAGTAAAAGGAAAATTAATTAGATGTTGTTATTTTTGAATGCTTTAAATAACCACGTTGTTTTCTCACACAACACTAATAATGTTTCCAGCCGTTTATCAGCGCCGTGATAAGATACAGTACAGTACCCTTTGTTTATGCGTTGCACTCCAGCATAAGACCATAGATAATGCATTATCTACATAAAGCACATTAACTAGTTATTTGTTTACTCACCCGATGTGCGTCTATTCTTTGTCTGTCTGGAAATATTTTAAATACATATGAAATGTAAGGATTTGTAAACTTGTTTAAATAAATTAAAAATATTCTACCATCATTCAAAATAATGTGGCCGTCGCTTTACTTGACACCGATTGCATATAAATTATTTTTCAAGAAACTGTATTTGATCATCAAACGTCGCAAGATGAATCAAGGGAAGGTCAGCTAAATAATTTTAAACTATGTTAATACGCCATCAAAAAGGCAACCCATATAAGTATTAGGTGTCATTCGAAGAATCCGACAAGTACTTTGTTAAATGATGTAGCAAGAAATGTTTGTTTAAACATTTTAGGCGCATTATTCAAAGTGTTTACTTATCATTAACTAATCAGCAGACATGCCATGTTGCAGTACTTATCTATTTCAAAGAAAAGTAAAGCCAGTAACTAATAACTGTGTTACCATTATGACTCTTATCAAAAGATATAATAAAGTTATTCCTCACGCAGTTACTCGTATGCAGCAATTTCTTGTGATGAATTAGTAAATAGTAAAATTAAATTAAGTAACTAAAATTACATATAATAATAGTTACACAATTACATCGCAACCGGTTTGTCCGTTTCAGTTTGCTGTAGTAAAAGTGAAGAATCACTTTCTACTTTGGTTACCTCTCTACCTTGACCCACAAAACCGCCGCAGTCCGTATGTCGGTCAAGGTTCAGGAATCAGAAGCAGTTTTAGGAGTTGCAGTTGCACGTATGTATTGTTAATGGGTTTCTTAAATTTGGCAGGCAAAAATCCCATGTGTATTTCACTATGCCCTATTTCACGCGACTGCCAGTCAACAACTCAAGTATCTTCTGAGCATTATCCAGAATACAAGATATTTTGTCCGTTTTCGAGATGTCGGAAAGGGTTCTGGTAGTTTTGCTCTTTTGTTTCATATCAACTATTTCCTAACTCTGTTCACAAGGATCATAAAACACACATGCCAAACATCAAAATTGTTTTTTTTTTTAAATAATATTCTGCTAACTAAAGACACATTAAATAAACCTCATCAAAGACTTAGGAAATACTACACACAATGGCCGTGGGCAGGCATACGACAATGTCGTTTGGCCGGCAATGAACTCTCGCATTTGCTCTGCCGAAACAATTAGCGACGCGTCGCGAATCTAACGAGACTATTTACACAGCAAACCTCTTAACTACATTGTAAAGGCTCACTTGGGCAAATTCCAACACTGTAGGACATGGCAAACAATAACTTCGCGCACATATCGATAAAACCTCTTATTTCTATTTCAAATGCAGACAGATCTTGACCGTAATGTTATGGAGTCTAGACAAAGGTGCTGGCAACAGATTCATCAGTATTGTGCACGAAACTGGTTCTTAATGGTCAAAAGTTAATCGTTTAGATGTTAATTGTGTGTGCGGCCTCTTTATTTATATGTTTACCTTGCTCTATGCAGTGACTGTTTCAAAATGCCTATTTCAAAATGCCTGTTTGTATTTTGAAATATGCCTATTGAAAACATTAATGATATACCTAGTGTATATAATTGGTTTAGTTTGATCAATTTAGCGTTTTAAATCAGTACGCGACAACTAACGTTATTTATTACATAATTTGAAATTGATACTGTTTCCGTATTTATCATTCTTTAAAAATATAAATATCTTGCCTGTATTGTCAGAAGTGTCTAACAAATTGAATAGATGTCGTGTGAAGTATACAGCATTCACTTTTCCTTGTCTAAACAATTGGTTACGAAGGGGACTTAATAATGCTATTCTCAAGATTATGGTTACATGATGTTGCGCACAGAAACGTATTTAGTTACTGATTTCAAGTTACATTTAGCTAAGGCCTGAAATTACGGAAAACTTAGAAGCCTTGCCTGTTTAAAAAAAAGAATCTGATTTGTCAAACTGAGACAGAAGTTTATAGCATAGAGACAAGATTTAATAATCCAGAGGTGCAGTCTCATAAAAATTCTATTTAAAATCAAACCTATGTGGGCAGCGAGGCGATTGACGCCACTTCAATGGGAGGCTATATAGTGTGAAACCTCTAATCTTTACGTTTATATTATGAGCATCGAAACATAATGGCATCTCCACATTGAGCAACGAGACGTCAAGGCGAGTTACATATTAAATATCTAAACAATATTGAGGCATGTATGGCAACACCTTGGCGTCTGTTGACCACATCAGAGGAGCTTGTGTTGAAGAAAACGGGCAAGGCGTCCTCACTCGAGGCCGTTGCGCTTCGGGGGAACAAAGGGTTGACTCACGTCCGGGCCCCAGTCCGCGGAGAAAGGAGCCGGGCTAAAAATAGTACACTGGCAGTTACGGGTGCGGCCGTTGGACCTGGCCTACGCAGATCGGGTCTTATACTCTTCCCCTGACACAGGCTACCCAATTATCACGCCACGGCTTAACACATGCAATAATCATTAATCTAAATAAGGCAGACTTTAATTGGATTAATTAATTTTAACCAAAATGGCTAGCCATATAAATGGTCCTTATCATGGAGCCCTGAAAGATAGATAGATTTAGGCTATCTATCTCTTAACCGCATTCTTGATAATCGACTGTATTAATTTTATTTTTATTTTCATTATTAGACGTCCATAAAACATTCCATGAATGAATACTGAATGTAAAGGCAAGATAATAAGCTATGCGGTCACGTGTCCCACGCGGCGCTGCGTCGCATTTCGCCAATAGAGCATGCGAGGAAATGCTCTAAAGTTACTTATTGTGTACAAACGAATGCTGCGCTAGCACTACTGAACTCCCACGATCGACACTTATTGTTTGCGTTGCACTCAAAGATTTCTGCAACGTCTAGGTGTTGGGAAACGATGGCGGAGGTGTCGACTTTGAGGTTAAAACCGGCTGTTTGAGAAACCTTTCGAGTTTAGATTGCGAAAAGCGTGGAAAGCTCGTATTTACTTGCATAGAATTATACAGAAATTGTCTAATTAGGCAAGACAAACATTTGACAGAAATCTTAAGATTTTGAGTAAGAAATTGTTGGGACATGTATGTCACATTATTGTAGACTTTTAAGCGTCCCCAGCATAAGAGTTTGGTGGAAGTTGGCGTATGACGTCAGACAGCACATACACCAGGTTGCCATACGATCAACCTTTATCAGCATACGTGGAGAGCTAATCGCGTCGCATGACAACCTCCACTCCGCAATTACCAACGCAGTTTTTGTATATTTTTGATGCAATTAAAAATATTCTATTTTCATGGCTTGGCTTTGGATCGCAAGTCTCAGGTACCTATCTTGAAATAGAACTATGGCATTAAGTGCTTATCGTATAAAAAACGTAGCCTGCACACCAAACGTAATTACCGTAAAGTACGTAGGGAATTCACTAGTTCATGCATGTTCAAGCGCATGTAGCCCGCTCTACGATGTACTGCCAGTCGCAATCAGACGATCAGAAAAAGATGCACAAAAGTAAATAAGGTAATAATAGGTGATGTGTTGCGATTTTACGAACAATATCGGAAAGTTGCGTGCAAGCGTGACACGAACACGGTCCGCCGCCCCACGTGATTACACGCCTTACTGACCAACTAACTACTAGCGAAATAGTTAACACTACCACTCGCTTGGATTTTTGCCACAGCAATCAGCATGTAGATATATATTAATTTTTTTTACTAAGTCCAAAACCATTATAAAATGTCAAAGACCTGCCAACAACACATGGTCTTACGTCATTATGATGGAAGGTCAAAGTAGTGGTGGCAGGATGCTGTGAGAAGAAACTCTGCGTCAGCTTTACGACATAGATCATCGGTGGAACAGTTCGTTGTAATACGGTTTTGGCGTCCTTACGTCAGGATTATGATATTTCGACAATTCACAGAATTTAGTTCTGAGTCTTAGGAGATGAGAATAGCCTAGGAGATTAGACGGTTTGGTGCGCTACGATTACAAGAACAAAGTATTGAAGAACAAAGAAATAATCCTGTATATTCGTTCGGTATCTAGTGACAGGGTTACCTTAAATATTGAGTAATGGAACATAACGAGTCGGCAAGACTAATAGATTTGGATAAATAAATGTAGGCCATACTAGTCAACATAGAAACTAAAAGATAGAAAGCTTAAAGTTCAAGTAAACGGCGTAAACTCATTAGGGTCTGAAATGGCAATGGGCGTTCCTCGAGGTTCAATATTGGGTCCATTCCTCTTTTCAGTTTACATTAATGATTTACCCCAAGTACTTCAAAATCAACAGAAGAATAGACCGACGACCACGAAATCTTGACGATGTGAATCTTCAGGTCCAAAATTGGTTGACGGTAAATAATTTTGTACTAAATGAAAAGAAAACCAAATGCATTAGCTTTAAATTACCTAATCTTAGAATTAGCGAATGTGATATCATATTGAATTGAGAAAAACTGGAATTTATTGATCAAACGGTTTTCCTAATAATCACGCTAGACGAGAAATTACAATGAGGACCTCATATAACATACGTGCGAGGCGGCGTATGCTGTTAGAAAGATATGACAGTTGTAAAAACCACGCGTTTAGTCTATTTTAGCTCCTTTCACAGCCAGCATAATGTCGTATGGAATTTTACTATGGGGTCGAGCTGCTGGCTGACATTGAATCCATCTTTGTTTTCCAAAAGAGAGCTATCAATTTAATTGTAAAATTTATCTTTTTTTTACATTGATTTACATTCTAATTAAATTTTAACTCACACCCTGACTTATTCTTTTTTTTTTTTTAAATTCGTCTACTTTTACAATGTTTGTAAATATGTGAGCACCATGTATATTTATCACATAATTCATTTATATATCATGGTTTCACTAAACCATTTTAATTCTTTTACCTATTGTGGTACTTATAGTATTTTATTTTAGGTGCATCGTCTTCACATATTATTATATTATAATTATATATTTATATTTTAATTAGTGTATGCAAAGTATTGTAAAACATTTTAAAATAGTAACGGTGGAGTATTTTGCCCATTCTTCTCCATACGAAAACTACCTTTTGAAAGGGACGACTAAAATCAATTCTATTTTATTGTCATTTTTGACGTTCAAAAGTGCCTTTTATGTGCCTATTTGAACAAAGAACTAATATTAAATTAGTAACTAAGGAAAACGATACAGAAATCGATTACGTTAAAGCATTTCAAAATACCTAACATATTACATAATTCAAGTTTGCCAGTTGCAGACAAAATCTCTGAATACAAAAATCTTAACAGGGCCTTCCCACCAACAGATTTGGGACAAAGAGGAGACATTGAACAAAAAGCTCTTTATCTGGATCTCAGAGTGGGACAAAAAATAAAGCAGCGGTTGTATTTGTAAATAGATGGCAGGTAGAAGGTTGTAGGAGTATTCAACGGTTTAAAAAGATTTTTCTGGAATCGAACTTATAAGCACGTAAAAAAAATGCTACGCGATGCACCTTTTGAAATTCCCACTGCAATTCTATACGTTAGATTTTATTACTGCATTGCAAGTACATAAATGATTGTGTTGCAAAAAGGAATTTAACGTCATTTTGCCCGCCGAATTGGCATTTATTTCATTAAGAATATTTTTAAGTTTTGCAAGGTTATAATACTTAACATCTTTATTTGCAGCTTCAATTACCTAAGCGTGTTGTGTATATACTTTGCGATTGGATAGCCATTTGCAAAAAAATATATGCAAGAAGACCTTTAATAACAAATACAGGCAATAGCGTTCATATTATTGAGTACTCCCATCAATTTGCTAGAAAGAATCAGAACAGTTTTAGAAATCACTTGTTCAAAGCATATTATGTACAACTAACCCTCTTCCTTTTCACGTGGCCTATATACTACGGCTATACAACCCAACACAAAACAGAATATCCCCGAGCAACAAGTGTCTTTTACGCAAAGTAAAAGACCACAAAAACTTCGAGCAGGTAGCATATGCGAGGGCCAAACCATTTATAACCATGCCGGGTAACCAATAGGACCGGTTTTTCTTCATCATTACGAATAGCTTCCAAAACTGGCTTCGTTAGTCGATTTTGATCCCTATCAAGATAGCTTTAGTTACGTTTCATGGAATCGACTACCATGCCATACCACTTAGCTTTGTCTGTAACTCACCCCTGCCGAGATTTGAAAAGGATCAAGCATTTATTATTTAAACATACCAGATAGGCATGACTATTTTAATAAAATCCTTCTTACTGAAATTATGACCGAGATGAAAACAAGTTTACTTGAATGCTAAGCAATGACAGGTAGGTTTCAGGGGTTCCCGCGAATATTGCTTTTATCAATTATTTGTAGCCACAATACGAAGCTCGTATATTTTAATTTTTTTGACTGATTGATTACGTGGGATTTGAATACGAAATTGGCATCTAAATTAAACCCGATCGAATTATATATTGCGGTAGGCACTTACTTATCACACCAACTTTTATGATATGGAAATAGGTATCTACATGAATCACCAAATTATCACAATTTGTGTTATTTTATAGAGGATATAGACTGTAGAGGTAAAAGGTAGCTTGGAAAAAGTAAAAAATAGCTCGAATGCAAATTTAGTAGCGTAAAGTTGTTGATTTTTATAATTAGCGTATAAATTGATAGTCTCAATAAGGGGCGTGCCCATAGATAAATATTTGTAGGTAAGTACAGTAAGTTAAACGAGTGACTACCGGTGCCTGTGCGGTAATCAAACGTAACTTTATATTAGTTACTTTTACTTTCCTACGGAAACTGCCCACTACGAGCATTCATGTTAGATTCCTAAGAAGACTACCGGACGGCTCGAGGACTTATTCTGTGCCTACATTTAGTTTTTTTTTTTTAATAAATATTTGTTTTTAAATTATATATGATAATTATATAAATGCTTGTTGAGCAGGGCAAACTATTATATTTACTCGTTTGGTACCTACTTAGATGAGTTTAAATTATTTCAGAGTACAGAATACTAAATGACTTGATTGCATTGAAATCGAATGTTTAAAAGTTGTAGGTACGGTTGGTCATGTATAGACGCCAGCACATCAAGCTACAGCAGTCTGTCAAATTTCTTTAATAGATTTTAACTTTATCGCTAAAGCATAAGGCTCAAAGTTGATTGGGAAAATTTGGCAGTTTCGGGTAGCTTGATGTGCTGGCGACTGTACATTTTATCGGTTTCGAGAATAAGCCCCCGTCTTGCAACTTTAGTAGCTACATCATGCGGGTGCGCACGCAAGTCACAGAAACTGGTTTTACTTATTTTCCGTATCTTGTAATTACATGGTGGCAAGAACATTGACTTAGGCGGGAAATTAACCGCTCTTGATCACTACACTACGCCAGAAACGAATTGAAAAATATAGTTAAACGAAAAATTATTGCAATAAACAATCAAGCTTAAACGTAGTAGGTACTTAATTGTTGAGTTCTCGGAATAAACGACGTTGTGACAATTATCTCCATTAATGCCGGTCACAAATTATAATTTATGAGTTTTGTGACCCATAATTGCCGATTCTAGTTCATCTGGCCTTTGTCTTCCCACTTTAAATAAGTTGGAAGCTCCCAGAAAAGTAACAAAGTTACCTACTTTATAAAGTATTTGCGTGTTTTCCTACTGGGCAGGTATTAAAATTTGGCGAATTAGTATTTCGAATAATAATTTTTATAACGTAAACTAGAATCCAGATGACGTCTAGTCTATTTCTAAAAATTAAAACGTAGTTTGATAGTCGAAATATTTTTTAAATACCCAACAGTCATACTTGCTATGCTAGACAGCCACATAGTGGTAAACGATAGATTTTATTTGACTGAATAAATAATGTTATTGTAATGAATGCTTTTATAGGCCAGTTCGTTACTAGGTATTTTAAGTTTATACCTAGTGATAATATGCTATCTGATTTATTGCTCTGTCGATACCTACTTGTATAAAATTAAGAGTTTAGTATTATTTAAATAGGTAGGTAGGTGTACTCTAACAACTAATTCAATAAAAGGTAGATTAAACCCTGTTTTAATAACAATATGGTTGTAATAACAACAGGTTTTATTTTTTTGTAGGTAGGAAGTATAGCATTTTTTTATGTCTTTGTCTATCTACCTACTTAGAGGTGCCCGTGGCTAAATAATAACAGCCGCACAGGTCAATCGATCAGGTTAAGCTACGCTTGCCGCGGTCGGTCTGTGGGTGGGTGACCATCTTTACATATCGAGACCCCTCCGTGCCTCGGAAAGCACGTTAAGCCGTTGGTCCCGGCTGTCATTCCTAGATCTTTGACAGTCGTTACGGGTAGTCAGAAGCCCGAAAGTCTGACAACTGGTCTTACCTAGGGGTATCGTATTACCCAGTAACTGGGTTGTGGAGATCAGATTGGCAGTCACTCCATGTAAAATACTGGTATTCAGCTGCATCCGGTTAGACTGGAAGCCCCCAACATAGTTGGGAAAAGGCTAGGCAGATGATGATGTCTATCTATATCTACCTACTTACGTAAAAGATTCATAGGAAATTCTAAGTAGTAAATTATTTACCTACCTACTAGATACAAAAATGCTGATTATTTTTTGCTGTCACAATCTGATAGTAAGTTATTATTTAATGTTGGCAGCTAAGCAACTAATGTTTTGAATAGGCATAGATATTTAATGAATAGAGATTTTAAATGACAATTACCTGCTAACTAGAACAGTATCCTTTTGGATTGTAAACGGTCGGGGGTCTCTTGTTTTATCGATAAACAAATTTACTACATCGAATACTACAGGATACCTAAAATAGGAGGAGGTAGGCCGGCAGGGTAACTTTTCGAACTTGGTTTATGAACAAAGGTGACTTGTGGTAGATAGGCACATAAAATAAGTATGTGTGTATACTGTACCAACGAAGCGTAGGCCAGCATCAAATTGAAAAAATAGAATTACTGACACAAATACTGTAATCAGAGAAGCACTCAAATACGTATCTTATTCTAAGTCATGCAAATAAATAATTCAAACATACCTTCAAGAACAGATCACCAAAGTCGTGGTACAGCGCAGACTGATGCATTATGGCTGTAGACATCATGCAAAACCAACTCGACACTTAATCCAGGTTTTATTGCTATTTCTCGTATCAAAAATCTGCGAACTGACTGATCCACTGAAGCACGAATTTGTAAGGTCGACGAACTCACTGTAATTTTTAGGTTAGCCGATGAAAAGTTCACGATACTTTTAACGAGAATTTTATGAAAACCTTTATAAATATAGTCCTTGTAATAATCTAGTAAAATCGTTGCGTTTTTGTTTTGTCGTTCGGTGACCACAGATTGTGTCCGAACTAGTTGGCCAGGGGCAGTGTTTTTTTTTTATTATGCCCTCCACGATTGAGCCAGATCAGTATTTTTGAACACAATTTCGCAATCGTTGCGAAAATGTACAAAACAGTCCTTTGTTTCGAAATGTCTCCTTCACTTTTTTCGCGTCTATACGGAAATTCACAGATAATGGTCAAAATTCTGCGCGAACTGTCACGAAGTCAACTTTTATGATAGAAACTCTTTTTAGTTTATCGACTGTATACTCCAAAATGTTTTAATTCTGGCCGTATAAATCGTAAGATAAAAAATAAATCGAAGTTAACGCCCGCGCAAGACGCACCACACGTACATTCCGTATCACGCTTGCTCGCGCACTGAACTGTGCTCGTGTTGTTTTCGCCTTCGCCCGTGAAACGCCGGCAGCGGGTGGATTTTGTTTTCAAATCAAACAGCACGATCACGTTTTGAAGCGAGATTCGTTTTTCGTTCGGGTATGTTCGGTAATATTCGGCTATATGTTTTGTTGTTGCTCTGCTAGCCAGCTAGTCCGCGTTCGCGAAGTCGGGTCGGCCCGCTACGTCATTCTCGATTCCCGCCCGCCGTATTCAGACAAAATTTTTGTCAATCATACTTCTAGTAAAAATATCATGATTGATTTTAGGAAACCTATCCTTAGAAAACCTAGATAGGTACCTATTTGGGGTAATATAAATAGAAAGGTTGGCGCTAGAATGTTGGATGGAGGTTTTCTGTAGGTTAAGAGACTTTTAGAAGAAGGTAGGTTAGGTATTTCTAGTTCTTGAGTACCTGGTTAAGTATTTATCTCGTACAAGGAACTGTCCATTATTAATTATATCCATTACTAGCGACTCGCCCCGGCTTCGCACGGGTGCAATGCTGATTGATCACTATCACTACATAGTATAAAACAAAGTCGCTTCCCGCTGTCTGTCTGTCTCTATGTATGCTTAGAACTTTAAAAATAAGCAACGGATTTTGATGCGGTTTTGTTTAGTAGCTAGAGTGATTCAAGAGGAAGGTTTATATGCATATAATACATGCATAATATAGTAGAGAAACACTGATAATTTTAGAGCCATTATTTCTCTTAAAAAGTATAGGATAAAAATGGTTATTGTGGGTTATCCCTAATAGATAGACATATGCCATCGCGGACTTTTTTGTAGACCTTTTTAAGGTTTACAATACTGTAGTACATTATTTTGATCTATCTCGTAGGGTTAAGCCAGCGTTTGCAATGTAAGCGCAAAAAAATGTGTTTATTTACGACATCCCATTAGAAACCTCTAAAATGATCAGTGTTTTTCTACTATATTATACATGTATTATACATATAAACCTTCCTCTTGAATTACTCCATCTATTAAAAAAAACCGCATCAAAATCCGTTGCGCAGTTTTAAAGATTTAAGCATACATAGGGACAGACAGCGGGAAGCGACTTTGTTTTATACTATGTAGTGATTAAGTAACTCTAACAATTATTGGTGCCGATTCCCTTGTTCACAAACTAAACTAAATTTAAGTCCAGTGCATCTTCTTCTTTCTATTTAATTAAGAAAAGGACAACATAAATATTATTTTAGTTAGTCCTGTCAAATCACCTGACGTAAATTGACGTATTTTTAGTATCCAATTTTTTAATCACGTCTAAACTTGTCTATGGAGTGTCTTAATTTGACAGGACTAAACTAATATTTCTCTTCTTTCCTTTTCTAAGTTATTATTATTATTATTATTATTCTTAATGAAATAGAAAGAAAAAATGCACTGAACTTTTAGTTTAGTTTGTGTACAAGGGAATCGGCACGAGTAGGGGAAGGGGGGGCATGACGGGGTCGCGAGGTAAGACGGGGTACCGCAAACATGCAAGAAACTAGACGTTTGTGAATAGAAAGCAATAAGCCAATAGGAAGCCTCATTCGACCAATGGTCATTGAAAGAGAAACTGTGAGTGGGAGTGCACGCGTCTTTTGTTTACAAACGGAAAACTGTTTTAAAGTCTCGTCGATCTAATTTTATGTACTTAAGGTTAAACGTCATTATTGTAAGGTAATTATGATCACCCCATTTATGTATTTTTGATCTTTGTTTAAGTACTAATGTTGTTTATTTCGATATTATGGTACTTATGTTGTTTGTATGAATCCATTAAACAACTAATTAGTGAAAGTTTATTTTTGTTCTAAGTTACCTTTTGAGGCAAGATGGGGTATTGATGAAAATGAGCTGCAATATTTGAAAAAAAAAAAAACGGAAACATCCTACCCTAATGATCCTCGCCTCAAGGAATGCTAAAAACAAACAAAATACCAAACACTCAGTCAAAACACAAAAGAGCAATGATGAAGATGCCATTTGCTTATATTGTAATGATGTAAACCACAATTTTTTGACATCGTCAGAACCTTGGGTAGGTGGCCAGCTCTGTGGACGTTGGGCTCACAATGGCGTGGACAATGAAGGTCTGGAGGAAATGCACTTTTGATTGTTTTGTGACAATAATTAGCCTTCCCCATCATGCCTCATAGTATGGGGCAAGATGGTTTTTCATAGTGTTCCTATTCATAATTAATTATTAAAAAATGTGATAAGTTGATTTTGCAAAGACTGTACAAAATTTTAGTTAGATTAGTGACGTAACGTGCCATAAATTAATAAGAGAAATAAACATAGTGATTATGCTGTATTTTTGTTATTTCCCTTAGCTACCCCATTATGCCCCCCCTTCCCCTATAAACCTTTGATTATTTAAAGCAGCGTTATTTACTTATATGTTCGCGACGAAGCGTCACCAATATAGTTATATGTTAGTTAGTTATAGTTTGGTTTTGTTTTAACTTAAGAGTCATATTTAACAGTGGTCGTGATAAAGCGCTACCAACGTTACCACGTTAGTCATAAAGTTTAATTTCTTATCTCAACTCTCAACTTAGAATCTTATGTAGATAGTAATAAAGCTACGCATGATGTGAGTTTACTTAACCAACTACGGTTGTATTACCTAAGAACCTCTGTTGAGAGGGGTATTATAAGTCAAAACATAGAAATTTTAGTGCATCCAGGTACCCTAGACCGAGACCAAGCCCTCAGACCAACTTTCAAAACCTAATTTCACAAGATAAGCCTACTCATTTGAGTTCATATGTGGTGGAACTGTTGTTGGCAGATATAAAGTATGTTTTTCCATTCAGGGTTTCAGAGGCACTTCACGCCCTGAAAACCTAGGATATAAGGTTCAAAATATTGCATTTCGTTGGCCCAACAGAACAGTTTGAGGTTCCAGTTTAAAAAGTGGCAATCTGTTCAGTAGCTTTCAGATAGGTTAGCCTGAAAGACAGTTTTGATATACAATTAGTACTTTATAGGTCTACTAGTACATGACATAGGTACCCAAATATACATATAGGTGAACTAATAGGGAGTCTAACAATATGCAACACGTTGGGATCCCATGTACTGGATGCTTTTTTTACGAGCTCCAAATTTTTATAGGCTGTTCTCTCATGAATATAAACAACTTTCACTATGGGACCAACTCTGAAATCACGAAAACAAAATCAGCTGTTTAATGCAAAAGTTCAATACCTACTTGACCAAAATGTATGAAACAGCTTATTTTTTTTTTCATGATTTCAGAGTTGGTTCCATTGTAAAAGTTGTTCATATTCATGAGTAGAACACCCTGTAAAAAATTGGAGCCTGTAAAAAAAATCATGCCGTATATGGGCATATAGGCCTATGATAGCACGTAAGCAAAGTGAATTTTACGCAAAATAAATACTAAACAGGCGGCGATTTGCGGTTTAGTTTCGAGTGATGTAAGCAACCAAGCGAAAATAGTAAATTCGCAGTCATCGGCAAAATAGTTATAACTCCTGAAGAAACCTGAAGTATCCCGCAATCGCTTCGTGAACACTTATGAAGACAATATAGTGATGTGTTATTTCACGAAGCCCTTCTCGTATCAAATCCAGTACATAGCCGCAAGCCATCAAGTCAACAGGATTCTTAGAACGCCGCGTATCTATAGGTGCAGGACGTCAACAGGACGGGGAGACTTACAACCTCGCCTTAGGGCCCTTTCCCACGACACGATCCCGTTTTTTGCAGGATCCCGTTTAGTAGTGTAAGTGTTTAAATATACATATTCACACAAGCATCCCGTTTGCAATATCCGGAAAACGGGATGCCTGTGTGAATACACATATTTAAACATGTACATTACTAAACGGGATCCTGAAAAAAGCTGTACCTGCAAGAAACGGGATCTTGCCGTGGGAAAGAGCCCTTACCCCTCGCCTCCATGGATCACGCCCGTCCGGCACAACTTACATAGATAGGCATCTAGTGCAGCTGAAGATTATTTAACTCCTGACCTTGTTTGGATTATCCTTGAGGAGGCAAATTAAAGGACCTCTAATCCTTCATGTACTCTGTAATTCTATCGCGAAAAGTTAGACGTAATGGAACACAGCTGTGATAAAAGCTTGTTTTGAAGAAAAAAAAGTTTTTGAAGTAAGTATACCTAGTGTGGTTTCCTTTAGCCTATTTAAAAACATTTTTTAAAGTACTTAATTTAATTTACCTACTTCTATGAATTTCAAGACTTTAATTAATGTCAATTTAAGCTTTCTAGCGAGGAAGTCAGAGCGGATACCTAGTAAATATGAGTGGTTGAAGCCCTGCACAAAAACTTGCGATTTTAGAGCTGGTTCAACCAATCGAGATGTCTGCCAGTCACCCGGGCAAGTAGCGACCATAGACATAAGCGGAGAAATACGTAGGTGTCGTGAGTTTGTGACGAAACTTGTGAGATGACTATGGCCAGCAGTGAACTAGAATAGGCAGATGGCTGACGTGATTCATTGATTGAAAGAGCACATCATAAAGGAAATTCTTTAAAAAAAATCCGCTTTTGAAGGGCTGTTTATAGAAAACCAAATAACGGAATTTACATCCGCTTTTGGACTCTTCTCTCAGTGTGATGGACACCTCGTGTAGTTCTCATGGTTAACTTATGTACGCAACGTACGTAAACCTGCTTTACCAAGGGCCTCTTATCAAATTATTCTGGACACGATTGAGCCCTACGATTTCTTACCTTGAAAATCTCAAGAGCTTTTCAAGTTCGCTTATTCTTAACAACGTAGCCAACCCCTTACCGGCCCGCGTCCGTGTCTCTGGAACAACTTTTTATTATAGCATTCGTTGGTTGCAAACCCGTTTGACGGTTTTAGTGTTATTCGCTATGTTGCACACACCAAGCTTAAGGAATCAGAATCAAGCTCCGAGTGCCTGAGCCCTTACATTGTTGGGAGAACGAAACTATACCAGCACGTAATATTGTGCGGGCGATACGCTTTGTACGAGGTGTGACAATTGTAATAAACTTGTTTGTTTGTTTACTTTAAAGTTTGTAGAAAAATGTTGCTTTAAGAGGCAATTGGCCTATGTACAGTGCATGTTCTATGTTTACCTCTTCCTCCTTCAGTACTTCTGTTGCTCGATGGTGAGCGCTATCTTCATTTGAGACGAATGCGACAATTTTTTTGTCAGTTGTAGAGGCTCGGAGATCTTGAAGTTTAATTGTTGCTTTACTTAGTTGATCAGACAATCGTATAGGACCACGCAGATCCCTTTCCTTCTACATTTCCCGTGCCACATACGTGTCTCCAGGTTCTATGCTTTTAGCACGCGTTTAATAACAAATTGCAAAACCTAGCATCCTAAAGCAAAGTTTCCAAACAACAAGGTTCTCAAGCCACTGCTAAAATTTAGGCACCAGGTTTTCGCAGTATGATGCTATCAGTAAAAAGGTGGGTGCTACTGCACATTGTCCTCTTGATATAATCAGCTATTATGACACCCACTACAATGGATGGGGATGTCTGTTCTTAACATGCAGTGGATCATGTGGTGAATCCTCCTTGCTGCTCAAATTCAAACGATTCCTCCATAAACAAATAATAAAACGGCGAGAAAGGAAACCGTTACACTTATTATAATTAAGTTAATAAAGTAACTGGAGCTTATCACAGGAAATATATGCCGACAAAATAACAACGAACCTAACTAGCTTTATTTTTAATCTGCTTACATTATTAACGTGACCCGCAATCTAACTTCCTGTGAGAATTTTAATTAATGCATTTATTCCTCTCGAGTTTTTTAAAGTTTTGTTTAAAAGGAAATTGTTTACTTATAAAAGTAGATCGGGTTATAAGTTGAGACGTAAGTAAAAGAAAGAAATATAATATTCCTTCAAATATAATATTGCTGGCTGAACGCTGGCAGTCTCTCATGGGAAATATTTTGAAACGCAAGCTGAAATATAAACTGGAGCGATGTATTTAGGGGTCTCTTGATCATAACTAATCCCATCAGAGTACGGGCTTATTTTGTTCCTTTACTGGAAACTCCTCTAATTAATTTTTAATTGCGAGCTGCGTAAGTACAAACTTAACTTTTTTAACCCTACGTCAGCCTGACCGCACTATTGTGATTACATTGCGCAAATTGGCTTCGTCTATAAAGTTATGTTTGATACTAAGTGAATTCACACTGGGCGCCGATTCCCTTTTACACAAGCTAAACTAAATTTAAGTTCAGTGCATCTTTTTTTTTCTTATTACATTAAGAAAAAGACAGAAGATAAATATTAGCTTAGTCTTGTCAAATTAAGATACTCCATAGACAAGTTTAGACGTGATTAAAAAATAAGCTACTAAAAAAACGTCAATTTACGTACGGTGCTAATTAATTTAACAGGACTAAAGTAATATTTATCTTCTGTCCTTTTCTTAATGAAATAGAAAGAAAAAGATGCACTGAACTTAAATTTAGTTTAGGTTGTGAACAAGGAAATCGGCCAATGTTTTGCAAAAACGAATAATTTTTTTAGCCTTTGGTGACGTCTACTTATTGAACATGGGCCGCCGTCAAATAATGAAGAGAACTGAATGCTGTAATAAACAGATTTAGGGGATTAACAAAATGAAATATCGTCGACCGTAGGTTCAATTGCAGTAAGGGACAAAATACGATTTTTCAGGAGAGGCCGACAAAGTTTTTTTTCGGACTAAATCGCCCATAACTTTTTTTGTTATTAACCTTTTTCGGGTCTGATTTCACACATAAACTTGTATTTTAGTGCTCTATCTACATGTGTAACATTTATTTAAATAAGTTAGCTATTTAAGAAAATAGATGTCCCTTACAACAACGCTTACTGACCAAGTTTCTTGTAGTCCCGTCCCTTACGTCAAATTGACCTCTACGTTGGATCCAATCTATTAATGAAAAAATAGTGTAAAAGACATGTTGAACAAATTTATGAAAAAAATACAATGTAAAGAGATTTTTGACAGAAAATGAAGTACACACTTTTGACGTACGGATATCTTAAATTTGGAAATCGTTATAAGAAATCATTTAAAAGACATGAAAATGTATTAGAACCGTGTGTGTGCTTTTTTGTATGTCGCTTACATGCAATGTTTGTACATTGTAATAGCAAATTTGTATTTGTTTGAATAAAACAATTTTTATTTTATTGTATAAAAATTGTTTTATTAATAATTGTTTTATTTATGTTACCATTTTTTTAATAATTTGATTTTAATAAACATCTTATTAAAATCAAATTATTAAAAAAATGGTAACAATTTTACCTATACTTACTTTGAATTCTTATTCAAATAAAAGAGTAGCTGCAAAAACCGCGCACAATCCCGACCAAACATGTAGCTGAAGTTCCAAACGTTTGAATTCCAAAAGTAGAAAAGGCTGCTCTACTACTTTCTTATATGCAAAAAATCGAAATAATGAAAGATATATTGAATAATAAACCTTAATTACGATTAATAAGACATATCATTGTAACATATTGTTGTTAATGCATTAGAAAAAAAAATATAGAGTGATTATCTAAATAATAAAAAGGGAACAATTTAATCAGATTACATTAATAAAAAACAACAAAAATAATGGCTTTTTGGCAAATTTAAGTTGTCTGGCCCCTTGAAACTTTTTGAAAAATTTCTGGAAAATCAACTAAAGAGTGCCGAATGATTTTCGAAAATATTTATCATCCGGCAACTACCCTTTCTATTGTTTATTTATAAAAAACAACAAAAATAATGGTTTTTTTAGCAAAATTAAATTCTCTGGCCCCTTGAAACTTTGTAAAAAATTTCTGATAAATCAACTAAAGAGTGCCGAATGATTTTCGAAAACATTTATCATCCGGAAACTACCACTTCTATTGCTTATTTTATAAAAAAAACAACAAAAATAATGGTTTTTAGCTAAATTAAGTGCTCTGGCCCCTTGAAACCATGTGAAAAAATTCTGGAAAATCAACTACATAGAGCCGAACAATTTTAGAAAAAATGTTTCATGCGGAAACCACCCCTTCTATTGTTTATTTATAAAAAATAACGGCTTTTTGGCAAAACTAAGTGCTCTGGTCCCTTGAAACTTTGTAAAAAAATTCTGATAAATCAACTAAAGAGTGTCGAATGATTTTCGAAAACATTTATCATCCGGAAACTACCCCTTCTATTGCTTATTTATAAAAAAAACAACAAAAATAATGGCTTTTTGGCAAAATTAAGTTCTCTGGCCCCTTGAAACTTTGTAAAAATTTTCTGGAAAATCAACTACAGAGTGCCATATAATTTTCGAAAACATTTATCATCCGGAAACTACCCCTTCTATTGTTTATTTATAAAATATAACAAAAGTAATGGCTTTTTGGTGCTCTGGCCCCTTGAAACTTTGTAAAAAATTTCTGATAAATCAACTAAAAAGTGCCGAATGAATTTCGAAAATATTTATCGTCCGGAAATTAACCCTTCTATCATTTATTTATAAAAATAATGGTTTTTTAGCTAAATTAAGTACACTGGCTCCTTGAAACCTACTACCCTACTACAAAGTTTCAAGGGGCCAGAGCACTTTCCCAAAAAGCCCTTATTTTTGTTGTTTTTAACGACAGATGAACTCGCACTGATACCACTTTTTTATGCCCGCGCGCTGCTTTCGCATTGGTATTATCCTCTCTTTTGCACACAGAAAGACGTTGTGAGATAGAAAGGGATGGTAATAGTGCAATAATTCGATTCAAATAGGTGTAACGTTGACACTGCTTAAAGTATGACAATGCAAATTGGGGTAAGGGACAACTATGTCAAAACTCGTGCAATCCATTTAAAGTATGGATGATATTTGTTTTTTGAGACAACAAAGACATTAGTGTAAGGCCAGTTTTATTCTTGTTTCTTAAAAAATAAACCATGTAATGGTAATTCGTTGATTGGGAAGACCCTTGCCTCATTTGAAGTGGATTGGCGGCGATAATTACACCATTTCAAGTTCCTATATTGCATAATTTTTCAGATACATTGTTATTGTGGGGCTGATTCGAAATTTGGATCCAAAAATCATTAGTGTAAGGGACATTTTTTTTAAGCTAGATTTTTTTTATTTTCACCATTCGATAGAGCGAAAAATTCTGAACAAAACTGTATACTCAACTCATTTTGGGTATTTTGTCCCTTACAGCAATTGAACCTACGGTCGACGATATATTAGTGACGCAGTTGAGCTTGGTTTATCAAATTACGAAAGCGATAATCTCAATATGAAGTTAATTGTTGATATCCGTCTTCTTGACATACTCGTAATCCCTGAGTCTCGTTCACTGCAGTTGCGGGTTGGTAACTTGGTAATGTTGTACCCACGGGCTGGGCTCGCTATAGAATTCGATAAAATCTCAATATCCTTTTTCTATTGGTTAATATTTCTCCGTTTCTCCGCTCCGTAGCCTCGCTCCGCGTCAATGGACAGGCAGCCTAAAAGAGGCAAGCATTGTTTTGCTGAACCCAAAATATTCAATCAAATTTATTCACGGAACCCAGCGTCAACAAACGTTTCTTGTGCGAACGTCTATATATATTTATGGGTCAGTGTCATGTGTCGGTCACGTAGTGCTTACTTCTAAACTTATGGCGCTTGGTAATACAATACATTGTGTGCAAACACCAGGACCTGGGTGATAGCTCTGTTGACAAAGCTATATCCAAAGTTAGCGAATCAGCACTCCGCTATTATTTCATATTAAACCTTGGAATTAATCAATGACACAATCTCCTCATTTGTTTTTAGAATTGAGATTTGAACGGACAGCATATAATTTAGAGACCCATTATACAAGATACGTAATGCTTTGATAGGTCGAGATATTGTGTTTGTATTCGTTTCATAGATACGTAAGCGTAACGTTCCGCAATTAAAATGGTAATCTGAATCCACTCACACACTGAGCTAATTTGATTTTAAAATCTAGTTTATCTTTAGAGATGTTAAAGTGAACGTCTCGAACTCAGTGCCTACAATTATACTCTTTAGAATGAGGTTTAGTTTATCTACATCAGGTAAGGTTTGTATGTACAGACGCCACGCACATCAAGCTACTACAATCTGTCAAATTTCTTTAATGGATTTTCAACTTTATAACTAAAAGTTAAGGTTCAAGATTGATTGGAAAAAATTGTTAGTATCGGGTAGCTTGATGTGCTGGCGTTTGTATATAGTATAAACATTAAAAAATATATCGACGGCGAAGTGCCAATACCTCCTAACTGACAAAGTCAAAAATTTACACAAACTGTAACAAAACGTTCAAAATAGACACGTTTGTTTAGTTGGGAGGTACATATTTACACATTTTAATTTAATGCTGTTGCAACTAAAAATACACAAGGCGATTTCACTAAAACATGCGAATAACGCCTTTAAATTCAAAACGAAAAAAAAGTGAATTTCTCAAAAAAAAGGTCAATTAGGAGGTATTGGCACTTCGCCGTCGATATACAACGTGTAACGTTAAATGCGCAAAACCTCTTAAGGGGTCATTGTACTCATCATTATGAACAACTTTTACTATGGGACCAAACCGGAAATCGCGAAAAAAAAATCAGCTGTTCCCTACATTTTGACGAGTTATGCGAACATAAATGTAGGGAACAGCTGATTTTTTTTTCGCGATTTCAGGTTTGGTCCCATAGTAAAAGTTGTTCATAATGATGAGTACAATGACCCCTTAAGAGGTTTTGCGCATTTAACGTTACACGTTGTATATAAACGCCTTGGTTACCATAAATAATTATGAGAAGACGTGGCCCAGTGGTAACAGTCGCGACTTACGAATTGTAGGTTGTGGGTTGAACCCAGGCAGGCGCTTTGTGTAAATTATTTCATCACCACTGCTCTCAAAACGGTGACGGAAAATCGTGACTTGTGACATCTACCAACCCGCATTGTGCTCGCGTGGTGGATTACGGCCCACTGCCGCTCAACGAGAGGAGGCCTGTATCCTAGCAGTGGGAACATTATAGGCTGAATATGTACTATAATCCCATAAATAAATAATAGTTTACTGTTTATAGAAAGGTTTTAGGGCAGGTTTAAAATTATTCGCCCCTACAGTCGTAAACCTCGCTGTAAAATATTTATTTCGGTTCAAAAAAACAAAAGGAATATATCAGGTACTAAAAGCTTAGGGACGACCCTGAATATTCAAACAATCACTTCCTTCTAAGTTAAATAATAAAACTTACAAATGTTACCTACTCGTAAAACGGACCCGTATTCAACAATACAATTTACTTTAACCCAAAAGCAACTTTCGTGATAGTTTTACATAAATAACGGAACTCATTTTTAAACAATAGGCTTGTATAGTCTTTTTTTTCCATAAAGAAAGACCCATTATTATCTTTTTTGTGTCTTTCTAAGACCTAAAGGCCAAGCCAAGGATATCAATGAGGGCTCAAATAAATACCTACGCTGTATTTATTTATTCTGTTAGTAATACATTTTTGCAGCAGTACAAAACAAAAAAGTTAGTTTATCTGTATCATTATAGTAGCTTTTGCTTCAGATGCATAGCCCGCGGAATGGGTATATTTATTGCTCAGTTATTGCTCATTGCAGATGCATCTGATTGGCAACATTGTAACTTCATTTGAAGATCTGAACTCTGTGGTGTATATTATTGCAAAATGACTGCCCCTTGGTCTCGTGGTCGAAAGCGCGACTGCTGAGCGTTGGTTCGATTCCCGGGTCGGGCAAAGTATTATTGGATTTTTCCATTGGCAACTTCTTAGTAACAGCCCGGTGTTTGGAAGTTGGCGGTGTGATATCCCCGTGCTTCGGAAAGCACGTTAAGAGGTTGGTCCTGCGTCTGATCTCTCTCCGGTCGTGTCGGATTGCCGTCCCATCGGATTATGAAAGTGAGGGAAGATAGGAGTGCACTCGTGTCTGCGCACACATTTGTGCGCTATGATATCTCCCGTGCCGAAGGCTAGTCTCCGTTGAGATAGGCCGCTATGACCGAAATAGATCTGGAGGACTATATTGCAAATAATAATTCATTTGTCTTTGAATTTTATTATTATTTATTTATTTATAATTTTTTTCTTATTTGAAAATGGTTTTAAGTTTGCTTAATATATTCAATGTCATTTCTTTCTTCTTCTTTTCCATCTTAAATTCATGATATACTCGTAGCAGATGTAATTATAGTACCTACCTATAATATGTATAAATGACAGGCAGATCGATTCTGTAAAAATCTCACCGTGAAATCATAAGTGAAGTGAGCTTTAAGTGAGCAGTTTCAATAGTGTTAATCCCTAATGACAGCTCACTCCACGTTCACTTCACCCAAGTTCACGGTGAGATGGTTACAGAATCGCACGGCTGCAATTAATCCTCAATAAATTCGTTTTGCTTGTCAAGTGTATTTTAAATTATTTTTTTAATAGGTTTAACACTGAAATTAAGACTCGAAATTGATATTGCCTTGAGTAAGGCCTCACTCTTTATTATACAACTGCTTACCTATTTGAGTAATTATATTGACTACCTGCCTGGGTGTCCCTGGAAGACCAAAGAGTATAGATCAAATCGAATAGGGGCGTGGGCAAGGTCATTTCCAAACGTTTTAACCCTGAGAAAGTCGGTGCAATTGAATAAAAATTTTGCTCGAAAATTGAATAAAATTTTTGCTAGAACGAAGCCTTTGCAGTAAATGTTTTTTTTCTTATTGAACACATGTTTTCTAGCAGCGTAAATGTATTACCAAAGGAAAGGTCCACTCTTCTACAACGTCCTGAAAAAAAAAATTAATTAATAGCCCTGATAGTTTTTTTTATGATTTTTTTTTCTTTGAGCACAAATAAAACTTTTTTTTTTCGAAGTGATAGAAAAACAAAAATTGATCATAATTTTTAAAGCGTAAAAAAACTCACCGACTTTCTCAGGGTTAAAAAGTTTGGAAATGACCTTGCCCACGCCCCTATTCCATTTGATCCATACTTCCAGGGACATTCTGTATAAAATTTACTTAAAATTATCAATGACTTGAAAATATTCATTTGCCAGTCCACACTTACCGATAACTACCACATTAATGTGTGTTAGAACCTCGATAATGAACAAAGGTGACATTGTCATTCATGTTTATCTGATATCCTACATAAACCACCATTATTATTTACGACTCAACTTATTGCTGTTTTATTGCTTTATTTATTGTAATGATGGTCCACCAGCATACCAAGAATTTTCACTTGTTTTTTTTTTGTAACAATCAAACGTGAAAGACCATTGTTTTGCAAGTAATTTCGTTTAGGAACGGTCTATAGAATTCGTTTCAAGTCACCTAAATATTATAGGACGACTTTTTACCAATCAGCCGGTTACGAACTATTACAAACATAGGTAGAAACATAAAATGGCTACGGAAATTTGGTAGATCCAGAGATTTTTGTTAGTCTATGGCCCAGCATCTGCTGTAGCGTTCTCGCTACGAAAGCAATGCACAATTCACGGCATGCTTCGCCAATAAACACCACGCTTGGCATGCAGATAGCAATCACATAATGGTGTTAGTAACGAAAGTGGAAGCTGCTGCCCTTCCTCCGGATATCATTATTTCCTCTTACGAAACCAACGGGAAGTCTGAGGTGGTTTACATTCACAACCGGATGCACAATGAAGATGATATTATGGTCGTAAACTAACTCTGAATCTAACTGTTTAATTATAAATACAATAATACTATAATCGACCTAGCTTAATTATTTGTGGTATCGAATTACCCCCCATTAAAAAATGAATGCCAATTTAATTTCAAATGATTAACGAAGATTCCATTATACTGTTTTGTTATTGTTTTATTTTGCTAAGAGTTACATATTTATAGAACAAACTACATCGTTGTGACGTCAAGGCTCTATGATTGATTAAATCTTACAACGTGTCTGCAATTTATTTCGATGACGACTTGCAATTAAAATGATATCCAAATCTAGATTGCTCATGCATTCAAGTACCTACGTATTGCTTATTTGATAAGTAAGGCACATAGATACGCTATACTATTTGTGTAATTTTTCTAATAACGTATTGCACAATTTAATCTCGTCACTATTTATTTTGCAAGATTTTCTTAGCGTAGGCTCATTCGAATGAAGTGAGATCGAATGGAAGTTGCGTAGAATAAAATATTATTGCTATATGACGTAAACATTGGCGTAGAGTATCTCTGAACTCTATGGTTGTATAGAGGTTTACGCAAAACTCAGAAACAGAAAATGCTGTCTTATCGTCATTTGAAGTAAGTACTTATTGTCTAATTCATGTGCAATTGGGTTCACCCTAACATTACACGCTCGTAGTAACTGTGTAATGTTTTCAACATTGTGTGAAACAATATGCGGGCGCGACGTCCTTATCATCGAAAGCATTGCAGTGTGCAATGCAGAGCGATACCCGATAGTAATTATTGTTTTACATACTTATGTAATGAACCTAACATAACAAATAGCGCAATCAACTTTAACACATTTGTAAACAATCATTTGCATTCTTCGTGTGTGCAATGATAAATTATGTTTTAGAATGAATCTTGTTTATTGACAATCTTATTCGTATTATAATTATCGTCTTAAGATTAACAAAATGTAGTGAAGTGATAACACATGATATTTATTTCTTTGTCTTCCATTCGTCGTTTTCAATCTACAACGACAGGTACTTATCTTGAGCTTAAGTTTACGTACATCCACGATATTTTTGCCATGTACAATTATAAAAAAATATTACAACAACAGTTTATTGCCAATTTGATGAATATCTAAATAGTGAAGCTGCTTACCAAATTTGGGCACAGTCCTGATTTTACATTGCCGGAACACATCGGCATGATAACGTGCTGAATGGCTGATGTTTTCCGGCAACGGTTCATGAACACTCGTTTACTAGATCTAATCAGGGTCTGGCGTACAATGTGCGTTCCGAGAAGAAATTAGGAATTTGTATTTTTTATGTTTCTACGAAGCTGGAGCATATACGAACGCGCAAAAAGATATGAAGACCTACACAGACTTGAGCAAAAAATTGTAGCAAGAAAAGATTCAGCTTATGAAAGTAACACCAAAACATTTAGAGAAGAAAGAATTTCATGTTTTTATTTTTCTTTATTCAGGTTTACTTCTTATATTCTGCTTGATGTAGTTCTACAACGAATGATAGGACAGTGGACTAGCTGCTAGGTAATGAAACGCCCTAGCCCGTAAAGATTCCAGATCATGAAGGCTCTTGCTCTCCTTGTCGAACCTTGGACGGGACTTCTATTCCTAAATGAAAAGAAACCACCAGACAACGTGCTTCAAGAGCAACAGGTGAGTGTTCAACATTTAATGATAGATCATTACAAAGAATACATTAATTCACCTTTGATGTTGGTGCAATGATAAGCTTATTATTCCACGACACGTGGGGCGGTGCGTGCTGTTGTGAACAGACTTCCTTGCACTATTAACGTGTATGATATCACTGCAATCATTCATTAGCACCGAGCAAACAAAGTTTACTTGGTTGTGCATTTCGCAGATTATTGCGGCTTACTACTGTTCGTTTCCAGGTTTCAACCTTTCTTAGTTATTTTTTTAAAATTTACAGCTTATTTCTGTGTGTCAAAAAGGTATAAATAAATTGTAGAATTGCAAAAGCCAGCTAAACTTGAATCACAAAATATACGGTTCTACCCAGACAACGCGACGTGCGATTTGTTGGACATACATATTATGATATATGTATAAATTCCAAATTGAATATATTTGCAGATGAAGACGTCGTCGCCGATGTGGAAGGAGGCTCTAAACGTCATAGGGTCTTCAACCTGGACTTCCTTATTTTACACGCAGAGAAAAATCTTAGAAAAATTACTGTGCTGCCTCATAATCTGAGTGCATTTGAGTGGTAATGGAAAAATTACCATGCTAGCACAGTAAAAATTCTTATGCTGTACAGTAAAATTTATTGGACAAATAGTGAATTTTTCCCAATCTCACTCAGAAAATTTTCTGTAGATGGCACTTGCAGTCACTTTACAGTGACGAGCACAGTAATTTTTCTAAGAATTTTCTCTCCGTGTAGGTACTAAAGTAGGCAGCCCTGCGCCACTCCCTTTATGGTGGATCGGCAGTTTGTAAAGTGCAGCTAAACGATTACCTCGAGACGACGCAGGTGACCTCCTGATTACTGCCGGGTTCTCGCTGCTTGTACACATTCATAATGGATTAATAATAAAAAAGATGAAAGGCCAACTGAGGCCGGCGATACTTTCAATAGGTGCTTGTGTACGTATTTGGTAGATCAGGAAGCGTGTTTCTCTGTTTCCTGCTGTACTGCGTAGCCGAATAAACAGTGTTCCTTTCCTAGGGGTTTGCTAAAAATATGACTTGCTTCCTCATTTAATAGGTACATTGTAAGTATTTTATGGAACATTCCTTCTATGTTCCGTGTCAGTACTGTCTTATAACATTGGTGAGATATGGTATAACCGTGTAACCATGTTATTTGCAACACTTTACTGCGTATATCTTCAGCATTAACTGCACATTGAACTACATACTTTTGTTATTACGAACGGGCGTGGACATAATAATATGCATGTTATTATTACGTAGATAATTCAAAAGTAAGTAGGTTACTTAAATTAAATCCACTTGACGGTTCAAAAGAAAAAGGCCCATTGTATATTTTGTAGTGTTTGATGTATTTTTTTTTGTGTTGTGTATTTTGTGGTGTACAACAAATAAAATAAATAAGAAGCCAAATAATAATAGCTTCCGTATTACGAGAAAAAGAAGCTATTACGTTTTTGTATTGTCAAGTTTTTTCATCTAAAACTGAGAATCCTTTATCTGCCATTCGGAAAATTAATTTGTAAACGAAATGACTGGCTAATTAACTGCAATACCGCTCACATCATTATTACCATTGTGTAATAATTACTGAATTACAACATGGCCTCAAGTTTGTACTATATTTGTGTATGAAATCGTGCATCGGCTGCACGCACAACACGCCGAGTGTGTGCGAAAAAACATGGAGTTTACGTGATCCATGCTATTAGAATTAGTCCCATGCGAGCAATCGTAATCGTTTCGTCACAGACCAGCTTAGTCAACATTTACTGTTAGATAAGGTGTAGACTCAACAACCATACATAATATAATATATGCTCATAGATTAAGGACAATCAAAACATTTTTTGATAATATTAAAACTTAAGTATGTGTTATTTTATATTTAGTAAGGGCAAGACGCCCTCAGGAAATTATAAACAAAACCAGTGCCTCGTAGTCCACGGCTGAACAAAGAAGGACCTCTGCATTCCATATAGGCCAGTTTAGAATACTTACAAATAAAAATATGTTTTCATATCACACCGCAAATGTGGTTTTCCTGACCAGACGATGTCTCACTTGTTTGTGTCCTCACACCTTTAGAAATGCACTCATAAAATCGAGGATTAAAGTTGATATTTGTGGTCTATACAACAGCTCTCAAACAAAAAATAACTATCATCAACGAAACCATGATACGTATGAATTCTCAATCAGCTTTCTTCACTGGTTCCTTAACTAACAACATCAATAAAAACAGCCAAGCAAACTAATCGCTAGTTATCCAACGATATTTCATAATGTATTCACGGATCATTAATTAATACAATAATTCACTTTATTGCCGGAACTGGAACAGCTATAAAATACAGACCTAGGTATTACAGGAAAAATCTTCGCAGAATATCCCAGGTCTTAACATGAATAAACTCTACTTTAATTGTATTGTGTTAAAAGTCGTTATTGAGCCTATATTGATTCTTCCAAGAAAATAATAGGTTTATCTTGCTTGCCTGAGGCAGAAAGTTATTCTTTGTGTATTATGTCAAGTAAACTACCAAAAGATCCAAAACATCATTATCGTGTTTTGCGTTGTTTTAAATAGTAATCTCCTAGAGACTGCTTGTTTATGTTAATATATTATTACCACGATATTTTGTATGCCGGAGCAAAATATAGGAAACTTTACTAAATAAAGTATTTTCTTACAGAATTACCGATATAATTAATCTAGTCGGTGCGGTTTGCCCGATTGGCTGGGTTCGCCGAGAAGGGCCGCAGCACACCTGGCAAATTATAATGAAGATTCCAATAAGACAATACTCAGCCATTGCCGATTACCCGTACTGAACATACATGCTTTACGAACACATATACGACAATACCCTTAAAAAACATATTTATTTCAGGTTCGCTGGGCGTGCACGTCATCTTGTTTTTCCTTTTGCGAGAACAAAACAAGTTAAGTACCGTGATAGGAAACGAATCGTATGTAATGCTAATATAATAAGGTAAATGTATATAAAATGGCAGTTTGGGATTGTTAAGATTACCTCGCTTTATTTCAATTCTCGGCAAGAGAGCTTAAATGCTGATTGGAAAAACCAAATAGAGTCCACACTAAACGTGGCGATTCACTTTTACTATTTTCCTTTATTAGGCACATGTACAATAAAATTAAATTAAGGGGTGTGCCGTTCTCTGCTACAGATAGTGCTATCCACGAAGACGCGCCCCACTCTTCTTTTTAATGCTTACAGTACAAGTGTGCAACACTCCGCTAGTACTTTAGTTTTGTGGATACACAGTAATTACTTATTAGGAGGTAATTAGTGAGTATCGTCAAAACTAAAACACGTGCGGAATTAACTAATGATAACCACTAACGATTAGGAAGAGAGTGGGGCGCGTCTTCGTGGATGGCACTGATTGTACCATGTTCTTTGTAGATTAGCTAGTCTCTTTTCCAGGCATAAGCATAATCAGCCAAAAATGTTCCCACTGCTGGGAGACAGGCCTCCTCTCTGAGGGAGGGAGTGGGCCGTAATCCACCACGCAGGCGAGTGCGGGTTGGTAGATGTCACATATCTTCGAATTTTGGTTCTAGGACAGTTTACTCACGATGTTTTCCTTCACCGTTTTGTTAGCAGTGGTGATGAATTATAATTTACAAAAAATAAAGCAATTGTCTGGGTTCAAACCTCCGACCCCGACTCGTAAGTCGCGGCCATTACCATTGGGCCACCACTGCTCATGACATGAACTTAATGCTAACCAACGCAGAAAAAGAAGAATAATATCCCTTTTATATTCATAATACTTTCCCAGCATCTAATTGTAGATCCATTATCTAGCAGACTACCTTCATAAAATATATCTTCAACCTTGAGTCTTTCATCCAATTATTGCAACCTATAAAATAAATATATGTGGTCAGGAACAATGTTTTCTGGCAAACATTTATTCACAGAGCCGCGGTTTTCCTTCACAAACGTAAACAATTGATTAAGGACTCGTTAACCTATTTTTAATGAAACATTATCATCAAGGATATAATTAGCTTACGATCGATTTTTGTATACAGCTTCAAATGTATACCAACTAATTGGATTCTAGAACAAATTACTATCGCATGGCCGTTATCAGCTCACGTCTACTTGGCGTAATTGTTACCAGAACAGGCTAGTGGAATTGACTAACAAATGGATTGCTTCTCAATATTATCACCATCTGTTACCACATTATATTTATTCTTTTTTCCCGCTCACAGTTTCATTCCACATAATAATGTTTCTTGTATTCCTATCGTCTGTACTGTCGTGATGCACATTTACATAACAGCTTTGTTGATCTCCTAGGTATTTCTCGTATATACTTACCTACGATAAGATTATAAAGTATAAGTATTTTCCGTATCTGTTGCAATATCTACTTTTAATTTTCTTTGCTACGAGACTGATACAAACTAAGGAAAATTCTACATTATCTCCAGCAATAGTTTATTATCATGTTAATAGCTCTCTACAATTTAATGAATGATCATTCTAGTAATGAGAGTTTAATGATCGTTAATTATGACGCGGTTCATAATCACTTTTTGAATTTATGTCTGTAATCTATATGGTGTACTGTGTACATAATAAAGAGTATTCTATTCTATTCTATTCTACAATGTCTTACAGAATTTTGCCATTTACGTTCCATCACACTGTACTTATTCTTTGTAAACAATAAACAAAGCTGTAATAAACAAGACCTGACTAATGCCATTTTCGCTTTTGCAATGGTTCTTTAAGTGCGGTATATAGGTGACAATTAGTATTGTTTCGCATTCAAACAACCGGTAAACCAGCGGAAATATTAGTTGCATAACACAAATTGGGTGTTAGATACCGAGGGAAACTGTAAAAGGGTAGAAAATTACGCGTTTCATTCAGAGTAAAGAGCATGTACTCAAGTTCAGTTCTCTTTTAATAACAGGGAAATGTATGAAAAATATAAGGAAGCTAGCATTTAAGTACTAGACAGAAACCCGCAATGTATTTTTCCATCATAATGGACACAATTATAGGCGCTTCTGTATATCGTCGACCGTAGGTTCAATTGCTGTAAGGGAAAAAATACGATTTTTCAGGAGAGGCCGACAAAGTTTTTTTTCGGACTAAATCGCCCATAACTTTTTTTGTTATTAACCTTTTTCGGGTCTGATTTCACACATAAACTTGTATTTTAGTGCTCTATCTACATGTGTAACATTTATTTAAATGAGTTAGCTATTTAAGAAAATAGATGTCCCTTACAACAACGTATTTTGTTAGTAATGTCCCTTACTGCCCAAGTATCTTGTAGTCCCGTCCCTTACATTAAATTGACCTCTACGTTGGATCCAATCTATTAATGAAAAAATAGTGTAAAGGACATGTTGAACAAATTTATGAAAAAAATACAATGTAAAGAGATTTTTGACAGAAAATGAAGTACACACTTTTGACGTAGGTACGGATATCTTAAATTTGGAAATCGTTATAAGAAATCATTTAAAAGACATGAAAATGTATTAGAACCGTGTGTGTGCTTTTTTGTATGTCGCTTACACGCAATGTTTGTACATTGTAATAGCAAATTTGTATTAGTTTGAATAAAACAATTTTTATTTTATTGTATAAAAATTGTTTTATTAATAATTGTTTTATTTATGTTACCATTTTTTTAATAATTTGATTTTAATAAACATCTTATTAAAATCAAATTATTAAAAAAATGGTAACAATTTTACCTATACTTACTTTGAATTCTTATTCAAATAAAAGAGTAACTGCAAAAACCGCGCACAATCCCGACCAAACATGTAGCTGAAGTTCCAAACGTTTGAATTCCAAAAGTAGAAAAGGCTGCTCTACTACTTTCTAATATGCAAAAAATCGAAATAATGAAAGATATATTGAATAATAAACCTTAATTACGATTAATAAGACATATCATTGTAACATATTGTTATTATTGCATTAGAAAAAAAATATAGAGTGATTATCTAAATAATAAAAAGGGAACAATTTAATCAGATTACATTTATAAAAAACAACAAAAATAATGGCTTTTTGGCAAATTTAAGTTGTCTGGCCCCTTGAAACTTTTTGAAAAATTTCTGGAAAATCAACTAAAGAGTGCCGAATGATTTTCGGAAATATTTATCATCCGGCAACTACCCCTTCTAATGTTTATTTATAAAAAACAACAAAAATAATGGTTTTTTAGCAAAATTAAGTTCTCTGGCCCCTTGAAACTTTGTAAAAAATTTCTGATAAATCAACTAAAGAGTGCCGAATGATTTTCGAAAACATTTATCATCCGGAAACTACCCCTTCTATTGCTTATTTTATAAAAAACAACAAAAATAATGGTTTTTAGCAAAATTAAGTGCTCTGGCCCTTTGAAACCATGTGAAAAAATTCTGGGAAATCAACTACATAGAGCCGAACAATTTTCGAAAAAAAATTTCATGCGGAAACCACCCCTTCTATTGTTTATTTATAAAAAATAACGGCTTTTTGGCAAAACTAAGTGCTCAGGTCCCTTGAAACTTTGTAAAAAAATTCTGATAAATCAACTAAAGAGTGTCGAATGATTTTCGAAAACATTTTCATCCGGAAACTACCCCTTCTATTGCTTATTTATAAAAAAAACAACAAAAATAATGACTTTTTGGCAAAATTAAGTTCTCTGGCCCCTTGAAACTTTGTAAAAATTTTCTGGAAAATCAACTACAGAGTGCCAAATAATTTTCGAAAACATTTATCATCCGGAAACTACCCCTTCTATTGTTTATTTATAAAATATAACAAAAGTAATGGCTTTTTGGTGCTCTGGCCCCTTGAAACTTTGTAAAAAAAATTCTGATAAATCAACTAAAAAGTGCCGAATGAATTTCGAAAATATTTATCGTCCGGAAATTAACCCTTCTATCATTTATTTATAAAAATAATGGTTTTTTAGCTAAATTAAGTACACTGGCTCCTTGAAACCTACTACCCTACTACAAAGTTTCAAAGGGCCAGAGCACTTCGTTTTCCCAAAAAGCCATTATTTTTGTTGTTTTTAACGACAGATGAACTCGCACTGATACCACTTTTTTATGCCCGCGCGCTGCTTTCGCATTGGTACTATCCTCTCTTTTGCACACAAAAAGACGTTGTGAGATAGAAAAGGATGGTAATAGTGCAATAATTCGATTCAAATAGGTGTAACGTTGACACTGCTTAAAGTATGACAATGCAAATTGGGGTAAGGGACAACTATGTCAAAACTCGTGCAATCCATTTAAAGTATGGATGATATTTATTTTTTGAGACAACAAAGACATTAGTGTAAGACCAGTTTTATTATTGTTTCTTAAAAAATAAACCATGTAATGGTAATTCGTTGATTGGGAAGAGCCTTACCTTATTTGAAGTGGATTGGCGGCGATAATTACACCATTTCAAGTTCCTATATTGCATAGTTTTTCAGATACATTGTTATTATGGGGCTGATTCTAAATTTGGATCCAAAAATCATTAGAGTAAGGGACATTTTTTTTAAGCTAGAATTTTTTTATATTCACCATTCGATAGAGCGAAAAATTCTGAACAAAACTGTATACTCAACTCATTTTGGGTATTTTGTCCCTTACAGCAATTGAACCTACGGTCGACGATATATCTCACACTATATGGTAAGGTTTTGTTAACTATTCACCTCAGGTTTGCCTTAGAAGTGCATTTAACTCGTTACTAGAAAAATCCACTTCTTGTGATTGATATGCAAACTCCACACAAGATAATATGTCATTTAAAATTACCTTTAAAGATAAACGATAGAGCAAGTAAATGTACAGAGAGTATCAATCTACATTATTATAATATTATGAAGAGGAAAGATTTGATTGTTTGTTTGTATTGAATAGGCTCCGAAACTGCTGGACCGATTTGAAAAATTGTTTTACCATTAGAAGCTGACATTATCCCTGATGAACATAAGCTACTTTTTACCGCGGGAAAATGCTTAATTCCTACGGGAAAACGGGTAATAAAACAACGGGTAGTATGAATTATCCTTCCGTACTTATTTTTTTCACACAACTTCTAAACGGCTGAACCGATTGGGTTGAAATTTTATATGGGTATTTCGATGGTTTCCTGGATTATTTTAAAAATACAATTGGACCCGGTAGGTGGTGCTGCTGTCGGTATGTCAACTATTAATCGGCTTGACCGATTTAAAAGGCGGGAATTCTGAATTCTACGCAAACAAAGTTGCGGACGGATGCTAGCAGAACATAATATGCGGAGTTCCTCGGAGCGGCATTGCGGGCCCAGCAATGTTCCTGCACAATAACTAAGTTATTTCCTCTCTTTCTTCCGCTTTCTCGTCAGATAGCTTGTGAGGGGAAATTCAACCTTAATGGGATCCAGACGTCAGTCTTACTTTTTCTGTTATAACATCCACAAACTTATTGCAAATAGTAACAAAAATGTTCTTTGAATATAAACCTTACAACATCTAGTCTGTCATCCAACTGGTTTTTATAATATTAACGAAAGTTCGGGAAGTTATTAATTACTGACTGAAAAACCGTCTCCGTTCTTCTTTCTATCTTACTGTTTCCACTATTCGTTTTTTATACAATTTTCACTGATTTTAAAAATTATCAATGAAATGTTGAAGAATATCTTGATTCTGTAAGTACTCAAACTGTCATTTAGATTGTGTATGAGTGAGACTATTATGCAAGCAAATATTATTATCCAACAGCAACAAAAGTACCTACAACGGAAGGATTGCGAAATGAAACCATACTGTGCATTACTTACACGCAAAAAGTATATGTAGCGAAAATTTACGACGGAGAATACAAACACCCTTTTGAATTACAAAAAAAGTAAGTAAACTGAAAACTTTTTGCGGTCGTTTTTATCGCAGAGCATGATGATAGTCTGCTGCACGACGCATTAAAATTTAACCAAGAAACGATGTTCAATGTTGAATCTTTAAGTTGTAGGAAATTCTGAGAAATAGTTAGTTATTTTTAAAACGTTGCCCCACACTAGGAATTTCTCCTGTATTGTGGGTGCGTTTACAAACATTTAAACTCACATACACAAACAGCCCGGAACAACTACTTGTGACCTACAAGTAGAATACAAATATTTGTTCCGTACGGGAATCTAACCCGCGACACGCAGCGCAGCAGTCAATCGCTTAACCACTGCGCCAACCGTGCCGTCATCTCAAATCAGTTGCATTGAAAGTGAAGATCCTTTAGCAATAAGCAGACATAAACGCGTCGGATGGCCGACTCGTTAATATTTCCAGTAACGCTGATCCCTCACGAGGAAGTTTAGGACCGGTTCCACCTCACAAGCGACGTGGTGTCGCCGACGATATACACATGCCATTTATTATAATACCCCCCTTCTACTGACAGTTTACAACTAGGAAGTATTGGTACTCGTATGACGCGATCAATGCAACGTTTATCGTAAGTTATCGCTCGTTACGGAAAGTTCTTGATCTCTTTGTTTTATTTTCGTGACTATGATGGTCGACAAACAAGTTTCGTAGGAGCTATGATAATGTGAATGCGTGAATAAATAAACTAATTAATTTATCGATTTAATCTTGAGCAAAAATGGCGATCGGTAGGTACGAATAAAATGCAAATTTCTTGAGGAATGTAACTACGTTCATTCGATACCAGTATTGGTATAAAAACTTTGAAGACAGTGTTTCAAACTGCAGATCCAGTCCGCCCCGAGCACCTAATCGCGGTTGGGACGGCTCGCCTCGAATTATAACAGCACGCACTAATTTGAATAATGAACAATGTTACCCCCACAACCGGTTTGATCACGCGACCGCGCCGCGGCGAGCCTGCGCGAGCGCTGCTTTACGATCAAGGGATGCTGGCCTATAAACGTGAGCAGTAAAACCTTTTGCCATTCTCTCGAATTGGACGTTAAAAGAAATGAAAATTTAATGTTATTGCGAACCGTTTTACAAATCCCAAGTAATGGTAGAGTTAGTCAGAAACGTTGGTTAAGATCCACGAACACGTCCGAGGAAGCATCATTAAAGTTACATCGCCAGCGATTCATCATCGGAAGTTTTTTGTTTGTTCGTTAGAGATTCGAACTAACATAATTTAAGAACAAAAGGGTCTATGAAAAAAACTGACGCCCGCAGAGTTGGGACGAGAACAAAGCGTGCATTCGCCAAGTTATGTTTTTAGGTACAATCTGAAGTAGGCCTGGCCATTTAAACTGCCACATAAATCGCGCCCATGTGGACGGAAACAATGAGAGCAGCCATTTATGTTTTGTTTTTTTTTTTTTGCCAGCGAAATAGTCGACTAGCGGGATATTACATAAGATCGCTCGGCATTTCGATACCACTTACAAACGTCCGACTGACTCCAATCGACCGGCTTTGTGCGTGTTTGAAATAAATCCAAACTGGTATTGCTTATTCGCATTGAGTCAGTCTGTATCCAATCCAGAGTCCATTTATATAATTAACATAATGTGGTATTAAGATTATTACTTTGAATAATAAGAGGAAGTCATAGAACCGACATAATATATGTATATGCTTGTCTCAATATCGTTTAAATATTGTGAACTATAAATATTAATTGACTATTCGTTTTTTTCGCTAATTACATATCTCAAACAAGTACAGAATTGACAATTGAGTTTATTTCTGGAACAGTTATGACATCACTATCATGTTTCCAGGAAATAGACAGCAGCATCTTATTATAAACAAGTTTATCTGGTGTCCAAATTAAACGGATTGTTTTCGCTTTCGTAGAGATAAACATTATCGTCGACACCATTAATTAATATTGCGCTTATCAACTTAAACTGGGTTGTGGTTTGGCCTGTGACAGTTGAATATTATTAATACTTATTCTTATTTCCGTTCATAATATTGAGATTGTTATTTCATGTTCTTGATTGATCCATTTTGAGTCTGTCGAAACATCTCAGCAACCGCAAATTACGCAGTCAAATTGTGAGATCACGATCATCGCGTGAGGAGTTTTTAATGACGTTAAATTACCAAATTGAATTGGATGGTTAACCAAATCAATTAAAAAACAATATTAATGGTTATCATTTGAATTTCATAAACTAATAGAATAATAGGTTAGCGGGTTGAATCATTGTTCGTTTCTGTGCCGTGACGGAAGTTTCTACCAGTCACATGTGCTAAAATGTGGCCACTGTTACATATTCATTAAGTATATTACCATATTGATGAAGCACATGAGACCATTTTGCTTTACCTAGATATAGGTATCTATATTTCCTTGTTTTTTCCATTCCACCTTTGAAAGCCTTCCAAAAAAAATATTGAAAAAGAGGAAAACCATACCTAACATTCGAGAGAAAATCTGTACAAATTGGGGATAAACCTAACCTTAATTCCTCCATCTAAAACAGTGGAATTTTCGTATTTAAAACACACCACAGTCCACAAGTAAACAAAGTTGGGCCATAGGCATCATGTTTTGAGTACAAAGGTGTCAAGAGATTTCAAATTCATCGTTTTTGAAAACATGTTAATAAAATGATAGTTAAAAACCTTCTGTTGCAACTATGTTGTTTATACATTCATCAAGTCCGTTAAGCAATGGTAGGCCTAGCTGAGTGAGTCTAAATTGATTTGTGTTTGGTCGTTTCATCAATGACGCGTCTCATCAGCATCACTAGGTACCTAAAACATCAGAGGGGCTATTCTCGTAATTTAAAGAGCGTTCACAGCCTGATTTCAGTCTCACTCTGTCAAAAATACCTCTAATTTCCCTAAATTAAGAAGTTTTTTTGACATAATATGATTGTCGCCGAGATGATACTCTGACGAGATTTTGAACGTTTTACATTACGAGAATTGGCCTTCTGAATGCTCTTTTAAGTTTTGACCGATATGTTATCATATCGTTCAATGTTGTTCCAATGGTTCTAAACTCCTACCATGTGGGTTTTGTATACTACATCTAAGATATGGAAGAGCGGAGTCTCCTAACACAGGCATTGTTTGCCTAAAAGGAGGCTCCAAACACAAATCATTGTACATGAAGCTTTTTCTGATAATAAAATTTTTTCATTTTCATTTTTCATGTGGGTTTTGTATGGTCACTAATAAATTATTATATATTCTATATTTGTAATGGGTTAGGTAAGAGCCTAATATGTATTTAATCAGAATATGTATTTCCCTGTAAGTAAGCACGTGCCTACAAACATCTTAGCAACAACTAAGCAAAACGTTTAGGTTATGTCATACATAACCCACAGGCATGTTTGGCAAAGCATTGTTGTTTCAAAGAAAATGAATGCCTACCTAATTGTGAAAAATATAAAACATATTGCTCAGTTTCATAAAAATCATAATGGTGTCTCGATTCATATACACGTAAGTACGTTACACTCAATAATGACTGGAGGCAGTGGAGGCTAATAAAAAAAGCATAAATCTCGAGCGCAATGTAAGTTTAAATGAGCACATTCGATTTAACATCTTACTTTATCATTGAAGTTAATAATTGAAATATATGGTGTGAGTTGAGACATGGAGAGGCGAGGCCGATACGCGCTTATCACAAGCCGACGACCCCAGCCCGCGTGGCCGATAACGCGCCGCCCGCGCTGCCTACGCGGTCTGCGCCGATTTGCACCACGGCTATAACCTACCGATATTATTCCAATATTTTATACCGATAATATTGTAATCCACGGTTTCGATAAAGATCTTTGTTTAGACCAATGTACCGGCGGCATAAAGTACACATAATTGGCACAACCACCTATTAGTCTTTATCGGTGTAACAATCATAGATATTTGTCTATGAATTTTATATTCTAGGACACTCAGTCTGCGGCAAATGGTTATTAGGTATTTAAGTACTAGGAGATTATAAGTTCAGCACAATGGAAACTCAAGGACTTGCTAAACAAAAAGCGACACTAAAACAGGAATACATAGAAAGCACTGCGCTGCAAATAAGAATGTTATTTATAGAAAAATATCAACAACACACAATTGTATCGCTGGGCATCGACACGCTACGACCAGCTCAGTCGTCGACTCCACAATTAGCCATCAATTGACCCCAGCCGGCTGGACCAAAGGCGCCACTCCACCAATCACGCGGCTCGTAGTGGCCTTGGTACTCGTAGAGCATCGCATGGAGTCGTGATGATCATAAGACGTGCATCAGCAGACCCACAGCTGATACTATAAGTGCAGATCTTCAATTCAATTGCCAATCAAACAGTTGCAGGGTAATTGTCGGTGAACGCGATAGTTTTTGCGTGTGGTCTCGTGACACACCGCTGTAGTCTTGATTGTCTAAAACTACTACACGTTTTTTCTTGCTCGAGTGTCCGTGTGTATCATTTGTGCATTTCAATTACCTCATTTAGGTTCATAAAAAGAAACGACGACTAGATTAAATCAATCAGTGTTACCCCTGGCTTTGTTTAGTTTAATTAAACTTCAGTCTCTTGAATTTTAAGCCTAGTTTAGCGAAACAAATTCTGCAACTTGGTGCAAATTCCACTGAGGTGCAACTGCAAAGTAATGTAGAATTTCACTCCAAAGAGAACTTAGTGATACGATTTCTCGTAATCAATATTTACAACTGTGTAGGATGCTGTGAATGCAGATGACAATTAGTTTACGGACAATTTTCCTTGATTTTGTGTAGGACGAGACAATCAACCAAATGATTCTCCTCATTTTCTTAACGAATATGTCAATTAAAATGAACTTAATAGGATTCTTCTATTGTAAGAATACTTTCTACTCAATAGCCAACATTTTATATAGTTCGTATGGTAAATTAAGTATCTGCAGTGTGATTCCGTAACCATCTCACCGTGAAAACTTAAGCAAACTGCAAGCTACTAAGCAAACCCAGCAATTGGCTCAACCAGCTCGTCATTATACCAGACAGCTGGTCGATTCTGTACAAATCTCACCGTGAAAACTTGCATGGAGTGAGCTGTCAGTGTCATCCCACCTGATACTAGGGATTCACAAAGCTTACATTTACAATCATAATAGAGATTTTAATAATATTTTTTATGTGATAATTTTATATAATTTCAAAACTAGTATTTTAGTTGACAAAACATTACTATTTTGTGGGGGTTTTAAAATAAAATAGCAAAACAGAAACTTAGTCAGAATCTCAATGTTGTTTTTTTCTTTTTTTTTCCTAGACTCCCTATATGTTGCGATGTTTTGGCAACTAAAACACTAGCTTTGAAATTATACGAAATGATCAATGGAATTAACATAAAAAGATATTACTGAAATCTCGATTATGATTGTAAATGTATGCTTGGTCAATCCCTAGCATCAGTGGGATGACACTGACAGCCCACTCCACGAATGATTTCACGGTGAGATTTTTACAGAATCGATTGGCTGTAGGTATAATGACGAGCTCGTTGAGCCAATTGCTGGGTTTGCTCAGTACAGGGTTCCTAACTTAGGGGTTTTCCCCCAGATTTAGGGGGTAAATAAGTGAGATGGGATTTTTTTAGGGGTCTGAAATTTTTAGGGGTATTTTCAGGGATTTTTTGACTCTTTAATATTTTTAAATTGATATTAATATTTATTTCTTGACCTAGCGACTTATAACGACATCTAGTACGTAATTCTACAACCACTCTGTGGCGCAAAGCATCATGATGATTGACATTAAATCGAAATGGTGGATCTTGTACAACATTTAATCCATCCAATAAAATGTTAAATTTATTCAATGTCAACATGTATGATTTCAAAAAATCTGAATCATCAGATGAAGACGAAATATTTTATGTATTAAATAACTTATAATAAAAAGACTTTTGAAACATATTACAGCATATTATTTCTAAATCATTATGAATTTATATTTATATATTTTTTAGGGGGACAACTCAATAATTAAGGCGATTTTAGGGGTTTTTGACACAAACTTTAGGGATAAATATTTTTAATAGTTGGTAACACTCTCAGTAGCTTGTTAACCGGCCGGTGCTCGCGTCATTGCGCTCAAGTTGACCAATACAAGTAATGACACTAGTTGTCTGTTTATATTGACTAATGATGACACACTATACGATATTTGCATAGTCGGTTGAAGGTCTGAGGGTTTTTGAACTGTTCGTGACAGTGGACATTTTATTAACGGTCATAAATTATTCGTTTAATTAACTATGAAAACAATTTAATCTTCCTTTTGTTGTCATAGCAGCCTAGCTCGTCTGTATTATCTTTGTAATGGCTTTAGATCATGTCAGATTCGAATTAAATTTACCTTTACACACCAACGTAATAGGTAATTAGAAAATAGTAAGAGCTTGCTCGATAAAATGATCTCCCTGACCCATCTAAGCTGACTTTAAAACTCGCATTTAGTAGGAGATATTTATTTAGACCAAGGATACAAGTAAAAACCAGTAAATCTATCTATATTAATCTACAAGGTGTAACTTAAATAACGCACAACCTCTTAAGGGGTCATTGTACTGATCATTATGAACAACTTTTACTATAATTATAATAATAATAAAACTTTATTTCGGACTACAGTATGCATAGTTTTGTTAGTATTTTAGTGTTAGTAACAATGATGAAATTACGAAAAAAAAATCAGCTGTTCCCTACATTTGTGTTCGCATAACTCGTCAAAATGTAGGAAACAGGTGATTATTTTTCAGTAGGATTTGAAAAAATATTTTTGCATTTGATAGCCCAATTCTTGAGGAAAGGTGTAAGCTATCTTATTATTAACATCACGCTAGGACTCTTAGGGGCCAAGCAAAAAGAAACAAAGTCAAAAAGAACGCTAAGTGAAAACGAAGCGCTAGCAGACGATGCGATGCTACGAGGTGGGTCGGGGGAGTAAGAAATTTCACGTGGACGAAGTTTCTGGCAGAAGTTAGTTTTATATAAACCAGTACAAAAAAGAGTGTCTGTTATTCATCAAAACCTGCAGTGCTAAATTCAATTAGTGTGAATTTTAATTAGTGTGATTCTGTAAAAATCTCACCGTGAGCACTTAAGTGAAGTGAGCGGGAAGTGAGCTATGTCATTCCCTAATGGTAGGGATTGACACTATTAAGTGCTCAATTCTGTTATGATTTCACGGTGAGACTTTTACAGAATCGACCAGCAGTTGAAATTACTTTGACATGTTCTAAAGCCCGGTACGCTTCAACGTTGATTGAACAGTTCTCCGAAGAAATTCTATCCCGCGCCAGACATATTGGAGCTGATTACTCGACTCTTGTTTCATTGTTTCCAATCTAGCTCCATTAAACCATCAATAATGTTTGGTGATACATTTGTGTTCGGCTATTTTCGTAGTGCTACTTATAGAGGGCTTCAGTACATGACTTTGTATGCGTGTTTTACGCAATATCTAATTCACCTAGATCCTGTGTGCTAAACTTTAATCGCGTAGAATTTCAAGTAGGTATTTCTTCTTATATAAGTTTCTGATTACGAGTAGGATCTGTAAGTTTTTCCTGATGTGTTGCTTGAAATAACTTCCAACGTTTATTATTATGTATTAGCTTATTATGTACTAGCTGCATCCCGCGGTTTCACCAGCATAATTGTCGATCCCGTGGGAATATCGGGATAAAAAGTATTCTATGTATTAATCCCGGCTGTAAACTATCTGTGTACCAAATTTCATCCAAATCTGTTCAGCAGTTTGCGCGTGAAGAAGTAACAAACATACAAACACACATACTCACAAACTTTCGCCTTTATATTAGGTCTTTACCTATGAAATTGCCGTTCTGCAGTACTGGCCATTTCAAATCAAAATAATTTTTGTTTGGCTAAGAATTCTAATTTCAAATTAATTTTATTTTAAAAACATGGAATTTTGTTTACAAAAGTAGTCATTTGTTTATTGATTAGTGTTACATTTTCATCGCATTTCAATCTTTTTCGTCATCATGGATACGTTACAAACAAACCAACGCACCACCTGTTATTGGTTTGCTCGCTTCCGTTCTGGAAATTTCGACCTGAAAAATGAACCTCGCAATCGTCCGAAGACTTTGGTCGACAGTGACGAATTAAAGGCGATTGTGGAAGCTGATGATACACAATCTACGGCTGAATTAGCAGCAGCTTTTGACGTTAGCGTCAAAACAATATTGGTCCATTTGCGTCAAATTGGCAAGGTAAAAAAGCTTGACAAATGGGTGCCCCACGAACTCAATGATCGCCAGCGCGAAGTACGCGTCGAGACGTGCCTTGCACTGCTCAACAGACACACAAATGAAGGAATTTTGAACCGCATTGTTACCTGCGATGAAAAATGGATTCTGTTTGATAACCGCAAGCGCTCAGCAAGTTGGTTGGATCCTGGTTCAGCACCTAAACAATGCCCTAAACGAAAACTTACCCCTAGAAAAGTGA
The DNA here is from genome assembly GCA_949629135.1 of Eremobia ochroleuca. NCBI lineage: Eukaryota > Metazoa > Arthropoda > Insecta > Lepidoptera > Noctuidae > Eremobia > Eremobia ochroleuca. Next base: position 10,783,027 of record OX451398.1, read on the forward strand.
TGGTCACTGTTTGGTGGTCTAGCGCCCGCCGGTGTGATTCATCACAGCTTCTTGCCAAACGGGGTGAGCATTACTGCAGATGTGTACTGTGAAGAACTGAACACAATGATGGAGAAGCTGGCACATCTCCAACCAGCATTGGTCAATCGCTCGTCTCCGCTGCTCCTGCATGACAACGCGCGACCTCATACTGCACAGCAGACGGTCTCCAAGTTGCAAGAACTGGGGTTGGAAGCTCTCCGTCATCTGCCCTACTCACCAGACCTTGCGCCTACAGACTACTACTTTTTCCAGAATTTGGATAACTTCTTGGCGGGAAAAAAATTCAATACCCGAGAGGCAGTAAAAAATGCCTTTGAAGAATTTGTTGCCTCCCGTCCAGCTGATTTCTTTAAGAAGGGCATCAATAAACTGCCACTGCGTTGGCAAAGATGCATTGATTGCATGGGTGATTACTTCGATTAATACAAATAAAAAATACATGAAAAAAATTCGTTTAATTTTTTTCATACAAAACGGCAATTTCATAGGTAAAGACCTATTATTAGTGTGATTATTATTAGCCTGTGATGTCCTTCTGCAGGGAAAAGGCCTTCTCTCTCTCCACTTCTCTCTTTTAACGTTTGTTAAGATTATATTAAGTATGTGCTTTTATTTCAGGTTCTCAAAGAAGCTCTTAGTCACTTGAAAATATGAAAAAGTTATTTCTTATATGTAATTCAGCTTGAAGCTAGAATAACTGCAAAGAATTTTTTTGATCGTACTAGACAATCTTTTAGTGACACATTTTCCTAACGAGATGAAAGAGTGCCATTTTTTACTGGGACGCCCACTGCGTATCAACTTTAATAAAAAATGTTCGCAATAATATATACAGCTAAACTAGGTTTATATACATTTTATATACCACTGGAAATAATTGTTGTACACAAATCCATTTCATGATTTTATTATACCTTTGCACAACAATAAATAAATCAGAACAATAGTAACTAACGTTTGTTATGACTGATATACTTAATTAGTTGTAATGAGTAATAGAAGAGACAGGAAAACAAACAAAATGAATCAAATCTTGTAATTAAGGAGAATTAAAGGGAACGATGCGATGAATTTCTAGTGCTATTTCAGTCTATGACGTCAATGGATGGACTCGTGGCTAACTAATAACAGCCGCACGGGTCGATCGATCAGGTTAAGCTACGCTTACCTTAGTAAGTCCGCGGATGGGTGACCATCTTTACATACCGAGACCTCTCCGTGTCACGGAAAGCACGTAAAACCGTTGGTCCCGGCTGTCATTCTTGCATCTTTGACAGTCGTTACGGGTCGTCAGGAGCCCGAAAGACTGACAACCAGTCTTATCAAGGGATATCGTGTTACTTAGTAACCGGATTGTGTCGGTCAGATAGGCAGTCGCTCCATGTAAAATACTAGTATTCAGCTGCATTCAGTTAGACTGGAAGCCGACCCCAACATAGATGGGAAAAGGCTGGGGAGATTGAATCCAATCACTGGCGTAAACTATTGCCGTTTAAGGGCAATACGGGCAAAACTAATCCTTATTTGACGATAGACGTGAAAAGAGAATGGGAGTATACCTATGAACAATATCTTCTAACTTAACAGATAGATGTACACTAGGAAATGGCGAAGGGCGGGCGTTTTAAGTCACTTTCCTATGTGATTTTGACGTCCATAAACTGCTGATTCTCAGCCTAATTTGAATAAATAACTTTTGATTTTGATAAACTATTTTCGTGTCGGTTGAATCTCTACGAGAATACCTAGCTTAAAATGACGTGGTAAAAAGATTAGCGAAGTCAGCAAGGATGGCAGTGAGGCTGATGGCCCCTCAGACGCCGGACGTACTTACGTATGAGCTACGTAGACTCTTCTCAGAAGCATTCGACCCATGGGTGTGTACGATGAATAATAATAGCAATGATGGTGGTGATACACTGTTGAGCACATCAGCTCGTACTTGTTTGTCCGCATTACTCTCGAGTCCATCCAGTCTTACCAAGGGGTATCGTATTACCCAGTAACTGGGTTGTGGAGGCCAAATAGACAGTCGCTCCATGTAAAATAATGGTGTTCAGCTGCATCCGGTTAGACTAGAAACCGACCCGAAAACAGTTGGGAAAAGGCATCCCTTTTTGTCATTGCTTGTTGCCCTCGTCATCATTACGAAAGGTGTTGACCATTCGAAATAGGTTACTTACATAGATTGTCACAATGGTCGGTCTGGTCTTATGCTATCCACATGAAGCTGATTACGTACGAGTCCTGTTTCAGGTCCACTTTATTGGGGGACGCTTGTGACTTTTAGTATGAATTTTTAAACGGTGGAAATGTATAAGTTTTATTTTTTCCAGTGCTCTGAAAGTAATGCTGAATGTAGACATAATCTGCGGCGTAGATCTGCAGACAGCCCGTGGTTCAGGTGACTTTATAAAGCTAATGCTATGAGCTTGCTGACATTTGGCAAACAATCTAATTTAATGTTCTGTGTCTTACTTTACTTACTTTCTATTGTACACAATGAAGTTTTTCTAACTGAACAGACAGCTAACCTGCTGAGATGTTTGTTACGCCACTCCTTCCCAGTTAAAGCACTAGGAAGTGGTGAAGGGCGGTGGTTTTGAGGGACTGTCTTATGTAATTTTGACGTTCGAAAAGTGCTGATTCTCAGCCTAATTTTAATAAAAGACTTTTGATTTGCATTTCTAGCTCAAAGAGTTGTATGACCCTACACCGTTTAGAACGGCCTTGGTGGATACAGGCTGAAATTATGATTATACTCGTATATTGTTATATGTATTTATTTATTTACATTAGTAGGTATAATATACTTTATGTATGTATTCATTTTATCGTGTAAATGGAAAACCACAGACTACCTACAGTATTTTTCTCTCCTTCCCTTTTCAATCCATCCAAACGTTGTCTTTAAAAGATCGCTCTTAGCGATAAGACCGCCCATTGTGTCACCCTTTGTAAAATTTCTATATTTATGTCTGTAATTTATATGGTGTACACAATAAAGTGTATTATTCTATTCTATTATGAAAATTACCGAGACGCTGGTAACTTATGGAGTGAATGTAACAACTAGTTAGTTATGATATTATTATGAGCGCGGAAGTACTCGAACTAGATCCCGCTTCTGAGTAGAAACTTGCGCTACAATTATATCACTTACTCATTAGCTGTAAACTGTGAACTTGTTTGCTAACATCGTTATTAATGCCTTCCTATTTTCATACCTTCTTAATCGTGTTGGATCTATAAAGAAAATGGTATATCTTGCTTCTTCTTTATTTAGAATCATTACTTGGAAAATCATAGAAACTCCTTGTATTTTTTGTATCCTTTATGAGCTTTCTGCATCAATAGCAATTATTATCTCTGCAGTAATCATTTTCGGGATTCAGTTATGTACAGGATGGCAGTGTGAAAATGCATGGAACAGCAATTTTAATTTTTCATAACCGACAAAAAATATCAACACAGGGGGTTTAAAATCATGTAAGTACTGAATTTATGATAACAGGTTGCGACCTGCCAGCCTGAATACAGTGTTTCAATGCATAAAGCTGAATAATATACTTTTACTTGAATAGTTTCCAAGAAACATGATCTCATAAAGGGTTCCTGTTTCTCTAATCACTACGTATCCACAACACTACGGTCACAAGACAAGATCTAGGGCTTCTTACACTAAGTCTTCCTTACATACGAATCAATGGAAATAAATGTCAATTATACACTGCGAGAAATGGTAGACACGACCAGTAGTGGACAAGCGGTAACGGACGTGACTTACGAGTTACAGTTGCTAGGTTTGAACCCAGACAGACGCTTTAATCTGTGTAAGTCATTTCGTCAGCACAGCTCTCAAAACAGTGAAGGAAAACATCGGGAGGATATCAGCATGTCCTAGAATCGAAAATATCGAAGACATGTGACATCTACCAACCCTCACTGGGCCCGTGTGGTGGATTGCGGGCAAAGCCCACTCCCCCTCACCGAGAGGAGGCCTGTGTCCCAGGAGTGGGGACATTTAGGGCTGATTATGCTTATGCTACTACAAAGGAACCTCAAAAAAATAAATAATTTATCTTCGTTGGGTTTTCATGAAGTTAATAAGGTCTCCAAACCTTAAGGAAAGTGATTAAACAAAAACGAATATAGAATGTTAATCTGTAAATATTTTCTGAATCCACGTTCGTAAATCTTGCCTTTCTAAATATTGAAACGCAAACGCATGTTTTAAGTACATTTATTTTGTTTGAAACTTTAAAACCACCAATCTAACTTAACTTCACGGAAATTATTTCCTTATCAAATTATAGGCTTTCTTTTCGATGAAGTTTGCTTAACAATTTCTTTAAATGCGGAAAATTGCCTTCGGTACACCCAAAGCAATTTACTTGAGAGTTATTTGAAAATAATCTTTCGTATGAAGCATAAAAAATCTCCAATACTTAGTTATATACTTGACTTCAAGGTAACTGGAACGCCCGTATAGTACCATTACAACCAACAGTTTTGCTAGAATAAACGCGTTTAGTACTTAATTACGATTTCGAATGACAATATTAGGGCTATTACAAATTACAAGCCGCCAGTTTGCTCTGATAAGTGTCTATTCCAACAGCGACTAGTCTGCAACCACTCGCAGTGGCGCTTGCAACACAAGCATTACACCGCAGAAACTTGTGTTCATTTATTTATCCGATATAACCAAACGGATACCCTATAAACAGTTTATTGGCTAGCCGTGTACTTTATTACGCCTAATCATCGTAACTATATTATAATTGTAGGCGTTACTTCACCTACATCCTTAAAACGCAACCTTTTAAAAGCTCCTTAAAGTTTTTGTTGAGGAGTCGTTAAACTTCCGCGACGAGTGCTTGAGTGTTGACTATTATACTTAGTACGGAAACCTCAATGGTGGGCCGGACTGCCGGAGGAGCTCGTCTTAGCTCGGTAACTCTGTAGTTTATGTGTTAAAACGTACCTTTCACTGAGCGAACGAACGGTGGCGGAAGCTCAGTTATGTCACGGCGAGGCTCAGTGGGCCACCGGCTGACCGTAATGGTCGCGGCACACTTAGCACGACCCACGAAAACAAGCGTTGCGTCAACAACACATGACAACATATTGCATAATTTTGGATATTTCTGTTCAGCTTATTATTTCTTCGACGGATTTTCCCACTGCGGGTCTTCCGGCACACATTATGATTGACGAAATTGTAACAAATGAGCCTTTGTGTCGTAATCTTTTGACCTGACCTTAGCTTTTCCATAATATTATGTTCTACTTAGTGACGGCTACAGGGACAGTATGAATAAGGTTTGTTTATCTACTTTTGCACATCGGTTCAACACGTGTGATATTTTACGAGAACTCGGCACATATTTACTTTACATACCTGTGATAAGTGTATGTGGCTACCCGGCGATATTATATTAATACACAGACAATGAAACAGCATTTTACTTAAGGTTTCATTAGATAGCTGATGAAAACTGATGGAATACTAGAAGTGACAAAGCATCAACTTGAATTTATTTATTTAACCATTTATGTATGTATGTAAACAGACAAGAAGAAAAGAACAGAAAAATAGGTACAAAGGTGTTGCTTATTTCTTATGAAAACTCTTCCAGCATAGCTGCCAACATACATAATATCTTTGATAGAGCTTTTACAGTCATGTTTATCTTGAAACTTGTCCACAAGTAGGTATATAAAACAAACAAAGCGTGCACGTACGTATAAGTAGATAAGCGTCTTCTAAATGTCAAGATGTAACATCAGAGTGAGGTCATCGCGTGCTTCTGTGACTATTCGACGCCGGACAAACGAGAGGTAACACAAAATAGCCTGCAACAACTGATTGTAAGTATTTACAAAACTTGTTCAGATCTGTATGTTATCCGCCTAACCTCATTTTACCGACAACGCGACGTCGAAGAATGTTGGTATAGACTATAGACCGTGTAAAATGGCGGGTGACGTCACCGAACGTTTGACTGCTTGCTCGCTCGAACACTCGAAGTTATGCATTACGAGTTACGACGCCGACTAAGATGGATGTTTACGTTATAGAGATGAATTGACGACATTATTACGCCTGTTTCCTTACGCAAATTGAAATAGAGATCGTAAAGCATAATAACTTGCCATTATCCGATAAGCTGATTCTATGTATGTAGTTATAAAAATAGTCTCAATGGCAACATTTAAGGAAGAACAATTATAATTTATAATACCTACAGCACAGTCCACCAATTTAGCTGAATATCATTAAATAAATGAACTTGTATCGAATATACATATATTTATTCAAATATGATGCTGTGATTTAATCTTGCTCTATAAAACTAGAGTGGCTCGGGTTTGAGCAAAAAGTTTAAGACTGAAAATAGTTGAGCGGCGAAGCGTGGCGACTCAAATTGGGCAGTGCGTGGCGAGCTCCACTCCACTGCGCAGGAGTTGACCAGTCATCGTCTACCCTAAACACGGACCTTGGACACCATAGTACCAAAATACATAACGGAAGGTACACAATCCGGTCCAAAAAAAAACTTTGCTCTTAAATAGAGATACAAAAAGCTTATGTATTATCGCCTAATCATTATCGCTACGCCATTATTTATATTTATTATATTTATAGCTATGTAGATTCTCATTTAATCTGCTAAACTACCTAATGTTGTTGATGAATGAAGTAATACACAACAATAATGCATAGAATACAACTAAAACATAAAACATCTTAATGCGAACATAGAATAAAATGTAATAACGCATATCCATAAAGCAGTATAAGTCAAATATGTATCTGAAACATCAGTCGAGCGCAGGCATTATGTAAATAATGCACAAAGATCTTACGTAAGCGCACGAGCATAGCGTGTCAGTCAAAAGACTTCAACGCGCTTGCTTATCTAAACATCATCGGATGTAAGTAAATGTAGTGATTTCACGCACTTCCTTATAAAGCTAGCTTTAATCTTAACCCTTAAATGCATGAAGAATTTGCTTCTCTAGGGAAAAATATATGTGCTAGGAAAAAAAACTACAAGTATCGTTTTCCATACAATATGCATTAGTGACACAAATTATACGTCTCAGTTCTTACTAAATATTGACTGTTTTGTGGAATACTGTGAAGCAGTCTTTGGGCTCTCTTGCGACAATAGACAATGAAAGTGACAAAAATCCATGATGTCAGAACTGTCATGTGTCAAACCTCAATTTTTAGGTACAAAAATAAGTAAAGGTATGATTTATCACTGAGCCGGGCCTTACATATGAAAAAAAAAAAAAACAGGAAACGGTTGAGAACGCATGGTATCGTTTTCGAAACTCTATGCATTTAAGGGTTAGTAAGGAATTAATAAATATCCAGTTCACCTGGAACTTCCTAGTTGGTTACTTGAAAATCAGCATCAATCGTCGGCAGTGAGAGTGGAGCGAGCTGCGGCGCCCGCAAGCGTCGCGGGCGCACCGACCGGCGCGTTACGTCAGCGCTCGCCGCACACACTCACACTTTCACTGTTAGATAATAGCTCAACACTACGCCACTGCCTTACTTACACACACAATAGGAAGTTGTTCTATTACACGTTTATACGCTGTACAATTTTAGTGCAGAAAAGTCAAACGAACAAATTCGTTATGTAGCGATGACGCAACGCGACATTTAATAATTGCCGATGATAATAATTATTATATTTAATTTGTTGTAGTGTTCAGCAACAGACAGATGCAGATCGATAATCATTATGATGTAATTCGGTGTTTAATACGTACTAATAATGTGACTATCCAATTCATCAAGCTTTTTATTAAAAAATAAGCAAAAGAATCATAGGGCATCAAAAAATTCGTCCACGTCACTCAACAGGAACAGGGCTCGAAATGGAAAATCATTTTTTTTATTTCTTTTTTATTCATTATTTTTTCAATTAGTATCGCCATTCAACGTGGCAATGCTGTCAGCCTTTTGGGCACTGTTCCTGTTGACAGCGATGCGGACGAATTTTTTGATGCCCTATGATTCTTCTGCTTATTTTTTCATATACATGTACATATTTTTATTATTTTAAATGTTAGCTTATAATATGTAAATAGATATTATCTTGATTAAGTAAATAAGCTTTTTATTGGGTAGAGAGGTTTTTACAGCTGTGTAATAAAGATTGAGTACTGCTCATTATACAACGGACCTTCTCTCGAATGCGTTTTATGTATGAACGTCATAAGTTATGTCATTGAGGCGCTCATTTGGTTCAGGGCTTGAGCATCAATTTATCTCGTTAGACGTGACCGAGTGGCTGCAACAATCAAATTAGTGGACGCAAAAAAAGGCAGGTAGGTATTCGTATTTGTGTAACTAGCGTGAGGTGTTGGAGCAATTTACTTCGCTAATTGATCAAGCGGAACTTTGTTCGATAACACATAAGTTCATAACGATTGGTAACATCGTGTGAATTCGTGCGCTTTTTTGTTTAGCTCGTAATGAGTGTGCGTGTACGCAACACGCTGTACATACTCGGTGCACGTAATCGTTTTTACGGAAAGCTCTCGATTGCTATCATAAAATGTAACTGCTGTTAGCTACTAGCTGCCACTATTACTTAGCGCCATTTGGCACACTTACACTCGTAAGGTTACGGACACGAAGTCAGCGGGCGCGGGGCGGGGAGGCGGCGGCCGGCGCGAGGAGCGACGCGGCAACGCAGAGCCGGTCTCGAAGCCAGCGGGCAGATCGTGCGGCGCTAGAGCGACGTAGTGTTGTGTTATGAGAAATTAGTGTCTTTATTCGCGAACGAAATGTCTAAACAACGACGGTATCACATTTTTGATACAACATTTTGAAACGTCGGTCGTTAAAAACCAAAAATTAAATGCACAACACTACGTCAATGCAGAAGCGCGGGCACCGCTAGACTGGAGCGCATGGGTGCGTTTTCACAGAAGTGGAGCTGGGCGAAGCAGAGCAGAGACGTGCAGGAATCGACTAATCACAATGGTTGAAATCCTCATCGCGTCACTCGTCTCGTCTATGATTGGACGATTCCTACACGTCTCCGCTCCGCTCCGCCCAACTCCGCTTCTGTGGAAACGCACCCCATCGCTCATACGCTGCTCCCCGCGCCGCGCCACTGCCTTCGAGGCTAATTCCATATAAATCTATGCATTGCAACGCGCCGCTACCGCGCCGCCGCCGCCGCCATCCCGCTCCCGCTGACTTCGTGTCCGTAGCCTAAGAGATTCGCCTTTCGCTGTGTTAACCAACACTTCATTCAAAATATCTTAATCAATATTAAATTATAAGTTATTAGGTAGTATGATGATTCTTCTTTTAATTAGACTACTACAACCATTACCAGTTTTATATTACGTAAAAATTGGTATTTAATGCAAATTAGCGAAGCGTATCTCTAGAACCAATGCCGGGCGCATAGTTTACGGTCACATAACACAGAAATGTGAAACAAGGATAGTTATTCTTGGCAGACAGCTTTTGTACCCAGTGTTACATGGACCAATACACACCCACGCAAAATATGGAAATCCTCTATGATCTAGAATTTAGTATACCTACGAAACATTTCAACATTTTCTCTTGCAAAACCGTTATTTGCTAAACTTTTGTATACTTACCTACTTTACTTAATACATAAGCAAAGTCTAAAACTAAAATAAGCAACATAGATTTGATTACATAATTACTTTAACATTACGCGTACGAATATCGTAATTACTTAGTTAACTAAGCTAATTTTCCATTCGGAATAATAATCTGAAAAATTATAAACAATATGATGAGAGATCATAGATCTCATCACACCGTCCTTGGCATGCAGTGTACGGAGCTCCGATGATTTGAAGCACCTACTTTACTTATTTACGAGTACAGTCAGCAAAATAGAGAAGTATGCAGTCTGCTGAAAAACTCCTTTTTAACCCATTCCATGCGCCTGATGTGTAGTCAAATTGGAATCGTTCATCTTTTGTTTAAAAGGATACAGCCAGCATTTGTGCAAGCCTGGAGGCTTGCACTAATGCTGGATTATTCATTTCTTGTCAGTATACCAAACTCCTTTGTCGACTGTACACATTCGTGGGCTGGTAACACCGCACGCTGCCATATCCGCATGTGGTTTGACCTTGACTTGACTTGTTCAGTAATTTTATTCCGTACTTAGTGTTCCGTATCATGATGAACACTGTATAGGCGTGTTTAGGTGCCTAATGTAGTTGTGGAGCTCATTTGGACGCTGTTATTTAGATATATAGACGAACCATTATAGTCTTTAAGCGAGTATATTGCCTTATTTTTATAGTAAACTTGGTTTGACTAAGTAATGTAGTTTGTTTTTTGGGTAGTGTTTGCAGTTCATTACTTGTTATCACAAAAGGAAGCTAAAATCTACTTCCTGGAGTCTCCATTGTCTTTTTAAGTGACTTGTTAAGAATCTTAATTCACTAGTTCTTTGTTTGACTAACCTATTTCCTCTAGTTCACTAGTAATAAATATAATAATAATAATAATTTATTTCTCTCAAAAAGGTACAATTTTGATTCTAACATCAAGTTACATTTTTAGTTCATCCTTTGTGAGAGCTGGAGTCTATACTGGGTTCGGGACCTGTATTACAGATCTCCAGGCTCACACCCTTAAAATTACTTTATTTAATATAAACGTAATCAATTTCAATTGAAAGTTGTTTACACCAACAAGTACTTCGCATTCTGTTTCTATAGCCTGTTCTACTGGCACGTTTTGGCATTCTGCTTATTTCGATCACTTACCCTTTCGAGTACCTCCGTAGTTACCGCCATTGATGTCGCTATGCCAGTTTGCGTTATTCTGGGGCCTATTTGCAATTACACGGTGATTTTTTACCATTATTCAAGTTTGGTCACGAATATCAACAAAAAGTTTTATCTTCAGAACATAGCCTTGATCTTTTGTTAGCCATTTAATTACGAGTCGAATGTGTTCAGTGCTCACTGTCGGGAAATAAAATAGCACACGTGGAAAAAATTTCAATTATTTCTGACAACATCCTTCATTCAGCGGTTATCAGTGGATTGTCGGCTCGGAACTGGTTCGTTTTCAATGAAACTTTCCTCCTTGGAAACGAGGAAGTAAAATACCTAGTGTTTGCCCTGTTACATGCTATGCGAAGTTGAATTATGGCCTGATTGTAACTAAGGAAGTGTGTGAGTCACCGGTTAAATACATCTTGACTTTGCTTTGTGCTTAGATTTCATCAAATCTTGGTACTCACCTATACCTACTATATTGTTATAGTATTAGACAATGGCGCCGATTCCCTTGTTCACAAACTAAACTAAATTTAAGTTCAGTGCATCTTTTTCTTTCTATATCATTAAGAAAAGGACAGAAGAGAAATATTACTTTAGTCTTGTCAAATTAGTCAGCACCTGACGTAAATTGACGTATTTTTAGTAGCCATTTTTTTAATCAAGGCTAAACTTGTCTATGGAGTACTTATCTTAATTTGACAGGACTAAACTAATATTTTGTCTTCTGTCCTTTTCTTAATGAAATAGAAAGAAAAAGATGCACTAAACTTAAATTTAGTTTAGTTTGTGAACAAGGGATTCGGCGCCAATATACCTATGCAAATGGTAAATACGATTATATTTCTTTGTATTTATCGTGAAGTAAAGGAGTTTTTTCTATAATAATATCCAAAAAACGTGGGCGTTATAGCGTTACGTTACTTATCTAATGTTTTATTAAATGTAATATAGATAGCACAAAGTATAATGTTTTATATTGGAAAAACCAGATCGATTCTGAAAGTAACATTTCTGTACCATTAATATCGCGATACTATAAAAGATTATTGGCATTTAGCACCCTCCGTTCAGCTAAGAAATACTCCAGATACAATACAAATAGCCCTCATTTTAATGCTCCGCTCACGTTTCAGCAATATCAAAACCAGCTCAGCTCGATAACGAAGAAGTAATTGATTATAAAAGAAATATAACTTCGCAGTCCTTTCACACTTAATTTGGAACAAGTCAGCCTGATGTATAAATAAAATAAAAATATCTAGAAAGTAATAAAGTAATGACCTTTGACCTCTCATCTCGGTCGACTTTAACGACTTGTGCTGGATGATACGTTTATCATCCAGCTGATAGGAACTGTTTTTTATTCTTTCTCCTAGATAACAAGGAGGATCTTTCGAATAACCAAAACAAAAAGTAAATTCCAAACTTTAATTTACCTACAAACCATTCCGTGCTTATCATTTTAAGCCTCTGAACAAACAGCGATATGAAGCAGGGTCTTATTTTTCTAATTAGCATAAATTCACTTAAGAACAACGTAAACAAATTCATCTCAGCGGAAACGGTATTACTTCAAAGTAAAGCCGCAGAAAATTGAATGAGGCTCCGCTCGCCCGGGAATCAACTCGTGAGTCGAGACCCTAATCGCCAACTAGATACTTAATTACGGCGGCGGCGCTAAAGCGTAAAAATTATTAGTTAAATTGCACTTCCCAAACGAGATCACGCTATGAAACTTAATCTTAAACGAACGACGACTCATCACCATCACCCGACGTCCTCAGCCGTTGCACAACAAGTTTCGACACTATTTTATTACTACATAATCGATTTGCCTCTGATATTTCAAAGGCCACAACAAGAGATTAAAATTAAAACCGATGCTACAAACGATTCCTAATTATATCAGAGTTAGCTACAAATTTACGTTCAACGATAATCACACAAACAAACCCAATAATTGGCACACAGTGTGTGCGAATCTGAGGTTAGAGAAAGTACTGATTTATTTAGCGCGTCCTCATTTCGTTGGAAAAAATTGCGAAATATCAATTTCTGGATGCGATTTCACTCGAAAACAGTGAAGCAAGAATATTGAACCTGAGGAAGACTGATGTTCCGATTTCGAAACAACTCGTTACAGTTTTGAAATTCAAAATTTTTCCACCGTCCTGCGCAAAAACCATCCTCCCACGGGATTGGCTGCGGGATCCGTGTTTATGAGGACGGGATTAATATTTATCAGTTCACTGGTACAACAATAACAGCGAATCAAGGTATCGGTGTGATAAAGAGCTTATGAATATAAAGTGAAAATTAAATGCGGGCTTCATCTCACGCATTCATGTATTCGTCCATTATTTTATCGATAGTGTGAGATTGATTGGCAGCCAGTGGTTGGACGGGGTCGTTGCACGATAAAAACCAATGAGTATTTATCGAATTCATATCAGTTAACAAGTTAAGACAATGTAATCATACACTACGTAATTACAACACAAACAGAGAAGATACGTTTTATCTGGCCGTTGACTTGTGATTCATGACAAGTGCCCCTTTATTATGTTGTAGGTACAGTACTCAGTCTAATTTTAGACCAATGTATGCGTGTGAAGGAGTCCATCACATTATTCATATCGTTTAAAACATCAAAGTTCCAATAAACTACCATTTCAATGCAGAAGACAACCTTACAAGTGATACTTATGGCACGTTACACTTTACGACTTGGGCGGAGGAGTTGATGGATAAAATAAAGTATTCCCATAACGAAACCGCGAAGGCACATAACTTTATCGTCATCCGTCATTCGTTTTACGGCGCAACAAAAGTGTTCGTAGCCGACAGTACTCATTTGCGAATAATGATTGTTACAAAAAGCACCCTCGGCTCTCCCATGCGGGTCGCGTGTTGTGCGCGTGTCCCACATAACACGCAAATTTGAACATAATAAAAAGTTCAAATGGACACTTGAAACACGCATAAACTTAGTGATGAGCTGTTTGTGTAAGCGGTGGCGCTTTATGTTGATTTGAAGGGGTGCGCTCGAGGGAAGGTGCCAAAGATCAAGGCTCGCTCGTGAACACAAATAGAGCTATTAGCATACTAAAGTTGGTATGTTTATCAAAGAGTACACCGGTTGATATTTGCAAACCGGATTAGTGACTTATATGGTTTCTTATGATTTCAATAAAAATTTAAGTGTTCGAAATAAATTAATTACGTGCAGTCGAGATTATAAGGTTACTAGCTGCGCCCCGCGTTTTCACACGCATACGTCTCGATCCCGTAAGAATATCGGGATAAAAAGTATTCTATGTGTTAATGCTGGTTATAAACTATCTCTGTACCGAATTTCATCAAAATTGGTCCAGCCGTTTGAGCGTGAAGAAATAACATACACACTCACAAACTTTCGCCTTTATAATATTAGTGTAATTTACCACATATACATTCATTCTCCTAACAAGACAGTACTACATCCTTTGTCTAGTTTCTTTCCCTATTAAAATAACAGACGTTTCCTTCAATATTGCACTAACGTCATGTATGGTCTCTGCATACAGTTAATATAAGTTGACATCCATAATCCAGGGAGCTAAAAAAATGTTTGCCAGCCATGAGTGGTGAGTTGTGAGTCGGTGAGCGTTCCGAGCGATCAACCCTGTTCGTTAGCTGCGTAAGCGCGTAGATAAGTGAATACGTTAACCTTTTTCCCCCAGCTAGGGGTGAGCCGCGACCGTTGCATGATAACCCCAGCGATTAGTAACGTGTCTCACCCCTTATAGATATAATAAGCTGTGAGGAAACTATTGTCTAATCGCAATAGTTCAATATTTACTCAACTGTCTGCAACTATGCAATAACGCTGGCTAGAATGGTCACATTTCATGAATGATTCGAATCACGCTCAACGCTGTACGAGTAACAGTATTCGGCGTAATATAATAAATATGACGAGCGGTAATGACTTGAATTATGATTGTTACAGCCTTCGTAAGATTACACGAGAACTTACGTACGTGTCGAGTCGATACTCGCATCGACGTAATAAATTTAATTTCGTAGTAGATTGCTTCCGTAATGTGTAATTGCTTTAGTGAACGTCCACATTGTGCTGATAATATATTCGTATAAAAACTGTTTTAAAGTTGGCACTCACTACTGCACATGGGAGTAGATCTTTTAATTGCAAGAGCTGCATTCTTTTGTAATCACATCTTCAATGCCTTCGCCAATAAGACACACAATGTGGCTTATTGAGGAGAATCAGGAACGTGATAAAAATACATAATGGGTCGTGGGTTTTCCGACCGGCTGTATGTTTTTGCAGATAAAAACGATTTAATTTGAAGTAAAAAATCAATCAGCTTTTCATGATTACTTTACAGCGTTCGATAACCTCTGGACTTTGAACGCAATACCTGCAAGTACATACTTTTCTTTTCGTGTTATTTATAAAAATAAGCTTCAAAGTCCGAATAAAGAGCTACCGGTTCTATAGTATTTTAATTTTAAAAGTAAGTAATAACAAAAAGCTATCAGAATCCCACGTTATATTCCCATGACATCAATATTCCCTGTTTTGATTTCTCCATTAATAGCAGACTGCTAAAATTTATACAACGTGATATTGAAAATACACTCTAACTTCGATGAATTACAGTTTGAAATCGTCTGTAAATAACATGGTATAGTTAATAAAAAGTACATTGTTGGTCCACTCGCGCCTCGTAGTGAACCCGCATAATTCTACCCGTCAGATTAAATACTGTACCACAGTTTAGGGTGGTATACCCCAACTAATCACGGGGAAAGCACCAGTGAAATGTTCGTAAAGGACCATTTATGTGGACCAAATGTTATGGGAAAAAAATGGGCTGCAAACAGTCAGAACTCGCTTGGAATAGGAAATACTGGACGTGAAAATGTGGTTTTTCAATTGATAATTTAATTTATTTATTGATAATATATATAATATTTTTTTATGAAATGTTGCAAAGCGCAACAAATCTGTTACCCTGATAAAATCTTATTAACTTGTGAAAAGATAATGGAAAGATTTGTGACGGGTCGTTAGGTTGAGCTTGAACCATTAACTGTTCAAAGTAACAAGGAGACGGAAAAATATTGCGGTGACTACATAGTGGAGCAATTAAAAGTAATTTTATTTTATGTTATAATTTATAACGCGAGCGTCGCTTATCTTAGCGAAATCAATATGGTAATTGTTGAATGAGCGACCGCCAACGGTCACTATAAAAACGGCTTCAATGTGGGGAGGTAGGGCAACTAGTACCCGCATAAGTGTTATTAGCGGTACGCCAATCTAGCTACGATTCCCCTTCACGAGGACTATTTAAAACGAGAGGGTGTCGCACACAGAAAGGCATCAACAGTTTAATTCCAAACGAACATTTACCCATTCATTTTAATTTAAAATAACTTAACTTTAATAATCCTGTTTCATTGTTTCATATTTATACAAATACAAAAAATAATACTTCATTTAAAAAACAATAAACATATACAGCTGTCACGCAAGTAACAAATTATCATGTATTAACCTTTTACCTTTGTTAACATCGCACAACACATGCTAAATTTATTTCCAGCAGTACGGAAGCCTTGACATTGCAGCCATGCTTTCGGGTAAATAAGATCATTTATGTTTGTTTTTTAACGCAGTGTGTTTAAAAAGATCGTGAGCGTTGTTTTCGCGAGTTACAAGCTTATAATACCTAAGTATACAGTTAAGTGTGAGAGTGCAAATAGTCTATTTTTAGTTAATTTGCGTGCATCTAAAACGCAAGTCACGTTCAAAAACAAAGGGCTGGAGCGCCGACCACCGCAGTTTCTGAGAAGAGCGAGAACACACTCGTAGCATATTTAGCTCGCAACTTTGAGCGAAAATAATCTCGCTTCAAGCTTTTATATAGTTTCCTGTCGACGACATAAAACACACACAAATTGTTATGCTTGTGTCAACACTTCGGGAGACTTCACAAAATAATAATGTCAAACTCTGATCGTTATAATTAACACCGTCACCCTAAGCTTTTCAATAACAAAACCTATTAAAGTTAAACTAAACAGATATTCAGAATATTGTATCCTCCTATTCTTTCTGCGACGTTTTTTACAATTTTTCTAGGTACATAAAAAATTCCAAACTCAATCCAGTACAACGTCGTCAGTTTCAGAATGTGAAATGCAGAAACACAACAAAATCTTTTAATTAAAAATGGAAATTAATTGCCTTTGTATTCAGAACTCTGCTCCGTTGATAATTGAACATTTTACAATGTTGACTTAGTAAAATTATATTTATTTCACTTAGCAAGAACATAAAACAAATAATAATAAATACTTTGACCCGAAATGATAATTTACACGTACGTTAATTAGGGAAAGATTTTTCACTTTCAGTTTTAAAAAAGAGTTTTGATAATATTTATATTCAATCTGGCAAAGAATCTCGAAGCGTCATCAGACGATTCTCCATGTTTTTTCTTCTCTCTTTATGTGACTAAAAATGTATTGGCCTCGGCTTCAGGGTTTTATGAAACTTGTTTCTGCATATTATCAATCAACTCAATTCCTTTATAAGACAACAACCTTTTTAAATCTAGTCCCCAAGTCACAGGCTGTAAACCTAGTTTGGGTGCCTGGAGATAATACTCAATGCACTTTATGTTGTAGCATATTACTGTACTTGTAAACTTTGTGAACATTTTACTAGAAATAAACATTATTAGGTATTATTATTATTATTAAGTAAATTGTTTGTAAATATGATAAAACAGAATAGACTAAATAAAAATAACATGGTCTATAATAATAAGTAAGTAAGAAGTATTGCGTTAGCAAACCCCTGCGTAAGCGCAACCATTTCTTTACGCTAATCAGGGAGCTTAACAGTTTATTACCTACTTCTATTAAAATCTTTATCTTTTATTTATCATCTCGTAAAAATATCACAAGCCTGTCTGATAAATTATCATGGTAGTTCTAAAGGTACGATTCCACCAAAATAGTGTGCAGCACATTTGTTTACAAACATTTTGTGCAAAACTCCAGCAGTGCAGACACTTAGCTGGTATCGCATTTGGCTTCCGTGTCCACTGGTAAGGCTGTGCGTAACTTTTGTAAGCGCACAGTTCAGCACACTTGTGCGCGAACATGTTCACTGAGCAGAGTTTCTGCCGAAGACAGTTCAGTAGTTAATATGGACGGGCAGGAAAACGTAGTGCTTTGTGCTGCAGCATGTGTTTTACTATGTAGTCTGCTTAAAAAGAAACGAAGAAAGAAACCGCGATGTTGGGTGAGGCCTTTACTACAGCGACGGAATGAAGAAACGAATAGATTTCTAGAAGAAATAAAAATAGATCCATTGAGTGGATTTAAAAATTTCACACGTATATCTTGCGAAGACTTTGAGTTGCTGGTCAATGTAACTAGTCCTTTTATTGCTAAGCAAGATACCAACTACAGAAAATGTGTCCCTGTTTCAATAAGGCTTGCAATCACCTTAAGATATCTTGCTACTGGAGATTCTTTTGCAAGTTTAATGTACATACTTATTGTAGTGGCGTCGTGTTTTTTGTTTTTATTTTTATAATCACTGTGACTAGAATCCCATAGTACAGGATAAGTTTCAATAACTTCAATAAATTTAATAATTTTATCATTCGTCCAATCCATATTTAACTTGGTTAATTAACGATGTACGCGCACAAATAAATGTTTTCACTCCGATAGCGGAAGCAAAACTGAGTTCGCGAACAATAGGTTTGTACGCGTCGACGCGAGTCCACTGCCTGCATGTGTGCGCGCACAAAAGTATCCAGATGTGCGCGAACATTCCTAGAATGTTCGCTCACAATTTGTTATTGTTTGCTATAATGAGTCGACCAGAATAAACATTTGTGTCGCACAATGTGCATTGCAGTACCGCACAGTTCAGCACACTGGTGGAATCGCATCTTAAGTATGCATTTTTTATCCTTTGGATTATCGGCTGTAACGAAATTATAGGGTCTCATTCAAACAAGAGCCGAGCGGCGTTTTTCAAGTATGTATAACCCTCCAAGGATTTTATCAATCCAAATGTAGGTGACTAACTTACAAGTTTAAAAATAATATTAATATTTACAGTTTTATATATATGTATATAAAAATTTTGTATATCCCAAATCAGTCCTTGACGGGCTCGTGATATTTATTATTTACTAAACATTTTAACCCGGCTGTCTGTTTGTGTAGGCAGCCTAGTGATATGATAAGTTCCTCGTGTACATGGAATATGAATATGGACACTATATTTAAAAATAGAGGTGGCAAAAATACACCTAAGTGACATTTAATATCTTTTATTGTTTGCCTATATCATCCCACCGTTGCGAGTAGTCTGCGGGGTAATTGCATAATACACTAACAGTAGGAATGACTTTCTGCATTGCGTTATGTTGTCGAGCAGACGAATTTTTCGCACATTTATGAAGTAATGGATTAGCAATATCCTTCAAAATGTGTGTGTTACGCAATAAGTGTGCTGGTCTTGGGATAATTTATTTACGTTTTGGCATTTCTAAGTTTATGTAAATCCTAATTACTTCAAACTTAGTCACTCAGATTTTTAGTCTGCGAAAAGATTTTAAAGTAAAATAACACAGACAATAGAGTTGTATTCAAATAAAAAGGATGATTGTACAAGTATGAGAATTTTGTGCTTTCTATTGTGTATCTAAATTAAAACACCATTCGAAGACGTTTGCTTAGATATTCAGGGAATTATTGATTGTTGTTTTTATTTAATCGAAATAAAATAATAAGTAAGCAAATTAAACTAATACCTAATTAATACTAAAAAATATACATATACTATTATATACAAGTATATAACAACAAAAAAAAATATATAAAGAAAAAGGTCCTGCCTTTTTCTTTATATATTTTTTTGCTCATTGGGCATCAAAAAATTCGTCCGCATCGCTGTCAATGGGGTAAGTCCCCAAAAGGCTGGCAGCATTACCACGTTGAATGGCAATGCTGATTCTTTGAGCTAAAAAAAAACAATAAAATAATATTAATAAATAATAATATTTTTCTCTTTCGGGAATTATTTAAAGGCATAAAATATACTCGTTTTAAAAAAAAACACAAAATGGTAACAATAGAACTAAGTTGAATTATTTTAAGGCAGACTACGTGGCAGTTAATGCAGCACTGGAGCAGGTCAATTGGTCGCCAGGAACGATGTGCATGCGGGTGCAGGTGACTTGGATAGCTGCAGAAGCAATAGCATTTTAGGCCAAAAACTATATCACAAGATCAGATCCGCAAAGAATTAAAAAAAATGGACGTCCACAATGAGGCTGGCCCTGATAATATAGCTGCTTTTCTTTTAAATAAGCTGGCAGATGGTCTGTCACTGCCATTAAGTTATCATTCTGTGCTTCGGGGTACTTTTCCGAAAATCTGGTAGGAAACTAAAATTATACCTACCTATTTTCAAAAACGGGGATCAGTTCGATGTGAGCAATTATAGGCCCATCGCTATTCTCTCCATACTTGCAAAGGTATTTGAAGCCCTAATATGCCCTGTGCTAGCTAGACAGTTATCACAGCTAATAATAGACAGCCAATGTGGATTTATGAAGGGGAAATCGACAGCTACCAATTTGATCTTTGATTTTATTTTATTTGATTTTTGATTT
Organism: Eremobia ochroleuca; assembly: GCA_949629135.1. NCBI lineage: Eukaryota > Metazoa > Arthropoda > Insecta > Lepidoptera > Noctuidae > Eremobia > Eremobia ochroleuca. Next base: position 10,803,612 of record OX451398.1, read on the forward strand.
TAATTTGATTTGGAGGCAATTGATGAGCGTGTCCACGTTGATGTAGTCTACACCGACCTCAGCAAGGCTTTTGACACAGTAGACCATGACACAATCGTCAAGAAGCTTAAAATGTATGGCGTTTCGGACCCTCTCTTAAGTTGTTTCCAATCATATCTGTCTGGACGGATGCTCAAGGTTGTGGTAAATGGCTGCTCTTCAGATTCGTACATTGCAACGTCGACATATACTAATTATTTTCATAAATGAAATTTAAAAATGCTTCCCGAACTCGAATATCTTCTTATTCGCTGATGACTTCAAAGCCATAAAGTCTATAAGAAATCCTGCGGACTCGGTATCATTCCAAAGTGACTTGGACCGGCTGACTAAGTGGTATGTGTGAGCACAACAAAATGTCTTTGATTGTAAAAAAATGCCATCGTATCAAATTAAAAAAAAAAAAAATACCCTGCAGTCAGTTTACAAATTGAATGGTGAGCGGCTTGAGGAAGTCGAAACTATACGAGACCTAGGCGTTCAGTTTCATAAAAAGCTAAGTTTTGTCGAATATATCGACAAAACTACATTAAAAACATCAAAGATGCTTGGCTTTGTTATGAGAGAGTAAAAACTTAAAAAAAAACTACAGTGTAATAAACAAAAGTTCGATACCTACTTGACCAAAATGTATGAAAAAGCTGTTTTTTTTTCGTGATCTCAGAATTGGTCCCATTGTGAAAGTTGTTCATTTTCATCGATGGAAGACCCTATAAAATTTGGAGACGTTAAAAAAAATCATGGAGCTTATAAAAAATAGAATCAAATTTAATCTAATCTAATTTAATGTAATCTATGTTATTTAAGTCATTGTAATCATTTGTCTTTAACAGATTTTTTATTTTTTTACTATTTATTCTTCTTTTATTTAATTAATTGTCTTATTATCTGCGCATAATGTAGTGCATGCTGTGCTTTTCTGTAAGTGATGAGGTGTTTAGACCTAAGTTTGCAATGTTCATACGCCACCACATCAAGCTACTACAATCTGTCAAATTTCTTTAATACATTTTCTACTTTATCGCTAAAGCATAAGGTTCAAAGTTGATTGGGAAAATTTGACAGTTTTGGATAGCTTGATGTGCTGGCGTCTGTAAAAAGTAACAGTGTACGCATTATTGAAAAGCCTAATAAATATATAAATAAATAAAAATAATAATAATAAAAGCATGATTTATTACAGGCATCTTAAAGGTCTTGTGGCAAAATAGTGTTAAAAAAAAGTTTTAATAACCCTTTGTTCAGCTGTGGCATTGCATGCTAATGAAAATCAGTAAAGAAATTATTTTAAGCCATCTTTGTTGCTAATATATTTGTACTTTGAACGATTGTAAAGCATAAAAATATCTATAAAAAACTGGACAAGTGCGTGCCGGACCACGCACAAAGAAGGGTTCCGTAGTTGGAATGACTTTATCCCAAGAACAAACATAAAATTGTAGTTGTAAATCACGTTCTCGCACACATTGCAACTGCAAATGTAAGTTGGTCGACTATTACTCGTAAACTTGTAAAGCCTACTTAGCTGTGATAGTTTTCCTTTTAGCTTCTATGTCACAAAAGGATACCTGAAGCGAAAAATTGTTTTCACAAACCCGTAATATTTTTATAAGATCTATCCAATGATACTCCACAACATGGAGTAGACGAGAAAAAAAAACATCCCCACCTTTCGTGTACACTATAAAAAAAAATCATGATTTTAATTTACCACTTTGTCGACGTGACTAATATGTATGTCTGAGCTAAGCTGCGGACGGACGGACGGACAGATAGACGGATATGGCGAAACTATAAGGGTTCCTTGTTGACTACGGAACCTTAAAAACTATTTCGCTAGAAATATCCCTTGTTGTTTTGAACAAGAAAAGGTCTCACATTGGCTAAAGTGTACAATAACTGCCGACAAATCAAAGAGTTTACGACGAAAAGCTAACGCTACACTCAACATCTGTAATTTCAACTAACGAGCACTTTATTTGCAACTGAGTGGGAAACGAAATTAGAGACTTGTGAGTTTTGTGTTTCAGTGAGCTTTGAGCTGATGTTTACGGCCTGATTTTTGCTAGAGTTACTTACAGATAATTACGTAATTCTTGAAAACCTATGCAAGTTATGGGAAAAATGACGTTCTCTTTCCTTAACTTAGGTTACACATTGCTGAAACGTAGTATTGTTGAATGTCGCACGAAGCCAGAAGACAATTCTCGTTCTTCCCGTTATTGGCAGAGTCACCTGCCGTAATGAAGTTTATTCAAACTCCCTTTCGTAGTTCACCACACTCAATGTAAATTCGTTTAACTCATATTGGTCCTGCATGTCGATTCTGTAAAAATTTCATCGTGACAAATTGCGTGGAGTGAGCTGTCAGTGTCATCCCACTAGGGATTGACTAAGCAAACCTTTACAATCATAATCGAGATTTTAATAATATATTTTATGCTCACTCTATTGATAATTTTATATAATTTCAAATCTAGCATTTTATTTTTCAAAACATTACTATTTTGTAGGGTTTTAAAATAAAATAGCATTAACAGTCCTTAAATAAGGACTAGCCTTTTTTTTTCTAGATTAAAACCCCACAAAATACCTAGTAATGTTTTGACATTTAAAATACTAGCGTTGAAATTATATAAAATGATGAATAGATTAGCATAAATATATTATTAAAATCTCGATTAAGTATAATTGCAAATATATGCTTGGTCAATCCCTAGTATCAGGTGGGATGACACTGACAGCTCACTCTACGCTCACTTCACCTAAGTTTTCACGGTGAGATGGTTACAGAATCGCACTGCAATTGGCAGATCAACCAAAATCTAAGTCGAACAAATTAATAGAATAGAGTTAAACTACAGAGTTAGTCAACTCAGTAAACTATAATATGGAAGAGGGCATTGAGATTGATAGCACAACCGTCACGCTAATGCATACACCTAACTTAATTAATTTCACTACGTTTTAGTTTATTATAATAATGAACAAACGAATTGAATATTCCTTTTGTTGACTTGCCAACAATCTAATGAAGGAAATGTGGCCTAATTTGTATGTACTCTTAGCGGGAGACGTGACTGACGTATCTTTCAACTTCATCAAGTACCTACTCGTATAATGAGAATGTATGCATTGTTATAATTAACATATCTAACTGCTAGCCCTGACTTATCTGACCCGGCACTGCACTGGTGGTCTCAGCGGTTTAGTCATACCAATAAATCATGTCCATGACTTATTTTATCATTCCTTGGCATTGCATATGTACTGTCGATATCGTTATATACCTACACAGGATAGGGGTACAACATTCCCAAACTTTATTTGCTGTTAATAAAATCTTTATGGTCACAGAAATAGGGACTGTTTTACGATGTTTTAATTGAATTTTGTTGCGATATCGGCAGTGAGAAGCAGGGGAAGAGGTCGAGGCTATCTCCTGATAAGAGTGAACTGAACGGCGGTGGGTTGACTGAGCCCAAATGACAAACATACGACTGCTGATATGCAAGATTTGGATGAATGTTTACGTTATTTACATTTTAAAGCCTATTTGATTTAGAGCACTTATAAAAATGGGTGATTCACGAACTGTATTGAACTGCGTCATCATTTTATATGACAAATTCATACAAAATTGTTCCGAAACAGTTAAGCTCACAGAAACTGAATAACCTAATAAATAACAAGTAGAAAGTAAAAGTTGGAAATGGAACATAAATTCGCATTGGCACTTATTTCCTTTTATTGGCTGCCAAGGATACATAACTCTGAGTTAACAGGAGTTACAAAAGTGGGAGTGAGTTGTGCGCTCCTGTCTGGTTATATCAGGGCCGCTCGTTATACAACGTGGAACCGGTTACCGACTGACGTCATCCTCCAATACTTCCATTTATTTTTTGTGAAGCTACGATCCAAAACATCGCTGCAATTCCCGATGATATTTTATAGCTTCGCAGAGGAACGTAGGCTATGAAATTAGCAAATAGATCGATGCAATTTATAACGCAGAAAGAATCGAAGAACCCATATCGTTGATAGAGATTAGTTAGTCAGAGGAACTTCGAGAAACGAAATGCTGTATGTGCGTACAAGAAGTTTTAATGTATTCCTAAACCGAACGTTTAACAGGAACTGGTTCTCGGATAATGGACACAAGTTATACAGCATGATGCACAAGATGCTACATTACAGGCTGTTTACTTTACATAATCGTGTATTACCTAATGAGATGTTACGCAAAACAGTATTTTTCCACTTATCCATGCGGGGAACAGGATTTTCTAGAGGGATAGAGAAATTACTGACCATGGACACTTATTTCAAATCTATATGAGTTGGATCACTATAAGAACCTGGGATACTGATAACTTCTACCGGAAAATAAAGTTGGATATCCCTGATTTTGATGAAACTGCGCCTGCAGTTCCTTTATTTCTGTTAAAGAGCGATATTTTATACTCGAAGTATCATCACGTCTATGTTCCTACCGGATAAATAGAGGAAATATTAGGAATGTCTAAATTAATGTTGCCTTGCACTCGTTTGATATTCTTGATTCGTCTTCAATTTATAACGCCCTGTCACAATTGACTGCTTATTGGCTACCAGCTTCATTTTCGGTCACGTCGCTGAGTTTTTCTTCTTTATTCGAACGTTTTTTTCAACGGGGTTCGCTTTAGTTGGAACTTTCCGTCGTGCATTCATTATCGGCTCCACGATCAGTTTTTTTATCCCTGACGTGGCAAGTTACCGGTTTTACGCGGTCCATCTACCGGCTGAGCAACCCAATCTTTAGGGAAAGACCGCAAGCACCACAAGAGACGATTTTTGTAGTACGATATTACAGTGTACATGTAGGTTTACTGTATTTAAGTATCACTTAATGTAATTGGTGCTTGTACTCTTTCAGTGCTTATGCATGAAGACGATGAATTGTTCTGTCTCCAGCCAGCATGTTTTTTTCCAAACTGAATGTTTAGTGAGGACTTATGCGGAAGATCATTGTAGATGCCATAATTTCTATTCAATATACATATGTATAATACCACATTACCACAAAAAGCTTTTTACAAATATTGCAAAAACTGATTACAAAAACCTCTGTAGGTTGCTTGATTTGTTCCATAAACTTGCACAATCGTGCAATATGATATCAACATTATCACATGAAGTTAGATTTATTGGAAACCTTTACAAAAACAAGTGAAGACATAGTTAGTTTCATAATATTAAATCCTAAGACAGAAAAGCGTTCACTTTTACTTTCGGTGCAACCACACCGTCCTCACTTCCCTCTTAAAAAGAGTAGGGATGAGGTATGTGTTTGTCTCTTTTGTTCTCACCTTCTTGGGTATGGTGGTCTCTTTCGAACTTCCCTTTGGCATCATCCTCGGTGATACCAGTTTTGTCCGCGCTTAGTCATCGCGGGTCAGAGATAGTGGTTTCAAATGTCATTACGTTACTATCGGGCTCAATAGCGCTCCACGACATTTGATTTTTATTCATACGTAACTTATCCATGTAACAAGACTACGAAATAAACTGATAGAATATTCTGATGCAACATGAGTCTTGCCTTGACTGAAATTATTACATAATTCCATTTACGGTACGTGTTTTCCGAAGACCCTACAAAATTGAGGCAACATTTTTTTATTTATTACGTTAGCCCCTTTTTTATTCCAAAGTATATAAATAAAGATCACGTTTATCGCACAAAAAATGACCTACAAACGCCCATAAAAATGTTACTATGGAATAAAAAACACTATACCTGTGTGCTAATTACAATCTTTCAAATTGATGTGGGCGAGTTTGATGGGAATCAAATTAAACACATTTGATTCACATTAAAGAGGAATCTTTATGTTTCCGAATGCTAATGATAATTAATTAGCGCTATATATTTAAGTGTTTTATTAAATGTCAATGTCGAACCGATGATCGTTGGGGTAGACGTGTTCTTGAGTGGAGACGCGAATCTTCAAACGTAACGTAGGACGCCCTCAGGCTAGGTGGAGCAACGATCTTGGCAGTTTGGCTGGTAGCAGCTGGATGAGAGTTGCCGAGAATCAAGCTTAATGCAGTAACCAAGATTCACAACATTATAGGTCATTTTAATATGTTAGATAAGAGGTTTCCTTGACTCAAATAGCAATTTAATAAAAAATATTTATATGTTTGTATTGATTTCATCTCATTCCAAGCAGATGTGACCGAGAGAATAAGCCGTATCATGTTACGTATAGACATTTATATAAAAAAAAATGTCTACCTATTCAGTTATCTCGCAACACACTTAATTAATTGTTATTCATAATTAAGTATTTATATGCAGGTGGATAATGTTTATTTGTAAACAATGTTATGAGCAGTACTTAATGCCAAGTTATTCATATAACATGGATTTTCATCAACCATTTATGCGTAGACCCACTAAGAGCAATGATGGCTCAGTGGCAACGGCCCCGACTTAGGTACGGGTTGTAGGTCGTGGATTCGAACCCAGACAGGCGCTTTACTTTGTGTTACGTTAAAACGGTGAAGGGAAACACCGTGAGGAAACCGGCATGTCCTAGAACCAAAAATCCGAAGACATGTGACATCTACCAACCAGCACTGGGTCCCTGTGGTAGATACAGCCCACACCCTCTCGAAGAGAGGAGGCGTGTGTCCCAGCATTGGGGACAGTATAGACTGATTATACTAAAACAGTCTATAGTATAATAACTTGCGTGATCTTCGCTTGCAAAACTGTTACTAAAGTTTAATTAATGTGTAAAGTAAAGGCCTAAGGGACTTATTTATGGAGTGTACACGAGTTTGTGAATATATTCAACGGAAATAAAGGATTGATTTCATATTATTATGGGCAGCAGTGAGATTTATCAGGTTCCAGCTGTGTTCTCACAACATCACAGTGTGATCCCGAACCAACCAGGTAACGGACACGGATCACGATCTAGGAGGAATAATAACATAAACACCAGCGTATGGTATAATTTAGATCACGGTTAGTTCCTGCGGGATACTCACCCATATACAGCAGTGGACACATGGGGATATAACAGAATCCGAAACATATGACGATATATGATTATAATATATGGTGATACATGATTTATTTGGTGCTCAGTTTTATGTATGATGGCCATCTGATTATTGGGCCATACGGGAAGATCTTAGGTACTCAAATCAAACTCAAAGCATTTATTTCAATGAAACCATTTACAGGCGCTTTTGAATTGTCAAAGAGTCGGTCACTTAGTCACAAAGTTGAAGCTAACGTTGCCCATTCATTCTAAGGACACTCTTTTAAATCAAGATATTACAAAATCCTAGGTAAAGCCATAAAACTTACTTCATCACGGAACCAGAAGCTACAGCAGATATTTATGTAGGTTATAGAGTGACTTGACAGGATTTTAGGGTTATAAAATAAGCAGGAAGTTCAGGAAACTAGTGTTTCTTTGTTCCACTGTAGAGTATTCAGGGAAAACACGAAATAAATGATGTTACATTTCCTCTCATAACATGTTATTATTTAATGAAAATATCATGGTTATTAAATAAGTAAGCAAATCTTTATTTAAGACAAAAGGCAATACGTTCAGCTAGTAATGACCACAGAGTAGAGAGAGTGTTTTTTTAATCATAGACCATATTAATAAGGTCGAGAGCAAATCATGGAAGACGCATATTTAATACAACACTTCCCCTAAATTGATTTCTTCCAGTTATTAATTTTACAGTTTATACATAAAGTATAAAACAACAAGTTTATTATTTAAGTATTCTTGACTACATGACAAGATTGCTTTTCAACTTCAAGATAACAAAATTTTATTTTACACAAAGGTTTGGTAAGAAGGTCAGTATATTGCTTCTCACTACACACATAGTTTAACTCAATAATCTTAACATAATATTTTTCTTTAATAAAATGAAATTTAATGTCTATATGTTTGCACCGTTTGTGAAAGTTCATGTTTTTAATTACACATATAGATAGCACTTTGACTATCTAAGTTCAAGAAAACAGACTTTTGTTTAAATTCACCGATGTCACATAAAAATTATTTAACCCACATAGCTTCTTTGGTGGTAGCATAGGAATTCTGCATCGGTGGTTGTCAGGGCCACTGTTTGTTGCCTCTGACACGCCCAAGTCACTGTTGGTCCATTTTTAGTAAAAACATATCCTGTGACTAAACGTCTCGTGCTAGGGTCGTTAGCGTAATCTGCATCACTATAGCCAAATACTAAATTGGTGTGTAGCACAGACCGTAATCTTTAGTCTCTTTTAAATAGGTACTTGAAAATCTTCTTCGCAGCATTCCAATGTGTTTCATTGTAAGAAATAAGAGTTTAAAAATCGGCTCAAGGACGGCTTACTGTTGCTAGGTGCATCAATGATCCAACTGCCTCCCGATATGGAATGTTCTTTTCTGTTTCTCCATCTCCTTTTCCCAACTTTACATGTGGATCAACTGGAATGCAGTTGGGTTTTGCAGTTATACATATTAAACGTATTTAAAAACTTCCCGACATAGATTGACTGATTTATAATAATGTACTTGTCACATTTCTGTATCTCCATGCCAACAAAATTTCTAGGTGAACAAGTTTTTACTTCAAATTTTGACTGTAAATCATTAGTTAACTCCTTTAAATTAATCTTTTGCGAATATTAGTTCATTATCAACATACAAACACAGGTAAAGTCTACCTCTTCAGGGACTAAAGGGGACGGAAAAGCCCAATTTCCGTATTTTTATCACATTCATAAGTGTTGATAAAAATACATCATACTGTTCCAAAAATATACATCTACGTCAGAATCCTTCCGTGAAGCGTCAAAAATATCTTTCTGAATAGTGCGTAGTTAACGCCCTTGATGAAAAAAAAACGAGATAAATAAAAGAAACAGCCTGAAATGTTAGCAAACACCATCTGAATATGAAAATCAACGACGACGTGAACAAATGACAGTTGAAATATATTCAACGCAACGCAATAGTGTTTCTGTTCTAAATTTTAAATTGCTAACGGCCGTGTAACATTAATTTCATAGTAATGGCTTTGGTTGCAAAACTTGGATTTTTGAGTTGTTACGTTGTGCTCACAGATCTTAATCTGACTACTATTGTTTTCTATATCCATATGTCTACTAGCTTGATTATGCTGTATCATCATTTCTATCAAGATGCTATTAAGTGTAAGGCAAACTGTCGTAAAAACATCTGACGACAATGCATAGGATATTTCTAGGAGTCCTCTAAGATTCTTTTGTTTGAATGTCATATGCTTTCGATATAATTTCATGATCATTGCTCTAAAAACCGGGAAATCACCTTGTCCTAGGACCTAAAAATCGAAGACATCTGAAATATACCAAGCCGCACTGGGCCCGCGGGGAGGTTACAGCCCACTCCCTCTCGAAGAGAGGAGGCCTGTGTCCTAACAGTTGGAACTTTACAGGCTGATTATGTATGCTTTCTTTGTGCTTTATTCGATGCTTGAACGATAATGTTATTGCTTTATTCCGATTAACTAGCTACTGGCCAATACAGAGTGAAATTGAGAGTCTATTCACAGTATGGCTCTGAAATACGGACTTCTTCAATGCTACGCAAAATATTACCTGTTAGTTAGCAAGTGATTGCGAATTCTATTGATTTCGATTGTGATTCGATGTTATTGTTCACAACAACTTCGTCAGATCGGAAACTTTCAACACCCTCAATGTAATTTGGCAATTTTACATAGGTGTGTGCTATTGCAAGATCAGTATCTGATAACTTTTCTTGCTATAGTGCTATTCATAGTGCCGTCTCCTAGCATTCTTTATCCGTTAAAGAACATTAATTAATAATTTAATTACAATAATTTAGTTACGTTTTACGTTAATTCTAACAATATAATACCAGCCAGATTAAATATCAGATCCTCCGACACAAATCGTTGATGTTTATTTTTCGTTAAACTCCTCAAGCTCTGATAAGTTATTCCATCCATGTCTGTTTTTTTGTTAGGGTATACGAGCTGGCAACGTCGCTTTTCGAATGTTCTGTAAGTTCATCTAAAACTTATGGAGATCTGACATTTATCAGAGGACCCCAATACTTTGTGGTAAAAAATGGTGGTTAGGTTTTTTATATCCTCTTCGAAGTAACAGAAATCTTTCATCTGATATTATCCTTTAAAGTTTAAATGTCTTTTACGATACCCTAGAGAAAAGGTTGTATGACTAATTGTCACCCGCTCGACCAAAGAGTTAGCTTTTTGTTTTTTTGATGATACCGAAGTGTATATGCCTTAATTCCATTGGACACTTGGCCTGGATAGTCCTTCAGACCGATTGGTCATGGCCGGAAGAAGACTGAATATTAAACTATGCCAACGTTTTTAGTTTCAAAGCAGCAGTAAAGCAGTGACTTACTCGTATTTTTCGCCAACCTCGCATCATTAGAGCCTTGTGTGGTCGTATTTCAAATTCAAGGAACTCCTTCTTTAAAATTCCAAGTTTTTTTTTTTCAATTACTGGTAAATTCTTATCGATTCAATCTATATTCTGCAAGTAATTCAATACACAGCATTAGTTAGGAGCCAAGTTAAATTCAAGCGACACCGAACTGGTAGTCAAACATCAGTAAGCAAGCAGCGAGCACACGTCCAAGGTCAATTGCTCCACGCAACGCACCATCACTTCCTCGTTGGCAAGCAACTCGCCGCTTGAGCAACCACCTCTCACTAGAATTAGGCTCCCGGTTACAACACGACACATTCACACACATCAAGCCACTGCTTAAACTCAAATCACTATGTCCACCAGCGTTGTATTCAATACTACCGGCGATTTAGGATCGTCGCGTGTTCGGAATTATGAATCAACTTCTACTCACTTCGATGATCTGCCGTGCGATTCTGTAACCATCTCACCGTGAAAGCTTGGGTGAAGTGAGCGTGGAGTGATTGATATATTGACACTGCTCACTTCAAGCTCACTTCACTTATGATTTCACGGTGAGATGCTTACAGAATCGACCGGCTGTTGATTTATCGAGGAGTTCGAATACGTAAAATAAATTGGTTGGCTGAATGACGTTGTCTTATTTTCACCAAGTGAACGGCGCTAATGCTAAGTACGTTTCCTAATCTCTGAATGGAACAGATTTTTTGTTAGCGCCTAACGTTTAATTGTAATCGCTTTTTACAGTGTTACTTACGTATTTATAAAACAGTTTTGTCATGGCAGGTGTTAAGTTTAAAACAAGTTTACGCCGGTATAATATGGTATAAGCGAATAATTTATATGGCAATATGTATCTGCCGATCATCTGTCACTGGCAGCCTCGAACATATTAGAAAACATACTGTAATTTTAAATTAATTGTATTTTAATCTAATACATATCCAATAGCATTAATATTTCTCAGTTGTACAGTAAAATCAAAACGCAAAATCTAGTCAATAAATCATAAGTATAATGGTACATTATGATTGGTTAATATACTGCATTTATAATGTCATGTTACATACATATTCTGGGTGTAATTTATCTATAATATGTATGTATGTATTTAGAAATATATGTATGTTTATCAGTTGTCTAGAACTCATAGCACAAGCTCTGCTTAGTTTGGGACTAGATGGCGTTGTGTGAAAGTTGTGGAATATTATTACTATTATTATTATTATACAAAACCAAACCTGAAAATAGTTTGATCAGAATAACGAGCAGAATTAATTGAACCACTTTTTAATATAGGTCACATTTTTCAAAAAATCTTCATTAAAAACGTTTGCCGTGTCTGTTTATTAATAGGTCAAGCAAGTCAATGTCACCGCGGCGTAGCGGCCCGGTGACGACTCCTCCCTCGGTAGAGCGTCGTCGCAGACGCAAGAAACGATCAGAATGGGCAGTAAAACTAAAACAGCACATAAAACCTTTACAATTTTTTAATGACTTATTTTCTCTCTGAAATAGGTCAATTGAACTAAAAATCAGTTGGGGTGTCTGAGGTTTTGCGCATTTAACGTTACACGTTGTATATGCATATGTGCTATTATCTACATTCTGCGAGTGCAACATACTGGGCCTTGTCGAGCTGTGATGGCGTCTAGACTCATTAATCAAACATTGATAAAAACCGCGCCCAACTTTTTTTTCATTCAGGAGGTCTGTATACTGGGTGTCCGGAAAGTCATGGATTACCTTTTACCTGCTGATGGGCCACATTGGGATTGTAGGGTGTGGACTGTATGGATCTTCAAATAAAAGTCTTGGTTTCTATTCTGGATTTATTCTTGTTGTCTGCTATCGATGATCTGATTGAACTTATTGAACTTAACTTAATCTAAATCTGTCCGTCTAATATACACCGGTTCATGGGTGGAAGTAGTGGGTGGCCCTTAGTGTACTTTATTAAAATTCTTGGCCACCCACCAATCCGATCACTTTAGTCCGTGTCCGCTCTCCGACAGGTTTCGACTTGTCCAAACCTGTCGGAGGCCTGACTCCGCGACCAATCACAAACATTTTAGTATCATAATCCTACTTTGTTCATTATTGCTACGGGGAGTTCGGCGTCCGCAACATTTCTCCTCCCGGCGTAGCTCGCGAAGCCTCCTCTTTCTTCTCCAGGACGACGAGTTTGCTCACCGGGCGTCGGAAGATTCCAGTTCTGGTCCGTACTTCGACCACCCGGACGCTGCCGTCAGTTGCAGGGTGCGTGCGCTCCACAATCCCCATCGGCCAGGTGTTCCGGGGCAGTGTGTTGTCGACCACCAGGACCACGTCGCCAACTTGTAGCGGCCTCGCGTTGTTCTTCGGCTCGCCGCGGGGTATCAATGTGGGCAGATATTCCCGCAGCCAGCGCCGCCAGAAGTGGTCGGCGAGCGCTTGGCTAGCTCGCCATGTTCGTCGGTCGTTTTCCTTGCACGGCCCCGTCGTAGGCAGGCCGTTTGATGACCCCAACAGGAAGTGGTTGGGAGTCAGGGCCTCGGGATCGTTCGGGTCCACACTGACATGGGTTAGGGGTCGTGCGTTTATTGAGAATTCTGCTTCAGTGAGTAGCGTGCCGAGGACCTCTTCAGTCGGTGCCTTCTCTCGTAGGGTGACCTTGAGGGCCGCCTTGATGGAACGTACCATTCTTTCCCACGCGCCGCCGTGGTTGGGCGCGCCAGGAGGTATAAACCGCCACTCCATTCGATGACGCAGCCCCTCGTTGTTCAGGTCGGGCAGCCACTCGGCGTAGGCACTGCGGAGCTCTTGGTCGGCCCCGCGGAAGTTGGTCGCGTTGTCGGAGTACATGATACGCGGCCAACCCCTGCGCGCAGCCATTCTTCTCAACGCCATTATTGCAGAGTTCGTTGAAAGGGATGTGACGAGCTCTATGTGCACGGCCCGGGAGGTGAGGCAGGTGAATAATGCACCCCACCTTTTTTCACGGCGACGACCCACCTTGACTGTCATGGGCCCGAAGTAGTCCACCCCGCAGTTAGTGAACGGGCGGTGGAAGGGGTCTAGGCGGGCGTGTGGCAAGTCTCCCATGGCCGGCGTTTGTGGTGTCCCCTTCTGCTTCTTGCAGAAGACACAGCTTCTCTCGATCGCGCGCACGGTGGGTCGCAGATGTATGACCCAGTACCGTTGCCGCAGGTCGTTAGTCACGCGCTCTCGGTTGGCGTGACCCGCAGCGCAGTGTTCCCGTTGTACCAGAAGCCTCGTCACTCGGTGGCGGCCATCTAGTATGATTGGCCGTTTTGCTTCTTGTGTTGCCGCTGATGCTTCAATGCGGCCTCGTACCCGCAGGAGGCCGTCTTCCAATACTGGATCGAGTTTGTACAGTCTGCTCGTCTTTGGGATAGGACGGGCTGACTGCATCCGTCTCATTTCTTCGCCGAAACTTTCCTGTTGCGTTCGTTGCAGGAGTTCTTTCTCAGCGCGCTGGATATGTCTGTGTTCCAGTCTTGTAGCGGCGCGTCGACATATGTCGATGAACGCCAAGGCTCTTGCCACTGCTCTTACTAGGGTCTCGTACTTGGAGAAGCGGGCAGGGTCAGGTAGCCAGCTGTCTCGCGGAGTCTCGGTAATGTGCAGGACTCCTTGTTCATCGTCTTCATCGGGTGGCATATTCCCGGGCCATTGCTCCTCGGGTGAGTATAAGAAGCTAGGCCCCTGGAACCATCGATCGGTTATGTGGATCGGCGCGTTGGTAAGTCGGGTGGCGTCGTCGGCTATGTTGTGATTGGTTGGTAGCCAACGCCATTCTTCCTTTGAGGTGAGCTCGGCGATTTCTCCCAGTCGGTGCGCGACGAACGGCGTGTATCGTCGCATGTCATGTTTTATCCAGTGCACGACGGTGGAAGAGTCTGTCCAGTACACAGTTTTGCTGACCTCGATGCGGTGTTCCTTGCGGATGGTGTCAGCGAGTCTGGCCCCTAAGACCGCCGCTTGTAGTTCCAGCCTGGGAATAGTTTGTGTCTGTCGTGGCGCCACCTTTGCTTTGGCGGCGTCTAGCACTATGCTTACGGTGTCATCGCAGTTCACTATTCTCCAGTAGGCCACGGCTGCGTAGGCTTGTTCACTCGCATCACATAGCACATGTAGTTCTATGTCCTTGTACTTCTTTGACGTGTAGCTTCTGGGCAGTCGAAGCTGGGCGACGTCGGTGAGTTGAGCGAGCCAGGTCGCGAAATGTTCGTTGTCCTCTTCCGGTATCGGCTCGTCCCACGTTATTTTGAGGCGCCACAGACTTTGCAGTATAATCTTTGCTCTTATCGTGAAGTGGCTCAGCAGTCCTAGAGGGTCGTAGATGGACATTACTGCGCTGAGTGCTTCTCTTTTGGTCGGTGGGCGCTTCCGTTCTCGTACCGGAGCGGGGACCCGGTTCATTGACGTGTTGAACCCGAGTTCGTCTCGTTCGGCGTTCCAGTACAGCCCGAGTATCTTATTCGTGGGCTTCTCTCCTCCCAGTTGTGTGGGAGTGGTAGCGTGCAGCTCTCGGGGCACGTCGCGTAGCACTGTCTCATGATTCGTGCTCCATCCACGCAGAGTGAACCCGGCGACCGCATGCACCTGTCTTGTTTCTTGTATTGCCTTCAGGGCTTCTTCCTGGTTATCATAGCTCGCCACCAGGTCATCCATATAGTGGCTGTTTTTAATAGCCTCTAACGCGTGTGGGTATTCATTTCCGTGTATGTCTGCATTGTGGTTGCGGACATAATGGGCCATGTATGGAGAGCTTGCTGCGCCAAATATCATGCTCGTCATTTTGTAGTGGCGCGGGGGCTCTGTTCTGTTGGTGCCTCTCCACAGGAACTGTTGGGCCGGTTGATCTTCAGTTCTTATTTTGACGCGTAAGAACATTTCTTGGATGTCTGCCGTTACTGCTATCGCTTTCTCTCGGAAACGGAATATGATTCCCGGCAGCGGTAGCAGTAGGTCCGGGCCTTCCAGTAGTTTATCGTTCAGGCACACTCCGTGGCTTCTCGCCGCTGCGTCAAACACCAGCCTCTGTTTGCCGGGTTTGTTTGGGTTCTGTACGGCAAAGTGAGGCAGGTACCAGCAGACGGCACTTGACTGTTCTGTGCCGTCGCACGGCACTGCGTACCCCTTTTCCAGCAGGTTGTTTATTTGAGCGTTGTATTGTTCGGCGAAGTCGGGTGATGCATCCATCTTCTGTTCGATTTTCTTCAATCGGCGGAGCGCTGCACCGTAGCTGGGTGGCATGGTGATGTCATCGTGCCGCCATGGCAATCCGACTTCGTAGCCACCGTCGATCTTCTTAGTGGTTCTTTCGACGATTGCTATCGCTCGTTGGTTAGCGTCACTCACGCGTGGTTCTCTTGCAATACCTAGTGCTTCTATTTTGAAGTGAGTTTCCACTAGGTCATGCAGTCGCTGGTGGTCGTGCTGCTGCTGCTTCTCGTATTCATAGAGATGCAACACGTTGTCTTCGTTCATGAAGATGCTTCGTGGTGCGGTCCCATGTACTACCCAGCCGAGCTGCGTTAGGGATGCAGCTGGCTGGTTGGGGCCGCCGACTCGGAGTTTTCTCGACACGATGCACTCCCAGTGGTCTGTCCCCACTAGGATTCCGGGGCGTGTTGGCGCATAACACACCTCGTCTGTTGGGAGGTCACGTAGGTGTTCGTATTCCAGCAGAGTGTCTGGGATCGACTGCTGGTGAAGCCTCAGGTTTTTCATTGTTCTGGCCTGAAGCTTATGTGGTGCGCTGATCTCGCTGACCCCTCTCACTTGCACCACGACGATCTTGCTGTCTCGTTCTTGTGAGGACATGTTCGCTCCATGGATATGCAGTGGTTGTGACGTTCCTTCTGCCCCGATACTCGCAGCCAGGTCTTCGTCAATGAGAGTGATGGTGGCTCCTTCGTCGAAGAGTGCGTGAGTCTTCACCTCCCCCCGTGGACCTGTGATGATCACGGGGCACATTTTGAGGAGGACAGTCTTCGGGCCGGCGGCTGTTAGGGTAGCCACCGACATGACTGCCTCCTCCTGAGTGGGTTCTTCAGACTTATGTTCAGTCGCTGACTTTATTTCGGGCGACTCTCTCCTTTCTTGGTGTAGCGTGGCATGGTGAGGTCGGCGGCACTGGTTCACACCGCACGGTTTCGCTTTACACATGGCACGCCTGTGTTTCTTCTGGGCGCACTTGAAACATACCTTATTGTCCTTCACTAGTTCCCAGCGTTGATCCACGGTCATTGCTTTATATTTCGGACACTGGGTCAGTACGTGATTCTGTTTGCAACTGGGGCACTGATCTTCTTCGGTTCCTTCAACCGTGACGTACACTGCGTTAGGCTTCTTCTTCTTCAGGGTTATGGCAGGCCTGGTTTCGTTCTTGTGAGTTGCGGTACTCGTTGTTGGGGCGTATGTATAGCGTAACGCCCTGTCCGCCTCACGCATTAAGAAACGAGATAGTGTCACTATTTCGGGCTCTGCTGACCCTTCGTTGTCACTGGCGTAGTCGCACCATCGAGATCGGAGATGTGGACTTAACTTTTCAAGCACTTCCCGGGTTAGCAAGGGATTATAGAGGTACCCCTTGCGATCGATTGTCTTTAACACACATATCGTATTTTGGATTTTAATCGCGAAACTATTTAGGTCACTGGCACTAGCACTAGGTTTTGGCATCTTTTTCAGGTCATCCAGAGCTTTGTCTATGATCACCTCTGGTCGGCCAAAGCACTGCTCCAACGTCTTCATGACAGCGTCCGGTTCTGTGGCCGCGTGTAGAAGAGCCGCTACTGTGTCTCGTGCTTCGCCTTTGAGGCAACTTCTAAGTCTCTGAAGGTTCTCTGCTGGTGACACGTTGTACATGTTGGTCGTGTCATAGTACGATGCCTTGAATGGCAACCACTCGTTGGCCGCACCAGAGAAAGTTGGTAGATCTGTGTGTCGAAGTCGTGGCCTGGCCATCTTCTCCAGGGTCGCAGCTAATTGGTCAATGCTGTTTCTGGTTCTCGTTGGCGTTGGCGATCTTCTTCTTGGTGCCTCAAAGCGTTGCTGCTTTGGGTCTTCTTTGGCTTCTGTGTTCGTGCCCCCCTCCCCCCGTGTGTTGAGGGGGTGGGTTCGTAGCCATTGGTCCACCTTCCGGTGCTGGTGTTCTTCCTGAAGTAGATCTTCATGGACGCTTTCCTGGTCATCTTGTATTACAGAGACCTCAGCAGCCAATCTCTTTTTCACCAGATCTGCTTCGATTTCCAGCTCCTTTCGTCGAATGCTTGCTAGTTTCTCGGCCGCCTCAAGTTCAACCAATCGTAACCGTGTAGTCGCACTCGTGTTCGATCTCACTGAGCGCGGCGGTGATCTTATTCGTCGTTGTTCAGACGATGGTCCCGCTGTTGCGATGTCCACGGCGGTAGTAGGTCCGGTCATACTTTCAACTTGAGGTGACGCCGGCGGGTCGAGAGACAGTCGTCTTAGTCGCTCTCGTTCTATTCGTTCCGCTTCCCGGCGGCGTACTGATACTAGCAGTTCTTCGTCCCTTCGTTCTAAGGTCCGACGCTGTTCTTCCAATTCTGCCAAGTCCCCTTGGCTACGGGTGAGAAAGGTTCCTTTTTTCCTTGATCCGAGTTCGGAGGACCAGACTGTAGGGTGTGGACTGTATGGATCTTCAAATAAAAGTCTTGGTTTCTATTCTGGATTTATTCTTGTTGTCTGCTATCGATGATCTGATTGAACTTATTGAACTTAACTTAATCTAAATCTGTCCGTCTAATATACACCGGTTCATGGGTGGAAGTAGTGGGTGGCCCTTAGTGTACTTTATTAAAATTCTTGGCCACCCACCAATCCGATCACTTTAGTCCGTGTCCGCTCTCCGACAGGTTTCGACTTGTCCAAACCTGTCGGAGGCCTGACTCCGCGACCAATCACAAACATTTTAGTATCATAATCCTACTTTGTTCATTATTGCTACGGGGAGTTCGGCGTCCGCAACAGGGATCTACCAATAAAAAAAATGACCATGGTAAAAGTCTTATGGTTTCCGAGTTTTTTGATGTTTAATGAAATTTTGGAAAATCTCTACCTTTGATCAGTTTTTTCCATGCCATTTCTACGAATGAAAACTATTTCGAGTACAAGTTTTTTTATTTTCATCTTGAATCATCCTACTATCGATTGAATACAAGAAAGTTACAGATATCATCTTTTAAATACCTAAAATTTAGGTTCAAACTTAAAATTTTCACGAAAAAAAAATTTACCTTATTTTTGATCGGTCATTTTTTTTTATTGATAGATCTCAATGTGGCCCATCAGCAGGTAAAAGGTAATCCATGACTTTTCGGACACCCCGTATTTGCGTTACATTTGGGCTCTAGCGAATGTGCAAATTAATTAAGGCTATGTTTTTCTTCTAAAGGAAAAACTATACCCTACATGTGCTTTCCGTTCTAACAGGATTAGTACATTAAATTAATCATGATTGACTTTGGCATCCCATTCGCGGCGACTGTTTCTAGGCAAAAATATATAAATTATGTTCATTTCCAAGAAATGTTAAATAGGTCAACGGTTGAAGTTTTCGAGGGATTGGAGTTATCGATCACTGAGCTTTGTTTAAGTTCCAGGAAAGAGTGGACTACTAATCGAAAGTTAGAGTAATCATAGTATTTTAAAAGGAGTTTTTAAACCAAATAAACATCGTTTTTAACCGACTTCAAAAAAGGAGGAGGTGCCCGATTCGGTTAAATATTTTTTTTTATGTTTGTTACCCCAGAACTCCGTTATTTATAAGCCGATTTGCAAAATTATTTTTGTAACGGTTATGGTAGGGGTGGTCCCATACGATTTTTTTTCACTTAGTTTATATTGATGACGTTTTAATAACTTCCTGTCACTGATATTTACATAGCAAGTAGTGTTATATGAATTTATGTGAAGTAGGTACAACTAAAAAGTGAAAAATAATAACTTTTTTCCAAAAAAAAAAGCGTCCTCCGAAATTAAAATTATTTTTCACTTTGTAGTGTTTTCTCATGAAATCGGCTGTCTTTTTTTTTTGGAAAAGGTTTTTTGTTAAAAAAGTGACAATTGAATTCAACAAAGCAATCTAAATCTATTCGGAAAGAGTAACGGTGGGACTTTAAACCACCATTAGCGTTATTAACTGAGGGATAAACCCGGAACCATGAATGCTGCAAGTTGACATAAGAACTTCACATTATTTACTATAATTTTAGCACCTAAGCTAAAACGTACAAATATTGTAAGATATACATTATTTAGCGATTGCATTTAAACCTAAACAAAATAAACTGGCGAGTATGTTAATCTTGTAATAAAATAAATTAACATAAACACTGCTGTGTGTAGTGTAGTGGCCGTTTATCAGCTCCGCAATGAAATTCAAGGCTGACACCGGGTGTCATGTTGGCCAATACTTGATAAACTAGGAACAAAGCACGCTAACTGCGGCCCGCGCAGGTTCATTCGTAAGCAGTTGTCGGCTATTTCAAATGTAATTACAAGCGAATATTATGTTACGCTGTAACATGACAACGAGTAGAATTTTCATTCAAATTTAAGTTAATCTTGGAATTTAATGTTATGAAACACCGCATCAGAATTTTAACGGACATTTAATAAATCTTCTACAAGCACGATAGGACGAATAAAGTAAGGTGAATCCGTACAGTTAACAACTTCTCGCCCCATTGGCCTAATAATAACAAAACTTCGGACCCGGAATTAAAAATTACCACTGAATCAGAATTTTAATGGACATTTAATAAATCTTCTACAAGCACGATAGGACGAATAAAGTAAGGTGAATCCGTACACTTAACAACTTGTCGCCCCATTGGACTAATAATAACAAAACTTCGGACTCGGACTGTGCATGAGAAGTCCTGCGTTTAATTCCGAGTTTGAACTAAAGTTTAATTGGGTAGCTCTCATAATAGATAATTGCGAGATAGAATGAGTCACAGTGGCCACGCTCCGGTGGAATACTAATCCCGTACATCTTGGCGACCTATTTGTGTATCTCCAGCACAAACTACAGGTTTGATACGTATTACAACTTGCTACTATGATGCACTATTGCGAAACAAAAACCCAGCAACTGTTTCATTTGGGGAGAACCTACTAATATTTCACGTTCCACTTGGAATTCTATTTGTATGCTACTGCAACGTTTTAACCCATTAGGTTATTGCAATACGAGGGTTCATATCATGCTAATATATGGGCCTCACACTGGAAACACTCGAAGTTTCAGTGCTTGCTCCGTGTATAAGAATGATTTTCATAGTCATAAACGTATTCAAGTGTATTATAGAATTGTCCCAGCAACAAACAGACATTGGTTAAACTGAATTTTAAATTCAAGGTACCTCATTGTCAATGGGTCCACTTCAACTCAGTCAATTTAGTATCAAGAGAAATGCGTGTGGAAATGCTGTCGTGAAATACGGAGGAATAAGGAGTATACCGCGAGGAAACATGTGAGTATGTATGTGAATAGCTTAAAGAGTAGAGGAAGATCAAAAAAAGAGTAGAGAAACGATGGATGGAGTGTGTGTAGAATGATAATGGAGAGAAGGAGGTGTGGCTACTGAGATGAGCCTAATATAAAGATTTTTTTTTGTTTTTTTCGCTTAAGCGAAAAGAAAAAAACAAATTTCATGTTTTTTCCTTTTAATTTTATAATTTGTATTCATCAAATACCTAATTTATTTTCTCTACTTTTATCGGGTTTACACCTAGTTATGTTATGTGTGCATGCTGGGGTCTCCTGTAATTGAAGGAGCACACGTAAAATAACCTTGTTTCATTATTGTAAATTTATATATACAAATTTTCGTGGTTTGAAATACTAAACTAAAAGGTTCCCATTTATACCTTCATCTCCTATTTTACGGCCTCAGGGGCTGATTGCCCAAAAACACTGAAACATGTGGTTTTTCATTTTTAACCAGAATGATAAACATCAATTTTCATGGTTTAAACTACAAAAATAACGACTTTCCATACAAACTTTCATCCCCTATTAACTCCTTTAGGTGCTGAATTTCAAAAAATTCTTCCTTTTTCCTTGTCTACATTATAAAGGAAACCTCTGTGCAAAATTTCAGCTTTCTAGGTCCAAGGGTTTGGGCTGGGCATTGACGAGTCAGTCAGTCAGGACTTTTCTTTTTATTTATATAGATGTGTATCCTTCGTTAGAGATCCTCAATAAATAAACAAACAAGGGGGTAAATAAACAAACAGTAGTATTATGATCTCAATCATCGTCTTTAAATACTCGTATAGTTCAATCTTCTTTGTTGGATCAGCGAATTCGGAATGGTTTGCTCTTATTTACTGCTTATTCATGCGTGCCACAGTTTATAAGCAAAGAGACACTAAAGCATTTTAAACATCTTGGCATGCTCGTAACCCCTCATTAAGAACCGCTCAGCTCTCTGTACGAGGTGGTACGAGTGTTTTAAACAAAAGATTTCAACACATTAATACATTGTGCACTTAATAAAACAAGGTGTAGGGAGCCGGATGTTTGCCCAAAACAAACGCACGCCAAAATAGCTTTGGATGTGGTCCCAATATGTGGTCTTTGTTTCAGAATGCGAGCGTTATTCAGCAATTAAATTATAAATAAACACTTTTTACGTGCCTCGTGTTATTGCAATTCTTTTATTTGTACAATGTGCAAATATTTTGAGCGAGTTGATAAGTTGGAATACATTGCATGTTTGAACCGCTGCCGCTGGCTGGCGAAACGCGAGAGGTACATAAATGCGGCACAAACAGAGGTCTGAGATACATTATTGTCTCTTGGACCGCATATAATTGCATTCCAAGCATGAATGTGTAGGTCCGCGCTCCGTGAAATTGCCGGCTACAGGCAAACTCAAACATTGCTGTACTGATTCTCACATATTATAAATTGATAAATTTCGAGTGCGCGTGTTTATAGAAAGTAAAATGGAATTCAAATGTCTATGAAACTACTGCCCTTTGTTGACTGCTACATTCAATTGAACGCTCCTCTATGGAGAAGCATTCCATTCAACTCGTTATCTTTATAATATGTGACAGGTGATATACAACTGGTAAGCCGTTTATTCCTTCTATGGTAAACGATTTATGAGTATCTGTAGGAAAAAAACGTTATTTCGCATTCAGAATGTGTTAGTAAACAAAGTGGCTACGCAATACGCGCATAGCGTAGATGATCACGAAAATTTTAACATTTAAATTGGTTATTGAGAACAAAGAGGCATATTTATAACCCACCTCAAGGTTAGATTTTGATTGTAACGTGACTGTAGGCGCCACAGCCAGGTAGGTAGTGCCTTCGGATTCCACCACGTGGCAAATTGGCGTTACAATGGGATTTATATCGGCAATCATTTTTTCTCTGGTCATTATGTTCCTATGAAATTATGAATAATACCCGTGAGAGACAACAATACCAATACTTTTGGTTAATCTTTGTTTATCCTTCAAAGTTGTACGCTAATCTGAGCATTAAAGGACCAGCAGTGCTATTCTGTAAAAATCTCACCATGAGAACTTAGGTGAAGTGAGCGGGAAGTGAGCTGTCATTAGGGATTAACACTATTGACACTGCTCACTTCAAGCTCACTTCACTTATGATTTCACGGTGAGATTTTTTCAGAATCGACCGGCTGAGTTTGAAGTGACCGTGTTTCATTACGGGGTGGGCCTCAGAATGAACTTTAAAGAACTTGAATGTTTATTAACTTCCTATTCTTCCTATTAATCTAAAATCATTTCCTATTCTTCAAAAGGGTAATTTAAGATTATTCTGAATTTGCAAATGCGATTTGAGAGACTCGTCCACGCAATCCGTAAGTCTAATTAACAATAAACATTTATTTACTTATACACTATATACTTTACTTATACGATATTATCCTCAACTCTACAACAGACTCCTTTTCATCCACACTTCACGTCCACATTTCTATAAAAGATCAACTTACCAATTAAAAAGAAACAATAGTACAATTACAATTACTTGACAACATGATCACCTCTTAATGATATATTATGTACTGATTATTTTACTGTGTAACAATGGCAACCTCTTATCACATAATCAATTGTAACCCACCTGATACATTGTTAATTCTTTATCAATAACTCAATTATTAACTCGTAAAACTAACTTCCTTGATGAAACTTAACTAAATAGGAGAAAGGCACGAAATGTTTTAGCTCCTTATTAAAATCTAGAAAGGAAGCCGAAAGACGGTAGCTGAAGAACCTTTCATAGAACATACCGTTCAGTGGAATCACGTAATAGTTTGTCGTCATAATGACTTGGCTAATAGATTTGCTGTCTCATAAAGTTACCGGAGCAAAAGCGGAGGCTTCTTGGCTCTCCCCTTGACAGACTATAACACCCTTGATTACCTTTTTCAGTTTTCGCGAGAAGACCCGTTCAGAAATCGCCATCATTCAAATGATTTTTCCCTGGTTCTTCATCCTAATTGCGTAACACGCTATTCACTCATCGATGATAATCTGAATAATTTTGAAGGATATTGGTTTTGCTTCATATGTTCGAAAAATTGGTCTGCTGTACAACGTAAATAACGCAATGAATGTTGTTGAACTGTCAAAAGTAAGCCATTGCTACTGATAGTGTGTTACGCAATTACCCCGCACCCTAATTGCGTAACATACTATTACTCTCAATTTGAATCATTTTGAAGCATATTGCTAATCCATTGCTCCACAGGTATGTTAGAAAAATGTGTCTGCTCAGCAACGTAAATAACGCAATGAATGTTGTTGAACTGTCAAAAAGAAAGCCATTGCTACTGATGGTGTATTACGCAATTACCCCGGTCCTGGCCCGAACTATACGATACTAATTCAGGCAGTGCAGTGGTAATACATTTTCCGATCAGCGTGAATTGTGGCGGTCTTGCCATTCCCAAAGCCGCACTAGATAAAATTACTTCTTCACTTGTGGTGCCTCTATGTTTAAAGTTACAGCATACTCGTTTGATCAGTGATTCCTATCTCTACAATGTTTTTAATGTAGTTTATTTTACATATCCTTGTAAGCTCTGAGTAGCAAAAACTCTTATAGGCGGAATGCAAATGTCAAAGAGATATTTTCAGAATAATTAATGTCTAATGCTATGATGTTGTCATGCATAACAACAAAATAGATTCCAGTTGTTTAGAACCTGTTTCATTGGAATAATAATAATAATATTCCACAACTTTCACACAACGCCATCTAGTCCCAAACTAAGCAGAGCTTGTGCTATGAGTACTAGACAACTGATAAACATACATGTATATTTCTAAATACATACATATTATAGATAAATTACACCCAGACAAAGAACAAATGATCGTGCTCATCACACAAACATTTGTCCTGGGTGGGAATCGAACCCACGACCTTGCGTATAGTATAGTCAGGGCCACTGACCACTAGACCAACAGGCCTGCCAAAATATGTTATATTTATGAATAAGGATATTACTCGTAAATCATAAGTGAAAATGGAAGTCATTGTGTATTATTATTAGCTCAACAGTCAACTGTCACTAATGAGACACAATTACTTTTTCCGTTGTTACCGATCTCTAGGAGATTTCTTGACAGTTGAACGGATGAGTCTTAATATTAATGAAATATGATTGAGGGTTGCAGGTGGTGGCCCCGTGGTAACGTTTTAACGTGGTAACGTTTACGGAATTACGGTTCGAGACAGGCGCTTTTCTTTGTGTAAATTATTACATCACCACTGCTTTCGAAGTGAAGGAAAATATCGTGAGGAAACCGGCATGTCAAAGAACAAAGAATTCGAAGACATGTGACATCTACCCACCCGCACTGGGCCCGCGTGGTGGATTACGGCCCACTCCCTCTCACCGAGAGGACGCCTGTGTCCGAACGGTGGGAAGTGAGAACATTATAGGCCGATTATGCTATTTTGGGGTAAATCATGATAAAATAAAGGGTGATTTTTTAAACTTGTTTATAAAATTTAAAAATACTTATCTTACACAATTTTTAGTTTTTTTGGGTAACCATCAATCAGATGGAACCAACATTCCACTATCGCTATTAATTGATTATTATAATATTTGAATCTGAGGTTGTAGTACGACAAATCCAAAATCAATCTACTTTTTATGTTGAAATTCATCCATTTCGAAACTGACAAGCTAAATATATAAGCAATTACGACTTACGATTTGCAGAATTTGGCGGCTTAATAACAATGCGGATGGTATGCAAATTATAGTTCACAATCATTGTAGACAGTTGTTATCTAGAAAATTATTACACTGTATGATTTTTTTTACCGTCTCCAAATTTTTACAGGGCGTTCTACCCATGAATATAAACAACCTTTACTATGGGACCAACTCTGAGATCACGAAAAAAAAAACAGTCCTTTCATACATTTTGGTCAAGTAGGTATTAAACTTTTTTTTTTCGTGATTTCAGAGTTGGTCCAGTAGTGAAGGTTGTTCATATTCATGGGTAGAACACCCTCAAAAAATTTGGAGACTGACTAATTGGCAGAGTTGATTTATTATCTCTGTTCGCTGGGGGACTTAACTAAGGGTAACTACTACTTTTTGGGATTTGCCACCTACTGACGTCTTACCCAATACCCGTTGTTATACTGAAATATAAATAAGAAAACATAACATAATTACGTTCCTAATTAGGAAATCCGGAGTTCTCAGATTTTCCATCCTTGAGATCGAGTCATCGCAGATTTCTTATACCTACTTACTCCGTTTATAACTGTCAAAACCAGTTAACGTAATATAAAACCGACTGATTTGGCGAGTTTAATTAATCATTCAGTAGGCAGGCCTCGTACTCGTATAATAACTTGGATTATAATATTATAAGTTTAGAACAAAAAAACTTGAGGTGACGCGCTGTGAATCCTTGAATCTCTATGAAAAATATATTTTTGCTACTTCCTGGTTATTTTTTTAGCATAACTAGATGCTCTTTGAAGTCAGTAGTCCGATCGAATATCCGGGTCATGTTATATAATATATCGTAATTATCTCAGAAAAACTATAATCATCCACTTATATTTTAGATTTTCCTCTCGTGGAACAATGTAAGGAAACACTTGTGGGTACACAATTGGTATGTCCCAAGCAAGGTCGAATAAGGTAAGTGTACCCTGGCGTTAAAATAAATACCTATATTTAATGAACCTTAACAAAAATTTTAAAATGGTTGATTGTTGATTGTCAGTGTTATAACAATCGTAAGTATAACATTTAAAATGCTCAATCACTTTCGTAATCGTGTGTAACGCTGAGTTCACACGACAGCCATACAGATCGATTTTCTTTGTATCACGTATTGTTTTCTCGCTATTTATTAGTGTCATAGTGTGTGAATAGTTACTATGTATTATCTACACTATTAAATTGTCTAATAAGTAATAATCAAGTTGTGTCATAGAATGGAACATTACCTTCAAGAAAATTTCGGAAAACTATTCCGCCATTTTTTTTTCGGATATATATACAGAAGACGGAAAACTATTATCCATAGTTTTCCGTCTTCTGTATTTGTGTTGGGTTATTTGCACGAGCATAGCGAAGTAATCTGACTCACATTCCTATTATTTGAACAATTGTAAAAAGACTGGAGCCTTTCTGAATAGGTTTTTATTGTTTAAGTAAATAAAGAGGTAAACTGATCAGTTCAGTTACCTCGCCACGTGAAGATTTTCCTTCCTCATTAACGACACTTTTCTCGTGACTGTTTGCTTTTTATTTCAATGGATGACTCTTATTTGTATATCGTTATTAGCACCTAGGCGGATGTACCCAATGCTGAATATTGACGACACTCAAAAGAACAATATATTTTGAGCATTAGCTATTCATTAATAACTGGGAAAAGAGTATTCCCACAGTCCAAATGATGGTAAAATAAAATAATTTGCGATGAGTTGTGAAAAAATATTACCTGTACGATACGATTAGGATTTTTTTAGCTTGGTATTGGATTGGGTTTTCCTGCTATGCCATCAACAATGTGTCATTAACAATCAATCAGAATTCTCTCAACACGCGATATAATGTTGGTCTGACGTCATTAAAACGATAGTGACAGTTATTAGAATCGTTTCATAAACAGACAATATGCTTACGTTTAAACTGGACAACACTATTTCCTTATGCAATCCGTTAAGGAGATAGAGCATAAAATTATCTAACATTGTATGGCGGATCAATCACCTATGAACCGCGCTGCAGCTATAAATCGGTCATGGCATGCGATCGCAACAGTTCATACAGCTTAGGATTTAACGACTATCGGCACAGACGAGTTGCATAATGCACCGTGCATATACATAGCCCTACCTACTCCGTGCCTGCAAAGATCTGCAAACAAACTCCACTATAAATCATGAGCAAATGCCCCTATCATTGAAATGGAAATGATAATTCAGATTCACTTTTCAATAGCAATCCTTTTGGGAAAATAATTATATATATACAGCTGTAGTGCAATGAATATCCACTCGAAGCCGGAATAGAATCTAAGATTGCGTTTCACGGGTCGTTGAACTTTATCAACTAATTCGAAAGCGATTAGGAAAAGGTTGGGAAATTTGAAAGTGAATTACGAGGATGTTGTCTGTTTTTTACATATCTAAGGTGTTTACCATAATAATTGAATAGGTTCAAACTACTATATGACTCATCATCACGCTCCTGTCCTTAGTACTAGTATTCAGCTGCATCCGGTTAGACTGGAAGCCGACCCCAACATAGTTGGGAAAAGGCTAGGCAGATGATGAGGTCGGTGCAACATGTCTTTATCTTCCATACTTCTCTATTAGACGTCATCTCGGTCGTCTTCAATATTATGACTGTGCTGAAGTAAAGATAAGAATAGTGGCATGTCTTCGCAAAAGCTTATCGGTTGCTGTGACGCGTACCCACGCGTTAGAATGTTGGATTTTGGCGTCATATTTACGATATCACTACATAGTATAAAACAAAGTCGCTTCCCGCTGTCTGTCCCTATGTATGCTTAGATCTTTAAAACTACGCAACGGATTTTGATGCGGTTTTTTTTAATAGATAGAGTGATTCAAGAGGAAGGTTTATATGTATAATACATACATAATATAGTAGAAAAACACCGATAATTTTAGAGATTTCTAATGTGATGTCGCAAATAAACACTTTTTTGGCGCTTACATTGCAAACGCTGGCTGAGCCCTACGAGATAGATCAAAATAATGTACTACAGTATTGTACACATTAAAAAGGTCTACAAAAAAGTCCGCGATGGTATATGTCTATCTCTTAGGTATAACCCACAATAACCATTTTTTATCCTATACTTTTTACGAGAAACAATGACTCTAAAATTATCAGTGTTTCTCTACTATATTATGCATGTATTATACATATAAACCTTTCTCTTGAGTCACTCTATCTATTAAAAAAAAACCGCATCAAAATCCGTTGCGCAGTTTTAAAGATCTAAGCATACATAAGGGCAGACAAACAGCGGCAAGTGACTGTGTTTTACACTATGTAGTGATCAGCATTGCACCCGTGCGAAGCCGGGGCGGGTCGCTAGTTATTTATATTTTTGTGTTTTGCATGAAATTGCATGAGTTTAGATAAAATAGTGCATGAAACTGCACTTGACCAGGATTTCCCCGGTTTCAAAAACATCAAATTAAAATCTAATTGGTTTCATTACCTCGCAGTAGGTGCAAAATGTAGTATTTTCCTCGGGTATAAAGGTGTCTCTTGAGCGCGCTCCACTCAGGATTCTAGTCTTCAGTAACTCAGAGATTCCTCGCTTGCTTGGGAGCCCTAGAATCCTTCGCTTCGTTCGGTGTTTAATATAGCGCCCGTGACATAAGACACTGCTTTATCCCCTCGTGAAAAATCTACTATTATAACTTACTCGTTTGATCAGATAGCTTGATGGTTTCTACAGCAAACTAAAAATAACTGAGACGGTCAGAGTATTTATATCATCTCATATCACATTATTGGTCTTTATACTAATCTCGTGCAGGTCAGTGCCAAGCCAAAAACGATTAAAAAAAATCAAACAATATAGGTAACGTTATATATTTCGCCGACAACTGGCTTAATTAGCCTTTGAGTTAACTGCCTAGCCATTTAACTAAACGGCGCTAAGATTTATAAAATGTATATACAACTCCACTGTAATAAAAAAATATGTTGAAATGAATAATGGTGTTTGTCACTTTTTAACTTAGGTAATATAATATAAATGAACTACAAGCTCAATTCTCAGGAGGTTTGAAATGGCATTATGGGTGTCGTGGTGTGCAATTTATTATCCTAGTTTTCCATGTGTTCATAGTTAGGGATGATGAAAAAGATGCAGAGAAAAAAAGATTGAAAATACGATTATTTGCGGCAAACATGACGCTGAGAAAGAACACAAAACACTAAAAATAACAAGTTGGGAGAAAATATGTACATATGTGTCACATCCAAGCAAAATGGCCATCGCTCAGCATAATGCTAAGACGACCCTATGCTAGACAGAGCCCCAGCGCTGGTTTGGCGTTGGCTGTAATCATTCATTTAGATTTAAAACACCATGAACCATCAGGTTTCGTTTGTTTTTCAGTGTAACATATTCAGAAGCGCTGAGTGTTACAACGGACTGACTTGTAAAATTGGATCCAGTCTCACATTTAGAGCACAGTGTGAAAATTAAAAGAAAATTCACGTAGCCTTACTATGTAGGTAATCAATACAAATAAAATAAATCAACTTTTCAAGATGTGTAGTACAGGCGGTCGATTCTGTAAAAATGTCACCGTGAAATCATAAGTAAAGTGAGCACTTAATAGGTTTAATCCCTAGCGAATGACAGCTCACTCCACGCTCACTTCACCCAAGCTTTCACGGTGAGATGTTTACAGAATCGCACGGCTGTTGTATTATTTGGTTTATGGATATAAGAGGGATGCCCGAGATAACCTCTAAATTCACATGATCTTATTGATTCATATTTCATTGAAATAGTCAATCGATAGGATTATATGAACTTGAGGATTTTAATTATTGTAATTCAGTAATGTCATGTTTGTTACATATTTATAAATAATTTAATTTGGTGTCATGTGTCTTGTAATGTCAATTACTTTGCATACCTTGTATTGTATTCAATCAAGTATTTTCTAACTGAACAGCTGTGCAGCTGGGGAGTTTGTTGCGCCAATTCTTCTCACCAGCGAAAGCACTCGGAAGTGGAGAAGGGCGGGCGTTTTGGGGGACTGTCTTTTGTAATTTTGACGTTCGAAAAGTGCTGATTCTCAGCCTAGTTTGAATAAATGACTTTTGATTTTGATTTTGGTTATACGTTCGCGAATCATCGTATCGAATCATTTTAATCCACATGACACGGACCTGAAAATTGCAAAAAACTTAAGAAAATTTAAACTATGCGGGATACTCTGGCGTTTCCCCTCGACTACTACACATTATACAACATTATTTTTAGTACATATATTGCAAACCTGAACATAGTTTGGTCAGAATAAGTAACTGAATCGATTCCAATAATTTTTACACCATGTTATATTTTATCCCAAAAATATTTAAAAAAGGTAACAAGTTGGACACGGAGCGACACTAAGTACATATCCGCTATCATAGGTGCACAACACAGGTCACAGCCGGTCGGCCGGCGGCGCGTGTTAAGTGGTAACCAACTTTTTGTACGGACATCCAGGTAACATAACAAGCTTATAACTTTGTGATTTTTCATGATACAGTTTTGAAATTTTCTATGTAGATTCTTTACATAAAATGAACACGTGTTTCGGGTTTCGCATATACTAAAAATAATGTTGTATACATTGTTGGAAAATTCACCCTGCATCACTAGTACCTAATTGCTAATTACTACCCGTATCATACCAGGCTATCTTCCTTCGAGACTTGTAAGAGTGGATGCATGTAAGGGAACAGGTTACTTAATGGTGCTAGTATGCAATGAACTGCAAGCCGTCACTTGTGCAGTATTGCGTGAAGTGATTGCTATTCATGTCTCAAGCGGTATTAACACACCTTGCGAGACAGACGGTAGTACACACCTCTGCTTTCTCCATTTACTAAAAAGCGTGATTGTGATATATAACCCACAGTATCGCTAATGAAATTTAAAAGGAACACTTGTCTGAAACATAATAAATTCATCATACAATTGTTTCAACACTATCCCGTTGTGTTCCTAAACATGTTTTATGTTTGTGGTTCTTAGCTATTTATAGTAAAATCTTTACACAGTACACAAACGTATTTATGTGGCAAGTACACCGTGTTAATAGCTCGTAGCTTGTGTCGGGTAAATTTTTTTTTATATACGCAAATGACCCATGGAAACCGATTTCAATAACTTCAATGTAATAAAGTACATCGATTTATATCTAACTGTAGTTGTATTATGTTGTATTAAAAAGGAGCAAACTAAGAGATGTTTCAAGGAGTTTGGTGCGAACCATACGTACAGGTTTTGCCGTCTGATTCCCAACCAAACTGGTTCCTTGTCCGTAACGCCCGCCAGTCTGCCTCGCCCAAACAATGATGGCGTGCAAAAAATACAAAACTCAAGTATAATAAACATATCAATGGCTGAACTTAACGAGAGCCAAATGTTAAAAGTGAACAACTAAAGAAATAACATTTAAAACAAGTTGTAAGTAACACGTGTTAACCTAAAGACTAATGATAAAAAATTCCACGCGCAATTACAAGATTTCAAGGTTTTAGAGTGCTTGTATTATTTGTTAGTTTCAAATCTAACGGAGCATGGTGACTTAAATAATCAACACCGTGGTCGTTTTAGTTTGTTACCTTAACTTTAGAACATAGCACTAAACTGGAATATCTGTATCGTTGGGAAAAGTAGTTAAACAAGAACACTTAGTCTTACAAGTACACAACTACTATCGCTGGTAGCAGATGCCAAAACGATATTAATATTTGAGGCTCCGAGTCTGCTTGTAGCGAGTGCAACTAACAATAAGTATTAAGTAGAGTAGAGCACTCAGTTTCCCTCGGCGAGGATTCGACAGCCTCTATTGATGTACTCTGAACTCTCCTTTCGGTTCGGAATATTGGTGTAGGTATGTCTTACCTCATTTCTTGTATTCAAATAGTTATAATATAACCATAATAATATTTATTTGTTTACCGACTTCAATATTCTGTACTTAACCATCATGAACATCTACAGTCTCTAAAACAAAGTTACAGAAGGATTTTATTTAGTAATTTGTGATAATTTAATAAAGGTCCCAATAGTTTTGTAACATTGTCGAAATACACTAGTCCTAAGGGAATTTAGGAAGCATTGTTTATGTTCCCTGTTTTTGCTTCGGTCCAAGTTTGACACGTTCTTCCGGAGTTATAATAACTGAATAATCTTTTTTTTTTGTTTTGCAGAATGGGCCTGCTCTTGACCTCGATCAGACCTGATGGAAAGCGATGGATGAGATATACCCTCCTGAGTCCCTGAGGTCATTATAATGGACAACTTATCGTATGGCATAAAGTCCTGATATATTATAGGTCCTGACATACATTTGTAATAACCGGACGTACTTCCTAACACACATATTACTTTTTCGTTTAAAAATCGGCGCTGCTACACCTGATTTAGTCAACCAATGAGAATACAAATGTTGTATAATCTCAGGACTTAGGGCCATCTCCCATTTTGTCCGTTATTAAGGACAGCCGGTTTTTCCGACATCTTGAGACATAAATATGGCGGACTCAGGAGGCTATGATGGAACGAGCGTGCCGCAGACAAAACCAAACGCAATATCTATTTCTCTTATTTTTTGTACAGACGCCAAGGTACCCGAAACTGTCAAATTTTCCCAATTAACTTTGAACCTTATGCTTTACCGATAAAGCTGAATATCTATTAAATAAATTTGACAGATTGTAGTAGCTTGATGTGTTGGCGTCTGTACTAACAAAGTTGTGTTTAGGTAAAGGTTATTAATTTCCTACCAAATTTTGTGATTAGGTTTGTTTATGTTACATTGCATAGGTATAAATGGTCAAATTAGCGAAACTCTGCAGACGTTATGAGTAACGATATCTAAAAATGATAAAACAAATCAGTAATAAAAATAAATAGTTAAATAAAAATAATTTGATGTTTGTTTTTGTGGGGTCACCGACCGCTATTGCTGTAGTCACTTGAAATACTTATAAATTTTTTTTAAACTTCACAAACGTGATGTGTTTCTATATTTAACATGATAAACCAAAATAAAACAGATTTTCTAACTCAAACTTCAAGTATCAAAACTACCAGCAGTCGTTGACCCCCAAAAAAACCTCTAAAATTTTTATTTTTTATAGTAGGTATCGTATATCGATACCCATCACGCCTGCAGAGTTTCGCTAGCTAATTTAATTTGATCCTGTATATAGTGGCCATGTCGTAAAAATGCTATAAAACATTTCCAATGTACGAGTATATACGGGGTGTACGAAAAGTCATGGATTACCTTTTACCTGCTGATGGGCGGCCACATTGAGATCTACCATTAAAAAAAAATACCAAGCAATAATTTTTGTTTTTCACCAGGGTCGATAAAACATAAGGTAAAATTTTATTTGGTGAAAATTTTAAGTTTGAACCTAAATTTTAGGTACTTAAAAGATGATATCTGTAACTTTCTTGTATTCAATCGATAGTAGGATGATTCAAGATGAAAATAAAAAAACTGTACTCGAAAAAGTTTTCATTCGTAGAAATGGCATGGAAAAAACTGACCAAAGGTAGAGATTTTCCAAAATTTCATTAAACATCAAAAAACTCGGAAACCATAGGACTTTTACCATGGTCATTTTTTTTTTATTGGTAGATCCCAATGTGGCCCATTAGCAGGTAAAAGTTAATCCATGACTTTCCGGACACCCCGTTTTTTAATAGCATTGCCACCTGAGTGGAGCCTGAACTGGTCTCTAGGTACTTAATCGATCATATAATTGAGCTTATTATTGTACAAGACAATATCTGATCAGTCTTGCGGTAAACGCATTTGACGATAATAATGTGGCAGAAATATATTGCACATATAAATAACCGTAATTAATATTGATTATCGATAATGTTAGTACTAAGTACGTTACGTTTGCAACGTAATTCCGTTCTCGCCACGAATCTTACTGTAGGAGGTATGTCTTCTAAGTCTGGTGTATTTTAAGGTACTTAAAGTATACTTGGTATAGTTGAAATATTTATTATCCCCTAATATATCTTTCAATATTAATTATATAAATATTAAAAATATATATATATGAAATATATATGAAAAAAATATTTTTATCAAACGTATTTTTCGAGTCAGGTCTGCTTGAAGCTAAAAGTTTAAGATCCAGAAGGGGAGCTCTTCTGGATCTTAAACTTTTTCCAGTTTCAACAATATATAGTACATTCTTAGGTCATTGAATTACTAGGTTGTCTACTAGGTAGTGGAAAAACGCATTCATTCGTAACAAGTAGTCAGAATCAACGTCAATTTTCTATCGGGAACTTTTCCCCAGCATTATGACAGGTATTACTGTCATTGAAAACGGTGTCCTTCCTTGCTTCTATTATCTCTACCATACAATTGGCCTGGCAATGTTCTTTGTCATATCCACGTACTTCACAAATTATATTTTTTACTATATATTTTATTTCCTAATCATAACAAATAAGTGGTCTATTGGTATATTAAGTGCAGAGCCCTTGACGTTTGATTAAATAATATAATCGAATTATTTCTATAGCAACTCGTTCATGGCCTTGTTGAAACTTTATATTTGCAGGGGTGCTGCCGTTTTTGTCTTGACAACGTGGTATTTATTAAACGCTCATTGGTTTTTTTTATATTTTAAAATGTTTCTCTTATGTTTTTTTTATAAAAATATTTAAAAATGTATTGAATAAGTAAGTAAATAAATAAACGAAAGCTTATATAGTAATATGTTGTTAACATTTAACAACGTTATTCACTAGTTATTATTACGTATTTTCTAGATATAAACAAATATAATTATGTTGAGTTGACGTGTTTTTTGTTGTACATAGTATATATATTTTAGTGTTAGATTGTATAATGTATTTAAGATTAAATTTTATGAGTAATAAAAAATATAATTATGTTATACGATATCTCAAACCAAAATGCTAATATCAAATGTACCATTTGAGGAAAAGTTAAGACGATTACTTACGGAAAAATTCATACGTAAATGTTAAAAAAAACAAAAAGCTAAAATATTAGTCGCACTAATGACTTTGTAGAAAATGTCTTATTTCAAGTTTTTTTGCGAACTTAGATACTTGGTAGTTAGTAGGTAGCTACTTGTTTATTATCAATGTCGTTGACAAGTGAAATTCATGGGACCTTGACATTGTCCGTATTACAGTAGGTAGAGATTACATCACCGTGGTAACTCCGTGTAGAACATGTCGTATCGCCTTACAAAACTATGGCTATACCTCTTGCTGATATATCGTGGTTAAGAACGTGCTCAGAAAACTAAAACTCGCGAACCAACCCGCGGAACAACGTTGCAATGTCCAAGTATACAACGTGTAACGTTAAATGTGCAAAACTTCAGACACCCCAACTGATTTTTAATTCAATTGACCTATTTCAGAGAGAAAATAAGTCATTAAAAAAATTGTAAAGGTTTTATGTGCTGTTTTAATTTTACTGGCCATTCTGATCGTTTCTTGCGTCTGCGACGACGCTTTATCGAAGGGGGAGTCGTCACCGGGCCGCTGCGCCGCGCTGACATTGGATTGCTTGACCTATTAATAAATAGACACGGCAACGTTTTTAATGAAGATTTTTTGAAAAATGTGACCTACATTAAAAAGTGGTTCAATTAATTCTGCTCGTTATTCTGATCAAACTATTTTCTGGTTTTGCGCATTTAACGTTACACGTTGTATATTGGTGATTTATTTTAGTTGCAGTTGCTTTCGCGTATTACAAACACGCATTGGACGTGCAACATATTAAAAACTCCTGTTAGAATGAGATGATAAGCAGAACGTATACCAAGTACGCTGTGCATAATAACACCTCCGTAGTCTAGATATATTAACCTTTGATCACACGTAATAAACCAGCCGTATCATTAAATGAATACTTAATTAATCGTAAGTATTCACAATTCGGGTGTGTGATAAAAACTAATAACAGTTTTTTATTTTATTTTATAACCAGTTAGAACGCCCACGCGTTGAATATTCAAACCTCAAGCATGTGATCCTAAAAAAACTTGAGGAATAAATGATGGTGGCATCTGAGAACATAATAGATAGACCGCTTCAGAATGCGATATAACCACGTTCACCACCTCTGATGTTTCGACAGAGAGTGTTATATCCTGGTCAACTTTTACTATCTGTAGGTATAAGCTTTTCTGTACACATCAGATTCTTTACAATCCAAAGAATATTCATAGTATTCTTAAGGGGAATGCGCCAGTGTAGCTCGAAATTCAAATTTTCTTACGTTTTTTGCAATTTGCAGGCCAGTGTCAGGTTGTATGTTGAACAAAATATGTTTCGCGAGCGTAAAAAGTATATATTTACAGAATTATAATAATTAAAATCATCAATACAACCCTTTTAAGTTCATATGATCCCATTGATTCATATTTCATGGATCCAATGGGATTATATGAAAATTCTGTTAAGTCATATTTGTTACGCTCCCGAATAATATTTTAATTGGTTTGCGCTTGGTTTGCATTTCCCTTAATAATGTGAAGTTTCGATTACTTACCTAAAGCGTTATCATTATCATCGGAACAGATTAAGCCACTGTGCGGTGTGGACTGTAGATAGTAGTTATGCCATTTAGATAACAAATTAGGGCTATCAATAATACACACCCATAACACGATAAATTGGAGTTAGTTGGTAGAAACCTTTCCTGTGAAGATAATGTGAAAATAGGAGGTGGTGTGACGAAAACTGAACCACAATAAATACTAAAGGCCAATTGAACTTCATGAATCCAAACTAATATTATAGATTTGAAAGTAACTCTGTCTGTATAATGTCTACCTTTTCACGCCTAAACCACTGAACGGATTTCGATAGGCAAGGACAGAGATGGCATCCTGAGGAAGGACATAGGCTACTTTTAAGTAGCTGGCCGAAGCTAGTATGTATAAGACATCGTAGATCCAGGTAAAGAGAATCGATGTAGTAACTCTGAAGAAGTAGAATGATAAGAAACAACTGACACACCCTATTCTCCATGAATTTAAATTAATTATAAAATTACCAGCACAACAAACAATTTCGTTGGACCTTGTAGTCGCTACACTACCCACGTTTGTGGTAAATTAAGCATCAAAATATACCGTCTCTAGTTGACAATGTAATTGTATACTTATACAGTCAGCCCACTATCTGTTGATTCACGATGAATAATTAGAAGGTAAGTATCTGCCAATGCCTTTTGCTTAGTCCGTGAATATAATACTTTTATATACTCACACCGAAAGATGTTTGACCAAAATATACAAGAAGGTTAATGTTGGTCCCCAATATGTGTATTTTTGGGTACGTGGTTATTTTTCGCATGTTTTAATCATTATGTTTAAATATTTTTTTAGTGACTAATTGCTGTTTCTGGGCAAGTGGAAACATATAAATGAATGGAGTTGCAATCCAGCTTAAAAATCAAAGAATCTTGTTGATGCAGCCGGTCGATTTAATATTCAACTGGCTGAAGCAGCATCAAGACAAGGCTAGCTCTATGGTCCCACTGGATTGTCCAACGAGATGGAGCTAAGAACAATAAGTAGGTATAACTAAGTGCAGCGTATCAGACAAAACCTTCTCTCTCGGAGTCCACCAGTAAACCTAAAACCTCCTTCAATGTGTACCAATTGGTTTGCGCTTGGTTTGATTCTGTGTTGTTTATAATAGATGCAAAGCCATATAATATTGTCAATGACGACGACATACACAAACACCAGTGACCACACATTCATTCAGGGTCGTGGGTTCAATTCCCTCACTAGGACGTAAATGTTTATCGCTTACAGATGTTTCATCCAATTTATTTGTGTATATAATGTAAGAGCGTCATAGCACCTACGTCAAGAGGACTAAACTAATATATTTAACAGCTTTTTGCAAGAAGAACATGTGAAACCTATTTCGTGAACGAGGAGGAAAATCTTCATGAAAATGTTCAGTTGTGAGTTGTGGCGTAAGCTTGTTTCAGAGAAAAAACTCGTGAGGCAAACTTTCAAGGAAGAGGACATTACCTGAAGAAATAGACGTGCCGAGGACAATGATTGGATATAACGGGGTGACAGCCGCAGTACCAACTAGCTGACTGCCTCGTCTCGTATAGCTTGTCAGGCGCTGTACCAGCGTCAGGCACTAGTTAGTTGTCTGGCATTTATGTTGACTGGGCATATTTGGCGTAGCCGTCAGGCACACAATACTTTTTTCTGTTTTTTTTTTTTTATTTTATATTATTGTGTGCCTTAACCTGGGTCAAATAAATCTATTTTATTTCTTTCTTTCTCGCGCTAGAGAAGTGGAATATCATACAAAGAAATATTTTGTCATTGCTACGTGTTTCATAATCGTAGATGACCCGAATGCCAATACTGCGGAGCGTCCGCTTCCATACGTTCAGGGTTGCGGGTTGAATTCCCAGAATTCGCTCTTTGAAGTCTTGCTTTTTATTTTGCTCCGAGGTGAGATGTTTGTGTGTCTAAAGGTAGGCTCCGAGGTGAGATGTTTGTGTGTCTAAAGGAAATATCATTATTTAAAACAAGGATATGCGTTAAAAGACAATAGTTTATACAGACAGGGTAAAAGACAGTTATTACAAAAACCACAAATGATGCCTACGAGTATTTGCCCCACATTTAACCATCGTTCGTGAAAACGATCTGTTAAAAATACTTCACAGATTTAAAAAAAAACCCACATTGGGTACTTCTTATACCTATAAGACTACAAGGACCGATCTCATACAGAGAATTTGCAAAAAAGAAAATAGGTAGTAAAAAAGGTTGGTATATTAGCAAATAGCAGTGCTCTAAACTTGCATTCTTAGTAAGACATAATTCGAACAAGGTATGCAAATTGCGATATATGACGACAAGCAGCAAGCATCTCTATTACTTGCCTTACAATGTCAGGGCTACAGGCATGAAGATGTTGTAAATGCACCAAGTTAGAGTTAAGTACTAAATAACTAAGTAACCCAGCTGATGCAATGAATGTTTACGCAAACAACCGTATTGGCTTCTCAACTTAGCGAGTCCCTTAGATTGTTAGTCGCACAGGAGACGACTCGGGCGTACAATAAAATAAGTTTATGTTTAACTTTATGTTTAGTCTGTTGTTAGGCTCTCAAAAGCTAATTGATCACAAGTATCAATTAGCTTTATGATTTAGTTGGATTTATTTGATTATTTCCTCTTCCGATATTAAACATTATTCTTATATGGAGGACGAAGTCTGTTTGACATGACATTTAATATGTTTCTAGAACGACTGGACGGTAGTTATTGTAGATTGAATATAATTAAAAACTATCCCACCCACATTATCTAAGAATCTTCGATCAGGATTCACTTTCATAATCTACACTAGATTACCTCTCAGGTTTCGCACGATCAACAATTAGCATAAAATTGATTATGCTGTTAACTTGCAGAATTCATTCATTTTATTTATGTGTATTTATTTATATAATTATAATTTTATTCATAACAGGACTTATTTTTAGAAAACTATGCGTTTTTTTTTACATGTGCCTGTCTAATCTCATAGGCAATAGAATTTTTCCAGGAAACTATTTGGATTTTAACATCAACTGTTTTTATAATTTTACCTGAATCAGCATTCATATTCTTGCCAAGTACTTTCTAAAAATAAAAAATACGAGCTTATTTAGACGTTATAATTAAGACCATTTGTTATTAAGTTCAACAATTTTCATGGGCTTTTAAGAACCCCCAGGCTCCATTTGGTTCTTCAAATACTACAAATGTCTGATACCAACATTTTCTTATTTAAACAAGCCACTTTATTACTAAGTGCGGCCCTGTACCTCGGAGCTGACACCTGGGGACCGGTCGCACTCGTTATGTGGGCCCACGCAACGCCCGCCGTCTCTGCCGCGTCACTTAACGTCACTACCACTTCACCACCAACATAGAGAGCAAACCCATAAAGACAACATCCATTGAATCATTGATAGGTGCTGCGGAAACTCAACAGTGAACAAAAGCGGCAGTGAATGGTGAGTTAATCGAAGAGGTCGGGTGGTGTGTAAGCCAACGCAGATTTTAAAAGCGCAGGTTCTCGAGTGGACAACTAATAACAGCAAGTTAGTTACCAAACTATTTGCATCCAAAGGTATTTTTCCTTGAAACGCCTAGGCTGCCTTATATTTCACTTGCCTCACCAGAAAAGTTAACGGTGTAAGACCGGGCTATAAATTGTGTTACAATCGCAAACTTACTTACTTCCCGAAGTTATTATACTCGTACACTCGTACATTCACAAATGTTGAGTGGGTACGATTACCTATACCAGTTTTTTGAACTCACATATGTAATGCATAATCATATACTTACTAAGCACAAGAAATCAAGATCCATATCTTACTTAAATAGAAAGGTCGCTTTTCTAAAATAGCATAAGTATAATCAGCCTTTAATATTCCCACTGCTGGGAAACAGGCCTCCTTTCTGAGAGGGAGTGGGCCATAATCCACCACGCGGCCCCGGTGCGGGTTGGTAGATGTCACATGACTTCGAATGTTTGGTTCTAGGTCATGCCGAAAGTTTATGCGAAAAATTCTAAGAGCAATATATTGAGTGATCCCAGTGGTCCTACACATAAGGCGCCACACTGAGGCCGATCGGAAGTGACGCAAGTCTTCCGTCTGCACCGACTTCCGGTCGGAAGTGGCAGGCTTCCTGAGACGGCATCACGGCACTCCTGTCGAGGCCGGTCGATGTTCCGCATTATATAACTATAAATATTTTATTTAGCTCAATAACTTATGTACGACGTAGGTAGGTATGTCACTGTGTTGAGGAAGAATATTCGAGATGAGCTCTTTTTTTTAATCTTTATTTATTTACAGGGTTTTTTCTATAAAGAATATGCCAGGCGGATTATTGAATACAATAAATATAACAACCGAACCTACCCACAACCTTGTACCCATAATAATCATATGATAGTGTTCTGGACTCATCTGACAATGGTGACGCCAGAACGCTATTATAGTAGCCGACATTAAAATGATTGTCAAAAGCTTGACGTCTTTGGGCTCCAACACGACAAGATGAGATGAACATCTTCTATGATTCCACAGACATCGCAATTGGTTGAATCAACTTTACGCATCATAAAACCAAAACTATTGAGAGGAACATGGCCGGATCAGAGTCTCAAAGCTATCACAACTTCTTGCCTAGAGATGACATCTTTTGTTGGAAAATTCGTGGAAGAAATGTGGAACTTATAATTTAAAAAAAAAATATCTATTTAAATATTTTGCGATTTAAAAATATTTCTTACAATTACTTTGCATAGCGTCATACCATTTAGTTTATATAACACGTCATATTAAAACATCATTAAAAACTGCATATGCGTATGATGACGTAATTTTTATCGAATTCAATCAAACTCATGACGTGTTGAAGGTAAAAATCCCCACATGTCGAAAACAAGTTAAAATCCAATCCCCTTTATACGCAAAACAGGTTCTTTGCATATTTATTTACTGGCTTTATGTGGAAATACGTAGATATTAAAATTTGTATCAATTTACAACGCCATAAAGCGTAAAACACATCGGATTTCCATACCTTTTATGGGTAACTAAGATAAATTGAGAAAGATCTTGGCTTTGATACATTTCGAAACGATTTCAATCTTGTGCAATATGTCTCCTGACCGGAATTTGCAAGGTCTATTGCCGATAGATATTATACAACACTAGGTTATAGGGTTGTGTTCGTTTTATTGTCTTAATAAATTCTCTAAGCAGTCCTTGTC
The DNA here is from genome assembly GCA_949629135.1 of Eremobia ochroleuca. Classification (NCBI taxonomy): domain Eukaryota; kingdom Metazoa; phylum Arthropoda; class Insecta; order Lepidoptera; family Noctuidae; genus Eremobia; species Eremobia ochroleuca. The sequence continues at coordinate 10,846,285 of OX451398.1, forward strand.
ATGACTATGTTGTCATAGGCCTCATGGGATTAATTGGTCGTAAATGTACAAGTTGATTGAATTCCATAAAACGTGTCACAACTGCCAGTCTTCTGAGACGCACCTTGTTACAACAAGGTTCCTTGGCTTGTGGTCTTAAAACAAGAATTTATGAATATTTTCTATAGAGGACTTAAGTACCTATCTGCTTTTGGTTTCTCAACTGTACGCACCCGCATGTTGAGAGACTTATGATCATATTGTATGAAATAAATCCCAATTCTAGAAAACGTTTCTAGAGCTTCTACAAGTTTTCCTGAATTTGGACTTAGGTACCTATTATTCTTATTTATTATTTATTTATACAACGTGTAACATTAAATGCGCAAAACCTCAGACACCCCAACTGATGTTTAATTCAATTGACCCATTAAAAAAATTGTAAAGGTTTTATGTGCTGTTTTAGTTTTACTGGCCATTCTGATCGTTTCTTGCGTCTGCGACGACGCTTTATCGAGGGAGGAGTCGTCACCAGGCCGCTGCGCCGCGCTGGCATTGGGTTGCTTGACCTATTAATAAACAGACACGGCAACGTTTTTAATGAAGATTTTTTTAAAAATGTGACCTATATTAAAAAGTGGTTCAATTAATTCTGCTCGTTATTCTGATCAAACTATTTTCAGGTTTTGCGCATTTAACGTTACACGTTGTATATTACTTTATTGTACACCACAAAAATACATAAAACAAAAACAAAACGAAAACAAAACTGCTGTCATAATTTGAAGTTTAATGTATTTGTTTGAGACTATTACACTACAAAGGGGCTGATGTTGTACTATTATGTAATTTGAGGGTTTTTTTTTTTCTTTGTTTTAAGGCTTTACCGCTAAGCGATAACGTCGCCCTATAACATCAGCACAATCAACTAAACCTAAAAACAGATAACTCTTATTTTAAAACAAAGAATGCCAAACTTAAGTTTACTGCACTATGACTGGTGAGTTGGAATTATCATGAGTTACCTAAGTTTTCTGAACATGCTTTATGCGACGAAATTATGTTAAAAAGCTTCACAAAAACAAATGTGAGCGAAGTAAGTACTTAGCGATACTTTTATTTTGTTATTATCATCTTAATAAATACAATCTTGTTGGTTAAACATATCAACAAAACGTTAACCATACATTAGGGGCAGACGGGCGCGAGGCGTGAGGCAGCGCAGTCAGAGCCCACTCTTGTTGTTTTATTTTGAACAAATGTCAACACAACAGCGACGCTAGAATGCATTAGCGCCCGAGCAACATAAAAACTAGCAACACTTACATGCGCCTTGTTAGTGGAGTTGCCAGAACACGTCATATTTTTGTTCGCAGAAGCCGAGGGCGTCTGTGACGGCCACAAATATTTATCTGATATTTCTGGTAAGTAAATTGCTGGCCGAGGCGCAATTATGGCGCAAAACTTGATCAGTGCGTTGAACTCTCAGATACCAAATTTTTATTTTGTAAAATCGATTCTTGCATATATTTGTATTAATCCTCTAAATGAGAGGATCGAATACCTATGCCTAAGGCTCTCATTGTAATATTTTGTTTCTCTTTTCTTTTCACTAGGTGACTGGAAGTTTATGCCATCATAAACTGAAATAATCACTTTAAGTTTAGTGTTCATTAACTACTAAAATAAACTAACGTTTATTATTATTAACCACAGGAAGCGTCAGCGAACGACGTAATGTGTCGCGAACTCGTGAACAGTCTCGCAGTGTCGGGGAAACAAAAGCTCAATTAAACAGTAAATCCGTGAATTCATGCACTGTTACATTCTCTTCAATAGAAATGTTATGTTTAAAATAGACAATGACTAATAAAATAACCAACCTGCCTTCTTCCTACATTTTTGCCAACGTCGCATCTCCGAGAGGTAAATATCTAAATACAAACGTAGGCACACTCATATTTATCAACACAAGCTGCATTCCAGAATCTCACAAGGGGAAACCTGAGCCGTTGTTCAATACTTCGTTAATATTAGCCACGTCACCCATCACAGCCGCTAGCTTAACTACCAACACTTCATAGTAAATTGTCGATCATATTGCCGGAGTATTTAACAGGAAATCGTAATATTAATGATTTGCATGCAAACGTGTTTATCTACGCTGAACTGTGAATCAATGGGTACCTGCTTGCAACAATGTTACAATTTGCGTGTTCTACAACTCAAACCGAATTTAAATTCATTATTCATTGATTCACACAGCTGGGTATCGATGATTTAGGATTTTTAAAAGTTCTCGGTACTCTGTAAGGGACGCATAGAAATGAGCGTATAAACAGCTCTGAAGCTTACACGTCTCACGTCCGCCATCTAATCAATAATCACGAACTGAATCATCTAACTCCTGCTTATATAACAATGAACAGGAACAGGGCCGGGTGACACTAAGTACATGCAAAATAAGACATTATTATAACTCTGAAACTGCCGACTACATGTATTTAAAGCCTATTGACAGTCCAAACGGTCAGATAAAACACCCATTTGCCACATCCTTATTCCAAGGACAGTCAGCTCGGCCGCCGCCCGCGCCGGCGAATCGCGAACGAAATGCTAATTCGTTCGCTACGGTGAATACCTTATGCGATCTTAAAAAAACTGCCATACCTACATACTGAGAGACTGCCATAGGAAAATGCCGAAGATAAACTCGGCATAGGATACTTTATATGTACACACAACCACGGCCAATTACTCACGTTAATTATTTGAACACGAATGGGACTTCAATGAAAACTGGTTTCGATGATAGACTCTGTCAAATACAGGCGTATGAGTAAAGAGATCATTAGAACATTACTGATCTGTACTATGAGGCCTATGACCTACATAATCTAGATTCTGGCGTAGGGCAGCTCAGATATAGTAATAAATAAAGATGTTTACAAAGATTCATTGATGACGCTCCTTTAGGTACGATGTTTACTATGTAGTATAAATCCATTAAACCCATCACAGCAACATCGCTCGGAGAAAGATAAACAACTGAAAGCTTTAAAAGCAGGTCGTTGGCAACAAGAGCGCGCCGCATCCGCCAAAAATAAGTCCTTGACCTTCGTGCTCCGAGTTTATCTCATTTAAAAATAAAAGTAGCCATGAACTTCTCAAAATGTAAGTGCGAGTACATTGCTAGTGTATGTAGGAAACTCGTTGTCGCAGAGTTGGCGGCCTTCGGTGGTTCACGAACAAGGCCCCTTTGTGTCGCATGCATGAGTTCAAGTCGCCTCGCTGCCTGACCGCCTCGCCCGCCGCCTCGCGCCTCGACAACAGGCTTATAAGGCACCCAGTATTTTTTAGAACGAGGAAGAAGATAATGCTAATAGATTACTTTTACAATCACTAAAATCCTATATTAGTTACTAGTTCTTAAGCGAAAAGAACCGATGAATATAAATTGAATTCTTAGAAATGATTTACACGTGATATAGTTTTTGTTTTCTTGACAGAGGTGAGATCTATGTAGGCAATTATTATTGAAAATTTCTTGAACTACGCTTTATTTAAATGGATATATTTAGTGATGTTAGTATCACTAAATATCCATTTTCAAATCATAATAAAGTACCACTCAAAGTTTTAGGCAATTTCAAGCTTATTGTAGAGTAAATCTATCTGTAGGAGCTTTGTGTATAAATGTACAAAGTTCTCGGTATTTCTCGGCCGCGGCACCAATTAACTTCAGCGTAGGGAACTCGAAACAGCCGACTCTTTGTGTCTTGCGAAAATTTGGCACGTCTCAGCTATTCCGGCTGATCTGATAACGACTCCGACAAAATACCTCTAATAGAATATATTTTATTTTTTTATGTTATACCAGCTACTGCCTTATACGGACACGAAATGCGACTCATTCTCTATGAGAGATCAATCAGGACTAGTTAAATCAGAGGATCTAGATGCTTGTCGTGTCAATAATTTTATCGACATTTAGGGATGTTGACTTAAAAATTTGTACGCGCAAACGTATGTAAAGTGTTAGGTCGTTAAAAAACCACTGCAAAACTGATTAAGTAAATGGAGCTGGCGCTATTCGAACGAGCACACATTCTCTGCAGTTATCAAAGAAAGCCGCAAGTCGTGGGACCAGTTTTTAGGCCCTCCTTGGTTTGAATACTGCCTAAGGCTTCTGTGTGGAAAAAATAGATATGCTTATATGCTTAAATAGAATCTCTTATGAGACTCACGAGTTTTGTGCATTTGAACATTAGCAGCAAAATTATTATAATCTATGGAAAAGAGAGCTTAAGAGCTCGTTCATTTGCATGATACCTACATTATACATTTTATGAGTTCTATTAAGTATTCTGGTTTGGTAGGTATTTATGTAAACAAAGGCAGTGTGGTTTTGGTAGAACAGCCGTGCGATTCTGTAACCGTCTCACCGTGAAAGCTTGGGTGAAGTGAGCGTGGAGTGAGCTGTCATTCGCTCGGGATTAACACTATTAAGTGCTCACTTCACTTATGATTTCACGGTGAGATTTTTACAGAATCGACCGGCAGACGTTTATAATTTGTAAATATTCCATGTACAACATTAGACAAATGAGTACATGTCTATAACCTCAGCGACCGGATCGACATAGCAATTCAATCAATGACTTGACACGACGAAAATAGAACTTAGCATTTATATGCAACAACAATATCGCACATGCTGCCATTAAAAGCACGACTTTGCACATTTTTGGCTCTTTGTATATAAAGATAATGTTACTGTTTACGTAGTATTTTTAAAAACATTTGTCGTCATCTTAATTTCGTGCATTATGTACATGACAAAGAACAATAAAATGTAGGAACTAAATACATAGTTCTTCCTATACGGATACATGCGAGGTCACGTCGCCTTCCTCACTGTTGGTAGCATCACTAGCATCACATTACCATTTCCTATTTTAATGTCGTCTAATTTCTTAATACTTATGTTTTTGCAATTTCAGTTCGACCACTTGGAAAACACACATTTGGTGCAACCTTCAGACGCACACGCCCTTTGTATATTCGTTATTCTGATTTAAAGTGTCACAGTGTCACTTAACGTCTTTAATTTAAGTATATTTTCATTGTTAAAGAAATTTTGTCACTTAATTTCTTTAAGTATGTTTTAATTTATTGTTTGTATGTTGGCACTTTGTTTTATACATTCATGATTTTTGTTATCATTTAATTGTGCTTGTGTGTATTGTGCTGTCTTTGGTGTGCACTGAATAAATGGTGTATCTATTATCTATCTACAACCAGGAAAATTCGACAAGGCTCGTTTTCCGTTTTCCCAAGTTTTGGTTCATAACTTTCATGACTTTTATGAGTCATACCTTTTGAATTGAGTGCATTCGCTTTTAATAACATTAAACCTAGAGAGGACATCATATTTATTTGTTAGTTGGTTAGTTTAATTATCAAGATTCCTTTAAAGGATACATCTTACAAGATATATCTTCAATAAAAACAAAGAAAATAAACCTACATAAGTTGGCAGTAAAATTTACACTCCTAAGTTAATTAAGAAACTCTCAATCACTAGCTATAGGTATCCCTGGCTCGATACTCGTTTCATTGCTCTGTCTTAAGTTTTTCCCAGATTAGAATCAAATAATTACACGCCATTAAGGGAAATAATTGTTATGGTAAAAGTTTTGTCCATAGCAATAAATTCCTTATGCCGAATTTTGCGAAAATCCAATTAATGGTTACCAAGGACATGACTCATTACAATTACATTGTAGACATATGTAATAAAGATTTTCACTTCTCATGCTCTAAAAGTTTGTCTTTATGTTGTGCGTCGGCGACATAAAGTCGCTTTTTATGCTCTAGTGCATAAAGTATTTTCTTTTTTCTAAGACTAAGATAATCAGGCCCAACAGCCACACGCACAATAAAACATCGCAGATTAAAGTAGTTATTTTATTTCATTTGCTTTCATTTATATCACTTCCGTGTTTTCTATCACTAATTTAATAAAACCAGGTAAAATAGTTGTCATTTATTATTCAAAACGGAAAGAAACGTTTTTATGACTTGGCAGTATGAAGTACCCAAGTCGAATGACACATGTTGAAAATAAAAAAAAAAAACCTTTTAAAAAGTTTCCAGCTATTCTCTTCTTCAATTGTGCAACATTTTTGAACAGTGAAAATACTGTTATATACTTCCCACCTGTTTCATTTCCTCGCAATCGAAGTGAAAAGCAGAGTGTATAACTCTATCCATTATATATTATCTTACTATCTTATATTATTAATAACCATTCATTACCAGTAATGGAACGCTTTATTGTGCGAAGAACTTACAAAAAGTACTTATATAGAAATTAATATAATTAGGTATTTGGCAAGATTATTATGAGTGTTTACCTTTTTAACCGACTCCGAATAAAGAGGAGGTTACGCATTCGGCGAGTCTTTTGTTTTATTTATATACTAGCTCTCCGCGACTTCAAACATAAAATACATAGTATACATACTTACATAGCATTGCATCGGCTTCTCGCGATATTACCTACTTAATTTTCACTTAGCGTTCTTTCTGCCTTTTATTTTTGTAGCGTGATATTAACGAGCCAATAGCCTTCTTCAAGAATTGAGCTATCAAAAGCAAAAGTAATTTTTCAAATGCGACTGATAGTTCCAGAGATTAGCACGTTCAAAAAAACAAACAAGCAAAGTCTTTAGATTGACTATTAGTTATATGTATATAGTAGTATAAATTTAACCATTTATGCACACACATATAAACAGAGAAGATGAAAGGAGCAGAAAAATATGTACGTTTTCATGTATGTAAACTGCAGTGCGATTCTGTAACCATCTCACCGTGAAAACTTAGGTGAACTGAGCGTGGAGTGAGCTGTCCGTGTCATCTTATCTGATACTAGAGATTGACCAAGCATACATTTACAATCATAATCGAGATTTTAATAATATTTTTTTATGCTAATTCTATTGATCATTTTATATAATTTCAAAGCTAGTTTTTAAATCGTCAAAACATTACTATTTTGTGGGGTTTTAATCTAGGAAAAAAGACTAGTCCTTATATAAGGACTAGTCTAGGAAAAAAAGAAAAAAATATATATTCTGACTAAGTTTCTGGTTTGTTATTTTATTTTAAAACCCCACAAAATAGTAACGTTTCGACAACTAAAATACTAGCTTTGAAATTATATAAAATAATCAATAGAATTAACATTATTTTTTTTAATTAAAATCTCGATTATGATTGTAAATGTATGACTGGTGAATCCCTAGCATCAGTGGAATGCACTGACAGCTCACTCCACGCAAGTTTTCGCGGTGAAATTTTTACAGAATCAACCGGCTGATTTCTTCGTGATTGCTGGGCCGATTAAAGTGATTCGTTTTAATAGAGGAAGCTCGCAGGTTTGTCCCATTTGCTTGGGTAGTTTTTTTTTTATTAAGCATAATATTATTAAAGCATACTCAAAAACTACCCAAACAAAGTTAATCATTTTTTTTTTTAGGTAGTTTTTGAGTAATCTTTAATAATATACCTACCTATATATATTTGATACACTTTATGTATGTTGATAATGTTATTATTAGTTCTTGTACTGTTGTTTACAAAGCAAGTAGTAGAATACGATTTTGTGTGAAGTATGGACCATAACTAAAAATGTTTACTTTGAAAGTCGGTGGCAAAAAACGAAAATACAAAACCAAAGACACCGACTTCCGAATTTAAAATACTTATATTTTTCAATTTGAAATGAGTTTTTTGGAAGTCGGTTATTTCTCTTGTATTTTTTTTATGTTTGAACTTTGAACTGTCATTATAGGTACTTAGAATCATTCATTCGGTAGGTACCTATGTGTTTTCTAGAACTCTATTAACTCTACTAAATTTATGACTAAACACCATAATCGATTATTAATTGAATAATAAACACAATGAATACATCAAACAAATCATTCCCTACTTATATTTATTTATAGAAGACTTCTAAAAAATATGCACAATAAAATCTCATTTTACAAAAATAAGACATATACATGGTCATGTAGTGGTTCAATTAAGCTTTTTTGAATATTAAGCACTTTTTCTATTTTTTCTTTATTAATACCTTGTACAGATGCCAGCACATCAAGCTACCCGAAACTGTCAAATCCACCCAATCGAAATTGAACCTTATGCTTTAGCGATAAAGTTGAAAGTATATTAAAGAAATTTGGCTTGATGTGCTGGCGTCTGTACAACGTTTGCCCCGCGATACATACACAAAAAGGGGTTAATTTTTATATTTATTTAATTTCAAGTTCTGAATTACATTTTAATGAATAGTTTTTGCAGCACTTAATATGTTCGTTCATTAATGACACGATTTTATCACTCATGATATCATATTATGGAGATTTATTACAAAAAATGCGCACAAAAGATTAAATTGTTTTACTAACTATAAATAAAATATATTCGAGAAATACATGGTGTTGTAGATCAGATACATCCCACCCAAGTGGCTGACGTCCCGGATATGGCTACTTATTGCTTTTAGCGATGGACAAGAAAAGCAACCTGTTATTGATTCGAATGAAAACTTTATTAATGATCATGAATCAGCATAATATCATCATAACACATGTTACTAACAGAGTAATTAAAAACAAAATACATTAAATATTACTAGATAACTGTTTCATTTCATGTAACAATATTGACAGCTGAAAGCCGAAACTCAGTCCCATCTAGTTCTAGCCGGTTCAAACTAGATGCAACCGCATTCCGGCTTTCATCCATAACATATGTATAAATAACAAAAACACAGCCCTTCCCTATTAAAAAAACACACGTATAGGTAACAGGTACGCCCTTGGTTATGCGAGTTAAATTTTATGGTTGTTTTTGAATAGCTTTTTTAAAAACACAAGGTATACATAATATATAATATATACTGTAACGTCTGGAGGACAATGCGACGGGACGCGTTTAGGGAAGTGCGTGACCAGCCTTATAACTTGCGGTTGACGATAGGGATGTGCCACTGAAGCGTTTGTTTGAATTATTATCGACGTTATGGAGCTTTCGAATAACAGTAACTAATGTAGGTACTACTTACCTATGCTATGCATAAAATTTTGCTTTGTTCTTCATTTACACCTTCCATTGTAGGTGTAAATGGAGAACAAAGCAAAATTTTGTGATAGTGATATTTCATTTAATTGGCATTCCAATCAAATGAAATAACACTTTAAAAAAAAAGTCCCCCGGCACGTCCGTCTGTCTGTCTGTCTGAACGCGCTAATCTCTGGAACTACCCGTTGGATTTGCAAAATTGCATTTGATAGCCCAATTTTTGAGGAAGGTTATATGCTTTAACATCACGCTATGACCCTTAGGACCCTAGCAAAAAGAAAAAGTCACAAAGAACGCTAAGCGAAAATGAAATAAGAGCGCTGGCACGCGACGCGGTGTGTGAAATTTCAAACGAACGAAGTCACGGGCAGAAGCTAGTTTTAATAATGAGATCATATTTCATCATATGTTTGTATAAGTAAAAAGAAAATGGCTGGCAGAGAAGCTCCCCATATAAATTCAAATAATCGTAATCAAAAGTAACTATTTTAAACTAAAGTGATCGAATCAAATTTTCAATTTTCCTGAAGTGCATATTGCAAAATCAACTATCAGGTAAAATAATACTTAAAAGGAATGTTATGTTCCTCCATTTATTAGGTACTTTCTTTTCTTCATGAAAATTTGCCAACTAATGCATATAAATTTTTCCTCAAGCAATAAAATTGTCGTAACGTATTAGGTACTTACATCTATCGATAGTTAGGTATCGAGCAGAGGTCAACACTCTTGTGGTGTGCTTCACGCGGCTTGCATACTATAAAAGTGCATTGTACACCTCTTGGAAATCATAGTACGTCATCTGAACATATTTACATATACGCTATAAGGCTATAACTGCATCGTTATAAGGAGCTGCTATAATAAAATACGAACTTCCTCGCCGATGCTGCATAATTCTACTAGGTATTGCTAGCGACTTTGTCTGAGAATATAGAAGAAAAGTAGCCTATGTCCTTCTCCAGGCTCCAGACTACTTATCTGTCAAATTTCATAACCGGTTCAGTGGCGTAAGCGTGAAAGGTTAATAGACAGACAGACAGAGTTACATTCGCATTTATAAAATAATGATGTTTTATTTTGTTTTATATACTTAGATGACCACATTAACCTTACTGAATAATCCGACAGTTAGTTACATGTCAAACGCGTAAGCTGTTTTATTAAATATAAAGCTATATAAAACCACAAAACTTCTACTTGTGTGGTGACTGTAAACACTGAATCTACAGCTCTGAAATGAAAATGATTTATAATATTTTGATTTATTACACTGAGCTGCGTTCGAATTGCTGCTGAGGCTGCCTGTCCATTGACGCGGGGTGAGGCTGCGGAAAGGAGAAACGGAGAAATATTAACCAATAGGATTGCATAAAATCTCAATGACATTTTTCTATTGGTTAACATTTCTCCGTTTCTCCGCTCCGTAGCCTCGCTCTGCGTCAATGGACAGGCAGCCTAATGGGAGCAAAAACAACCCAGGAATACATTTAAACAGACAGATTCAGGATACCTATATGTCATGATATGGAGTCGCATTAAGTTCTGAAACTAAGCACTAACTATAAAAAAAAAATTGCAGCTTCGCCTACATCTTATCTATATCTATACTAATAATAAAGCTGAAGAGTTTGTTTGTTTGAACGCGCTAATTTCTGGAACTACCGGTCGGATTTGAAAAAATATTGATGTATTTGATAGCCCAATTAATAGCACAAGTAATAGCGCGGGCAGGCGATGCGATGCGACGGGGTGGTTCGGGGGAACAAGAAATTTTACGAGAAGTCGCAGGCAGATGCTAATTTATTATAAATTTTCAGTAAAAACAGGACTGTAGACCATTTTTGTATATTAATAAAAAACTTTGCCAATTCTTGAAATGAGCACGATTTCAAGAATTGGCAAAGTTTTTTATTAATATCCATCTTGCAAAAAATTAAAATAAAGGAACGGAAAAAAAAATGAAGGCCTCTTTGGGCTATGGCTGTATCTAAGGATGAAAAAAAATCCTACACTCATAATTCTATTTCTTGCATTTGAACAAAAAATTAAGCACGACCATACGGACGTGTGCTCAGAGCTCATATGAGAAGTTTTTGTGTGAAACCTCGTTTTGGATGCAAGGCTCAACCAATCGACTTTACTTCTCCGAAACGTGACAAAGGTGAGGCATGACTTCTACTAAAAACAAGACAATACTTGAAACATACTCGGCGATGACCCCAGGCCTAGTTAAGACAGAACATTACAAGCATTACAACATCCATTAGATAAAATCAAACTGCAAAGTGGACAAAGCGCACTGTTGGCGACATAACTTGGAACTTTAAGTAACCTTCGCGTTTCTTAAACATTGCAGCACAATATTTACATACACTCTTATACATTTTGTAAAACACAAATGTTACACTAAATATATGCTAAGCAAATAAAACGAAATCGACGCTTGCGTCACTAACGCGAGAGGGGATTGCGAAGGTACGAATGAAGTTAAAAAGCGTTTTAAAAAGACGAAAGAAAAACGATCCAACGAAAGATCCACGTAATAACACGCAAAAAGAAACAAACAGAAATGTTATTCGTTCTAGAATTCTAAATGTTGGCTTGAAAAAACAAAAACCTCAATGGCAAGAGACACTAGACAGACACAACAGATTCGTACAACTCCACATCGCGACTACAAAAATCACGCGTGAGGCATACCTACTCATTAGTGCTCTGGTAACATGAGCAAACAAAAGCTAGGGATCCCAGATTATTTCATTGTACTAAGCAAACCTTTAGGGCGCTTTCAATTTAGACGGTTGGTGCCGAACTGCTGCAGTCCGGCACCAACCGTCTAAATTGAAAGCGCCCTTGATGACATACAATACGTTCTTGCCAGTGGAAAATACAGCACTTATGAATAAATAGATTAAACAGTTTAGTGAGCGATAGGAACATCATCAGTATAAACCAGACATTTCGAAAATACAGGTACCTACCTAATATTCATTTTATTAGGTATAATCCGCCTATAATGTTCCCACTGCCGGGACAAAGGCCTCCTCTCTGTGAGAGGGGGTGGGCCGTAATCCACCACGCGGGCCCAGTGCGGGTTGGTAGATGTGGTTATTTAGGTAAATTTTATAAAATCTCAGTTGAGAGCATCAACAATGTTACCGCTAATTACTCTATTAGAAACGGCAGACACATTTATCCGCTAATTACTTTATTAGAAACGGCAGACACATTTATGAAGCTATAATTTGAAGCTATATGTCTGGCAGAAATCTGACGAGACAGCCAATTTAACCTATTATGTCCATCCTCTGGACATACTTAGTCGCCTTTTTAACACAAACGGAAAGTGAAGGTGTGACCCATCCTGCACTGCAAATAACACGACAAACTGTATTTAATCAAAGATTCATTAATTGCTTCATTACGAGTATAAATGTAATAGATAATCTAAGCAATATGATTTTAACTGTGTTTATAATTACTATTTCAATTAGCATTAATTTTATTCATTTATTAATATTAATGTTATTCATTTATTGACATCATAAGGAAATAAATGAGGTGGGGATCCTGTGATAGCGTCATCAGAGCGTGATCATGTATCTTCAACAGGATATGGATGCAATCCCTTCGACAATTAAATCGTGCGAGAGCTGCCGTGGGTTTTTAGCAAGTTCAATAACAAATAACAATTACATTTCTTTTCCCAAGTCGTACAAAAGATTCACTTTGTTAGGTTTTACCGTTTTTCAGGTAGATTCTGACGTATGATTGGGATCACTGAGCAGTGAGCTTAAGTTTAGCTTCTTATAAACCATGTGTAAATAATCCATAGGATAGGAATCTATAGATCAAATACTCGTATTTGTAGAGAAAATCTTCATAGTGAAAATCTTTATAGAGAAATCTACATACGGAGCCGATTTTGGCGGAAGGTTGTGTGAAAATCTGGCAAGCTTCTTCAACGTTTTTCCCCACTTCATTCTCAAGCTTTTCTTATCTACATAATAAGTTAACCTAGTTGACACATGATATTGCGAAAACCGGGCTTTTACACATGATGTATACATACCCGTTAATCCTCGTTTAAGCTCAAACCAGTCCATATTACCTGTATGTGAAATTGTCGGCCGGTCGGCACAATTTCCTCGTGATGAAATAATCTTGCCAAATACTTTTCCGTCGGTTTACATGGCTCATTTCGTTTCGACAGAGAACCAAGACACGTACGAATGTAATCAAAGAGATCCGCTTGTGTTTACGTGAGCGAATTCGATAAAGAAACTTTATTTAGTCGCTTTTCAAAATATTTCAATTTTACCTGTTAAATGATCTGTTTTTGGAATTTGGATGACGTATACTTTAATTCTTGTATAAGTCGCGATATACTGCGTATAAAGCCTATTTAATGAATGCCTTTGAAATATGTACTTATACTTGCAATTTGCAAATACATATATCTAAAGATTTCCAGTATTGCGTTTATTTTCGGGAAGAAGGCAGCTAAATGTATTCATTGCTCAAGCACATAATTTGCTGTTGCCGATCAAGAAAATCAAGAATAAATGCGTGGCTAGTAAATATGTCCAATATCGCATTCTCCACATGCGAGAGAGCCAGGCAATCAAGCCGGGACAACGCAGCCAATAACAAAACACAGCCAATAGAATAAAAAGTCAAGTTACTTATTACGTAGTCTCTGCACGCATAACTTTTATATAATACTTACTTTCTTATTCAATATTTTTACATCGTTACCAACGAAAAGTTATATGAAGATATGAAAATATCTTTTAACAGGTAGATACTTTTGGCGAGAACCCAGCGTGTCGGGTGTTAAAATATTCACTCTAAGACACCTGACGCGTCTCACAATGTTCTCATGAAACAATACGACGCGTTACCTAACGTCTCATCTAGTTTCTATCAGGTCAAACTTCTGTTACAGACTTACAGGCTAAAAAGAATGTTATCTTTGTTTTCAAAGAGCGGGTAATTAAAATGTGCACAATATAATTACCAAATCAGAAACTACCTGAAGTGACGGGACAGGATGTAGCAACGCGATTCCAAAAAATATCACAAAAACATTATGGCAAAAGCAATTTACGTTGTCAAGTGTAAATTTATTATAAACCACGCGGCTATATTTACGACCTATTAGTAGTCCTCCAACCGGGTGCTTAAGGGTGAGAAATTCAATAACGAAATTCTTCAAAACTCGTCCTTATGAAGGGTCGTTGTAGAAAATTTTCCGTTGTCACCATAGCGAAGCTTGTGTTTTTTGTAGCACCCGTCAACCCCACTCACTTTGAACACAAAGCAATTTAGTGATGGGCTAGACCTCGTTCACAAATCATGATATCGACATTTCTGTTATGTTTGTATGTGTCATGCGAGTATTGCATTACCCATAAACAAGTACAAATTATCATTGCAGATTCCAGCACATGTGATGTGTTATATTACTAGTTGATTAAAATAACTTCCATATAATTTGATATCCACTTATATGCTGTCATTCGGATTTTAATAGGTAGGTACGTACAAACGTGAGGTGCTTCAGTAATGTTGTAAACAAACATGACGCCAAATTTAATAACAATGATAATTGATTATGGCATAATTACACCGGCAAAATGCAATGGCGACATCAATCGTCATAGATGTGAAAGATAAAGAGACATTGAATCGATAAATCTGTGTCATAGTTCGTAGATAACAGCACTAGCATGTCGGCGGGAGTCAAACTTACAAGTGCAGGGTTGGGTTAGGTCAGGTGACACACTCCAATGCACATGCAGACGACACACACACCACACACTGATATACAAATCATGCTTTGTTTAGCTTTGATTTTTTGCTCGTTACGAAACTCTTTCAAGTGGAGTGGCCGAGTGCGAGTGGCCCTGTACGATGGTTTCATCAAACACCCACTTAAATATAACACGTGGTTACTGTATGTTCTCAATTTAATGTTAGTAATCACTTATAATTAGGCTGAATAGAACTTGAATTGAAAATAATGTATAGATAATTATTTTCTTTGTGTAATAATTGAATGATATAGTAGTGGCCCGTTTAGACATCATGCCAAAACAGTTTCCGACCTTCTTGGAAAAGTTATTCAAGCAAATGTTATCGCATGGCTATGGGGTATAACCCCAGTTAAACTTGAAAGTTACTATACGATCGTAAAACGCAGTCAAAGTTAACGAGTTTCACGAACTATACTAAAGAAAAAAACAGTCAGGAGCGTGTCGGGAATCCACACGATAGAGTTGTGTGCTGTGGTTCAGGATTTAGTAGTATTTACTGAAACAATGTTGGACTTAATCACATTTCTATTCGACCCGTGTGGTCTCGAGTCTCGACTACAAAAATACATATAGGATGCGAGTAAATCGCTAGCTCACTAGCTTTAAAACATTTGAAAAAGTAAAGAATTTTGCAGCTTGAATGTAAAAGCTTTCTGAGATTCTAACATATACCATGTTATTCCTATTCAGCTCCCTAATTGCGTAACACACGTTCAATCACAATCTAAATAATTTTGAAGGATCTTGCTAAATCATTGCTTCCTATGTTAAAAAAATGTATCTTCTCAACAACGTAAATAACGCAATGAATGTTGTTGAACTGTCAAAATGGAAGCCTTTGCTACTGTCAGTGTGTTACGCGATAATCCCGCAGGGCTGCTGCTATGAAGAAATAACAATAATTTCCAAGCTTACGAAGACACATCCTTTAACACAAGATAAAGGTTAATAATTATGACAGGCAACACAGAGCTAACTAGATAGCAGGACAATTTTCTAGTAAGTGCAAGTTCGTGATAAGATCTGCCATGTATCATGTTGCAGCAGGTGTGGTGATACGAATCTGTATGAAGCCATATAAATAAGTTGAGATTTTCAAGACTCCCCGACATCTGTGACATTGTAAATCTAAATTGTAGGGGGAATGAGGATGCATGCTTAAATTGCCAAGATTTTGTGTATTTTTGAATATTCGTTTTCAGAGAATACCTATGTACATGCTTACATTACGGATGGCTTACCGAAGTAAATGATTATAATTTTCCAAAACGCCATAAAAAACAATGAGGGTTTTTATTCATTTATTTATATATAATTTATTGTTTACCATAAAAATAATTATAATTTTTTAGGATGCCATAAAGAAGTTTAATTTTTAATGCCAAAGAGGGATTTTATTCATTTGTTTAAATGTAATTTATTGTTCACCAGAAAATACTTAGCAAAAAATACATTTAACACTACAAAAGGCTTCTACTTTTTCCAATTCCCTGAATTAAATTAATCTGTAAAGTCAAGTTAAGATGTAAACAAGTTAATCGCATTAAATGTTTTAGAATTTATAAATAAATAGATACACAGATACAACATAAACCAACACCTTTTAGCTAACACAATAACAAGACAACAATTCGCCAAATTCATAGAAAACTAAATAAATTGTGTTAATTATAAGCATTCTGTTTGTCCACGATTCAGAAACGTTATTTCTGCGAATCTCTCCACACAAAGAAACGTTTATAATCTTAGCAAGTAAACCGTTGTTATAACAATGCTTGAAGTCGCATCTGGCTACAAAATAAGCTACTTTATGAGCCACGTCTCGTTATGATCTATACAAATCTATTATATACTTACTTACAATTAAAATTGAAGTATCTGTTTTTAATTTCAAAATAACAGCTTACTTATTGCATATGAAATATGTATTTGTATAGCTACTTATAACAAAAAATATTTTTTTATATTTTTTGTCTGTGTGTCTGTTTGTTCCGCCTAATCTCCGAAACGGCTGGACAGATTTTGACGGGACTTTCACTGGCACATAGCTGGTATTATAAGGAATAACTTACCTACTTTTGTTTTAGAAAATTAATTAGGTTTCCGCGCAAAAAAATAAAACCCATAAAGGTGAACGAAGTCGCGGGCACGCCTAGTTAAAAATATGTGATTATGTGTGCACAATTGCTCATGTATGTCTCTAACGCAATCCATTATCGTCTTATTACCGACTCCGTATGTTAAACTAATCTATCAACTGCACGTCACTTGTTTCATCAGTCTTTTTTTTCTAACATAACGTTTTAAAGTAAGTTAGGGTTACGTAGACTAGCTAATTTTAAATGAGTTATAAATGTTGAGATGGAATTGCTTAGTGCTGTTTTGTTGTAGCGAATTTGTAACAGTTCTGCTAATGTATTTTTGAGCAATCTTAAATTAGCGTGTAAAAACACTAGCATATCGAGTTAACAGAAATAACAAGAGGATATAAATAGAAAATAAAATTAAAAAAAAAAAAACTAAATACATATTAAAAGTTCTTAAATTTGAAATGAGATCACTTCATTTTAATTTTCTTCGTCATTTCTAATCAGGTCCCTTATTTTTTTCAGTTTTTTATGCTATGTAATCAGGCCTCTTAATTATAATATTCTTCATTAGTTTTAAGCTTTTCAGTCAGGTCTCTTAATTGTCATCTTCATTATTTTTAAGGTTTATAATCAGGGTTCTATTTTCTAATAAAATAAAGGTCGTATAGCTCAGCTATATTTTTATTTGAAATTATAATATGTATTTAAGCAATACATATTACTTTTCGAACGAAGAAGTAAAAAAAATGTAAAATTACGATCTTTTACACCCACAATCTTCAGCCAAAATTGGTTTATACAACTTGCCAATTACTGTGGAGGCAGCAATATGTTCCTTTTGCCCCTAATCTTCAAATAAGTTGTGTTTACGTAACGAAAATTATGAGGTTGTATTCGACAATTTTTTGCGAATTTCGCCACGTGGATTACGCAGATCGATAGAGAATTAAAAACTGAGTGAGAATAGTAAAAGTGACAAAATGGCCAAAATGTTTTATACGCCCTTTGACCCAGAAGTATCGATATGGTATCATTGTATGGTCACCAAAGAGATAAGTAACCAGGGTCGTCGGATATACTTAGATGAAGTTTAGTAAGAAACCGATAGATATTTTCGAATAAAATTAAATTTAATTAATAGTAAACGAACAATTCATTAATCCAATTTAATTTCATTCGAAAACATCCATCGGTTTCTTACTAAACTTCGACTATACCCGACGTCACTGGTTACTTATCTCTTTTGGTGACTGTACATACTCACGCATGGGCCTTCCGCCTTTTTTGTTTTGCAATGAAAAACCATAATGTCGGCATTTAAAATCAGCGATGTTTGAAGTACTAAGCAGGATGCATTACGCAGTCACTTTCATATTTCATTAATCAATTGCCCGTCGATCAATTAGCGAGAACCGTCAGTCCTGAAACCCTAGGCGTGAACATGTTACGAGCCCGGGAGGTAAACACTCACCAGTATAAGGTGACCTCCATCATCACAAACTATAACACGATGCTCAAATTTAAATTATAAGGAGATGGTTCACATTACAATGGTCGACAACACATGGTGTGCGAGGCAGGGGGCGCGGGGGAGCGAGGCGTGGGAACGTCGCAGGCGCACATATGGACCGCAGCTTTATCTTACACCATGCATATTAGGTGACGTTTATAATAATAAAAACGTTTAGTTAACACGATCCACGCCGACCTCATAATGGCCGAACACTTGCATATTTAGATAATGAACTACACACTACAACTATTTAAAGTTAGGTACCTATATACGGCCTGTGGACCTGATCGTGCCATGTTAGTCCCTAATGTATATGAATTTATAATTAAATTGTAGTTTGATTGCATCATTGTTATGATTTATGGTGTTTTAGCAAGTTGCTACTTTTGCATACATTAGGTACAAACATTCCAGAATAAACTATATACAGAGGATAATTTTAGTTCCCTAGTATTAATAAAACGTGAGCCTTCAACACGTTTATTTTAGCTTCGTCAAAGTGTTGAACTTTTACGCAATAATTACTCAAATGGGACAAGACGCGACATAACACATATTTCTTACTGTCAATTACCTCACATTTGGAAATCAGACAGAAATGACAGGATGAGTGTGCTCCTCGTGTGGCACGGGCACCTGACACTTGACAGGTCGCCAATGTCGTCATAATGCTTTCCCATGCCGTCCCGTCAAGTTCAAGGCAAAGTATTTCGGATGATCAGTCGCACTGGCCAATTTCCAAAAGCTTTGTGGAAATTTTTAAACGGACGTAGATTTTCCCATGTGGTAAAGGCCTTTGGAGCTTTCGTAATAAAGTCGTATGGTATATGTGTAATACAGGTACCTACTATTTTTATTCTATTAAATGATTCGTAATGAATTTGTAAACCCAAAAAAAAACGTCAAAATGTTTTTAAATTACTACACGGTAAGTATGTCATACAAATGCACGGCCGACGTAAAAATCAACATGGTTACTTATTTATTTTTAAATAATTATACCGTGCCCAGAATGCCATAGATAAGCATAAGTTATTATTAAAACCAAATATACTGAAAAATAATGATAATTACTTACATCAATATTAATTAATATTAAAGCATACAATATTATTTAAAATATAATATTTTGGAATTATGATACACAAGGTATGTAACATTATGTTAAACTAGCTGCGCCCCGCGGTTTCACCCGCATAAGTGTCGATCCCGTAGGAATATCGGGATAAAAAGTATCCTATGTGTTAATCCTGGTTATAAACTATCTGTGTGCCAAATTTCATCCTAATCCGTTCAGCCGTTTGAGAGCGAAGAAGTAACAAACATATAAACACACACACTCACAAACTTTCGCCTTTATAATATTAGTGTGAAGTGTGATTGGTAGGTACTTAATGCATAACAAAATAATGTTACTATAAAACATGCTTATGATCGTACACTGTACACAGTTACTGTCATCACAATAAAACGATAATAATAATATCTCATTCAAAAGTGTTCAATTCATTAACGAGCCTATTAGGTACAGACGCCAGCACATCAAGCTACCCGAAACTGTCAGATTTTCCCAATCAACTTTGAACCTTATACTTTAGCGATAAAGATGAAAATCTATTAAAGAAATCTGACAGATTGTAGTAGCTTGATGTGCTGGCGTCTGTACCTACATGATATGTTTCTCCTAGTAAAGTGCTACAAAAAGCTTTTGTTGATGCAAGTCGTAATATTATTCGAATTAAGTACCAAAAAATATGACATACAACTAACTTCTTATAAATAAGCTTATAATAACTGTATCTACCAGAGGCTAGACTCAGCCAAGATCGGACAATGCACTTGCACTTTCAGTCTCACGTGTAGATACGCCCATACATCACATGCGTCGGGTTCAACGTACTGAACGTATGCCAATGCCAACAGTCCTAGCTGCCAATACCGTCCTGTTGATCCACTGTTAGAATAACTACTAACTACCCACCAACTGCCGACTTGCTGACAGTTATAGTGAAAATCATCGTGGAATTATTCACTAACTTTGTCCAAAAGAAACTTAATTCTAGAATGATACCCACGCCTCGCTATCGACCTAAATTTTAATGATATTTTATGGCTACCATATTGCAGAGTATGTTCTAAATAGACTTCATTAACTGGAGCAACTTTTTCATCACATCTTTAAGACACAAAAGGAGACTTTACGCCCTTTGTACAAGGCACAAAAACGGTACAAGGTAGAAAAAACGTTGGCCGGGTACAAGCTCCCATAGTGATCCACATTAAAATAACAAGAAGAAACCGTAGTTTTTCACGGCAAGAAAAACGTGGTCTTAAGTTAATTTCGACTAGATGTGACAAAGGTGAACAAAATACAAAGGAAGAAATAAAGGAGTATGAATAAGCATTTTCTGGAATCACTAAACGGTTCCTGAAAATAACCGTCTCAACAGATTGCGCAGAATGATGATTTGCTAACGATGCGGAAGGGTCCGGGTGTTGGCGAGGTGCCACCGGACCGGTGTTCAGCGAATATATCGTGGCATTGGGCCAGCCAGGGTCAGGAGCGGCCGATGCACCCACCGCCGTCATGCTGACAAACATTATTATTGACACCTAAATACGTGAGCCTAAACAAAAGATCAACACAGCCCCAAAGTTATTTAAGACACAAAAACACTCGGAAACCCTTTCGTAATTAAAACTTTAAGGCACTGTCGAGATAATTATCATTACAGCCGCCTTATCCCAAATGAAAATCGTTTTTATGCAAGATTGAGCTTAAAATATTATCTTAGCAAGCCTACCCTCTTGAGGATAAGATAAGCGAAAGAAGAATTATCTCAGGCCCGGGATCGAAAGAAGAAACAATATTTAGAAAGCCCTGGGGAAAAAAAGTGTAAAAAAAACCTTTGGTGCCGTTTACAACGCAGCAGGTAGTAAGTAACTTATAGTTTCTGCCTTCGAAATTGTTTTGTAAGTGGATGAAAGAAAAATATTGGTGTGGCAGTAAATAGAGTTTTTACGACAAAGGAGGTTCGTTCGCTGCACTGGTCGCCCTCGCCGGTCGGCCGCCAGCATTAGCGACCAAACACGTGTTCGTGAAAATGTTTATTTAGGCAAACCTCGTAAAACACGCTGACAGGATGTGCTTTGAACCCTCAAGATTGTGGAGGTTACTTGAAATAACTAAATTATTACCTCAAAATGTAGCATTATCTTTAAACATATTCTAATTAATGTAAAGATTTATTACCTGTAACATATTCGCGAATGAAACCAGTTAATATAACATGTTTCTGTATTTAATGTAGCTAATTCTGAAAAAATAGAATATTATACGCATATACCTATTTTATTATAAGTACAGTTGATACGGAAGATTATATTCTGAATGCAAGTGTTCGCTCGGCTATCCTCACTCGGCGTGTTGCTCTCAGTCGAGCCATATTTTGTGTCGATAGCTTCCTACAGGGCATTACTAAATTTGTCGAAATCGTCCCGAAGAGAGCGCAGCATGCGTTTGTCATGTACGTTTATTTACGCGATGCCCCGCTGCGCTGGCCGGCTTCCAGCGGCTTACGAAAATAGCTGTTTCGTCGATGTCATTGTACTAGAGCAAACGACGCCCTAATGCAAGCCACAGTAGAGTCCAGCGTTGTACTGCACACGACGTAGATTTCATTGATACATCTGCAGTATTATGTTAAACAATATTAGATCGATACAAGAGAAGCTTGTAATACATAGGCAGAATAACAACGATGATGAATTTGCTACACGTATCTTTATGAATCGAGTGTGCCTAAAATACGTCCTTATTTAGATTGTGCCAGCCACAATTTAAATGAGACTACACACGAATTAAATGGGACATCATCACACGTGGTAAATGGTGCCAACAAATGTGGTTACACAACTTTTAGCAATTCATACGAAGCTCACATCATTACAGTTGTAACTTTATCGTAAGTAAACACATCAAGAAATCAACTTACTTCTATCTAATTATCTAAACTGATATGGTCTATCGCCTCAGTGTCGTCAAGGCTTTTGTAACACCTGAGTATTGCTGAAAGTAGGTTTGCAAGGCAGCAGCTGATAATAATGATATTGGGCAAAGTCGAATTTTAAATGACTACGAAATACATATACCTAACCATAATATTGTCAAAAGCCAATCTACAGCAAATACTGTTATGTCGCTAGCGGGAAAAGATACGTTATGTAAATGACCAAAGTCAGTATTGTTACTGATAGGAAAAGCTTTACGAAAGATAACGCTGATATAAGTATTCCGATATCAAAATCAAAGAATCTGCGTGTTGACTGTGAACAAATAGTTCGGCAGCAATATTTTGCTGTCTGTTAACTGCGCACAATTTTGGCATGAATCGAGTTCTACTAGGAACTGAATGCTATGTGAAAAGCTTTAATGAGTAGGTAGACATGAATTATACTTAGCTCCTCCACACTTTGTTAAATAGTGATACGAACTTTTCCTCGTCCTAAGTACGTGGAATTTCTGACTATAAGCCGCGATTAATAGAATTATTAGAAACAAGGAAATAACTCGAAAAAGTATATCTAAAAAAACACGTTATACCTAATGAATGACGATAGAGATAGAATTAATAACTAAGCAATTCAAATCGATTCGGCCGCTAACAGCCATTTTGAAAACCGTCAAGAAATAATAATATAGAAACCATCGTTATAAACACATGGAATAAACGGGTACCTTTATCTAACTCAACGCTTACGAAGTTCTAAGTAGAAAAAGATGGTGGATCGACAAAAAATCCGGGACGATTCGTCCGAGCAACCCTTTTATTCTGTTTGGCCGTTCTCTTTTTACTTTTATTCTAAAAATATAGCATTCACGAACCAATTTCAAAAGGAAACGTGATTCTGTTGAAGGTCAAGTGAATTAGTATTCGTATGGTGTGTTCGCTGTTTGACCGGCAAAAACATGTCAATATACTCGTTGTACACTTTTTTTCTAAGCTTTAATTAGAGACGGTTGGTTGCCTTGCCGGTTGCTATAAACTTTGAGACGTGAAATGATAGTTTGGTCTGTGGGAAGGTGAAGCGGATAACTGCCGTCATTTCTTTCTTGTGAAGGTTAAACACTTCTGGATGCCGCTTAGCTTACAATGATCACTTGCCCTACTCTTTGAGAAAAGATAAATTTTTGAGGTTTACAATGGCTCTACCTTTTTTTGCGTGGATATTATTTTTGATTCAGAGATTATGAAATTATATAGGTATTTTAACTCTTGATACCGACTTTACAACTTGACAGTAGCAACAAAGTATGGGGTTTATCAACGAAATGATCTGAGCACATACAATGCGGCAGTATCGGGTAGTGAACAAAAGCCAAACCCGTTGTATTCACATGATAAATTATCCGTCATTGCAGTTGATCAATGCATGTAAAAAACTAAATGGATGGAAGTTGCCAGAAACCGAAACTGAATCATGCACTCGTAATTGGAAAAAAGTTACATCGTCGTGATCGTGACTCATAATTTTCATCAGAGGTCTGCAATTTGGACCAAATGTTCTACATTAACCCTACGAGAAAAACATGCTAACATTCAATCTGGAACAGCAGCGTAAATGTTTGGTACAAATCAAGTTTAACTTAGCCACGCTAGATTTACTCGGCAGGCTGTAGGTATTGGCTTTCGATTACATTAGCGAAGTGGACCCGAAATAAATTTTCCGTTTCATTCAACAGCAGCAATTCGACGCACACGAAAGAAACTAGCTCATTCAGACACAAGCGTTAAAAAGTCTCTGAAGCTCATCATCTCTAATGAGGCGAGGTAGATACCTAGTTAAAGAGTTTGTAATGTTATTGTTATTGTCGTGCGGCGTGATGTAAAATAGAAGCCGGCTTCTAAGTCATATAACCTCAAAAGCTCGGGGCCGTCGAGCCGCCGCGGATAGGGGACGCGCAGCCGCTCAATGTTGTGGCGCGTGCGCGCTGCGCCCGCCAGCGCCGAGCCGACGACGCTGCACAAAGCGCGAGTGGCCGCGATGTCTCGCACCGACTCTTCACGTTGATGACTCGCAAAACAGACACGCGAACACCGCGGATCCATCTAAGCACTGTGAAAATACGAGCATGTGATAAGATTTAGTGTGAATAGAAAACGTTAACGTAGTGTTTCCTTTTGTGATAACTAAGTAGGAACAACAGCAAAATGTATAAGACAGTGCGACACGGCGAGAACAGCCTCCAGTACACCATCCTTCCGCAGACCGAGGAAGTGTTGAGCAACAGCGGCCTGAAGGGCAAGGGACGAGACTACAGCCCCTCAATTCATGTGCGACGGACTCGAAGGAAATCAGATTTGAAATATGCTTTGTGGATAATGTCCAGTATGGCAGCAACGCTCTTTCTAACTCTCGTTCCACTTTATATTATTGACGCAAGGAATCAGCAAGCCCAGCAAGAAATCATGATGACTCCTGCACCGATGGCATCCGCTGCACGTGAGATGGTAAAGTCTAGGAAAAAAGAGCTGAAGATGTTCCCAGAAGTCGTGTTAACCCTAGGGCAGAAATCCGAAACAAGTACTACATTGACATCGCCCTCAACCACCTCGTCTACTGCTCCATCAACTGTGACTGGCGACAGAGCTACTACGCCTCCTTGGACAATGCCAGCGTTACGATCGTGGAAGAGCTCAACGTCCTCTACAGTTATTCCGCCTGTTCCAACCGACGATAACGTTATCCCTCTTATTGGGACTGCATCCAGCAACAATAACGATGCATCAGTTAAATGGGAGAAAGACATTATAATCCGAGCGACAGTCACTCCGGAACCAATCACGCTACGCAGCGTTATAAGATACTACTCACGAACACAAGTTCCCTCAGAGAAATCAGTATTCGCCACAAAAGGGTTCGACGACGTTTTGATTACAACTAAAGCTACTTCTACTAGAACTCCAGTAACGACTGAGTTTGCCACAACTAGTGAAAATTCGAAATTAAGAGATTTGAAGGATACAATGCTATCAGTGGATGACGATGATGAATTCAAAGAGTCGCTTGAAGTAGATGAAGTGTTTTCTTTGCCACCATTGAAGCCTGACTACGCGGCCCCTGGCACTGATTCCGATGAAGTGACGGTATCAAAGGCCGGCGACGCCGGATGGTATGGAGCGCGCTGGCCGTTCGTGGACACGTCATCTTACTTCCAATGGACGGTATGTACTGCATTATTAATTAACTTAGGTAATGTTTACCCACCTATTTACTTAATCATATCGTCAGTGCGTGTTTTACATGACTAATCATAAGAATTCTTCGGTAACAGCTGGTGTAATTTAAAGAAATGACATGGAAAACGTAGTTGATTTACGAAATCCATTGTGGATTATGTACTTATGTAATGCAATTCTGATAACTTGCAATAAGTAGGTAGGTGCACTTTGTAGCAGAACGCATTGTGGATATAGATTGTCTGAAATCAATAATTCGAGACAGTGACTCCTACGTTGGGCCGAGAATATCTTTCGTCGAAGGGATGTTATAAAACAGTAAAGTATTGCAAAAATACTTTCCTAGCCTACACTAGGATATGATTTATTACTTCTTTCCATATCTTGTTACATTATACAACATAATAATTTACTTTAAACCGCATTTAAATCTATGTGCGTTGAATTTAGCCTTTGTAACGTTGAGATACCTACAATGAATCAATAGGACAGACATGTATCTACAAACGAGAGCTTCAACTTATTGATCCTGGTTCAGTACACTCTAAATGGATGGTAAAACCCATTAGGTGCATCAAAATTCTACTCCATGTTTGTAAAGACCTTCGTTTCTACCGGTTTAACTATTAGCACATAGGCTCATAGTCAAACATATATAAATACGTAGACATATATAGCTACGCAAATATACGCCAATATATTGTCCTCTCTAGATGAAGTCCACTTTTAAAGCCTCGATATAATGGTAGTTATCAAAACTGTAACTTGGGCTTTCATCAAAAGTATACAAAACTAAACGAAGAAGTCACTCATAAATGTGACTGCCAACGTACAAGTGTTATTAAGTCTTTTAAACGGATTGGGGCCTTGGATGATTGCCCAAAAAATGGCAAAAACTCGCACTTCATAACATGAATATGGAATACTCTTAGCGGCGAACTGAGTCTGCCTTTGCACTTGGGAAAACGCCTGTTTTGATACAGTTTTTATTAAGTATCTTTTTCATGTCTAACACTTAACAATTGAAAGATGTTTGTAGTGAGGTAGTGACGAGTCCATTCTAACGTTTGGCAAATCATGTTTTATGAAATATAGTCAATAATGTGGAAATACCAGGTTTTATAGTAATCGAAAAATTGTGAATACCGAGTTGTGTACCTACACAACTCCGTATTCATAATTTTTCGATTTCTGAGATTCCAAATCTCTGGAACAATTTATCTTTCAGTATTATTGTAGATACGGGGATAATACATTGTGAGAGATAATTTGAAGAACGCAAGTGCTCGATCGAACACATGTGTACATGCTACAGTATAAAATATAATTCGCATGGCCTAATAAGCACGACATTAATGACAAATAAATTATTACAACACGTTAGAAACATATGGATGTCTTTATACTCATACGACTGGGAAAATTGGAATAAAGCGAAGGCCGGGGATTTATCATGAGCTTTAAGCTCAATAGCCGTTGAGGTTTTTTACTTACAAGTTTCATCGAAGTAAATAGTGATCTAGAACCGAAAATAAACAACCGGTCCGAACATTTGTGAATCTGCCTGTCATGATCCCACCGCTGGGATAAAGGCCTCCTCCTCTGTGAGAGGGAATGGGCCGTCATCCCCCACGCGGACCCAGTGGGTTGGTGGATGTCACATGTCTTCAAAGTTTTGGCTCTAGGAGATGCCGCTTTAGACACAACGTTTCGTTCGCCGTTTTGAGAACAGTGGTAATGAAATAAATATTACACAAAGTAAAGGGCCTGCTTGGGTTCGAAACCACAACCTATAACTCGTAAGTCGCGGATGATACTTCTGGGCCATCACAGTTCACCTGTGTTTCTAGATAGGTGACTAATTAAAAATTCATGTAAACTATACTTTATTGTAAAATTCATGTAAACTATACTTTATTGTAGTCAGCCAAAGGGCTTCAGTAATGATGATGATGATGATGAAGGTACTTACATGCGTTATTACACAATGCCAAAAGTAATTTTTAATAGGTTCCTAGTAATAATTTGCTCCGTTGTTCCCCACTGTAACTTACTTAGGTACGTTTGGGATTACCTAACAGTTATGTTACTCTTACTACGTAAGAGATGGTATAATATTCCATCCTATGATGATTATACACTTTAATGATTATACATTACATGCTAGAGGTCAAGAAAGAAATCTTAGTAACTGACGATGGGCATATCCGTGTATCCGGTCGCCGACGGATGTAATCTTTAACCCGGCTGCTCTTACCGGAGTCGAACGACGCTGACGGTTTAAATTACCGTTTAACTACTTACATGTTGCGAAGTCTGGTGCATATTGCACTTTTCCATCGTATTAAACACAATATGCGCTATTATAATTTGATATAAGTGCTCTGGAGGCACTAAATTTCTTTAGGTCTATTTGTTATCGTCTGGCGTACGCTTCTAATCTTTTAGACCTGAGAACTTTCTCTTGCGTTTCTGCGCTCGCATTCAGAAGAATAAGTGACTCTCCGTGTTGCTATAAAAGACTTCTAAAACTGCCGACACTTAGGTAGTTTTGATGGAATTTCTGGGATGCTGGTAATCTGCCCTGGCATTATACGATACAAGGTGTAACTTAAACAACCTCTTACCAACAACCTCTGTACTTTTACTATGAGACCAAAACTGAAATCGCGAAAAAAAAAATCAGCTGTTCTCTACATTTATGTTCGCATAACTCGTCAAAATGGAGGGAACAGCTGATTTTTTAAGTCAGGGACATTACCACTGCTCCCCAAAGTCCCCGATCTGAAAGATTACCTACGCAATTGAAATATAAAAAAAAACTGTGGATATTTGCACTACTCTGGCCCCTGGCACTGCCGGCGCCCGGTTTAACGTGTTTCTAAAACTTATAGCACTTTTCAGGGTTACTCTCCGGGTGACAACCTGCTCCTGCCGCTGTTGGTGGCAGCACTGTCATCCATCGCCCTGGTGCTGCTGCTCGCACTAGCAGTGCGCCGGCGCAAGCGCTCGCAGATCGCCTCCTCGAAGCTTGGGGTACGGGCAAAAACACACTTATATTCTCAGAGATGTGGACTTTTACTCAGCGACGAGCCGTCGTGCCTTTTCATGCCTAAAAAAATTGTGAAAAAACTGAATGAATTAATAAAATATGTTTACTCTCGCCTCCTTTATGCCTTCGCCTTGGGCTCGTGCTATAATCTCGCTTTGAGAACCTAAGTACAGACGCCAGCACATCAAGCTATGTACCCGAAACTGTCAAATTTTCCCAGTCAACCTTGAACCTTCTGCTTTAGCGAAAGTTGAAAATCAGTTAAAGAAATTTGACAGATCAAAAATTTAAATCAAAAGTCATTTATTCAAACTAGGCTGACTACTTTTCGAACGTCAAAATTACAAAAGACAGTCCCCCAAAACGCCCGCCCTTCACCACTTCCTTCGCTTTCGTTTTTGTAGTAGCTTGATGTGCTGGCGTCTGTACAGTGACAAACTTTTCCCACTTGTATCAAAATGTACTAATGGCAAGCAAAACGAGACGGCCGGCTTCCCTTCTGCTGTTAAGAGGTCACCGCCTTCTGTTGATATCCCATTGAATACCTATTAGAAACGTGCTTAGCTGAAATGTCTTATGTGCCATTTGTTATTCGCTGTAGGTAAATATAAATTCAGTTTTTGTTTGGATAATTCTTTAAAATAAATCGTAGTAAAAGCGAGTGCGCTATTCTAGCTAGTAGTGGTAGTGGCTAGACAGAATAAACACCGTATCGAATTACCGTAAAGTAATTTCTTAACAATCTAGACTGTTACAGCTTCTGAATTACTCTTAACAAATAGCTTTTCTGCTGTAGCGTTCTCATAAAACCCTCATTAGAATGGAACATCAGCCAAGCTATCTATTATCATTTCGTAAACTTAGTGGTCTAGTGCAATGTAACGTAAGGTACCTGCCTTGCATAAAAGATTGCACTGGTAAAAAACACAAATATCTGTGTGCAAATAATATGTTTCACACAAATATCTGTGTGCAAATAATATGTAACTTTTATGTATACATAATCGTAGCGCTTGTTTCAGAAGTTGACCGCCGATCTTCAGGCTGACGACAACACCAATCTGTTGACGGCTGAGAACGCCGAGGACGTCGAGGACGAGTGAGCACTTCGCTCCGACACGCTTCAAGCTTGTTCAGCAGCCGCCTGACGGCAGGATGCCTCGTGTACAACTCTGGTACATATCGTACATAGTTTAACTACACACTCGTCTAATAATGGCGCCGATTCCCTTCTTCTCAAACTAAACTAAATTTAAGTTCAGCGCATATTTTCCTTTCTGTTTAAGAAAAAGACAGAAGAAAAATATTATCTTCTGTTCTTTTCTTAATGAAATAGAAAAAAAAAAGATGCACTGAACTTAAATTTAGATTAGTTTGTGAACAAGAGAATCGGCGCCTATACTTACCTATAACTTTCATTTAAATAATAATAAAATATATATTTATACGTATAATGGATTACTAGTAAACGCTAATCGCTAAATGCTAGAGCGTCAGGTGTGGAGCAACTGGCCAAGAGCGCGGGCATACGGCAACTAAATCATTCATAAACATAAACAGCCATTAGGTCAACTTGTGACACCTGTCACAACCACTGAAACTGCGAGGCTACTTGACGTGCATCACTAATGACCTATTGTGTTTATATTTAACTGATTCTTAACTAAATTATAATGATTATAAATTGTATAACTTAAATGTTGCACCTAAGAATACTCAATTTTGCTTGTGTGTATGACTAATAGACATTATAATGAATATGAACAGTGATTATATCGGCAGCGCTGTAATAACGTGCACGCGTCCTTGTCACCTAAATTGTACATCAGGCATTCCACGCACTTTGTAATGATTTAGCCGCCATAGCGTAGATTCTCGAAGTCGCATTATAAGACCTGTCTGTGTTCGTCTTCTTACACACCGATCATATTTCAAACTTTCAGTGCCTATTGTTTGTATATAATGTACGGTTCGGTTGGTCTCGTACCAGCAAAGGCCGGGAGGTGGTTCAATGTTCAGAGATACGATATAATATGTAAGTATATTTTGTAATCCCACTAGATATTCGATGGTAAATTAGGGACGTTCGTGTCAAATTCCAAAATTGCTAAAAATATTTTTGTTACTAATAAATTACTAGATGTTGGTGGCAGGGGTATGGCAAACTCAGGTTATTATATTATTCATCTGTTTGGTCATAAAAATAGCAAATAAGTACGTTTTCGTGTTATGTCAAAACGTAGCGAAGGTCTCCTTCGAGATTCAAGTTATTAATATCTAAGAGGTGGTCGACGTGATCTAAAACTGATTTTGCCATGTCCCTGTGACTCACAAATGCCATTCGGCATCGTAATAAAACATGACAATTAGATATTGATAGTCTACTTATGAGCTTGCTAGAACCTAACTATAAAGTGGTGGATTCGGAGCTTCTGTTCATTCATTATTAATAAATGTAGATACGTTGTAACGGTCGAGCTTGGCCACAGTCGACTCAATGTTATTCACGCTATCAGAACCTTTACCAAGCGGCACTGTCTGCGACACACTGCGCACTTGTCGCTGCACATAACAGCATATTATTGGGCTCGACGCTCAGCTCGCGATTCATCGGCAACCTTCGTGCTATGTATATCATATCTCTGAAAGTTTCGATTGTATGACTCGTCAGTATTAACTAAACCTGTGGTACTTATAAATCTACATAATAAGCATACTCATTTATTTTGTGTAGCCTGTTAGGATAAGATGAAATAATATCAATCTCGGTGTAATGTTATATCTGAGTTTTAATGTCGCTCTTTTATTATTATACATTTAAATTAAGTATTTATATAATTTTAAACATAGTTATAAGACTGATATATGATTGAGTTTTTTTTAGGATTAGTAAGTTTTATTTAAGACGTGTAATCTGTTACAAAATTATTTTTTATCGGCACTATTGTTTTCAATTTATGTGTAACTTTGTGTGCAAAGAAAATATAAGCACTTACGCGTATTATGTAATTCAATGTTAGGTATGTAATATGACTGTACAATCATATGTGAGAGGGGAGAGGGGAGAAGTGTTAGTTAGAAATTAAAATGTGATACCTCTGTAGTATCTTTGATTATTGTCGTTTCCCCCGTAGAAGGAATTGTTAGTCTCTTGCATACGGTGCGGTTTGTATTTATGAAACCGTGTCGAGCGCATGGAGTCGTGTTAAGGCGAAGTTCGGATATAATTAATTACCTCTATATTAACATGTGGATCATTATAATTCATGCTAACATTTTGTATCATGCAAAGTAATATCGCACAGTAACGTATTAATAGTATTTATTTTATTAGCTTTGTGTTAGAATTAGTTGGATGAATGCCTCGAGCAGTGTGATTATTTTGTATTTGCTGAGAACACACACCATGTACATAAGTAATGAAATAAATTATGTTTTCCCACCCGAATATGGCATTTTTGTTGTTACCAGTCTTAAACCTGTATTTCGAGTTACGTGGGGCGTGACCAATAAGAACACTTTATCTTGTCTATTATACCCAAGTGACATGCAGTGTCGAACAAGCAAAAACATTGCTATAATATTTCGATATGTGCAATTAAATTATTATAAAAGCTCAAGTGTTATTTAATCACCAAGTAACTACTGCTTGCATTTTGCATCCGTTCAAAATCATATGATGTAATGTAATCGTCGCCTGCCGTTTGGTAGAGGAGACTGCTACTCGTTCGTACAATAAAGCGGAAATCCGAACTAAAAGTTAATTTAATAAGGCTTTATATTTTCCCAAAAATATTTGAAATTTTCAATAAAACATAAAAAAGTATTTATACATATTTTTATTTTATTTATGTAACAGTGAAAAACTGTGCAATTCGAATCTAATACTTAATATTAAAAACTATAGCATACATTTAAATTACCATTAATATACTATAAACAAGTTTTACTCGTTAGAGCAATTGACTTATATGTCACTTTAATTAAAGGGTATCTATCAGACCCACTATGTACAAGAAGAGAACAATAAAATAATCATAAACAACATATTAAATATGAAAATAAATTGCACTTAAGATCTTTGAACATAATATACTTTATGAATGCTCTTTGTAGTTTCAATAAATGGGTAGAAACCCCAATACTATCATACGGCATACCTATCATAGAAGTATAAAATAATCAAGATTATCTTTTTATCTCGATATAATATCTCGTTTATATTTTCAAGCCATTCAATGTTTAGTTTTCTTATCCTCTATATACAATTAATAAATTAACATAATAATAATAACATGAATATAATCAAATCATTAGTGTTCCCCTTTAACACCTAATTAATAATTGGTTTTTATTTACATCATAATATTAAAACCTACCTTCGTTTCATCAGTTTGAATCCACCCAAACGATCTCGTTTGGGTGGATTCAAACTGATGAAACGAGGTTAGGTTAAGGTTAGGTATCTACCTAACCTCGACCAATACTATTTTTTCAGTTCAAAAATTAACAAACAAATTGTAAATAGTCAAATTGCCTTTATACAAAAACATTCTGAACGTAAAAACTTTACAACCGAGTCCACCAAAAATACTAGATTTATACAATATGCCTTCATAAGGAAACTAAATGTTAACCAAATTTTGTCTGTATTGGTACAAAACAAAGTTAAATTTTGTAAAAGGCGTATTTATGTTAGTGTTCTCTATGTTACCTATAGCTATACAATCCTCGAGAAATATGTTGAGAGACATTGATATAGAAAAACCCAAGATACACTATTCCTTCAAATTATGTCATTAAACAGTGCCTTCGACGGTAAATAAAAGTCAAATATATAAACTTTTATTTCATAAACGCAAGTTCAAACTTTAAACCAACCGTCATAAAGCTGTTTTTACCAAAATTAACGCACCTTGTGTTACGTTTTTAATTTGCCATACTTACAGAAAAGCGGGCTCAATTTGATTGTTGAATGGCCCGCTCTTGACCTCGATCACGCCTGAGATTGATGATTGATTGGTTGATTGATTGGTGTGATAAATGTTGAGAGATGAAAATCAAATATCTTTTATAGTTACAAAGATATGGCAGTGTGTAGTTATTAGGGCGGGTGTGCCGGCCGCAATATCCTGGCGAGCACGTGGCGCCCTCCCACTAGTTTCAGTTGCTGGCCGTCCATTAGTACGCTGCGAACGCCGCTAGAGGTCGGCACTGATGCACTTGTCACAGCCTGGAAATATTACATAAGATATTTTACCACAAAAATAATGCAAATTTTTTGCATATTATTAATATTAAAGTTTCGTTTAATCAACTGCAGAAAGATATAATCTTAGTTTTAGTTACATAGCAATTAGCGATTAACTGCCCCGTTGGTCTCGTGGTCCGGTGGATTGCCGGGTCGGGAAAAGTGTTATTAAGTTTTTCCATTAGAAATTTCTTAGTAACAGCCCGGAGTTTGGAAGTTGGTGGTCTGATACCCCCGTGTCTCGAAAAGCACGTTAAGCCGTCGGTCCTGCACCTGATCACTCTCCGGTCGTGTCGGATTGCCGTCCCATCGGACTATGAGAATGAGGAAAGAGGGAGTGCACCTGTGTCTGCGCGCACACTTGTGCACTATAATATCCCCCGCGCCGAAGGCTAGTCTCCGTTGAGATTGGCCGCCGTGGCCGAAATACTAGTACTAATACTATAGGTCTGGAGGACTTTCACAAAACCCTTTATTCTTAAAATGCTTAATTTCATGTTATTGTTGTGGTGGGCACTGTTTCCCTTTCCCTTCAGTGACAAAGGCAGAACGTATAATTGCTTAAGAAGGAATAATTTTAAATAAGTAGCAAATGAAGGAGCTTATTAAATATAGTTTTGAATCTTTTTGCAGTTGACAAGCTGAGTCGTTCATATGAATACATAACATTACAAACCCTTCTCAAGCAGAACCCTTCACACTATAAGATAAGAATCAGACTCAAAAGGGACCTGCCGTGCGATTCTGTAACCATCCCACCGTGAAAGCTTGGGTGAAGTGAGCGTGGAGTGAGCTGTCACTCGCTAGGGATTAACACTATTAAGTGTTCACTTCACTTATGATTTCACGGTGAGATTTTTACAGAATCGACCGGCTGTACTGCTATTCTATGTATATAAATCTCACCGTGAAAACTTAGGTGAAGTGAGCGTAGAGTGAGATTCATTAGACCAATGCTAGGGATTAACACTATTGACTGCTCACTTCAGGCTCACTTCACCTATGATTTCGCGGTGAGATTTTTAAAGAATTGACCGGCCGATAATTTCAGAGGAAGCACTCAAGGTCTCTTACTATAGTTACTGCCACCTCACAATCTACAGTATTATTAGGTATTAAATTAAAGATTTACGTAGGAAGTGCTTGTTATAAAAGTAAAGCAAATGTCTTAAATATCAGTGAAGATAATAAATTGTTAATGTGTATTAAATAGACCCGTCCATCGCATCCAATCTCACATGCAACCAACTCTCTTTAGTGTTTACAGACAAACTAACACATTGCAAATCAACTGCAGAATGTAGTTTGGGTGCAGTTTGCAGGCAAACCAACTGCATTACAGCTGCAAGTCGCGGTCGCATATTTAGGGCTAAATATGCGAGCTAATTCAGCTTTAGATATGCTAGGCTGATCTGGATTAAAGTGTAAAAATGTACGCACAATCCATCTATTCCATGCACGCCAGAAACTGCTTGGACAAATTTTCAGTTGTAACAGTCGCCATGCAGTCGTAATGCAGTTACAGCACCTAAGCTACATTTTGCATCAGCAGTAAGAAATATCTGTCAGTCTGTACCCATGTTTAGAT